>OZ024752.1:22680874-22693374 GCA_964016885.1 Eledone cirrhosa | reverse complement strand
GGAGAGTAACATGGTGGTGGAACAGTAGGGTGGAGGGGTCAATTAAGGCCAAAAAGCAGGCTTGGAAAGTATGGCGGGATGGGGGAAGTAGAGTAGACTATCAAGTGGCCAGGAGGGAAGCTAGGAGAGAAGTGTACTTAGCAAGAAGGGAAGCTGAGGAAAGAAAGTTCAAGCATGTTCTACAACGCGATGACCAAAAACGCGATGACCAAAAACGTGAGGTGTTCAGGATTGCCAGGCAATGCGTCAAGGAAAACCGTGATATTGTCGGGGAGAAGTGTGTACTTAACGATGATGGCATACTTGCCATCACCGACACTGATAAGAAGGTAGCTTGGAAGTGTCACTATGAAAGGCTACTAAATGAGGAGAATAAATGGGAGAAAGACAGTCTCCCCCATATCGACCCGATAGAGGGACCAGCAGTGTTAGTCGAGGGGAGTATAATAAGTAAGGCAATCAAGGATATGAAGACGGGTAAGGCGGCTGGGCCTTCGGAAATAGTTGCTGAGATGCTGAAGGCATCTGGCACGGTGGGACACACCATGGTCACCCGCATAGTTAACCAAGTCGTACAGAATGGGGTTGTTCCGAAGGACTGGCATAGCAGCATCATCGTTAACTGTTATAAGGGTAAAGGAGACGCCCTAGATAGGAGTAACTATAGAGGCATTAAATTAATCGACCAGGTCATGAAGGTCACGGAAAAAGTAATAGCGCAACTAATCAGAGAGAGAATTGACCTAGATGAAATGCAGTTCGGGTTTGTGTCAGGCAAAAGCACCACAGACGCTCTTTTCATAGTACGACAACTACAGGAGAAGTACCTAGCTAAAGGTAAACCCCTCTACTTAGCTTTTGTCGACCTGGAGAAAGCCTTCGACAGAGTCCCCCGCTCCATTATCTGGTGGGCTCTTAGAAAACTAGGCGTTGACGAATGGCTTGTGAGGGCTATACAAGCCATGTATAAAGAAACAGTCAGCAAGGTTAGAATTAACAACGAATATAGTGAAGAGTTTAGCGTAAAAGTTGGCGTCCATCAGGGCTCTGTTCTCAGCCCCCTACTATTTATTATTGCCCTTCAGGCTATAACAGAGGAGTTCAAGACAGGCTGCCCATGGGAACTCCTATATGCAGACGACCTGACACTCATAGCGGAATCAATGGCCGAGCTAGAGAAGAAATTCCAAATATGGAAGCACGGCCTAGAGTCAAAAGGACTTAAAATTAACCTGGCTAAGACCAAAGTTCTAGTTTGTAGGAAAGAAAACAAGGCGGCGGTCCCTTCTGGGAAATGGTCGTGCTCGGTGTGTAGGAAAGGCGTAGGTAGAAACTCCATTTTATGTCCTAAATGCAAAGTATGGGTGCATAAAAGATGTAGTGGGATCACAGGTAAGCTAACTAAGAACATAGATTTTACATGTGGCCGGTGTTCTGGTGCAATAAGTAGCAGCAAGTGCCCACAAAATACTAGCTCTTTCAATTGCGCAGAGGGTTCTATAGAAATAGTGGACAGCTTCCGTTACCTGGGCGATAAAATCAGCAGTGGGGGAGGGTGCTCTGAAAGTACTGTAGCTAGAGTCAGAACTGGTTGGAAAAAGTTCAGAGAGCTTATACCACTATTAGCTGCTAAAGGGTTCTCCCTAAAAATGAAAGGCAGGTTGTACGATGCCTGCATACGTACAGCAATGTTGCATGGTAGTGAGACCTGGGCATTGTGTGCAGAGGATATACGCAGACTAGAGAGGAACGAAGCTTGCATGCTCCGCTGGATGTGTAACAGTAATATACGTGAACGGCAAAGCATAAACGAACTAAGGAAAAAATTAGAGATAAGAGGGATCAGATGTTGTTTACTCGAGAGAAGGCTGCGTTGGTATGGACACGTGATGCGCATGAAAGTCGATAGCTGTATAACAAAGTGCAGGGCAATAAAGATAGACGGTAGCCACGGAATAGGCAGACCTAGAAAAACCTGGGATGAGCTGATAAACTCCGACCTCACACACTTACACCTCTCCAAGACAATGTCACTGGACCGAGACCTTTGGCGGTACTCAGTAACAGAGAAGACCCGCCTTGCCAGTAGGCATCTCTAACAAAATACACCCCGTCCCGCCACCACCCCCACCCCATCCACACCACCCCGTTCTATGTAAAGTTATGTTGGTGCCGCGCCATCCAGGCCGAAACGAATGAGATCGTGTAGGTGTCACGACAAAAAAACACACAGTCCACGCTGTAATGTGGCCGTGTAGGCAACACGGTAAAAACCTCCCAGACCCACACTGTAAATGTGGTTGGTGTTAGGAAGGGCATCCAACTGTAGAAAACCTGCCAGACAGTCCTATGCGAGCAAGACAATCACTCTTGCCTCAAGTGGGACTACCCCCGTCCAAACCCATGCAAGCGTGGAACACGGACGTTAAACGTTGATGATGATGATGATGATGATGATGATGATATATATATATATATATATATATATATGTATATATATATATATATATATATTTGTATATATATATATGTATATATATATGTATGTATATATATATATATATATGTATATATATATGTATGTATATATATATATATATATATGTCTGTATATATATAACTTTGAATAACTTTGAAATGTTTTGGCCAGTATTGGCCCAGGCCATGTCTAACTTAATAGCACCACCTGGCGAAGTCTTTCAATTCAGGATTTGGGCACCATGGCCCATTCGAGAAGAGAATTACTGTTTGCGGAGACATATCCGGGTGTGGGTGGTTTGTCCAGGATTACTTGGAGGAATTTGTCCAAAGACTTCTTGAATTTCGTGTGGTCAGTTTCTGTTTTGACGTGTCCTGGTGTGATGTTGAAGAGAGCAGGGCCGATTGAGGTGAAATAATTGTGCCGTATTGTTGTTATGAGTTGCGATTTAGATTTTTGAATGGGACGGATAGCACGGGGCCCAAGCCTTGGGTGTATCTCTAAGGCGATGCCAACATCATTTGGGCAGTGATGATGGAACATTTTCCACATCATGCAGATAATATAACGCTCACGGCGACGTTGGGGTGAGTAAAGTTTCAGGTTTTCCAATCGACCCCAGTAGTCAAGGTCTGACATGCCATCTATCTTTTTCGTGATTGCCCTTTGAGGAGCTTCAAGTTTCATGATACTTTGTTTCGTGTGGGGAGACCACAGTGGACAACAGTATTCAAGGTGTGGTCGGGCGAAAGTAGAGAAGAGAAGGATAATGGTGCGGGAATCTCTCGACTGGAAGGTTCTGAGGATCCAGGAACACATTCTGCGGGCCATGTCAACTTTGCTGCTTATATGCGTGGTCCAGCTTATGTTGCTGTCCACGGTTACTCCCAAGTCTCTGATGTTGTTAGATGCCACGAGAGTTTCCCCGGAGGGAAGGGAGTACGGGAGTTTCAGAGCATCCTCTTTTCCAAAGTGGATCAGTTCGAATTTGTCTTCGTTCAGTAACATGTTGTTCTTTTCTGCCCATTGGGTAACAGCCAGTAGGTCTGACTGAAGGCTTATCCGGTCATCCACGCCATTGATGACCTTTTGGAGCTTGGAATCATCAGCGAAAATTTTAATGTTGCTGTGTTTGATGATGTCAGTGATGTCATTAATATAGATGATGAAGAGAAGTGGGCCCAACACAGTGCCTTGTGGGACCCCACTACTGACTTTGGCTGGGCTTGATTTGACTCCCTCAACTACAACATGTTGGGTTCTGTTTGACAGGAAGCTCTTGATCCACTGCAGCAGCTTTCCAGTGACACCAATATTGGACAGCTTTCTCAGTAGAATGTTATGATCAACCCTGTCAAAGGCCTTGCTGAAATCAAGGTAGATAACATCAGTGTTGGAACCCTCTCCCAAGGCTCTCAAAATGTCATCAAAGTGATGCAGTAGCTGCGTCAGGCAATCCCTTCCATTACGGAATCCATGCTGGTTGGAGTTCAGCATATTGTTACTCTCAAGGAAGTGGGTCATTCGCGATCTCACCACTCGCTCAAATACCTTAATGATATGAGAGGTGAGTGAGATTGGACGGTAATTCACGGCAAGGGATCTGTTTCCCTTTTTGAAAACTGGGACAACAGACTGGGATAGAAGGTTTTCTGGCACATATCCAGCATCCAGTGAGTTCCGCCACAGATTGGCAAGAGGAGATGCAAGTTGGTGTTGACACGCCTTCAAGACACAAGCAGGGAACCTATCGGGACCTACTGCTGAATTATGCTTGATTTCCTTTATTGCCGCCAAGACATCAGGGGCGCCAAACGTTATGTCCGATAAGGTGTAATGGGGAGTAACATTGCCGATACAGCCCAGATCGGCCATATCAGGATTGCTGAAAACAGAGCAGTATTGTTTCTGCAGTATCTCACCCATGGTTTTAGCATTGTCTTGAAGAGTGCCATTTTCATCAATTAGAGGGCCAACAGTAGAGCCAGTGATTTTGTGTTTTTTTGCAAATGAAAAGAACACTTTGGGATTGAGTTTGATCTTCTCAATGGCCCAGGCCTCTTCAGCTCTTCTCTGATTGTTGATGAGGGACATTATGTTGTTTTGGAGGTTATGTTTTTTAATCTCTAGTGATGAAATGGCAGTCAAGTTGATGTGTTGCTGCTGACAGTATTTCAGCTTGTTGATTTTTTTGTTCGTTCTCTTAATTTTTCTGATGAGCGTTTTTCTATTTCTAGGGATTCTGCTCTTAGATTTGTTTATAGTTCTTAATGGGGTGTGTTTAGCACATATGTTTGTAACAGTGTCCACAAATGTCTGCCAGGACTTTTTGATGTTAGTGGGTGTATGAGTGTGCGTGAAGGACCAGTCGACATGTGCAAGATCATGACTGATCGCTTCCCAGTTTGGATTGTGGAAATCCATAGCGTCAAACGGATGGACAGGAGAGATGACATTGGGTTTGTATATTGGACGGTGGAATCTCAGATCACAGAGAACCATGTCATGATCAGAGAGTAGAGTTTTCTCCACTGCAATATTGTGGATATTGTCAGTGTGATTGCTGAAAATTAAGTCTAGGACGTTTTTGTGGCACCTCGTTGGTTCGAGCACCAGTTGGGATAGGAAGAAATCATCCATGAAGTCAAGAAGCGATTCCACAGCTTCCCTGTCAGAGGTTGAGGCAGAAGAACCTGGTGGCAGGCTGTTTGTGGACCAGTCAACTCCGGGGAGGTTGAAGTCCCCCATCATTAAGATGTTGTCAGGGTGACACTCTTGGATGAAACACTTTATGCTGTTGAGGCATTCCTTGAAGCATGGTACAGGCGTTTGGGGTATGTATGTATATATATATGTATGTATATATATATGTATGTATATATATATGTATGTATGTATATATATATATATATATGTATGTATATATATATATATATGTATGTATATATATATATATATGTATGTATATATATATATATATGTATGTATATATATATATATATGTATGTATATATATATATATGTATGTATATATATATATATGTATGTATATATATATATATGTATGTATATATATATATATGTATGTATATATATATATATATGTATGTATGTATATATATATATGTATGTATATATATATATGTATGTATATATATATATATATATATGTATATATATATATATATATATATGTATGTATATATATATGTATGTATATATATATATATGTATGTATATATATATATGTATGTATATATATATGTATGTATATATATATATATGTATGTATATATATATATGTATGTATATATATATATGTATGTATATATATATATGTATATATATATATATATGTATATATATGTATATATGTGTATATATATATATATATATATATATATATATGTATATATATATATATATGTATATATATACATGTAAGGTTATATTTAAAATTGTTGGGTTACAACTAGTAAATATTTATAACTGATATAAAAGCACTCGACAAATACTTGGAGTATATTTACAATATTACATAAATGGAAAACTATATTTATAAAACCATATTTATTTCATTATATATATTTCGGGGATATCATATTAACAATATGCTATGCCTTCATCAGACAAAATACAATATAAACAGTTTTATAGATAAATATATTCGACATACCGTAATAAACATCAACTTCATTTGAAGAGGTTCACTCTAGCAGTGAAAATACAGAGAGAAAGAAAGAGAGAGAGAAAAGAGGGAAATAAGAAAGAAAGAAAGACGAAACGAAGAAAAAGAAGAAAAAGAAGAAATGCATGGGACAAAATAGAGAGATGGAAAAAATAGATAAAGCGAAGAGCTTCATGTAAAGAGACCGAAAGAGATATATATATATATATAGAGAGAGAGGAAATAGAGATAGATACATATATAAATATAGATATAGAAAAATTAGGTAGTGGGAGGTCATTTTGAGTAAGTGTATCAATGATGCATTTATTTATTTATTTATTTATTTATTTATTTATTTAGCTCAAGTATTAATGTAAGGGAGATATAGAGAGATATAGAGAGATATAGAGAGAGAAAAATTTAAAAAATAGCCAGACATATTCGAGGCGTAGAAAACCCTATGTTTTAATGTATTAGTATTTATAAAACTTACACTATATTGTAAATATCAGTATTCCTGAATGAAACAAGTATTCACAATGCGTGAAAATTCATTATCTTATGTTTAGTTTTTAAAAAAAAAAAAAAAAATTCATATGTCTATGTGAATCCAACTGATTCACTCCGCAAATTCAAAGTTACCGGAAAACATTCTCAATGTGGTATAAACATTTGAGCGTATTATTATTCTTGCGATTACTCTACAAGATTATCTATCAAGCAGAAATAGAGAGCAGATTTCAATATACTAATCGAAAATATATATTATATTATAAGCAGAGATAATGATAATAAGTAAAAATATATAAAAATATATAAAAATATAAAAATATAGAATAGAAAACTAAAAAAGAATATTACGAAAGAATATTACATAATAAAAATATTGCATATTAAAAATACTACGTATTAAAAATATTACGTATTAAAACTTTACATATAAAAATATTAAAAATAAAAATAAAATAAAATAAAAAATAAAATAAAAATATAAAAATATAAAAATATTATAGAATACTACAATACTAAAAGAATAAAAATAAAAATAAAAATAAAAATAAAAATAAAAATGAAAATAAAAAATAAACCACAAAGAACAACCCTTCAAGGTTAATTGACAATATATTGCCAAGTTCACTACAAGACAAAGCCAAAAATTATCTATCAAATCACACCTAGCAAGGAATATCGCAAAAAAAAAAAGATTATGATGTCCAATAATGTCTACATATGTTCCTATATTTAATATATAAGTTTATCAAGTGTAAGGTTAATTCATAAAATTTGGAGCATCGGCTTTTAGGGTAGCTTAATTTTTCATGAGGAATGTTTAGATAAAAAAAAAAAAAAAAAAAATAAAAATAAAAATAAATACAATAAAATAAACAGTAAAAAGAGGGAATCAAAGATTTAGGAATCAAAAGATTTATCGGCTAGTTCTCATATAAATATAAAACAAACTAAATATACTACATTTTAAATTTAAATTTATATTTAAACGTTGAGTTTAATCTATGTTTGCAACAACTGAATAAATTTGTCCGTAGGTTAAGGGAATTTTTAGATTTTAGTATAAAGAATATCTCCTCTGCGCAGAGGTCACATGTCTCAGAGGATGAATTAAAAGGAATCCCTCTTGAGACTATATTCCAAGCCGTCGAATATCTAACGTTATCTAGCTTAAGTTGCCAGAGTACACCTGATAGTGCCGTTGAAGATTTTTTATTTGGATCTGTGAAAGAATTCTTGTGGTTATTATAGCGAAGTTTAAATTCCGTCGATGTGGAACCGACGTAGTTAAAAGAATTAGAGTCAGTATTAACATTACAATTGTATACTATATTTTTAACTAAGCAGTTGTTATTTAACGGACATTTAGATCTATCTCTACAGTTACATTTGTTAACTTGTATATTATTTATGCTATTATCAGTAGGTTTTAAGTTCCTATTATTTATTCTATTAATATTTTGTGCTAAATTTTTGGTGGATGAATAGGTTAATTTAATTGTATGCCTATTGAAGATTGAGTGGTACCTATGTGTTCTAGGGAAGCGATTATCAAGAGCTTTGAAAAATAATTTAGCGATGTGGGTTTTAATGTTTAGTGAGAAAGGGGGGGCAAACCAAATTATGTTCCTAGTTCTATTTCTTTTTTGTCCTTTGGAATTATTGTAATGCTTTCTATTATAGTTGTTAATGTTGTTGCCATAATTAAAAAAGTTGTTACTTTGTTTAGTTTGTTTATCATTATCTATGTACACAATCTTATCAGCATACCCTGCCCTAGCTAGTGCATCATTATAGTATTGGGCCTTTTCGTCAAAAATCTTTCTATTCGACGAGATCCTAGAGATACGCTTTTGGACTGAGTTTACTATAGTGTTTCTGACAGATCTGGGGTGGTTAGAGTTAAAGTTGACATAGTTTAAGTTCTCATTCAACTTGTGAAAAGGATAGTGGAGACATGTGTTGAGATTTAATGTTATATCTAGGAAAGAGGTTGTTGAGTGGTTTAGGCAAATTATGTATATATATATATATATATATGTATATATATATATATATGTATATATATATAGATAATTTAATATATCAACTAACATAAGCGCACAGATGCACGCCCATGCCAGCAAATACACAGGTTATGTCATAGTACCTAGGTGGTTCAATGCAGGAGAATGCAGAACAATAATATAAAGGACGTAAAATAAAAAAATATTTTTTTAAAAAAAATTCAAAAAAAAAAAATTTTTTTCTTACTTAAATTTTCACTCCAACTAATTAGTTTCTGCAATGGGATAAAGACAGTTACGTAATTCAACTGTCGAGAATTCATTGCGTCATCAGGAAGTCTATTCTCAGTTAAGTCTCCAGGCAATGCGCGGACACTGGCGGCTCATATAAAAATAATAATAATTCGGTAGATCGAACAGCTTGCGAGGACTGAATTCTATGTACCGAAATTCTCACTGCTTCAAGTCAAATGGCCGATTCTAAAGAATCAATCACGTGACACAGAGGCTAGTTAGAAGGAATGGGATGGTAAGATGACTGACGCCTACTAACACCCCAAAAAAATTTTTTTAGAAGTGGTTTTGACAAGTTTGCTCGACAAATCAGTGATTTGGAGATAAATATAGATAATTTAATATATCAACTAACATAAGCGCACAGATGCACGCCCATGCCAGCAAATACACAGGTTATGTCATAGTACCTAGGTGGTTCAATGCAGGAGAATGCAGAACAATAATATAAAGGACGTAAAATAAAAAAATATTTTTTTAAAAAAAATTCAAAAAAAAAAATTTTTTTCTTACTTAAATTTTCACTCCAACTAATTAGTTTCTGCAATGGGATAAAGACAGTTACGTAATTCAACTGTCGAGAATTCATTGCGTCATCAGGAAGTCTATTCTCAGTTAAGTCTCCAGGCAATGCGCGGACACTGGCGGCTCATATAAAAATAATAATAATTCGGTAGATCGAACAGCTTGCGAGGACTGAATTCTATGTACCGAAATTCTCACTGCTTCAAGTCAAATGGCCGATTCTAAAGAATCAATCACGTGACACAGAGGCTAGTTAGAAGGAATGGGATGGTAAGATGACTGACGCCTACTAACACCCCAAAAAAATTTTTTTAGAAGTGGTTTTGACAAGTTTGCTCGACAAATCAGTGATTTGGAGATAAATATAGATAATTTAATATATCAACTAACATAAGCGCACAGATGCACGCCCATGCCAGCAAATACACAGGTTATGTCATAGTACCTAGGTGGTTCAATGCAGGAGAATGCAGAACAATAATATAAAGGACGTAAAATAAAAAAATATTTTTTTTAAAAAAATTCAAAAAAAAAAAAAAATTTTTTTCTTACTTAAATTTTCACTCCAACTAATTAGTTTCTGCAATGGGATAAAGACAGTTACGTAATTCAACTGTCGAGAATTCATTGCGTCATCAGGAAGTCTATTCTCAGTTAAGTCTCCAGGCAATGCACGGACACTGGCGGCTCATATAAAAATAATAATAATTCGGTAGATCGAACAGCTTGCGAGGACTGAATTCTATGTACCGAAATTCTCACTGCTTCAAGTCAAATGGCCGATTCTAAAGAATCAATCACGTGACACAGAGGCTAGTTAGAAGGAATGGGATGGTAAGATGACTGACGCCTACTAACACCCCAAAAAAATTTTTTTAGAAGTGGTTTTGACAAGTTTGCTCGACAAATCAGTGATTTGGAGATAAATATAGATAATTTAATATATCAACTAACATAAGCGCACAGATGCACGCCCATGCCAGCAAATACACAGGTTATGTCATAGTACCTAGGTGGTTCAATGCAGGAGAATGCAGAACAATAATATAAAGGACGTAAAATAAAAAAATATTTTTTTAAAAAAAATTCAAAAAAAAAATTTTTTTCTTACTTAAATTTTCACTCCAACTAATTAGTTTCTGCAATGGGATAAAGACAGTTACGTAATTCAACTGTCGAGAATTCATTGCGTCATCAGGAAGTCTATTCTCAGTTAAGTCTCCAGGCAATGCGCGGACACTGGCGGCTCATATAAAAATAATAATAATTCGGTAGATCGAACAGCTTGCGAGGACTGAATTCTATGTACCGAAATTCTCACTGCTTCAAGTCAAATGGCCGATTCTAAAGAATCAATCACGTGACACAGAGGCTAGTTAGAAGGAATGGGATGGTAAGATGACTGACGCCTACTAACACCCCAAAAAAATTTTTTTAGAAGTGGTTTTGACAAGTTTGCTCGACAAATCAGTGATTTGGAGATAAATATAGATAATTTAATATATCAACTAACATAAGCGCACAGATGCACGCCCATGCCAGCAAATACACAGGTTATGTCATAGTACCTAGGTGGTTCAATGCAGGAGAATGCAGAACAATAATATAAAGGACGTAAAATAAAAAAATATTTTTTTTAAAAAAATTCAAAAAAAAAATTTTTTTCTTACTTAAATTTTCACTCCAACTAATTAGTTTCTGCAATGGGATAAAGACAGTTACGTAATTCAACTGTCGAGAATTCATTGCGTCATCAGGAAGTCTATTCTCAGTTAAGTCTCCAGGCAATGCGCGGACACTGGCGGCTCATATAAAAATAATAATAATTCGGTAGATCGAACAGCTTGCGAGGACTGAATTCTATGTACCGAAATTCTCACTGCTTCAAGTCAAATGGCCGATTCTAAAGAATCAATCACGTGACACAGAGGCTAGTTAGAAGGAATGGGATGGTAAGATGACTGACGCCTACTAACACCCCAAAAAAATTTTTTTAGAAGTGGTTTTGACAAGTTTGCTCGACAAATCAGTGATTTGGAGATAAATATAGATAATTTAATATATCAACTAACATAAGCGCACAGATGCACGCCCATGCCAGCAAATACACAGGTTATGTCATAGTACCTAGGTGGTTCAATGCAGGAGAATGCAGAACAATAATATAAAGGACGTAAAATAAAAAAATATTTTTTTAAAAAAAATTCAAAAAAAAAAAATTTTTTTCTTACTTAAATTTTCACTCCAACTAATTAGTTTCTGCAATGGGATAAAGACAGTTACGTAATTCAACTGTCGAGAATTCATTGCGTCATCAGGAAGTCTATTCTCAGTTAAGTCTCCAGGCAATGCGCGGACACTGGCGGCTCATATAAAAATAATAATAATTCGGTAGATCGAACAGCTTGCGAGGACTGAATTCTATGTACCGAAATTCTCACTGCTTCAAGTCAAATGGCCGATTCTAAAGAATCAATCACGTGACACAGAGGCTAGTTAGAAGGAATGGGATGGTAAGATGACTGACGCCTACTAACACCCCAAAAAAATTTTTTTAGAAGTGGTTTTGACAAGTTTGCTCGACAAATCAGTGATTTGGAGATAAATATAGATAATTTAATATATCAACTAACATAAGCGCACAGATGCACGCCCATGCCAGCAAATACACAGGTTATGTCATAGTACCTAGGTGGTTCAATGCAGGAGAATGCAGAACAATAATATAAAGGACGTAAAATAAAAAAATATTTTTTTAAAAAAAATTCAAAAAAAAAAAAATTTTTTTCTTACTTAAATTTTCACTCCAACTAATTAGTTTCTGCAATGGGATAAAGACAGTTACGTAATTCAACTGTCGAGAATTCATTGCGTCATCAGGAAGTCTATTCTCAGTTAAGTCTCCAGGCAATGCGCGGACACTGGC
The DNA here is from genome assembly GCA_964016885.1 of Eledone cirrhosa. Taxonomy (NCBI): domain Eukaryota; kingdom Metazoa; phylum Mollusca; class Cephalopoda; order Octopoda; family Eledonidae; genus Eledone; species Eledone cirrhosa. The sequence goes on along the minus strand of OZ024752.1, from coordinate 22,680,964 downwards.
GGCTCATATAAAAATAATAATAATTCGGTAGATCGAACAGCTTGCGAGGACTGAATTCTATGTACCGAAATTCTCACTGCTTCAAGTCAA
>OZ024752.1:22648374-22673374 GCA_964016885.1 Eledone cirrhosa | reverse complement strand
GCCTTACCTAAGTACAAAGTGAAACCTACTACAGTCAGTAGGCATCTCTAACAAAATACCCCCCCCCCCCCCGTCCCACTACCCCCACCCCATCTACACCATCCCTTTCAATGTAAAGTTATGTTGGTACCACAACATCCAGCCCGAAACAAATGAGGTCGTGTAGGTGTCACGAAAAAAAAACACAGTCCACGCTGTAATGTGGCCGTGTAGGTAACACGGTAAAAACCTCCCAGTTCCACGCTGTAAATGCGGTTGGTGTTAGGAAGGGCATCCAGCCGTAGAAAACCCGCCAGACAGTCCTATGCGAACAAGACAACCACTCTTACCTCAAGTGGGAAAATACCTGTCCAAACCCATGCAAGCGTGGAATATGGGCGTTAAACGATGATGATGATGATATGTATATATATATATATATATGTATATATACATATATATATATATATGTATATATATATATATGTATATAAATGTAGATGGCTGAACTAAAGAAGAAATTCCAAACTTGGAAGCATGGCCTAGAATCAAAAGGCCTTAAAATTAACTTGTCTAGGACTAAAGTTCTAGTATGTAGGAAGGAAAATAGGGCACTAGTCCCCTCTAGGAAATGGCCATGCTCAGTGTGTAGGAAAGGAGTAGGCAGAAACTCCATTTTATGTCCCAAATGCAAAGTATGGGTGCATAAAAGATGTAGTGGGATCACAGGTAAACTATCTAAGAACATAGATTTTATATGTGGTCGATGCTCAGGTGCAATAAGTAGTAACAAGTGCCCACAGCATACTAGCTCCTTCCATTGCCCAGATGGTTCTATAGAAATAGTGGACACCTTCCGTTACCTGGGTGACAAAATCAGCAGTGGTGGAGGGTGCTCTGAAAGTACAGTAGCCAAAGTCAGAACAGGATGGAAAAATTTCAGAGAGCTTATACCACTATTGGCCGCTAAAGGTTTCTCTCTAAAAATGAAAGGCAGACTGTATGATGCCTGCATACAAACAGCAGTGTTACATGGCAGTGAGACATGGGCATTGTGTGCAGAGGATCTGCACAGATTGGAGAGGAATGAAGCTTGCATGCTCCGCTGGATGTGTAATAGTAACATACGTGAACGGCAAAGCATAAATGAACTAAGTGAGAAATTAGGAATAAGAGGGATCAGATGCTGTTTACTGGAGAGAAGAGTACGTTGGTATGGTCACATGATGCGCATGAAAGACGACAGCTGTATTAAAAAGTGCAGGACGATGAAAATAGATGGAAGCTACGGAGTAGGCACATCCAGAAAAACCTGGGATAATTTGATAAATTCCGACCTTACACACTTACACCTCTCCAAGACAACGTCACTGGAACGAGATCTTTGGCGTTATGCAGTAATACAGAAGACCCGCCTTGACTAAGTTCAAAGCGAAACCTACAGTCAGTAGGCACCTAATAACCAAAAATACACCCCCATCCCACTACTCCTACCCCCACCCCAATCTACACCACCCCTGGTACCACATTCAGTCCTAAATAAAGGAGGTCGTGTAGGTTTCATGACAAAAAAATATACAGTCCATGCTGTAATGTGGCCGTGTAGGTAACACGGTTAAAACCTCCCAGTCCACACTGTAAAAGTGGTTGGTGTTAGGAAGGGCATCCAGCCGTAGAAAACCTGCCAGGCAGTCCCATACGAGCGTAACAACCATACTTGCTTCAAGTGGGACAATTCCCGTCTAAAGCCATGCATATATATATGTATATATATATGTATATATATATATATGCATATATATATATTTATGTATATATATATCATTATCATCATTTCATTTTACATCCGCTTTTTCCCTGTATAGATATATATGTATATATATATAAGTATATATATGTATATATATATATATATGTATATATATATATGTATATATATATATGTATATATATATATATATATGCATAAATATAAATATATGTATATAGTGTGTGTGTACGTGTGTATGTGTGTGTGTATATACGTGTGTATGTGTGTGTGTATATGTATGTGTGTGTGTATATATATAAATAAATACTTAATAGATTAACAAAGAAAGCTATTAGCGATACTCCGACCAATTTCCATCTCACTCAACAAACATTACGAAATACCTAAGTATATTCCCAATTATACATTTGGAGTGCTAACTATATTGTATTGTGTGGATAGTCGGGTGTATTATTTTATATGAGACATAATTAAATAAATCTCACTTTATATTTATCCTTACTTATGCCATTAATTTTATTCTTAAGGTTGATAAGGTGTCCCTGGCTTCGATAAGGGTTTCTTTTGAATTTAAGTCCCCGTATAATTTTGGTTAATGCGTTAATTCATGACCTTAATTCTTCTAAAAACCTATTAGTTCATTCTGACAAAACAAATAATTAATATGGCATAAGTAAGAATAAATATAATAACCTTATCCTTAAAGAACTAAGAAAAAATTATCGTAAAACTACGCACGATAATCTGGATTCTATCAATAGAGAAGCATATGAGATAATAACCAACCTCGGAAGTGAGAAAAAAACAGAACCTTTCTTCCCAAGAACTCCGAGGATTAGTCTGAAGGATCATAAAAGACATTTCGAACGGACTTGCTTGTAAGACTAATTGCCCCTTCTAAATCTGACCTAGGAGTTGTTAGTAAATCCATCTTGGATAGAATTATCCTACAGGTTAGGAATAAATCTCAACTAAATTTATGGTTGGGTTCATCTGAAGTAATAGACTGGTTCAATGACCTAAAAAATAAAAACAAACTGAAATTTATTCAATTAGACATTGCTAGCTATTACTCTTCTATTTCTCCTTCACTCCTAAACAAAGCTCTCTCATATGCTTTAAAATATACGGACATTACTAGTGAAGAAATAAACATCATTCTCGCCGCTAGGAAAACCATCTTGGAATTTAAGAACGAATATTGGACAAGAGCGGATACCTCCAACAATTTCGACATCACCATGGGTTCTTCGGATTCAGCTCAACTGACCGACTTAGTTGGAATTTTCATCTTGAATTCTTTAAACTAGAAAATACCCCAACTTTGTGGTGGGATTTATCGTGATGATGCTCTCTTTACTGTCTCTAATTATAACACTGTAATACTTAAGAAAAAAATACTTGATCTATTTAAGCATCTTAACTTAAAAATTGAATTCGAGAATAATGACAAACTAGCAAATTTCCTTGATATATCCTTTAATCTAGACACCGGCCTATATTACCCATATCATAAGGATAATGAGAACTTAAATTACGTTAACTTTAAATCTAACGACCCTAATAACGTTAAAACTGCTATAGTCAAAAGCGTAGAAAAAAGAATTTCTAATTTATCCACTAATAAAGATATCTTCGAAGCTAATGCCAACTATTATAATAATGCGCTATCTAGGGCTGGATATCTAGACAAAATTAGGTATACTAAAGAACTTAATATTGGCAGAGGTTATAATAACTCTAGCAATGTAGCTAGTAATAATCATACTGCTAACAAAAGGAGGAGATCTAGATATAAAAATATCCTTTGGTACAATGCTCCCTTCTCTATTTCCATTATTAATAATATCCCTAAATTATTTTTTAGGGCATTACATATATATATAGCAAGATTTTCAATAGGCATACTATTAAATTCTCGTATTCTACTACTTCGAACATTTCAAAAATTATCTCAAGACATAATTCTGAAATATTAAATAATAACTCATATGCATCCTACCATGAGAGTCAGTAATAACACTATAAGGCCTGACGTCAATGTAAACTCTAGGCAAAATAACACAAGTATAAATACGACATCAAACGTAACTTTGAGGAATGCATCAAATAGTAATGTAAATCTAGACACTCTAGCACCTCCTTTAGTTAATTCCACCCCTCCTGATCCTAATATAATTAATCCCGGACCACTTGCCAATAACTCTGTAAATAATCTAGTATACAAATGTAAAGTGGTAACTAGTACCAATTCCTATACCTACATTGGCTCTACTTCTACCTCCTTTAAAGCAAGATTCTATAATCATTCTTCTACATTTAAATCTCCACTTAAAAGGACCAGCACCGCACTCTCAGAACTTATTTGGTCCTTAAAAGACAAAAACATAAATTACGAAATTTCTTGGCGTAAAATCTACAACGCATCTCCATACTCCAATGCTTCCATATCTAGTGTTTGTAATTTATGTCTAGTTGAAAAATTTACCATTATCTCGAATTTCAACTCTATAATAAATAGAACAGATATATTTGGTCTTTGCAATCATAAATCCTTCAAGACCTTTCACAAAGTATATAGTTAATGTCCTATAACATATTCCATGAGTCACTGTTATCTTTACACATCTTTCATTATATTCTACAATGTATTATTTTGGTTTTCTCATTATATATTAAACCTTTGATCTTCTTTTCTGTAGCCTTAGATTTTCGCTCAAACCTTTGTAGACTATGACGTCATAATAGACTTTCTCTACATTTTTTCTATGTTTATAAATCATTCTAGCAATTTCCTTTATTTACTTGTTGATATAAAATAAAAATTAAATAGTATACCCCACATATATATTTTTACTAGAAATTATTAATTTTGACATAGATAGACTATTTTTTATTTTATTTTATAAAAATGTTTTTATATTTATGTTATTAACACATTTTTACACTTCTTAAACCAATTTTTAGTATTTAAACCCAATATATATTAATTGTTTCTACTTTAGGCACAAGGCCAGCAATTACTCAGTGCTTAAACGTTAATCTGTTGTTTTAATAATATATCCAGTTTCTATATTTAGACCTCTAATATTTGAATACCTTCTATAATATTCGCACATACACCTCATCAATTTATTTTTAACAGTTATTTACAGCTGTTTTCAATTTGACAGCATTCCTCATCAAAAATCTCTCTCTCTCTCTCTTCCTTCTTATTTTCTTTCTTCTCTTTCTTTTGCCTTTTTCTCTTCTTTTCTTCTATTTTCCTATCTATTTCTTACTATAGTATTAACACATATATTTCTGTCATATGTAGACTTAGCACTTTCCTATAAACAAGTACTATTATGCCTCATGTCATTGTACCTTATTTTTTATCTGAAGAGAACACAATATCTGTCCCAGGATGATTTTGTATTCGAAATACGTATAATAAAATATATGGAACTCTTATAACCATCTTTTATTTCATCTTTATTATATATACTCCAGTTCTACCAACTGTTGAGTGCTACTTATCTGATATATGCATAGTTTTATTGTTCTACAATATTACTCACCTTCTATATATATATATATATGTATACATATATATATATATAAAAAGGGGATATTTTTAGCCATCTGGCATCAACACTGGCTTAATGTATATATATATATATACATATTCATCATTTTCATCATCATCATCATCATTTTACGTCCGCTTTTCCCTGCTTGCAAGGGTGGGACGGGAACTGATTCTGGCTTGATTTCTACAGCTGGATGCCCTTCCTAACACCAACCTCATTTACAGTGGCACCTCCACGACCACTTTGCAGTGGAATGATATGGACTCCAGTCCCTATCATCTCATTTCTACAGCTGAGTAAACTGGAGCAATGTGAAATAAAGAGTCTTGCTCAAGGAAACAACACATCACCTGGTCTGAGAATTGAACTCACAACCTTTCGATTGCAAGGCCAATGCTCTAACCACTAAGCCATGTGCCTCCATATATATATACATATATATATACATATACATATATACATATATATATATATACATGTGTGGAGGCACATGGCTTAGTGGTTAGAGCATTGGCCTTGCAATCGAAAGGTTGTGAGTTCAATTCTCAGACCAGGTGATGTGTTGTTTCCTTGAGCAAGACACTTTATTTCACATTTCTCCAGTTTACTCAGCTGTAGAAATGAGATGACAGGGACCCCAGTCCCTATCATTCCACTGCAAAGTGGTCGTGGAGGTGTCACAGCAAAAAAGCACGGTTAGCATATGTTGAAATATCTTCTTAATACTCAAAATCCTATATCATACTCCAAAATTTCCAATCGCCCGCCCAACAGTTGAAATTGCCCAGGATGAGGTGATAAAAGCCAATCTTGCCCAATTGCACCTCTCAAAGGTGATGACACAGGACTGAGACCTCTGGCATTACGCAGTAATACAGAAGACCCGACTTCCCATGGGTACAGGCCAAAGCTGAAGCATCTATACAGTATGCCACCACCAACCCTCCCACTGTAATGAGGTTGGTGTTAGGAAGGATATCCTGCTGTAGAATCAGTTCTGTATGAGCAAGAAATGGTCACGTGCAAGAATGGATGTGTGATGATGATGATGATGATGATGATGGTGGTGGGAAACCCTGGTCAAACATCTTGCAACATTGGCTAAAGACATAAAGGTTTACATTAATATATATTTAGAAGAAAACTAGTCTGGAGTGTACGTGATCTGTTTATATATGTAGGATCCAGATACGAGTAGCAATGGTAAAATGGGACTTCTGATTGGTTGTTTTAGATAAAAATAAGTATTTGAATGAAAAATAATAAACAATAAAGTTTTGGGGGAATTTTTGTTTCCACCACAAAGTGGTTTGTTTTATATATCTTAAGTTTTTCTATTTGAAATGAATAAAAGAATTAGAATGTATAAGGGGGTGGATAATGTTGTCAATTACTTTTTTGTATTTAACTTTTTTTTTTTCAGTTTTATTTTTTCTTATTTCTATTGTTATCATAATGGAAAAACCTGAAACTTATATTTCATTGAGTGTCATATTAACAGAGTATTGACAAACTCCTGTTTAGCAAAGTTAACTTTTTTATAAAGTTCGCCATTATAAAAAGAGATAAAGAAAATAAATGAAAAGTATAAAGAAAACATTTGAGTAGGTTAGTCTTTATTGCTGCTAGTGACAAAATATGTATGTGAATAAACATTCTAGTATTTTACCAGGAAAACAGGAAACCTGCCCCCCCCCCCCCCACACACACACACTCTCTCTCTCTCACACACACACACACACACACACATAAATCAACACACATTTCAGACCAGATTTAATTAAATGAAAGTCTGTGTCAAAATTCCTATGACAAACCCTCAGTAGATATTGGACTATAGTAGTGTGAATATTATATAAATAGCAAGGTGGACAGCTGAAAATGTGGATTGGCACAATCAAGTGGCACCATACTGTTTGCCAATGGCATCATGACTGGCTGACAACATCTATTCCCATATATGCATGGGTTGGCCAGGTCCTTTTCAGTACAGCATTTCTCCACTTGTCGTGATCCTCCATAAGCTTTAGTGACCTGAAATCAATTCATCTATGCAATAAATATTCTCTCAATCATCACCCTTCTTACTCGAGATCACTATTTATTCCTTCCACTGCCTGTGTGGTGGGAGACAGTAATGAATGGCCATACTGATGACATGATGGAAATTACTTATTTTTATAAAACTAATTGTGTAAGAAAGAAAGAAACAAACAGAGCCGATGCAGGGAAGAAGATACACATTGATGTATATATATATAGCTATTAAAGGTGCAAATCAATTGAATCCATAGGCAGTATATATTCCCTTATATATTATTATATATATATATATATCATCATCATCATCATTTTACGTCCGCTTTTCCCTGCTTGCAAGGGTGGGACGGGAACTGATTCTGGCTTGATTTCTACAGCTGGATGCCCTTCCTAACACCAACCTCATTTACAGTGAGTGCTGGGTGCTTATTTGCCGTGGCACCTCCACAACCACTTTGCAGTGGAATGATAGGCACCCCAGTCCCTATCATCTCATTTCTACAGCTGAGTAAACTGGAGCAATGTGAAATAAAGTGTCTTGCTCAAGGAAACAACACATCACCCCGTCTGAGAATTGAACTCACAACCTTTTGATTGCAAGGCCAATGCTCTAACCACTAAGCCATGTGCCATATATATTAATAATTATGAAGACCAAAATCCGAAGAGGGCTCAATAAGGATTACATATATATATATATATAACGCATTATGTCTTTATATATAACGTGTTATGTCCTTGAGCAAGACACTTTATTTCACGTTGCTCCTTCTACCTGGAAGCAATTAAAAAGACCAATGGAAACATTGTTTCCCCGGTCCGATTTGACGAAAGTCAATCGACTGTCGACTGTCATATATATATAATTAACATTTTTTCCAATTCCACCCTCCCCGTCACTTCAATCTTTCTAATTTCTCATTCTTTCTTCCGATGAAGGACTAGTGTCCAAAACGTTAAGACTCTCTTCCTGCTATGTCAAGTGTTAAACTAATATATTCCTTCCATATACTGTACCGATTGCATTGTTATTTCTGTTTACCTTTTACATACATATATATAAATAAATATATAAACCTAAAGCAAATATTTATTATTAATTCAGATTAAAATCTAAGCGTTTGGTTGAGTTCTTCTTACATGGTTTAGAAAAACTGAAAGACCATTGCAATAAGTGTGTGAATCCCTCTTGGATTCACACACTTATTGCAATGGTCTTTCTGAATCCGCTTCTTGAATAAAATCATAATTAACTGATCCTCCAGTATTTTCTTTTACCCAAAGCCAGGAACTTTTCAACAGCCCCTAGTATATATTTACTCTCCATGTTTCTCACTATAACAATAACTATGTGTGTGCCCTCAGCTAGAGTAAGTTTTAGTGCTTTCAAGCATTGAGGGTTTATTGGGCAGCAGATTAATGAACAGAAACATTTCTCTCTCTAGACAAATATTCTATCTTTTCTTTTTTCTCTTTTTTTTTTTCTTCACTGTTATCGAACTTGCTGCTTACGGTGCCCGGACACACACGGCACTCTTCTCAACACCATGTGTGCACTCGCTCCTGGGACAGTTTACAATCCTCCATCCTAACTCGCCCCCAACCTCCTATTTCAGGCATCTCTTCTCCTTACCCATATAGCAGAAGATCTGATCCCCCGCACCCCTGAACGCAATGCCCGACTCTCCTCAACCTTCCACCCCACGGGATAGCATGGGTTAGACGGGTTATCCTGTTGTGCGCAATGCCAGGTCAGGTGACCATGTCTAGCTCATACAGAACTGATTTTGGCTTGATTTCTACGGCTGGATGTCCTTCCTAACACCAACCTCATTTACAGTGAGTACTGGGTGCTTTTTATCGTGGCACCTACACGACCACTTTACTGTGTGGACTGGGTGCTTTTTGTCGTGATACCTACACGACCACTTTACTGTGTGGACTGGGTGCTTTTTGTCGTGATACCTACACGACCACTTTACTGTGGGAGGGGGATAGCATACTGTCTATATGCTTCAGCTTTGGCTTGTACACGTGGGAAGTCGGGTCTTCTGTATTACTGCTTAACGCCAGAGGTCTCAGTCCGGTGTCATCGCCTTTCAGAAGTGCAATCATTTCATTTATTAACTATATATATATAGTTAATAAATGAAACAAAATAAAACACAGAAGGCAAAATTACAGTTATATTAGGTTGGAGGGAGTGGAGGAGGTTTCAATGTTTCAGACAGAAGTCTTTCTTGAGGAAAGTTTAGATAAGGAGAGAATAGATAGACGTATGAGTAGTGTTATATATATATATATTGACAGTCAATCGACTTTCGTCAAATCAGACCAAGGAAACTATGTTTCCATAGGTCTTTCCAATTGCTAATACTATCTACCGCTCGCAAATCCAAGTAGAAGACATAAAGTGTCTTACTAAAGGACATAATGCATCGCCCAGTCTGGGAGTTGAACTCACAACCTCACGATTGCGAATCCAATTTTCTAACCACTCAGCCAAACACACACATAGAGAATGAATTCTGGCTATGGAAACAGCAGTTGGAATCAAGAGGACTGAGAGTGAACATAGCTAAGACAAAAGTGTTGATAAGTAGAACAGGGGACAATACTCTGATTCCATCAGGGAAATGGCCATGTTCAATATGTAGAAAAGGAACTGGCATAAATCCTATAAAATGTACGCAATGCAGATCTTGGGTACACAAGAGATGTAGTGGGATAGCAGGCAAACTAACAGGTAGGGAAAACTATGTATGCAGTAGATGTACAGGGAAAGTTGGCAGTAGTAATCGCAGTGATAGACACATTTTTCCAATGCAGGTGGGTTCTATAGGTGATCAGATTAGCATGGGAGGGGTGGGGGGGTTCCGAGGCCATAGTATCTACAATAAGGACGGGTTGGAAGAAATTTAGGGAGATGCTTCCTCTGTTGACAAAGAAGGGTTTCTCCCTGTGTACAAACGGACAGTTATATGATGCCTGTGTGAGATGCGCGATGCTGCATGGTAGTGAGACACGGGCAGCAACTACAGAGGATATGCGACGGCTGAAGAGAAATGAAGCAAGCATGCTCCGTTGGATGTACAATGTCAATGTGTGTGAACGACCAAGCATAGACAAGTTGAGAAAGAAACTGGGTATAAGAGGAATAAGTTGTGGTGTGCAGGAGAGAAAACTGAGATGGTATGGACATGTGATGCGCATAGAGGATGACCGCTGGGTAAAGAATTGCCAAGAAATCGCAATAGAGGAAGACCATGAAAAACATGGGCGGAGGTGGTGAGAGCAGACCTCAGATCGCTGAAACTCACGGAGGAGATGACGAAGGACCGTGACAAGTGGAGAGATGCTGTGCTGAATAGGACCCATCCAACCCTTGCAAGCAGGGTAAAGCGGATGTAAAATGATGATGATGATGATGATATATATATATATATATATTATAAAGAACTAGGAATCAGTATTGCATCAAATCACAACAATTTATTAATATATTACATATGTTTCTCTGTCAATCAGCTCAAGGCAGGATCTGTTACAGATCGAACCCGCCTCTGCATTCCAAGAGTCTTCTATTATACTCTGCTCTGCGCAAGCATCAAGTGCTCAACTGGCATACCGCCTACAGACACATTTACCAGCAACCCTACAACAACTATATATATGTGTCTGTGTGTGTATATATAATATTTGCTCTACGGTTCTTATATATTTGATATATATTTATCCTTATCGAGCCCTCTTTGTATTTTAGTCTTCAAATTTATTATTATTACTATATATATATATATATATATAAGTTTGATAAGTTTCGGCCAGTATGGGCCAGGCCATGTCTAACTTAATAGCACCACCTGGCTATATATATATATATGTGTGTGTGTGTGTGTGTGTGCATACAAACTAAACCTAACCCTACATATATATGTCCAACGCATGCAAGCACGGAAAAGCGGGCATAAAAAAAAAAATGTTTTAATGTTTTAATTATATATACACTAACCCACACACACCATATATATCAAGGAACAGTATCATTTTTCACCTTTCAGGATATTTTAAAAACTATTATAAAAAAATGCCTGTGTTATCAGACCTATTCAGACTTTCAGAAGTTTAAGAGATCAAGATGCAGGTTGTTTCATAACCTGCTAAATTTAGCAGCTAAATCTCCCTTAAAACCACATCCAGGCACTTGAAATATAAGGTAAATGATGTATTAGTAAAATCCTTTAACCCTTTCATGAATGTATTTCTAACAAAATACAGTCTATTTTAATTAATTAATGAAGAATTTTGAGGGATTTGCTAAAATAATTAATTATTTCATTGTTAAGATAGTAACTTAATGTAAGGTTCTTATATAAAATTATATTGGAAGATTTCAGTTTAAATCGGAAATCTTTAAAATGGATGGTTTTATTTCATAGAACCAGAGCCAGTTTTGACTGGGTTGGTAACTAAAGGGTTAAACAGTTGGTTATATGGTCTTGACTATGTTAATTGAACGACAAGGTCACTTCAGAAGCTCTCAACATTCCAGAACATCATGAGACTTATGACTGGCAAGCAGCGACCGTATCTGTATCAGTGACCGTATCTCTATTAGTGAGCTGCTCAACATCACCAAACTTAGACCAATTACATCGATTGTCAAGTGAAGAGTACTTAAACTGTATGGTCATATAAAAAGATCAACTCATGATGTGAGTAGGTTATGCCTAGAAGGAAGGTTGGCTGGTAAAAGCAGAGGCCGGCAGCCAAAATGATGGCTTGAGAATGTCAACTTGTGGACTGGACTTGATCTTTGCTTTTTAAACTCTGCTGTTGGTGATCGAACTTTGTGGAGAAAAATATCTCATGTTGATGCGCAGTCTGCAACTGGCAGAGTTTAGCCTCACATTAAATTAAATGGTTACAATGGAATGCTTTTGATTACAGGTCTCCTTAATTAAGGTTGACCTGATATTAAAGAACAACTACATGATGTTTAAAAGAAGCAAAATAATTAAACTTACCTATGGAGATGTACATATATAGAAGAAATCTGAAACAGAAGAAGCAAAATAAAGTTAACTTATTTAACTAATTAACTCTTAATATCCTGAAAATATTTTCAAACAAATTTGTTAATTCAAATGTTTATGATTTTCTTTATTAGTCAACAGATTATCATAACAATTTGTAATATTATATTAAAGACTTTAATATTGAATGTGATACAGCCATGGTGCATTTTGGGGGCCTTTTTCAAGAATTGCTTGGTAATGCGGTTTCGTATGGTACAGGATGTTAAAAGTTAAATTGGAGAAAATACATTTTTAAGGCTTGAAATATTTAAAATCCGAAATAAGATTGATGAAATAAGCAGTTAAAAAAATATAAATAGTATTAGTTGGGGATTAACATTTAATGAACTGAAATTCGCCTTTTAGTGGGGAAATTCGAAGAAAAAGAAGAGAGTAAAAACCTTGCAGCCAATGTCAGCACTGCTTAAAGAAAAAGGGAGGTAATAAGATACAGGTCCACAGAAAATTTTATTTTCATGCTTAAGAGAAATATACAGTCTTTGTTAGTAGGCAAGATTACAACTATGGAGAACTTTCAGTCTTATCACACTTCATCAGCAAAGCAAAAACATCTTAAGACTTCACAATCACTAGCAAGTATGAATGCAGGCATGGCTATGTGGTTAAACACTTGCTTCACAACAACCTGATTTGGGGGTTTAATCCCAATGCAGAGTATTTTAGGCAAGTGACTTCTACCATAGCCCTGCATTGCCATATGAATGAAATTTGATTGATGGAAATTGTGTGGAAACCACTATTGTTCATAGCAGTAAAGAATAGAGTCAAGACCCCCTTAAGTCACAAATGACCACGGGATTTGCACCTAGAAAGGTGCCGCTGAGGCACAAGTCTAGGCAAGGTTTTTTGTGGAAAACCAGCATACCAGCCTCCCCTATCCACACCACCAATGTTGTCCAAGGGAAAGGCAATGGCCGCAAGAGCTTGGTACCAGTGACATCACAACTCATTTCTACAGCTGAGTGAACTGGAGCCACATGAAATAAAGTGTCTTGCTCAAGAATACAACACATCACCTGGTCCAAGAATAGAACTCACAACCTCATGATTGTAAGCTCAATGCTCTAGCCACTAAGCCATGTGCCTTAAACGTATGTGTGTATATATATATATATATATATATATATATATATATATAATTAAGTTAAAGATGTACATCCATATATGTATACTGAAATACTAGTATGTATATGAATACACACACGTATACATATGTAGATGTACCAAGTTTTTTCACTGGTCACTTTACTGTGAGTGGCCAGCTATTCTGTATGTAAACACACAGACAAACCGGTTTTTAGAGTCATACTGGTTTTTGAGGAAAAGGCATATAACGATATGTGCTTTTACGATTCTCTAGAGAGGCCGGAAGATAGGTAAATATTGCTGATGAGTTGTAACAACAACGAAACTAGTTCAATATTCCTTGTCTGGCTTTCTGGAGAATAGAGGAAAGGTGTTTCCTCAAAAACCAGTATGACTCTAAAAACCGGTTTGTCTGTGTGTTTACATACAGAATAGCTGGCCACTCACAGTAAAGTGACCAGTGAAAAAACTTGGTACATCTACATATGTATACGTGTGTGTATTCATATACATACTAGTATTTCAGTATACATATATGGATGTACATCTTTAACTTAATTGTTTAAGCGTCAGTCATACAAAAGTGAGTTACAAACGAAACGAAGTTTAATTTCGTTTCGTTATTTGTTTTTATCGTCTCCGTTGAACCGGTACTTACTCACACTCTATGCAAATTAGTCTGCCCACTACTAATTTTCATAGAAAAAGCATATAACGATATGTGCTTTTACGATTCTCTAGAGAGGCCGGAAGATAGGTAAATATTGCTGATGAGTTGTAACAACAACGAAACTAGTTCAATATTCCTTGTCTGGCTTTCTGGAGAATAGAGGAAAGGTGTTTCCTCAAAAACCAGTATGACTCTAAAAACCGGTTTGTCTGTGTGTTTACATACAGAATAGCTGGCCACTCACAGTAAAGTGACCAGTGAAAAAACTTGGTACATCTACATATGTATACGTGTGTGTATTCATATACATACTAGTATTTCAGTATACATATATGGATGTACATCTTTAACTTAATTGTTTAAGCGTCAGTCATACAAAAGTGAGTTACAAACGAAACGAAGTTTAATTTCGTTTCGTTATTTGTTTTTATCGTCTCCGTTGAACCGGTACTTACTCACACTCTATGCAAATTAGTCTGCCCACTACTAATTTTCATAGAAAAAGCATATAACGATATGTGCTTTTACGATTCTCTAGAGAGGCCGGAAGATAGGTAAATATTGCTGATGAGTTGTAACAACAACGAAACTAGTTCAATATTCCTTGTCTGGCTTTCTGGAGAATAGAGGAAAGGTGTTTCCTCAAAAACCAGTATGACTCTAAAAACCGGTTTGTCTGTGTGTTTACATACAGAATAGCTGGCCACTCACAGTAAAGTGACCAGTGAAAAAACTTGGTACATCTACATATGTATACGTGTGTGTATTCATATACATACTAGTATTTCAGTATACATATATGGATGTACATCTTTAACTTAATTGTTTAAGCGTCAGTCATACAAAAGTGAGTTACAAACGAAACGAAGTTTAATTTCGTTTCGTTATTTGTTTATATATATATATATATATATATATATATATATATATATATATATATATATATATATATATATATATTTATATTTATATATATAAAGAAAAAGAGATGAAATCGAAAATGCAACTGAAGTCTTATTTTTAAAAAAAATATATATATTTATTTGGTTCCTTTACCGGTTTCGCAGTTCTTCTGCTTTTCAAAAGGTGAGCTGAGATGGAGGGTCTGTGGTTTTTCTCACATCTGGTTGGTCTCTGAATGTTACTTGTTTTATATGGAAAAAGTGGCTCGAAATTCGAGGTTTTTCGAGAAGTAATTTGATTGGTTTGTCAATAATTATAATAAATTTCGCGCCAGTTCGCGTTACAATAGTTCTTCAAATAAGAGAGGGGGGGGGGGGGGGTCACAGGTTTTTTTTTTCATATATGAGTGTTTGAATTTCTTTTTACTTGAAAAAAGGAGGCTCACGAAGGCTTTTTTTTGGTTGGTTATAAATGAAATTTGGCTGTCACGTGAACAAGTTTTAATTACATTTTTGCGCCCTTATTTGGAAAACTATTCTGTAGTCTTTATAGTGAATGTTATGACAATGGAGAGATAGTGGTCAAGAGAAAAGGGATTGGGAGAAATGTTCTGGTTCAGTGAATATGGCCAGCTCGCCAGGGTGTCAGAGTTCAGATTTTCTATTGAGACTGAAGATATTTATGTTTATTTGTGTGCTTGTGTGTGTGTATGTATGTGTGTGTGTGTGTGTGTGTGTGTGTGTGTGTGTGTGTGTATTGGAAGATGATTCTATTAGTAGAGATGGGGGAGGGAGTTGTGTGTATATGGGTGTTATGTGTGTGTGTGCGAGTATGTTAAGATGGAGAGAATATATATTTTGTGTGTGTGTATATATATATGTGTGTAGGAAAGTGGTTCTATTAGTAGAAATGGGGAGAGAGTTGTAGGTGTGGGGGTTATGTGTGTGTATGGGTGTTATGTGTGTGGGAGTATGGTTAGCATGTTAAGATGAAGAGAATATATATATATATATATATTGTGTGTGTGTGTAGGAAAGTGATTCCTTTAGTAGGAATATTTTTGAATGAACATATTTTCCTTACTTTTTCGTGTTTGTTGTTGTATTGCCAGTGCAAACGTATGTTAAGGTTTATTTAGTTCGGGTTTTTATTTTCTAAAGTAGAAGGTGTTATGTGTGTGTGTGTGTATGTCATATTGTGGTGTTGACATAATGTATATTAAACCTTATTTAATGTTGGTCTATATTTTTGAATAAACATATTTTCCTTATTTATTTGCATTTGTTCTGTTGTATTGTTAGCGCAAAGGTAAAATGGGAAGACTTGGAATTTGGGTGTCTTATTACTTGCGCAAATGTCTAGATGTGCACTTAGTGGTATCTGTCTCGTGGTTGGATCTCGTAATTGTTGGCGATGAACTGTCATTCTGTTTCTGAGTGTGAGTTTAGTTTGTCCTATATAATCTTCATTGCATCCTTTACATTTAATGGCATAAATTAGATTTTTTGATGAGCAAGTGAAGTGATTTTTTACAGTAAAATTTTGTCCTGATTTAAATGTATACGTGTTGCCTTCAATGAGGTGAGTGCAGGTTCCACAATTAGAGCGACCACATTTTTTGATACTTGGTTGTGGGTTTGTGGTAGGTAATTTGGCATTGGTGAGTAATGTTTTCAGTGATTTTGGTTGTCTTTTGCTTTTGATTATTTTGTGTGTTTTGCGTGAACACACAATACCCCACAGACCTTAAATTAAGACCAATTGTAGCGGGCCCACAATGTCACAATGTGAAACACACAGATTGAGCAACTTTATAGACATACTACTGAAACACATACCAAGCCTTGTAAGAGACGATCTGGACCTCTTAAACCACCTCCCCAAACATGTCAACAACGACACTATTATTGTGTCTTTCGATGTAGTGAATCTCTACACACCGATCCCACACCAATACGGACTAGAAGCAATAGGATTCTGGCTAGAGAAATATCCCAATGAGGTACCTGACAGAATAGAAAAAAGCTTCATCACCGAGGGATTAAAATTCATCCTACAGAACAACTTTTTTGATTTCGATGGCAATACTTACAAGCAAATATCGGGGACTGCGATGGGCACAAAAGCCGCTCCAACTTATGCCAACTTAGTCATGGCATACTTAGAAGTCCAGATATATGAACAGTCCAAATCAAAATACGGATTGAACTTCCACAAATATTTATCAGAGAATTGGAAACGCTACTTGGACGATTGCCTCATTCTTTGGTCCCACACACTCGACCAACTGAAGGATTTCAAAAACTTAATAAACGGCATCAATAACCACATCCAATTCACAATGGAATACAGCCAAGATCAACTCCCATTTCTGGACATCTTAATCACAAAAAAAGACACAAATATCGAAACTGACATACACTACAAACCAACAGATTCCAAACAATATCTGCTATTCACCTCCAACCATCCAAAGCACACGAAGACGAACATTCCTTTTAACCTAGCAAGAAGAATTTGCACAATTGTCTCCAATTATGAAACGCGAAATAAAAGACTTCAAGAATTAAAGGAAATTCTACTTGAGAGAGAGTACCCACTATTACTAATAAATAATGGAATAGAAAGGGCTAAAGCAATAGGCATTGATGAATTACGGAAACAGAAACAAATTCAAGGTACGTCCAATATTCTATCATATATCTCAACACACAACCCAAGAAATGCGGAAGCTTACAACACTATTCACAATAACATCCCACTACTAAAACAAAACCCAAGAATGAAAAAAGCCCTTGAAACACACAAAATAATCAAAAGCAAAAGACAACCAAAATCACTGAAAACATTACTCACCAATGCCAAATTACCTACCACAAACCCACAACCAAGTATCAAAAAATGTGGTCGCTCTAATTGTGGAACCTGCACTCACCTCATTGAAGGCAACACATATACATTTAAATCAGGACAAAATTTTACTGTAAAAAATCACTTCACTTGCTCATCAAAAAATCTACTTTATGCCATTAAATGTAAAGGATGCAATGAAGATTATATAGGACAAACTAAACTCACACTCAGAAACAGAATGACAGTTCATCGCCAACAATTACGAGATCCAACCACGAGACAGATACCACTAAGTGCACATCTAGACATTTGCGCAAGTAATAAGACACCCAAATTCCAAGTCTTCCCATTTTACCTTTGCGCTAACAATACAACAGAACAAATGCAAATAAATAAGGAAAATATGTTTATTCAAAAATATAGACCAACATTAAATAAGGTTTAATATACATTATGTCAACACTACAATATGACATACACACACACACATAACACCTTCTACTTTAGAAAATAAAAACCCGAACTAAATAAACCTTAACATACGTTTGCACTGGCAATACAACAACAAACACGAAAAAGTAAGGAAAATATGTTCATTCAAAAATATTCCTACTAAAGGAATCACTTTCCTACACACACACACAATATATATATATATATATATTCTCTTCATCTTAACATGCTAACCATACTCCCACACACATAACACCCATACACACACATAACCCCCACACCTACAACTCTCTCCCCATTTCTACTAATAGAACCACTTTCCTACACACATATATATATACACACACACAAAATATATATTCTCTCCATCTTAACATACTCGCACACACACACATAACACCCATATACACACACACACAACTCCCTCCCCCATCTCTACTAATAGAATCATCTTCCAATACACACACACACACACACACACACACACACACACACACACACACACACACACACACACACACACACACACACACATACATACACACACACAAGCACACAAATAAACATACATATCTTCAGTCTCAATAGAAAATCTGAACTCTGACACCCTGGCGAGCTGGCCATATTCACTGAACCAGAACATTTCTCCCAATCCCTTTTCTCTTGACCACTATCTCTCCATTGTCATAACATTCACTATAAAGACTACAGAATAGTTTTCCAAATAAGGGCGCAAAAATGTAATAAAAACTTGTTCATGTGACAGCCAAATTTCATTTATAACCAACCAAAAAAAAGCCTTCGTGAGCCTCCTTTTTTCAAGTAAAAAGAAATTCAAACACTCATATATGAAAAAACAACCTGTGACACCCCCCCCCCCTCTCTTATTTGAAGAACTATTGTAACGCGAACTGGCGCGAAATTTATTATAATTATTGACAAACCAATCAAATTACTTCTCGAAAAACCTCGAATTTCGAGCCACTTTTTCCATATAAAACAAGTAACATTCAGAGACCAACCAGATGTGAGAAAAACCACAGACCCTCCATCTCAACTCACCTTTTGAAAAGCAGAAGAACTGCGAAATCGGTAAAGGAACCAAATAAATATATATATTTTTTTTTAAAATAAGACTTCAGTTGCATTTTCGATTTCATCTCTTTTTCTTTATACTTTCACTCGTGTAGGATACCTCGGTTATTTTTCATTTTGTAAAAAAAACCTCACTTTCTAATATATATATATATATATATATATAGGGTAACAAATAATAGTTAAATGCAGTCCACTTAGGTATAGTCCAGTTATGGTATTCCAGGTAGTGGATGATATCAACGCTTGGCTTGGTTTGACTCAACAAGGCGTTTTCATAGTGATGCTGCGGGTATGCTGTAATTCCTATGTTGTAAACACTTGGAGTAATAATAAATCAGGAAATAAGGTTGACATGAGATTAAAAACCTTTTTTGTATAGCAAACCATGTCAACCTTCTTTCCTGATTTATATATATATATATATATAAATGAGGAGGTTATAGTTCACTTGAAGCCTTGTGTAATGAGGTATAAACGCTTGTATATGTATAATAAAGCCAAAACAATGCAGGTATGAACATAGAATAAAGAATGCAAATGCAAAAGATATTGTTGACAATTAGTCTTTTACCTTAGATTTATTTAAATCTCCTTAATTTTCGAGATAATATCTCTTCTTCTGAGGGAAGTAAAGCTCTCAAACCAGTGTTCTAAATAGCTGTTCGAAATGCTAAAATGTATCACTAGAGTTGATTCCAATTTTTCCAGCCATCCATCTAATCTACGAAGGTATTTTAGCCTACATATTGTTGTTAATATTATGATGTTCCCTGCTGTATTAGCGTTAAATTTTCCCTGCTGTATTAGCGATAAATTTTCGAGGGTTTCTCTTAGTAGTTTTTCATGACGTTATTATTGTTAATTTTACTGATGTAGTATTGACTTGGATATTTACCATGCGGTATTCTAATTCTATTGTATCTCTCTCAGTTATTTACCATGCGACCCTCTGTTCCTACCCCCCCCCCCCCTCTCTATGCACTTCTTTAAGGCTTACTACCCTGTCTTTAACCTAATTCATTCAATCTGAAAATATTGAAGAGATAAGACACTTTCCCATTCTTCTCTGCTAAAATGTATCACTAGAGTTGATTCCAATTTTTCCAGCCATCCATCTAATCTACGAAGGTATTTTAGCCTACATATTGTTGTTAATATTATGATGTTCCCTGCTGTATTAGCGTTAAATTTTCCCTGCTGTATTAGCGATAAATTTTCGAGGGTTTCTCTTAGTAGTTTTTCATGACGTTATTATTGTTAATTTTACTGATGTAGTATTAACTTGGATATTTACCATGCGGTATTCTAATTCTATTGTATCTCTCTCAGTTATTTACCATGCGACCCTCAGTTCCTACCTCACAATTTCCCTCCCCCCCACCCCCACACACCACCATAGTCTATTCGACCAATCAAACCTAGCATGCCATTTCCACTGCTGCTGCTACTACCTGCCTAACTAACTCTCTCCTCCTCTGGCGCATCCCAACACACCCTGCCATTACCCCACCACCACTGTTCTTCTAGCCCTCAATTTTCCCACCGTTATGGATGGATGAGCTGGAAATACACGAGCAACTCTGAATCAATAGATGAAATATGAATCTGCGAGCTACCAAGCACCCACGTGAAGCGCCAACCCAGAGACCCTCCCCTACGAGTGTCGACAAATGCCCAAAACTCCGAGTTGGTACCATCAATGTAGGCTCAATGAAAGGAAGAGCAGGAGAAATCGTAGAAATGCTAGAGCGAAAGGAAGTTGATGTATGCTGTGTGCAAGAGACTAGATGGAGAGGAGGGTCTGCTAGAGTCCTTGTAGGAAAAAGCCAGTGCTACAAATTTTTCTGGGTGGGAAATGACGATGGGATGGGTGGTGTAGGTATACTATTAGCTGACAAGTGGGTAGATAAAGTAATCTCAGTGTACAGGGTAAATGCAAGAATCATTAAACTCAGACTAGTCCTGAATAAGACAATTACCACAATAATATCAGCTTACGCACCCCAATCGGGGCTGCCAGACGAACTTAAGGATAGGTTTTACGAGTCCCTAATACGCACTACTGCTCTAACAGACGACAAGGACTTCCTAATCATTGCAGGAGATTTTAACGGACACGTAGGTAAACACTGCGACGGCTTCAATAGAGTACATGGAGGCCATGGAGTTGGCACAAGGAATGAGGAAGGATTCAGACTTCTAGAATTCTGCGACGCCAATGACATGTCGATATGTAACACAAACTTTAAAAAACCCGACAACCACCTGATCACCTATAGATCAGGGGAGCACTCTAGTCAGTTAGATTTTATCCTCATCAGAGGACGTGACAGATGGACGGTCGTAAACACAAAAGCCTTCCCTAGTGAGGAATGTACATCCCAACATAGCTTAGTTGTCAGCGACCTCACGGTCAGAACTAGACGAGCCCTGAAACAGAGGCCAACCTGGAGAAGAAAGATCTGGAAGCTGAAAGTCCCCTCAACCAGTAACAGATTTAAAGATATTTTACTCAACGCCTACGACAGTAAAGAAGAACAGATAGAGACATTTAACGTAGAAGAGAACTGGGAGTTCCTAAAAAATAACTTACTAGAGGCGACGGATGAGGTTTGTGGCTGGAGTAAGACCTCAAGCAGGAGGAGAGTGACTTGGTGGTGGAACAATAAGGTAGATGAAGCAGTCAAGGCCAAGAGACAGGCATGGAAAGAATGGAAGAGCGGGGGGAGCAGGGTACATTACATAGAGACCAAGAGGGAAGCTAGGCGACAAGTATACTTAGCTAGGAGGGAAGCAGAGGATAGAAAATTCAAGCATGTTTTACAACGTGAGGACCAGAAACAGGAGGTATTCAAGATTGCGAGGCAGTGTCAGAGATAGTTGTGATGTCATTGGAGAGAAGTGTATCCGGAATGATAAAGGTGAGCTTGCCCTCACAAGTGCTGAGAAGAAAGATGCATGGAAGAGTCATTATGATAGATTACTAAATGAGGAGAATGCATGGGAAGAAGAGACCCTACCCCACGTAGACCCTATAGAGGGACCAGCAGTACAAGTCAGCGGCAGCGTAGTAAGTAAGGCAATCAGAGATATGAAGATAGGGAAGGCAACCGGTCCATTGGGTATAGCTGCCGAGATGCTGAAGGCATCTGGGTCTGTAGGTCACACTATAACCACACGTATCGTTAACCAGGTAATACTAGAGGGGGCCATACCAAAAGATTGGTGCAGTAGCATCATTGTCAACTGCTACAAAGGTAAAGGCGATGCACTAGATAGAGGAAACTATAGAGGTATAAAGTTGATGGACCAGGTCATGAAAGTAACAGAAAGAGTTATAGCACAGCTGATTAGGGACCGGGTGAATATAGACGAGATGCAATTTGGGTTTGTACCAGGGAAAGGCACCACTGATGCCCTCTTCCTTGTGAGGCAATTACAGGAAAAGTACCTAGCTAAAAGTAAGCCACTCTACTTGGCATTTGTCGACCTTGAGAAAGCCTTTGACAGAGTTCCACGTGCAGTAATCTGGTGGGCTCTTAGAAAACTAGGAGTAGATGAATGGCTTGTGAAAGCGGTACAAGCCATGTATAGGGGAGCAGTCAGCAAAGTTAGGATTAGCAATGAGTATAGCAAGGAATTTAGCGTACAGGTTGGGGTCCACCAGGGCTCTGTTCTTAGCCCTCTCCTGTTCATCATAGTCCTGCAGGCAATAACGGAGGAGTTTAAGACCGGATGCCCATGGGAACTCCTGTATGCTGATGACCTCGCACTCATAGCTGAATCTATGGTAGAACTAGAGAATAAATTCCAAACCTGGAAGCAGGGACTAGAGAGAAAGGGCCTCAAAGTCAACATGACAAAGACTAAGGTCCTTATAAGTAGACGAGAAAACAGAACCCAGATCCCCTCAGGGAAATGGCCTTGCTCAGTATGTAGGAAAGGTGTAGGTAGGAACTCCATTCTCTGCCCCAAATGCAAACAATGGGTACACAAGAGATGTAGCGGGATCTCAGGAAGCTTAATTAAGAATGTAGGATTCACATGCAGCAGCTGTGCTGAAACAGCAAGCAAACAGCCACAGGAAACAAGTACCACCAATCTCTGGGAGGGCCCTGTAGAAACAGTAGACAGCTTCTGCTACCTAGGTGACCGAATTAGCAACGGAGGTGGGTGCTCAGAAAGTACAATAACTAGGGTAAGAACGGGATGGAAGAAGTTTAGGGAACTACTACCACTGCTAGCTGCAAAAGGCTTCTCCCTCAGAATGAAAGGCAGACTGTATGATGCGTGTATCCGAACAGCGATGTTGCATGGTAGTGAGACCTGGGCGCTGAAGGTGGAAGACTTACGTAGATTAGAGAGAAACGAAGCCTGCATGCTCCGATGGATGTGTAACAGTAATATACGTGAACGACAAAGCATAAAGGAATTGAGAGAGAGACTGAGCATAAGAGGAATCAAATGCTGCGTGCAGGAGAGGCGGTTACGCTGGTATGGACATGTGATGCGTATGAAGGATGACAGCTGCATAAAAAGGTGCAGAGCACTAGAAGTTGATGGAAACCGCGGAGTGGGGAGACCCAAGATGACTTGGGATGAGGTGATAAAAGCCGACCTTACCCAACTACACCTCTCAAAGTCAATGACACACGACCGTGACTTCTGGCGTCACGCAGTAATACAGGGTACCCGACCTCCCATGGGTACATGCTGAAGCATATAAACAATATGCCCCCCCCCCCCCCCCCCACCGCAAGGTGGTCGTGGAGGTGCCACGGCAAAAAAGCACCCAGCCCACACTGTAAAGTGGACGTATAGGCGCCACGAAAAAGTACCCAGCACTCACTGTAAATGAGGTTGGTGTTAGGAAGGGTATCCAGCTGTAGAAATCAAGCCAGATCAGTTCCTGTATGAGCAAGGCATGGTCAGCCGACCAGACACTGCCAACAACAGGACAACCCGTCTAACCCATGCTAGCGTGGAAGAACGGACGTAAAACAGTGATGATGATGATGATGATGATGATATATATATAAATATATATATATATAAATATATATATATAAATATATATATATATATAAATATATATATATAAATATATATATATATATAAATATATATATATAAATATATATATATATATATAAATATATATATATATATATAAATATATATATATATATATATATATATATATATATATATATATATATATAAATATATAAATGAGAGGTATAGAGATTGTTTTAGCAAGAAGCTAACGGCATTCTATAACATATATAACATATATGCGACTATAACGTCAAGATGGGAAAAGTAGTTAACGAAAGATTTAGGAAAAATAACTCAAACTCATCTCAAAAGAGAATCAGGATATAAATTCATCCACAGCTGTGTCATTCTCGATAAAAGCACTGGATATGTAGTCCTGATGATTTCTAACAAGAATGAAACGCGTAGATTACTTCCC
>OZ024752.1:22635874-22640874 GCA_964016885.1 Eledone cirrhosa | reverse complement strand
ATTAACAATATGCTATGCCTTCATCAGACAAAATACAATATAAACAGTTTTATAGATAAATATATTCGACATACCGTAATAAACATCAACTTCATTTGAAGAGGTTCACTCTAGCAGTGAAAATACAGAGAGAAAGAAAGAGAGAGAGAAAAGAGGGAAATAAGAAAGAAAGAAAGACAAAATGAAGAAAAGGAAGAAAAAGAAGAAAAAGAAGAAATGCATGGGACAAAATAGAGAGATGGAAAAATAGATAAAGCGAAGAGCTTCATGTAAAGAGACCGAAAGAGATATATATATATATAGAGAGAGAGAGGAAATAGAGATAGATACATATATAAATATAGATATAGAAAAATTAGGTAGTGGGAGGTCATTTTGAGTAAGTGTATCAATGATGCATTTATTTATTTATTTATTTATTTATTTATTTATTTAGCTCAAGTATTAATGTAAGGGAGATATATAGAGAGATATAGAGAGATATAGAGAGAGAAAAATTTAAAAATAGCCAGACA
Organism: Eledone cirrhosa; assembly: GCA_964016885.1. Lineage (NCBI taxonomy): Eukaryota > Metazoa > Mollusca > Cephalopoda > Octopoda > Eledonidae > Eledone > Eledone cirrhosa. Next base: position 22,640,359 of record OZ024752.1, on the reverse strand, counting down.
TAGAAAACCCTATGTTTTAATGTATTAGTATTTATAAAACTTACACTATATTGTAAATATCAGTATTCCTGAATGAAACAAGTATTCACAATGCGTGAAAATTCATTATCTTATGTTTAGTTTTTTAGAAAAATTCATATGTCTATGTGAATCCAACTGATTCACTCCGCAAATTCAAAGTTACCGGAAAACATTCTCAATGTGGTATAAAAATTTGAGCGTATTATTATTCTTGCGATTACTCTACAAGATTATCTATCAAGCAGAAATAGAGAGCAGATTTCAATATACTAATCGAAAATATATATTATATTATAAGCAGAGATAACAATAATAATGATAATAAGTAAAAATATATAAAAATATAAAAATATAGAATAGAAAACTAAAAAAGAATATTACGAAAGAATATTACATAATAAAAATATTGCATATTAAAAATACTACGTATTAAAAATATTACGTATTAAAACTTTACATATAAAAATATTAAAAATATTAAAAATAAAAATTTACATATAAAAAAAAAATTTACATATAAAAAAATAAAAAATAAAAAATAAAAATATAAAAATATTATAGAATACTACAATACTAAAAGAATAAAAATAAAAATAAAAATAAAAATAAAAATAAAAATAAAAATAAAAATAAAAATGAAAATAAAAATAAACCCCAAAGAACAACCCTTCAAGGTTAATTGACAATATATTGCCAAGTTCACTACAAGACAAAGCCAAAAATTATCTATCAAATCACATCTAGCAAGGAATATCGCAAAAAGATTATGATGTCCAATAATGTCTACATATGTTCCTATATTTAATATATAAGTTTATCAAGTGTAAGGTTAATTCAGAAAATTTGGAGCATCGGCTTTTAGGGTAGCTTAATTTTTCATGAGGAATGTTTAGATAAAAATAAAAATAAAAATAAAAATAAAAATAAAAATAAAAATAAAAATAAAAATAAATAAAATAAAATAAACAATAAAAAGAGTAAAAAGAGGGAATCAAAGATTTAGGAATCAAAAGATTTATCGGCTAGTTCTCATATAAATATAAATCAAACTAAATATACTACATTTTAAATTTAAATTTATATTTAAACGTTGAGTTTAATCTATGTTTGCAACAACTGAATAAATTTGTCCGTAGGTTAAGGGAATTTTTAGATTTTAGTATAAAGAATATCTCCTCTGCGCAGAGGTCACATGTCTCAGAGGATGAATTAAAAGGAATCCCTCTTGAGACTATATTCCAAGCCGTCGAATATCTAACGTTATCTAGCTTAAGTTGCCAGAGTACACCTGATAGTGCCGTTGAAGATTTTTTATTTGGATCTGTGAAAGAATTCTTGTGGTTATTATAGCGAAGTTTAAATTCCGTCGATGTGGAACTGACATAGTTAAAAGAATTAGAGTCAGTATTAACATTACAATTGTATACTATATTTTTAACTAAGCAGTTGTTATTTAACGGACATTTAGATCTATCTCTACAGTTACATTTGTTAACTTGTATATTATTTATGCTATTATCAGTAGGTTTTAAGTTCCTATTATTTATTCTATTAATATTTTGTGCTAAATTTTTGGTGGATGAGTAGGTTAATTTAATTGTATGCCTATTGAAGATTGAGTGGTACCTATGTGTTCTAGGGAATAAATAAATAAATAAATAAATAAATAAATAAATAAATGCATCATTGATACACTTACTCAAAATGACCTCCCACTACCTAATTTTTCTATATCTATATTTATATATGTATCTATCTCTATTTCCTCTCTCTCTATATATATATATATATCTCTTTCGGTCTCTTTACATGAAGCTCTTCGCTTTATCTATTTTTCCATCTCTCTATTTTGTCCCATGCATTTCTTCTTTTTCTTCTTTTTCTTCCTTTTCTTCATTTTGTCTTTCTTTCTTTCTTATTTCCCTCTTTTCTCTCTCTCTTTCTTTCTCTCTGTATTTTCACTGCTAGAGTGAACCTCTTCAAATGAAGTTGATGTTTATTACGGTATGTCGAATATATTTATCTATAAAACTGTTTATATTGTATTTTGTCTGATGAAGGCATAGCATATTGTTAATATGATATCCCCGAAATATATATAATGAAATAAATATGGTTTTATAAATATAGTTTTCCATTTATTTAATATTGTATATATAAATATATATATATATATATATATATATAAATATATATATATAAATATATAAATATAAATATATATATATACACCGCCCCTTTCAATGTAAAGTTATGTTGGTCCCACAACATCCAGGCCAAAACAAATGAGATCGTGTAGGTGTCACGACAAAAAACACACAGTCCACGCTGTAAATGTGGCCGTGTAGGCAACACGGTAAAAACCTCCCAGCCCCACACTGTAAATGTGGTTGGTGTTAGGAAGGGCATCCAGCTGTAGAAAACCCGCCAGACAGTCCACGCTGTAATGTGGCCGTGTAGGCAACACGGTAAAAACCTCCCAGCCCCACACTGTAAATGTGGTTGGTGTTAGGAAGGGCATCCAACTGTAGAAAACCCGCCAGACAGTCCTATGCGAGCAAGACAACCACTCTTGCCTCAAGTGGGAAAACCCCCGTCCAAACCCATGCAAGCGTGGAACACGGACGCTAAACCTGATGATGATGATGATGATGATGATGATATATATATATATATATTTATTAAAATAACAGATTAAAGTTTAAGCAAAGAATCGCTGCTTTCACCCTTAACGGGATCTTCTGAAACTAACAAAGTCAATCTGTAAACGCAGAACTGGATATTTCAAAAAACGTTGCAAAGGGTGAAAGCAGCGATTCTTTGCTTAAACTTTAATCTGTTATTTTAATAAATATTTGCTCTTCGGTTCTTATATATTTGATATATATTTTCCTTATCGAGCCCTCTCTGGATTTTAGTCTTCAATTTTATTATTATTACTATATATATATATATAAATATATATATATTATATAAAATATATATATATATATATATATATATATATATATATATATATATATATATATATATATATATATATATATAAATATAAAGAAAAAGAGATGAAATCGAAAATGCAACTGAAGTCTTATTTTTTAAAAAAATATATATATTTATTTGGTTCCTTTACCGATTTCGCAGTTCTTCCGCTTTTCAAAAGGTGAGCTGAGATGGAGGGTCTGTGGTTTTTCTCACATCTGGTTGGTCTGTGAATGTTACTTGTTTTATATGGAAAAAGTGGCTCGAAATTCCAGGTTTTTCGAGAAGTAATTTGATTGGTTTGTCAATAATTATAATAAATTTTGCGCCAGTTCGCGTTACAATAGTTCTTCAAATAAGAGAGGGGGGGGGGGGTTGTCACAGGTTGTTTTTTCATATATGAGTGTTTGAATTTCGTTTTACTTGAAAAAAGGAGGCTCACGAAGGCTTTTTTTTGGTTGGTTATAAATGAAATTTGGCTGTCACGTGAACAAGTTTTTATTACATTTTTGCACCCTTATTTGGAAAACTATTCTGTAGTCTTTATAGTGAATGTTATGACAATGGAGAGATAGTGGTCAAGAGAAAAGGGATTGGGAGAAATGTTCTGGTTCAGTGAATATGGCCAGCTCGCCGTATGGTTACCAGTCAGAGATTAGCTTTAAACTATCTCTGTTATTGTATTAATATTTTACTCTTGATTGGCCAGAGGTATTTATTTCCAGGTACCTTATAAATTTGACTTTCCGTATTTATTACTAATATATAAATATATATATATATATATATATATATATATATATATATATATATAAATATATATATAAATATATATATATAAATATATATATATATATATAAATATATATATATATATATATAAATATATATATATATATATATATATATATATATATAGTACAGATTCGGACTGAGATTGAACACCACATCAGTGTCTACATAGTCTCTAACACCTACCATTAGGCCAACGAAACAGATACATGAATGTATATTAGGCTTCTACATAAACTGGAAATATTCTCCGAATTTGTAGAATACTTATAATGAAACAATTGTTTGGAAAGAGAGATATATTTTAACTTTAATTATATCTCATAAAATAATACAACTGGCTTTTCCACATAATACATATTGTTAGCACCCCAAACACTTAAATTGGGTTTATATTAAAATATAACCTAATGTTTGTTGAGTGAGATGGTTACCAGTCAGAGATTAGCTTTAAACTATCTCTGTTATTGTATTAATATTTTACTCTTGATTGGCCAGAGGTATTTATTTCCAGGTACCTTATAAATTTGACTTTCCGTATTTATTACTGTTGTGCGATATTGTGGTTTTTATTGGTTGTAACTTCTCTGTATTTTAGCCTAAGAAAATATATATATGCCTATGTATATAATTACATGCATACATTTATTTTTTTAAATTAATTGAGTTCTTTACACGAGGAATTGATAT
>OZ024752.1:22393374-22630874 GCA_964016885.1 Eledone cirrhosa | reverse complement strand
TTCTTGCGTGACAACTTACTGCAGGCTACTGAAGAAACTTGTGGCTGAGGCAGAGCTTCAACCAGACAGAGAGTGACCTGGTGGTGGAACAGCATGGTAGATAGGGCCATTAGAGACAAAAGACTGGCATGGAAGGCTTGGAAAAAGGGTGGTAGTAGAGAAGGATATACAGCCGTTAAGAGAGAAGCTAGACGTCAGGTGTACTTAGCCCACAGGGAGGCTGAGAGTAGGAGGTTTGCCAATGTTTTGCGACGGGAAGATCAGCGACATGCGGTGTTCTGCATTGCAAGCCAGTGTGTCAGTGCAAATCAGGATGTTGTTGGAGATAAATGTGTCCGGAATGATGCCGGTGTACTTTGTGTCACGAATGATCAGAAAAAAGAGGCCTGGAAATGTCATTATGAGACACTGATGAATGTGGAGAACGAATGGGAGAGAGAAAAATTAGCCCCAGTAGACCCGACAGTGGGACCAGCTATTGAGATTGACGAATATAGGGTACAAGAGGCAATTAAGGAAAAGAAGAATGGTAAGGCTGCTGGAACGTCGGGGATAGTTGCTGAGATGCTGAAGGCATCAGGAGAAGTTGGCACTAAACTGGTTGCATGCATCATCAATCAAGCTATATATGGTGGTGTCATACCCAAAGACTGGTGCAGCAGTATTCTCATAAATTGCTACAAAGGTAAAGGGGATGCTCTGGAGAGGAGCAATTATAGGGGCATTAAGCTGATGGATCAGGTTATGAAAGTGGGAGAGAGAATATTAGCACAACTGATTAGAGAAAGGGTCAAACTAGATGAGATGCAGTTTGGTTTTGTGCCTGGGAAAAGTACAACAGATGCCCTCTGCTTAGTGAGACAACTAGAAGAGAGGTTCTTAAAGAAGAATAAACCAATATACTTAGCTTTTGTTGACCTAGAGAAGGCCTTCGATAGGGTACCCCGATCTGTCATCTGGTGGTCCCTAAGGAAACTAGGTGTAGAGGAATGGCTTGTGAGGACAGTGCAAGCTATGCACAAGGGTGCTGTCAGTAAAGTGTGGAATTCTAGATACAAGTAGGTGTACATCAGGGTTCAGTCCTCAGCCCGCTCTTGTTCATTATAGTCCTCCAAGCAATAACAGAGGAGTTTAAGGCTAGCTGCCCATGGGAACTTCTCTATGCTGATGATCTGGTTCTTATAGCAGAATCAGTAGAGGAACTAGAGAATAACTTCTGACTATGGAAAGAGCAGTTGGAATCAAGAGGACTGAGAGTGAACATAGCTAAAACAAAAGTGGGAAGTCGGGTCTTCTGTATTACTGCTTAACGCCAGAGGTCTCAGTCCGGTGTCATCGCCTTTCAGAAGTGCAATCATTTCATTTATTAACTATATATATATAGTTAATAAATGAAACAAAATAAAACACAGAAGGCAAAATTACAGTTATATTAGGTTGGAGGGAGTGGAGGAGGTTTCAATGTTTCAGACAGAAGTCTTTCTTGAGGAAAGTTTAGATAAGGAGAGAATAGATAGACGTATGAGTAGTGTTATATATATATATATATTGACAGTCAATCGATTTTCGTCAAATCAGACCAAGGAAACTATGTTTCCATAGGTCTTTCCAATTGCTAATACTATCTACCGCTCGCAAATCCAAGTAGAAGACATAAAGTGTCTTACTAAAGGACATAATGCATCGCCCGGTCTGGGAGTTGAACTCACAACCTCACGATTGCGAATCCAATTTTCTAACCACTCAGCCAAACGCACACATAGAGAATGAATTCTGGCTATGGAAACAGCAGTTGGAATCAAGAGGACTGAGAGTGAACATAGCTAAGACAAAAGTGTTGATAAGTAGAACAGGGGACAATACTCTGATTCCATCAGGGAAATGGCCATGTTCAATATGTAGAAAAGGAACTGGCATAAATCCTATAAAATGTACGCAATGCAGATCTTGGGTACACAAGAGATGTAGTGGGATAGCAGGCAAACTAACAGGTAGGGAAAACTATGTATGCAGTGGATGTACAGGGAAAGTTGGCAGTAGTAATCGCAGTAATAGACACATTTTTCCAATGCAGATGGGTTCTATAGAAGTGGTTGATAGCTTCCGGTACCTAGGTAATCAGATTAGCATGGGAGGGGGGGGGGTCCGAGGCCATAGTATCTACAATAATGACGGTTTTGAAGAAGTTTAGGGAGCTTTTTTCTATTTTGACAAAGAAGGGTTTCTCCCTGCATACGAAAGGATGGTTATATGATGCCTGTGTGATATGCGCGATGCTGTATGGTGAGACTTGGGCAGCAACTGCAGAGGAGATGCGACGGCTGGAGAGAAATGAAGCAAGCATGCTCCGTTGGATGTGCAATGTCAAAGTGCATGAACGACCAAGCATAGATGAGTTGAGAAAGAAACTGGGTATAAGAGGGATAAGTTGTGGTGTGCATGGAGGATGACCGCTGGGTAAAGAAGTGCCAAGAAATCCCAGTAGAAGGAAGACGCAGTAGAGGAAGACCAAGAAAAACAAGGGTGGAGGTCGTGAGAGCAGACTTCAGATCGCTGAAACTCAAGGAGGAGATGACGAAAGTCTGTGGAGAGATGCTGTGCTGAATAGGACCCGTCCCACCCTTGCAAGCAGGGAAAAGCGGACGTAAATTGATGATGATGATGATATATATATATATATAGATACATATATAGATAAATAGATACGTACATGAGTATGTGTATATAAATACATGTGTGTATATCCATATACATGCATGTATATACATATACATGCATGTATATACATATACATGCATGTATATACATATACATGCATGTATATGTATATATATATATATATATATATACATGCATGTATATATATATATATATAAATGTATATATATATATATATACAGGGTGCGGACGATATTTGTTCGCAATTTTCAACTGCTAATTTTATGCAAATTTTTTTTACTTCCGTTGTCACTCTTGTCTTCATAAAAACAGTGACTATATTTCCATTATTTATTTTCAGAATAATTGATTATGAATAATTTTGAACTTCCAAATTTGTGGAAGAGACACGGAGTTCTTCTTGGAATCCGCGCTGGGAGGACAAATAAGGAAATTTCAGACTTTCTCAGCGTCAGCAGGAGAATGGTGGAAAAGGTTAGAAAGGAATTGGAAGATTCAGGATTCGACTACGAAGCAACATCAGAGAAGAAAACACATGATCGACGATCTGACGCCTTCAGAACGCCCGAGTTCATCACTGAAGTTCAGGATATCATCAACAATGAACCTAGCAAGTCGTTGTGTGCCATTGCAAGGGAGAAAGGCATGGATGAAAAGCTCATTAGGCTTGTGGTACATGAAGACATTCGCTACGTTTCATACAAGATGAGGAAAGGACAATTTCTGTCAAAGGCGATGCAAGAAAAGCGACTGAAGCACGCAAAGAATCTGATCAACAAGTTGAAATACCCACTGGAGCCAGACATGCTGTGGTTTTTCTCCGACGAGAAAAACTTCTGCCAAGACCAGAAGATCAACTCCCAGAACAACAGGTGGCTCGCTGTCTCATCCAAAGACGTGCCCAGAGTCATGCAGACAAAGTTTCCAGCGACAACATTGGTCTTAGGTGTCATCAGCAGCCACGGTGATGTCATGCCACCTCACTTCGTCCCTGAGGGCCTCAAGCTAAACGATGGCTACATCCGCATTCTGAGCGAGGTAGTAAAGCCCTGGATCGACCAGGTAGCTGCAGGTAGGCCGTACGTGTGGCAGCAAGACTCAGCGCCCTGCCATACCAGCCGAAAGACCCAAGCCTGGCTGTCAGAGAACTTCATCGACCACACTTCACCTGATATCTGGCCTCCCAGCTCGCCTGACTGCAACCCCCTCGAATTCTTTGTGTGGGGCGCAGTGGAACGAGACACCAACAAATCTAGCTACAATACGAAAGACAATCTGAAGGCCAGGATCACAAGTGCCTTTAGGGGCCTAAGTTGGGGGACAGTGACGAAGGCCTGTAGCCGGTTCCAAGGCTGCCTTGAGGCCGTCATCAAAGCCAATGGCGGGTTTATCAAGTGAGACCGAAAGAACAAGTCATGAAGACGAACTGACCCAAGTTTGATAAATAAATCTTAAAAAATAAAACTACTGTGTTATTTTTCCTAGACAGTAATCTTACGAACAAATATCGTTCGCACCCTGTATATATATTAGAAAATTAGTTTTTTTTTCAAAATGAAAAAAAAGCAGATGTCCTACACAAGTGAAAGTATAAGGAAAAAAGATGAAATCGCAAATGCAACTGGAGTCTTTTTAATAATATTTATTTGGTTCCTGTACCGGTTTCGCAGTTCTTATGCTTTTCAAAGGTAGAATTCAGATGGAGAAAAACCACAAAAGCATAAGAACTGCGAAATCGGTAAAGAAACCAAATAAATACTCTTAAAAAGACTCCAGTTGTATTTTCGATTTCATCTTTTTTCCTTACATATATATATATATATCTATAATGATACAAGAATTATTTATTAAGCCTTCATTACGTTTATTGATTGTTGATGCTTGTTTTGCTATTGATCAGCTCTAGATTTGATCTGTATCGATCTTGCCCGACTCTGGAAGCAAAAGCTCGTCGGACCTCTGCTCTTGTAATGTTATATTACACTCTGTTTAGCTCTACACCTCGCCACTGACGTGAATCTAAACATCAAGTGCTCACCTGGGTGAACCTACAGTAACTTCATGTTACACTCCCTATATCATCATCATCATCATCATCATCGTTTAACGTCCATCTTCCACGCTTGCATGGGTTTGGACGGGAATTTTCCCACTTGAGGCAAGATTGGTTGACTTGCTCATATAGGACTGTCGGCGGGTTTTCTGCGACTGGATGCCCTTCCTAACACCAACCACGTTTATAGTGTGGACTGGGAGGTTTTTACCGTGTTACCTACACGACCACATTACAGCGTGGACTGTGTGTTTTTTGTCGTGATACTTACACGACCTCATTTATTTCGGACTGGATGTTGTGGTACCAACATAACTTTACATCGAAAGGGGTGGTGTGGATGGGTGGGGGTAGTGGGACGGGTGTTTCGCTTTGTACTTAGGCAAGGCGGGCCTTCTGTATTACTGTGTAGCACCAAAGATCTCGGTCCAGTGACATTGTCTTGGAGAGGTGTAAGTGTGTGAGGTCGGAATTTATCAAGTCGTCCCAGGTTTTTCTGGGTCTGCCTACTCCGTGGCTACCGTCTATTTTTATCGCCCTGCACTTTTTTATACAGCTGTCGTCTTTCATGCGTATCACGTGACCATACCAACGAAGTCTTCTCTCGAGTAAACAACATCTGATCCCTCTTATTCCCTCCTATTCCTAATTTCTCACTTAGTTCTTTTATGCTTTGCCGTTCACGTATATTACTATTACACATCCAATGGAGCATGCAAGCTTCGTTCCTTTGCAGTCTGCGTATATCCTCTGCACACAATGCCCAAGTCTCACTGTCATGTAACATTGCTGTTTGTGTGCAGGCATCATACAGCCTGCCTTTCATATATATAAGTATATATATATATATATATGTGTGTGTGTATATATATATATATATGTATATATATATTGTTATACTTGGGGAGGGTCATATTGTTGTAATAATATTGTCAGAATTAATAACAGAACACACTCACTGTTTGGTTGGTTTCGCTTCTGTATCTTTTATATCAATTAATTTATTTGGTCCTCAATGTTACCATTGACTGACCAACGGTCAAAAATACAATTATAAAATAGACACAAACACATATATATAGTCTAACAAAGTTCTTTCGTTGCACATCTGCAACATCGTCAGTGGTGCTATTATGTTTCCTCCTGTTGTAATGTATATCTACGCCGTTTTTTATTTTATCTGTTTATTTATTTATTTATTTTTGTCTTCTTCTCTGCGCATGCATTTGCGTGTGTGTATAGTGTTTGATGTGTGTTCGCGTTTGGGTGACTGTGTTTTGGTTATTGTATTCTCTCTTAGTTTACTAGTGTGTGCTTATATGTGTTTGTTGTTATTGTGCTTGTATATATATTTATTTATTTATTTATTTATATTTCTCTTAAGTCAGTATTGTTTGTTTGGGTGTTGTTGTTATTCCATTCATTTTTTCTGTTTAGCTTTGGCCTTCTAAGTTCTATTTCACTGGCCTCTCTGATTTGCCTATCTGCTGGGTCATTTCTATGTTGTCTATGTTACCGTCATGTTGTTGTCTGGCCTGTTCGTATAGTACTGAACCGTTTTTTCTTCCTTTTAGTTCCCCCCAGTGTTGGTCTATCCTTTCACCTATGCTACAAGCTGTCTCGCCTATGTATGTTGTTGTCATGTTTCTGCAAGTACCCTCTGTACATCTTATGCTATAGACTACGTTTCTAGTTTTACAGTTTATCCGGGAGTTTACTTTACATATAATACATTTCCTATTAGTACAGTGGGTTTTCTTAAAAGGGTATGTTTTGCTGATCAGGGATTTTATGGTGGTTCCTGGCTTTTCTACCACCTTAATCTTTAAGTGGATCTTTCTCAGGGCCTTTCTACACTGGTTAGCTAATTTCCCTCCAGGGGTAGCGTCCACGAACATGACACTCTGGTATCTCTGGTTGTCGTACCATGAGGTGGCTTTTCCTATCTTATGTTTAGTCCTATCTAAGCTATTCCATGATTTGCTCCTGTATAATGGGAAAATTCCTTTCATGTCCAGTTCTATGAGGGTCCTTTGTATACTCTGATTCTGTCTCTTTGGTTGTAGCCAGAGAACTGCATGTGGTTGATGAAGTGTTGGGTGTGTCTTTTCATTTCTGTTTGTGTCGCACATGCGGGACACGTTCTTCATCACTCGTACCAAATCTGCGATCAGAATATTAAACTTAGCACTACTGGACATTGCTGAGTTTTTGAGTATCAGGTATTTGGAGGCCATGGGTTTAGCGTAGTGTGAGTGGAGAATTTGGGCTCTCTCGTCTATAGTGTTAATCCAGAGTTCCGTGTCTAATACAGGTAGTCTATTGTTAGGGTGTTTGGAAGGGTAGTCGATAGTTACAGTTATACTCTGGTGTATGGAGTTAGCTATCTACTGGATGCTTTCCATTGTACTACATTCTAAATCAAACTTGTTAGTGCTCTCTTGTGGGGATGTCCTTATTACTATATTAATGTCGTCTATGTAACGAGAGTACATGATGAGGTCTATGGAGCTCTCATCAAGGAGATCTTTGAGTCTCCTTTCCCACCATACCATGAAAAGGTTGGCAACATCACCAGCTTGGCTGACGCCAATGGCTGCTCCCTCATTTGGAGTGTAGATCTTCTCATTGAATTTGAATATGTGGCCCTTTAGGGTAGTTTTAATACTAGCCCCTATTGCATGTGCGACCCTTTTCTTACCTGATCATTGTTTTGGGGGGTCCGTATGGCTTTAGTCCACCCAATCCACCTTCCCATGAGAGTCTTTTTTGCCATAGAGGTAATGGTGGGGGGGGTCTACCTCTTATGGGTCTACTGGGGCAGAAACGGCTAAAGTCATGGCTGTCTAGGTAGTCAGTGTCGTAGGTAAGTTTAAGTAGGAGGCCCGGTTCGTCTGTGTCAACGTCGCAGAACTCCACCTCACTCTCACTGATCATCTCCACACATTTTTCCACAGCAAAGTCAATGTTAATGGATGGGTATAGTGATACTACGTCCATACTGCCTATTATGCAGTTGGATAGGTTTTTGTTTTTGTTGCACTCACTGATTCTGCTGAGGAGGTCCTCTGTACTGTCACATACATCTCGGGACATCTTGATTATGGGGCATATAACCATCGAGAGGAAGTAGGAGATCCTGTAGTTGCTAGCGATATTGGCTCCGCATACAGGTCTTGTTGGTGGTCCTGTTGTCGGGTCGTCGACTGTCTTATGGTCTTTGCGGAGCCCATACAACAATATGACCCTCCCCAAGTATAACAATATTTGTTTCGACACACGATTTCATATCAAAAACCTCGCAAAACAAATATGAATATATATATATATCTATCTAGGAAGTAAAATTCCCGAGATCCATGGATGAGTTCTTTCCAGCGGTCTCTGTCCCTCATTATCGCTGCCATGTCCTGCGTCTCCAAGAAACGAGCGTCTGTCCTTAGGGCATCAACATATGTCAATCTCGGTTTCCCTCTTTTAGTGTGTCGATGCAGGGGCTCCCACAGAAGCACTGAGTGCAGTGTCAACTCTGGATGTTGGTGAGCATGTCCAGCTAACCTCAGTCTCCTCTGTGCTACTTTCGGGCTGACTTTTGGGAAGCTCCCATACAGCTCCGAGTTCTTCACCCTCAGTATATACTGAGTAATCCACCATCTGAAAGAGTTTCTTGGTCAGTGTCCAAGTCTCAGATCCGTACAGCAGCACAGACTCTACTACAGCAACAAAGAGACGGATCTTCAGGTCTTTACGAAGGTCCAACTTCCACACCGATCTCAAACTGTGACACACAGATTGGGAATACAGAAGATGATGTGGTTGAGAGGAAGTATATATATATATATATATATATATATATATATATATATGTGTGTGTGTATATATATATAGGTGTGTATATATGTGTATATATATATGTGTGTGTATATATATATGTGTGTATATATATATATATATAGATAAATATACACGGGTGTGTATGATTGTGTATAGAAGATTATATTAATAAAAGGAATTCCAACTTTGTCTGAAAATTGCAAACTTGACTGTCACCACACAATATGAACCTGAAGATTGCGAAAGCATGAAAGTACTTGTTCAATTAACACTTAACATTTAATATTCTACCATACTATTTCATTCTAATACCATTATACATTTTAAAGAATTTTAAAGGATTGTAAATAAAACGAGTAAATCAGACAAAAGTTGGAATTCCTTTTATTAATATATATATATATATATATACCATCTCTCCAGGGGTCCGGGTAAATTTTCAATCATATGTATTTTTATATATTTTTATATTTTTATATTTGTTTGACCCGAATTACTTGATCGTTTTTTCGCTGTGCGGGTGATTAGTTTAACCACCATCTCAGTGTGTTTGGCCTTTAACCTATGTTGTAGCTCTAATTCATATGTACTATCGAGCGCTTGCCACACAACTCAGAAGTGCTTTTCGTTAATTCCTGAGCTGAAATTCGATTCTCGCTAATTTATACTTATATATATATATGTAGAAGTTCTATTTAAATTGTTGGGATACAACAAGCAAATATTTTTATAACTGATATAAAGCACTCAACAAATTATTGGAGTAAAAATACGATATATTAACAAATGGAAACTATAATTATAAAACCATATTTATTTCATTATACATATTTCAAGGACACCAAGTTAAATTATGGTTTGCTTTCATCAGATAAAATATAATATATATATCCGGGAGCTTCCAACAGAAATGGTCGCATTCTTTAAGGGTATGTCAATATTTATTTATAAAACTGCTCTATATTATATTTTATCTGATGAAAGCACACCATAATTTAACTTGTGGTCCTTGAAATATGTATAATGAAATAAATATGATTTTATAAATATAGTTTCCATTTGTTAATATATCGTATATATATATATATATACAAAGTTGTATTCCTGTCTGTTTATTTGTTCACAAACTCCTCCTATGGTTTTGAAGATAGACCCCCATAACTATATATATTCTGAAACTACATTGCCCGGGGTACTTGGATAAGTATATTTCATTTTAATCAAAGGGTTCCCTGGGGGCACAAACCCCTGCTTAAAACCCCCACTGAGAATTTCTTCCCTTCGGTTTATATGAAATTTAAGCCTTAGTTAAATGAGAAGATATGATGCCTATTCAGCAAATTTCAGCAAATTTCAATAATATTAAGGCACCTAAATCGGGGTTAAACCCCCTATTAGGGTTCCCCGGAGGCATATATATATATATATATATATATGTGTGTGTATATATCATTATCATCATCATTGTTTAACGTCTATCTTCCACGCTAGCATGGGTTAGACGGGAGTTGTCCCACTTGAGGCAAGGTTGGTCGGGTGACCATGTCTCGTTCATAGAGGACTATCTGGCAGGTTTTCTACGGCTCGATGCCCTTCCCAACACCAACCACATTTACAGTGTGGAACTGGGAACTTTTTACCGTGTTACCTACACGACCACATTACAGCGTGGACTGTGTGTTTTGTCGTGACACCTACACAATCTCATTAGTTTGGACTGGATGTTGTGGTACCAACATAACTTTACATCGAAAGGGGTGGTGTGGATGGAGTAGGGGTAGTGGGTTGGGGTGTATATTTGGTTAAGAGGTGCCTACTGACTAGGTTTTGCTTTGTACATAGGCAAGGCGGGTCTTCTGTATTACTGGATAGCGCCAAAGATCTCGGTCCAGTGACATTGTCTTAGAGAGGTGTAAGTGTGTGAGGTCAGAATTTATCAAATCGTCCCAGGTTTTTCTGGGTCTGCCTACTCCATAACTTCCATCAATTTTGATCGCCCTGCACTTTTTTATACAGCTGTCGTCTTTCATGCACATCACGTGACCATACCAACGTAGTCTTCTCTCAAGTAAAGAGCATCTGATCCTTCTTATTCCTAATTTCTCACTTAGTTCATTTATGTTTTGCCATTCGTATATATTACTATTACACATCCAACGGAGCATGCATGGCTCGTTTCTCTCGTCTGTGCAGGTCCTCTGCACACAATGCCCATGTCTCACTGCCATGTAACATTGCTGTCCGTATACAGACTCTTTTCAAGGTTCACGAAGGTAGCTGAACATCTTCGAAATCCTAACATATTCGCCTTGTCTAATATACGTACTTGTATCGGATTATTTCACCCAAATCTCCTGAGGTGCTATAAGCCATAATGGCTACCCTCTTTCTCTCTCAAAGCCACCTATCCCATCTCTATTACCTCCTTTCTCTCTTCCATTCATTCTTCATTCATCTCGAGGTTTTTCACGAGATCAGATGTGGCCGGTGCTCAGAAGAAATTCCAAACATGGAAGCATGGCCTAGAATCAAAAGGCCTTAAAATTAACCTGTCTAAGACTAAAGTTCTAGTTTGTAGGAAGGAAAATAGGGCACTGGTCCCTTCTGGGAAATGGCCATGCTCAGTGTTTAGGAAAGGAGTAGGCAGGAACTCCATTTTATGTCCAAAATGCAAAGTATGGGTGCATAAAAGATGTAGTGGGATCACAGGTAAGCTAACTAAGAACATAGATTTTACATGTGGCTGGTGCTCTGGGGCAATAAGTAGCAGCAAGTGCCCACAAAATACTAGCTCTTTCAACTGCGCAGAGGGTTCTATAGAAATAGTGGACAGCTTCCGTTACCTGGGTGACAAAATCAGCAGTGGGGGAGGGTGCTCTGAAAGTACAGTAGCTAGAGTCAGAACTGGATGGAAAAAGTTCAGAGAGCTTATACCACTATTAGCCGCTAAAGGGTTCTCCCTAAAAATGAAAGGCAGGTTGTATGATGCCTGCATACGAACAGCAATGTTGCATGGCAGTGAGACCTGGGCATTGTGTGCAGAGGATATACGCAGACTAGAGAGAAACGAAGCTTGCATGCTCCGCTGGATGTGTAATAGTAATATACGTGAACGGCAAAGCATAAACGAACTAAGGAAAAAATTAGAAATAAGAGGGATCAGATGTTGTTTACTCGAGAGAAGGCTACGTTGGTATGGTCACGTGATGCGCATGAAGGACGATAGCTGTATAACAAAGTGCAGGGCAATAAAGATAGACGGTAGCCACGGAATAGGCAGACCCAGAAAAACCTGGGATGAGCTGATAAATTCCGACCTCACACACTTACACCTCACCAAGACAATGTCACTGGACCGAGACCTTTGGCGGTACTCAGTAATAGAGAAGACCCGCCTTACCTAAATACAAAGTAAAACCTACTACACTCAGTAGGCATCTCTAACAAAATAGACCCCCGTCCCACCACCCCCACCCCATCCACACCGCCCCTTTCAATGTAAAGTTATGTTGGTGCCACAACATCCAGGCCGAAACAAATGAGATCGTGTAGGTGTCACGTAAAAAAACACACAGTTCACGCTGTAATGTGGCCGTGTAGGCAACACGGTAAAAACCTCCCCGCCCCACACTGTAAATGTGGTTGGTGTTAGGAAGGGCATCCAGCTGTAGAAAACCCGCCAGACAGTCCACGCTGTAATGTGGCCGTGTAGGCAACACGGTAAAAACCTCCCAGCCCCACACTGTAAATGTGGTTGGTGTTAGGAAGGGCATCCAGCTGTAGAAAACCCGCCAGATAGTCCTATGCGAGCAAGATAATCACTCTTGCCTCAAGTGGGAAAACCCCCGTCCAAACCCATGCAAGCGTGGAACACGGACGTTAAACGTTGATGATGATGATGATGATCAGACACACTTGATTCTGAAAGGCTAAAATGATTCACTAGAAATAACTGCTGAACCATATTCCAGCCATCCATTCATCCATACATTTCAGATATCTCTCTTCCCCAATTGCAAATGTTCTGCTCATACTATTATTATTATCATTACTGTTGTTTACCATTTCGCTGGCCTTCACAACGCATATTTATTCTTTACCCTTGTTTTTCCCACGTTGGCTATTATGACTGTCTCTACGGAAGTCATCTATCCCCTTACCTCCCTCTCTCTTTTCGAGGTTCACGAAGGTAGCTGAACATCTTCGAAATCCTAACATATTCACCTTGTCTAATATACGTACTTGTATCGGACTATTTCACCCAAATCTCCTGAAATGCTATAAGCCATAATGGCTACCCTCTCTCTCTTTCTCTCTCTCTCAAAGCCACCTATCCCCTATCTATTACCTCCCTTCTCTCTTCTATTCATTCTTCATAAATATATTTACATATAGGGAAGTGAAAATGTGAGCTAGCATGTACCCCCCACACTTCCTCTCCCAAACCAATATCAACAACACATCTTTGACAAATGTTCCCAAACTATCCTTCTTTTCTCTTTTTACTGTCATCCCATTCTTATCAAAAGACATGTATCTTACACCTCATTAAAACCCAGACACTACCTAAATTCATCGCTGATATAGAATTGTAGAAGATATTCTTTATAAATTTAAGAGAGTTGATTCAGCTATGCCATTATATACTCATCAAAGGTCAGCTAATGAAATAAAACCAGCAGGAGGGGATGTTTACAACCACCTTCTCAAACACCCTTATCTTGCAACCTCACCATTTTCTGAGTGCATATATATGTGTATGTGTGTGTGTGTGTGCACGCGTGCGTGTATGCGTGTATGTGTGTGTGCTTTAATTCCTCCATATTTTCATCAACACTCATTAACACCACACCCCACACCCCAGATACATCCAAATCTCCCTTATATATATAGTCACACATCTCAACACAACCTGATCTCAGTTTGACAACCGCCACAGACAGACGAATAAGAGAAAGTTCTCCAACAAAGTTAACCACGAATCTTTAAAATTCTTCCAACTGAAGTTAACGAAGAACTTACTGGATCTACCAACTCGTATTATAATATAAAATTAAATCAAATTATTTAACACTAGAAGTGAAGTCATTCTTTTCCTTTTTTCAAATATATATATATATATGTTTTTGATATATTGATATTATAATAACTATTAGGATTAAATATACAATACATTATATATACGTTACCCGTTATTTTAATTTGAAAGTATATTTATAAACAAACCGGTATCTAGTTAAAATCATCATATCTTATCTAAATCTTTCGTGATTCTATATTTTTAACTTATTTGGATTTCATTAATTTAATTTATTTTGTCTCCTTTTATATTTCATGTTATTATCATTTGTTTACACTTTGTTTGTTTTGGTTATCCACATTTTAATGGAAAGTGGCGACAATGTACAGACGACTCGCTGGCTGGATCTTGAAGACTTTCCGGACAAGAGACCGAGAGACCATATTGCTACTATGGAGTACATTTGTCCTAAGCCGCCTGGACTATTGCTCCCAGCTGTGGTCACCCCATTGTGTCAAACTAACCACGGAGCTTGAGGCAAACTAACGAAGCTACACCAAGAGGATTGTGACTATGAAGGAGATAAGCTACTGGGAGAGGCTAAAACTGAACCTCTACTCCTTGGAACAAAGACGGGAGAGAAACGCAGTGATATACATGTGGAAAATCCTGGAGGGACTAGCACCAAACTTTGGCATTGGGAGCTGGACCAACCCTCGAACAGGACGTCACTGTGTGGTGCCAAAGGTCCCGTCTTCCACATCTAGAATAAGGAGCAGATATTGCAATAGCCTGGGGTTCAAGGGCCCTCAATTCTTCAACAAGCTGCCGAGGGATCTGAGAGATCTGCATGGTGTGGACGTGGATGTCTTCAAGAAACATATGGACACCTTGCTATCTAGGATCCCGGATGAGCTCACAGCAAGGCACGGGGGAAATCTAAGGGCAGCAGCAACAAACTCCTTGCACCAGTGGCCAACCAATACAGGCTGGAAATAAAATGTGTAGCAACAAGGGCGGTGCCCCAGCATGGCCTCAGCCGAATGGCTGGAACAGGTAAAAGAGTAAAAGAGTATATATTATATATATATATATATCAGTAAAACATACCCTTTTAAGAAAACCCACTGTACTAATAAGAAATATATTATATGTAAAGTAAACCCCCGGATAAACTGTAAAACTAGAAACCTAGTCTATAGCATAAGATGTACAGAGGGTACTTGCAGAAACATGACAACAACATACATAGGCAAGACAGCTCGTAGTATAGGTGAAAGAATAGACCAACACTGTGGGGAATTAAAAGGAAAAAAAAAACGGTTCAGTACTATACGAATACACCAGACAACAACATGACGGTAACATAGACAACATAGAAATTAAAATATCTAAACATAGAAATGATCCAGCAGATAGGCAAATCAGAGAGGCCAATGAAATAGAACTTAGAAGGCCAAAGCTAAACAGAAAAAAATGAATGGAATAACAACAACACCCAAACAAACAATACTGACTTAAGAGAAATATAAATAAATAAATAAATATATATACAAGCACAATAACAACAAACACATATAAGCACACACTAGTAAACTAAGAGAGAATACAATAACCAAAACACAGTCACCCAAACGCGAACACACATCAAACACTATACACACACGCAAACGCATGCGCAGAGAAGAAGACAAAAATAAATAAATAAATAAACAGATAAAATAAAAAATAGCGTAGATATACAATACAACAGGAGGAAACATAATAGTACCACTGATGATGGTGCAGATGTGCAACGAAAGAACTTTGTTAGACTATATATATGTGTTTATATCTATATTATATCTGTATTTTTGACAGTTGGTCAGTCAATGGTAAACATTGAGAACTGAATAAATTAAATGATATAAAAGTTACAGAAGCAAAAACCAACCAAACAGTGATATTATTTCTGGCAATATTATTACAACAATATGACCCTCCTCAAGTAAAACATACATATATATATATATATATATATATATGTATGTATGTATATCATATATATGTATGTCATATTATATATATATTAATTATATATATGTTATATATATATATTATATATACATATTATGGCGGTGAATTGGCAGTATGGGTAGAGGGTCGGACGCCATGCTTTCTAGCATAGTTACGTCTCTTTACAGTCTGAGTTCAAATCCCGCCGAGGTTAACTTTGCCTTTCATCCTTACGGGGTCGATAAAATAAAGTACCAGTAATGTACTGGGTAATTGCTGGCCTTGTGCCTAAAGTAGAAACAATTATATATACATATTACATATATATATTTAATTACATAATGAAAAACACAATATAATTATTCCATTACCGAAGGTTTCGAGAAACTAGACAATTCTTACAGAAACGTTCAGCCTGCTTGTGGAATAATTATATTGTGTTGTTTATTATGGTGTTATTATAAATAGCTCTGTACATAGAGCACTCTTCTTTCCTTTACCTTTTCTATGGAAATATTTAACACATATTATATAAATATATATATATATATATAAAACTGAGGATGTCTGTCTGTGTGTGTGTGAGTTTGAATCCCTAAAACTAGAGACGCACCCAACCGACTGTTTTCAAATTTTACACATGTAATACTTATGTTTCAGGGAGTGTTCTGAGCAAAAAAAAATTCTAATTTTCTATGCCCTAGGGACCACATTAGGCGATTTAGCGATCTCTCTCTATAATTCTTAGTCTTTCTCTTTTTAGATAGATACATACATATAACGTCGCACCCTTATAATATCTGTCTGTATGTCTGGCTGTCTGCATTACGTCACTTCCCACAATTCCCTCTCCGTCCAGAACGCGCCCTTATAATATCTGTCTGTATGTCTGGCTGTCTGCTGCCTCTGGTTATTCTGCCACCCTTGCTCAAGACAAATCTCACACTCATTCCCCAAACAGTTGGTAAGTGCACACAACTTCTTCCTCACGTTTTAAGCCACAGTGTTGCTTACTTACGTACCACCCTTACTTCTTTGCCAACCGTGGTTGTGGTAATAATAAGCTTAGCTAAGGCGGTTATATATTTCACAATACCTTATCCCGTGCAACGCCGGGTACCACTGCTAGTATATATATATATATATATATATATATTTATATATGCTCTAACCTGCATACTGAAGTATCAGTAATTAACCAACGCATACTTGAATTAATATATAAAGAACAAAGATTAACACTGATTTAAATCAGATCACTCAAGTGACCCACAACTGCTCTGCCAAACTAACCAGAATATTCCATTCCAGTTAGAATAAGCTCATTTATTTGTATTGTTCATAAATTGTAATATAAAATATATAACCATATAAATAAGTATGGGAGGTAACTCGTATATAGGATTTTCATTGGAAATATAATCCTACTATATCTAAAAAATAAAATATTTCTGGTGTGGGAGACATTTGCATTGGTATTATCGGTAAAGTCTCGGACATGTTTTGCAGCATCTAGTTACATCTTTTGGAGAAACAAACTCCAGTAGAGCTGGCTTTATGAAAGTTATACTGGAAGTCACTGATTGGGGAGAGAAATCTCCAGATCTGGGTTTATGGAAGTTATACTGGTGGTGGGTGGAGAGAAATGATCTCCAGTAGGAAAGTGAGGAAGACGGACAATACTTCAAATGCTTGCAATCTTCAACTTGTCAGGCA
This sequence comes from Eledone cirrhosa, assembly GCA_964016885.1. Lineage (NCBI taxonomy): Eukaryota > Metazoa > Mollusca > Cephalopoda > Octopoda > Eledonidae > Eledone > Eledone cirrhosa. Next base: position 22,613,577 of record OZ024752.1, on the reverse strand, counting down.
ACAAAACCTGAGTCTGTCGCCAAATGCACCAAGTTCTGTTTTATCCCTTATCCTAACACCAACTTCACCCTAAAAGGAAACTTTAGATTTAAATGTACACACTATAAACATAGATGGCTTTGCATTTCAACCAGGGTCAGCTTTAGGCGATTTGGTACCAGGTGACCATATTATCAGATACATAATAGAGCTTCTGCCATTCTGATTTTTCTAACTGTATTATCTTATCTCAAGAAAATAATTTATTAGTCACTTAGGAGTAGCTAAGGTTTGTGGAGCCAAATATATGTAATGTAAAAGAAAATATAATAAAATGAAATATCTAACATGTCTACATCATCATCATTACCACTATTATCATCATCATCATCATATCATTATCATCATCACCATCATCACTATTATCATCATCACTACCACCATCATCATCATCACTATTATCGTCATCATCATCATCATTATCACTACCATCATTATCATCATCTTTTTGCATGTCATCATCATCATCACTATCATCATCATGGTCATCATCATCATCACTACCATCATCAACTTTTTACATCTGTGTTTCCATGCATGGGTTGGATGGGTCTTACCCCCACCTCTGTGTTTCATCCATTTACATACAATATCCACCTGATTTATTTTCTCTTGAACCACTATCTGACACAGAGATCTTCAATAATGATTTCATCAACCACCTACTTTTTGATACCAAACTGACTGAAACTGCTCCTGGTTTTATGGATATAAAACTGTTTATTTTAGAGTATTTATATTTATCTAACCTTAATCAAGTTATGCTCCAAAATTCTTTGGATCTGATCAATTAAAAGTTAAAAATACATTGGAGAACTTACAAAATCCTTCTTCATCATATGACAATTACTCTAGTAACTCAGCTGATAGTTAACTCAAATAACATTTATTGGGATATAGAGGGAAGATAGAGAGATAGAGAGAGGGGCAGAGAGAGAGGAGATAGAGAGAGAGAACAATAATGAATAACCTAAATCAGAACAAGAGCATAAAGCTAAAACTTTAACAACATAAAGTATATATTACAAAGATATTGTAACTACAAATACGCAACAAATACCAAAGACGTATATTTTTTTCTTCGCATACCAACAACTAGTGAACCATGAAAACAATAAACGAGCATCTTCATAGTGACTTAGTCAGCTAGAAATGGCAGCCAAAATCTCCGCTGGATAAAATTGTAATAGATACATGAATTAAAGATGGGATGGTCATGGATGGAAACACTTTTGATCATATATCTGTTGAATTGGGGCTGGCCTGGGGGTGAAACAAACAACAACAGCAGTTATGAAGTAGAGAGTGGAATCTGTTTTAGATCAACAGGGCTCATGTGTGAAACTTAATGACATAGATGAACTACAAAGGTCATAGGAGCAGTCTTTCTCCGGACCACAAATGGAAAAAAAAATGGAACAAGCGAGAGGGGCACAACATATCTTTTATTATATACTTTAAGCGTATAGCCACATGACCAGTGGCTTAACACCTTAGCCCCACAGCTGTTGTGCTTCTAGCATCCTGATGGGATTATGATGAACTAAATGTCAAAGGCTTTCTTCTTTGTCAAACTGTTGAGTTACAAGACAAAAACAAACAGTACTGTTTGTTTTTCCATACTTAATTGGAGATGCTGTTTTCCTCAAAGGGTCGGGGGACCACCTCTCACTCAATATGTTCCATTTTTAGTATGGTTTCTACAGCTAGATGAAATTCCTAACGCCATGACAGCATTGTTTTAAGGCAGGTGTGATTAAGAAAATGACTGCATGTGGCCTAGTAGTAAGGGTGTTGGACTTACAGTCATAATGTTGTGGGTTCGATTACTGGGCTGGGTTGTATGTTGTGTTCTTGAGCAAAACACTTCATTTCATATTGCTCCAGTATACTCAGCTGAAAATGAGTATCAGCAATAGCTGGGGGTTTAACTCTGCGATGGACTGGTGTCCTGCCCAGGTGGTAGTCTTGTACTCTCAGTTGATTCACGCCACAGAAATCGGGATAAGCACTGGCCTGATGAGCTCGAGACAGACTTTAATGATTAAGAATAATAGACAGTGAGTGATGGCTAATGGGGACATTAGAGGGGTCACCTTTTGAAGGCAAAAGTGATCAAGAGAATGGGAGAAGTGTCATGGCTAAGACGGGCATGGATGTATGGCTAAGTATGTGGTGGGTGGTGGGGGAGGACACAGGGATGGGGCTACATATTGATTGTTGGTATGAGAGAGAATAAATAAACAGCAGGAAGAAGCATGGGGGGGGGGGACAAACAATGGATGAATACCAACAGAGATTGGTGACAGAGCCCTATGCAGTGTAGCATTTTGATGAAGATGAGAAGTATATACTATAAATAAAAGTATGGGTTGGCATGAAGATCATCCATCTGTAGAAAATCTTCCCCCACAAAAAATCTCATCCAAACAATACCAGGATAGTAAAATGGACATCAAAATGATGAAGGTTTGTGGCTGGGGTTTCCCCTGCAGTCAAGCTTAAATTTCAGTGCACTGGTTGTATTTATCATGTAGATCACCTTTGACACAACTAAATAGTCCTATCAACTCTTTGTGGCATAGTCTCTATGCCATTTATAACACAAACCTCCTTACAGAGTGTATTAGGTACATTTTACCTGCTAACAATAGTTGGGCAGGTCATCAACAGATTGCATCAGTACTCAAGCTGAGTTCTCAGATGGTCTTACACAGCGCTTACATACAATACTGTTTTCTACTGAGTCTATTTTATCATGGTACCAACAATAGAGAAATTGTCATGTATTTGACACACCTGAAATATATATAAATTCAATAAGACCAAGGATTACTATTATTATTATTTAGTTATATATTGCTACGGACGTTTCAATGCGGCCAGAGTATCTTAACTCATCTTACCAAAGAAAATAGTGAACTATTACACTATCATCGCTATAACCTTATCATCATTTCATTTTACGTCCGCATTTTCCCTGCTTGCAAGGGTGGGACGGGAACTGATTCTGGCTTGATTTCTACAGCTGGATGCCCTTCCTAACACCAACCTCATTTACAGTGAGTGCTGGGTGCTTTTTTGCCGTGGCACCTGCACGACCACTTTGCAGTGGAATGATATGGACCCCAGTCCCTATCATCTCATTTCTACAGCTGAGTAAACTGGAGCAATCTGAAATAAAGTGTCTTGCTCAAGGAAACAACACATCACCCGGTCTGAGAATTGAACTCACAACCTTTCGATTGCAAGGCCAATGCTCTAACCACTAAGCCATGTGCCTCCATATATATATGTAAAAACCCACCCACAAACCCCATCTCGATGCTTTCGAACAAGACTTAATGAATATGACCATGAATATTAAATTTACCAAACATAGAAGTAATGAGCTGCAGAGCAACATGAAAGCACTACTCCGAAGACTGCAAAATACCAATGGAATTGTTGTGAAAGCTGATAAGACCTCTAACGTGTATACCATGGATATCGATACATGCAACAGCTTCATACGCAAAGAACTACACAAGAAATATAGAAAAACAAGTGAAACTACGCTAGCAAACATTAACAAAGAGGCATACAAGGTGGTGAAGAATCTCAAGATAGACGATTATACCCGCAACCCCCACCTTTAACCTGAAGGACCATGAGGTAAATTTTGACTCTAACCTTAAGATTAGACTTATATGCCCTTCTAAATCAGACATAGGAAAAATTAGCAAACATATACTTGGCAGAGTAATAACTCAATTGAAAAAGAAAATAGAAATTAAATTATGGGGCAACACTAGCGAAGCAATTCGCTGGTTTATTAACGTTAAGAACAAGAATAAGTCTAAGTTTATACAATTCGACATAGACGAATAGTACTCTTCAATCTCACCCAGCACTTTACGTAAGGCCCTAACGTTTACCAAAGTCAATTCCGACCTAACAGAGGACGAAAATAATATTATTCTAGAGGCTAGGAAAACTATTACCAAGTTTGATAACTGCTACTGGGAACGTAGGGACAGACCCACAAACTTCGACATTACCATGGGCTCCAACAACTCAGCGGAGGTCACCGATCTTGTGGGAATTTACATAGCCCACATACTACATGGAAAATTTAGTAATCTACAGGGGGGAATATATAGAGATGACGCGCTTCTATTAGTTAATAACTTAAATAACCAAAATCTTGAAAGGCTACGAAAAAACATTAGAAAATCTTTTAGTGAACTGGGTCTAAAAACAACGTACAAATACAGTCTTAAAGTAGTAAATTTTCTAGACGTAAACTCTTAATTTAAATACCGGACTGATAGACCCTTCCACAAGATAAATGAGAACCTTACCTATATCAATTTTAACTCAAACCACCCACTTTCCATGATCAAATCGGTTCCCCGTAGTATTTCTCTTAGAATCTCTCGCCTATTGTCTAACTCTGAGATTTTCAGTGAACATGCTGAATACTATAATAATGCATTAAGGAATACCGACCACCGGGATACAATAGAATACATTGATAAGAATCTCCATAACACACATAGCTCTACACGAAATCAAAGAATACGTAACCAGGGTACAGAAATACAAGCGCACACACGCAGTACCACCAGACATACTAATAATAGAAAATCATCACCAAATAAATCACGTTGTAGAAAGTATATCTGGTATAATCCCATTTTTAATGCTTCGATTAGTACAAAACTATCTCTTTCATTCTTTAAGTTAATCAACAAGCATTTCCCTAGTTCCCATAAATACAGTAAAATTCTGAACTCTAAGACTATTAAGTTATCATACTCCACTGCACCAAACCTTGAAGCATACATAAAAAAACTTAACTTAAAGCAATTAAACAACACTACAAAACAAAATATTTTAATAACAGATGAGCATAGCGTAGTATCAGCCTCCCAACCACTTAGTGGGAGACGGGTATTACACAACCCACCTGAACTGTTATCCCAACCTCAACCTATGCAATGTATACTTGCTACCCACAATAAAAACTGTAACTGCCACCTACCTGAAAGATGTCCATTGAAGAATAAATGCCTAACGTCCAACATTGTTTATCAATGCACTGTCGAATCGAACGACCAGAAATGGTATTACATCGGGTCTACCACTACCTCCTTTAAATCTCGCTGGTATCGTCATCGATTCTCAATTAAACATCCTAATCACCGTTTTGTGACCACGCTCACCAACAAGACCTGGCAACTCCGTGAACGCAACCAACAGTTCACCTTGAAATGGGATATACTTTCCAGCGCTAGTGCATATCGGAGTGGATTAAAGTACTGCAGGTTATGTTACCTTGAACTCTTTTACATCTTAAAATCCAAAAATAAATTACTAAATGACAAGACAAAACCCTGCTTATCACTATAAATGGATACTTAAGTGCAATTTGTAGCCTACAACTATGAACTCAATGTACACCCATCCCATAGCTTTCATCTGTCCCCTCTCTATCTCTATCTCTTCCTCTCCCTCCATTCCCCCCTCTCTCTCTCTCTCTCGCCCTCAGTCCACCTCCCTCCCTCTCCACATCTATGAACCTGCCCTCTGTGGCAATAAATAATTCCAACCTTAATTATCAACGCATCGCTTATAACAAGTATAATAAAACCCTACCACAACATTTTGATAAAGATATCTGTATTCTACAAACCACTCTCTCCCATTTCTCCAACCCCTGCATATCTTTCTCTCTCTCTCCCCTTCTTTCTCTCTTCCTTTTCTACTCTATCTTCCCCAATAACCTCACTTAAGGGTATTTACATTTTTCATTTTAACCATTCTGCTCTGATGATACAGTGGTCACAGCATTTGATAATTGAGTTTTGCAAGTAGTTATAAATTTGGACATAGCATAACTAGGCTGTATAACCACTGTGGAAACATTTGTAAGCACACAGAATGAATTACCTTTTATGATGTCTACCTGTTATTATTCATTCTTTATATATATCATCATCATCAACGTTTAACGTCCGTGTTCTACGCTTGCATGGGTTTGGACGGGTGTTTTCCCACTTGAGGCAAGAGTGATTATCTTGCTCGCATAGGACTATCTGGCGGGTTTTCTACAGCTGGATGCCCTTCCTAACACCAACCACATTTACAGTGTGGGACTGGGAGGTTTTTACCGTGTTGCCTACACGGCCACATTACAGCGTGAACTGTGTGTTTTTTGTCGTGACACCTACACGATCTCATTTATTTCGGCCTGGATGTTGTGGCACCACCATAACTTTACATTGAAAGGGGCGGTGTGGATGGGGTGGGGGTAGTGGGACGGGCGTGTATTTTGTTAGAGATGCCTACTGACTGTAGTAGGTTTTACTTTGTATTTAGGTAAGGCGGGTCTTCTCTATTACTGAGTACCGCCAAAGGTCTCGGTCCAGTGACATTGTCTTGGAGAGGTGTAAGTGTGTGAGGTCGGAATTTATCAGCTCGTCCCAGGTTTTTCTGGATCTGCCTATTCCGTGGCTACTGTCTATCTTTATTGCCCTGCACTTTGTTATACAGCTATCGTCTTTCATGCGCATCACGTGACCATACCAACGTAGCCTTCTCTCGAGTAAACAACATCTGATCCCTCTTATTTCTAATTTTTTCCTTAGTTCGTTTATGCTTTGCCATTCACGTATATTACTATTACACATCCAGCGGAGCATGCAAGCTTCGTTCCTCTCTAGTCTGCGTATATCCTCTGCACACAATGCCCAGGTCTCACTGCCATGCAACATTGCTGTTCGTATGCAGGCATCATACAACCTGCCTTTCATTTTTAGGGAGAACCCTTTAGCGGCTAATAGTGGTATAAGCTCTCTGAACTTTTTCCATCCAGTTCTGACTCTAGCTACTGTACTTTCAGAGCACCCTCCACCACTGCTGATTTTGTCACCCAGGTAACGGAAGCTGTCCACTATTTCTATAGAACCCTCTGCGCAGTTGAAAGAGCTAGTATTTTGTGGGCACTTGCTGCTACTTATTGCACCAGAGCACCGGCTACATGTAAAATCTATGTTCTTAGTTAGCTTACCTGTGATCCCACTACATCTTTTATGCACCCATACTTTGCATTTTGGACATAAAATGGAGTTCCTGCCTACTCCTTTCCTACACACTGAGCATGGCCATTTCCCAGATGGGACCGGTGCCCTATTTTCCTTCCTACAAACTAGAACTTTAGTCTTAGACAGGTTAATTTTAAGGCCTTTTGATTCTAGGCCATGCTTCCATGTTTGGAATTTCTTCTCTAGTTCAGCCATTGATTCAGCTATGAGTGTTAGGTCATCTGCATATAGGAGTTCCCATGGGCAACCGGTCTTGAACTCCTCTGTTATAGCCTGAAGGGCAATAATAAATAGTAGGGGGCTGAGAACAGAGCCCTGATGGACGCCAACTTTTACGCTAAACTCTTCACTATATTCGTTGTTAATTCTAACCTTGTTGACTGTTTCTTTATACATGGCTTGTATAGCTCTCACAAGCCATTCGTCAACACTTAGTTTTCTAAGAGCCCACCAGATAATGCAACGGGGGACTCTGTCGAAGGCTTTCTCCAAGTCGACAAAAGCTAAGTATAGGGGTTTACTTTTAGCTAGGTACTTCTCCTGTAGTTGTCGTACAATGAAAAGAGCGTCTGTGGTACTTTTGCCTGACACAAACCCGAACTGCATTTCATCTAGATCAATTCTCTCTCTGATTAGTTGCGCTATTACTTTTTCCGTGACCTTCATGACCTGGTCGATTAATTTAATGCCTCTATAGTTACTCCTATCTAGGGCATCTCCTTTACCCTTATAACAGTTAACGATGATGCTGCTACGCCAGTCCTTCGGAACAACCCCATTCTGTACGACTTGGTTAACTATCCGGGTGACCATGGTGTGTCCCACCGTACCAGATGCCTTCAGCATCTCGGCAACTATTTCCGAAGGCCCAGCCGCCTTACCCGTCTTCATATCTTTGATTGCCTTACTTATTATACTACCCTCGACTAACACTGCTGGTCCCTCTATTGGGTCGATGTGGGGGAGACTGTCTTTCTCCCATTTATTCTCCTCATTTAGTAGCCTTTCATAGTGACACTTCCAAGCTACCTTCTTATCAGTGTCGGTGATGGCAAGTACGCCGTCATCATTAAGTACACACTTCTCCCCGACAATATCACGGTTTTCCTTGACACATTGCCTAGCAATCCTGAACACCTCACGTTTTTGGTCCTCGCGTTGTAGAACATGCTTGAACTTTCTTTCCTCTGCTTCCCTTCTTGCAAAGTACACTTGTCTCCTAGCTTCCCTCCTGGCCACTTTATAGTCTTCTCTGCTTCCCCCATCCCGCCATACTTTCCAAGCCTGCTTTTTGGCCTTAATTGCCCCCTCCACCTTACTGTTCCACCACCATGTTACTCTCCTCCTGCCTACAGGTCTGCTCCAGCCACAGACTTCATCTGCCGCCATCAGCAGGTTTGCTTTCAGGAATTCCCACTGCTCCTCTATATTGTACGACTCTAATTGCTCTTCCTTACTGTCGAAAGCATCAAGTAGTATACTTTTGAATTTATTTCTGGCGGTGGGGTCCTTTAGCTTCCATATTTTTCTCCTGAGGAGAGAGAGAGAGAGAGAGAGAGAGAGGGAGAGAGAGAGAGAGAGAGAGAGAGAGAGAGAGACGTCCATGGATATTTTGAGCGTATAGTAGCCAGAGTAAGAATGATATGGAAAAAGTTCAGGAAGCTACTACTGCTGCTAGCTACAAAAGGTTTTTTTCCTCAAAATGAAAGGCAGATTGTATGATGCTTATGAGTAAACAGCAATGCTGCATGGTAGTAAGACCTGGGTGCTGTGTGCAGAAGACTTACAAAGATTGGAAAGAAATAAAACTTGCAGGCTTCAATAGATGTGTACTAGTAGTATACATGAATGGAAAAGTGTCAATGAACTGGGAGAGAAACTGGGCATAAGAGGGCTCAGATGCAGGTTGCAAGAAAGGAGATTGCAGTGGTATGGATATGTGATGCATATGGAGGATGACATCTATATCAAAAGGTTCAGGGTGCTTGAATTGAAGAAAACTATGGATGAGGAAGACCCATGAAGTGATAAAAGCTGACCATGCCCAATTAAACTATTCAAAAGCTATCCAGAAGGTGGGTCTTCTGTTGTACCACAGAAGACCCACCTTCCCATGTGCACAGGATGAAGCAAACATCTAGAGGACACTAGTCTACACCAATCCCCACCTCCCATACACCTTCCAACATCATAATACTTATCCATTCCACCCACCTCACCAACTAAGTACTATCTCATCTTAGCTCGCTCTCATTCAGCTCTCCCATCCCCATTCTGCATATCAGCTTCACGCCCTTCCCCAAGCCCTGTCTTCCACATCTCCCCAATACACCTCTCTTGTCCAACCCATGCATACAAGCATGGGAAGTTGGAGACATTACACGCCTGCTCTCCTACAGTCATGCTGCCACAACAAGAATGTAAGGTGGTTGAACTGGTGACTCGTCAAAAAGCACCCACTCCACTCTGTACCTGGGCCTGCTGGTGACATTACAAAAAGCACCTAGTCTATTCTGTAAGTGGTTGTGATGGTACCACAATGAAAAATCACCCAGTCCACCCTGTCAGATGGTCATTTTGGTTCAAAATAAAAACCAATCACCTCCCACTATAAATGTGGTTGGAATTAGGAATGGTGTCTAGCCATAGAAACCAAGCTAGAAACAGTTCTATATGAACAAGACATGTTCACTTGATGTTACTTGTCTCATCATGTGACAACTCATCTAGCCCATGTTAGCATGGAAAAGTTGACATAAAAATGGTAATGATGTGTGTGTGTATATATATATATATATATGACAGAGTCCCTCGCTCCATTATCTGGTGGGCTCTTAGAAAACTAGGTGTAGATGAATGGCTTGTGAGAGCTATACAAGCTATGTATAATGAAACAGTCAGTAAGGTTAGAATTAACAATGAATATTGTGAAGAATTTAGTGTAAAAATTGGTGTTCACCAAGGCTCTGTCCTTAGCCCCCTCCTATTTATTATTGCCCTTCAGGCTATAACAGAGGAGTTCAAGACCGGCTGCCCATGGGAACTCCTATACGCAGATGATCTAACGCTCATAGCTGAATCAATGGCTGAACTATAAAAGAAATTCCAAACATGGAAACATGGCCTAGAATCAAAAGGCCTTAAAGTTAACTTGTCTAAGACTAAAGTCCTAGTTTGTAGAAAGGAAAATAAGGCACAGGTACCCGCAGGGAAATGGCCTTGCTCAGTGTGTAGGAAGGGAGTAGGCAGAAATTCAATTTTATGTCCCAAATGCAAAGTATGGGTACATAAAAGATGTAGTGGGATCACAGGTAAACTATCTAACAACGTAGACTTTATATGTGGCTGATGCTCAGGTGCAATAGGTAGCAAGTGTCCACAGGATACTAGCCCCTTCTATTGCCCAGATGGTTCTATAGAAATAGTAGACACTTTCCGTTACCTGGGTGACGAAATCAGCAGTGGTGTAGGGTGTTCTGAAAGTACAGTAGAACAGTGTTCTGAAAGTCAGAACGGAATGGAAAAAGTTCAGTGAGCTTATACCGCTGTTGGCCACAAAAGGGTTCTCTCTAAAAATGAAAGGCAGATTGTATGATGCTTGTATACAAACAGCAATGCTACATGGCAGTGAAACATGGGCATTGCGTGCAGAGGACCTGCTTAGACTGGAAAGGAACGAAGCATGCATGCTCCGTTGGATGTGTAATAATAATATACGTGAACGGCAAAGCATAAATGAACTAAGTGAGAAATTAGGAATAAGAGGGATCAGATGCTGTTTACTCGAGAGAAGAATACGTTGGTATGGCCACGTGCTGTGCATGAAAGACGACAGCTGTATAAAAAAGTGCAGGGCGATCAAAATTGATGGTAGTTACGGAGTAGGTAGAACCAGAAAAACCTGGGACGATCTGATAAATTCCGACCTTACACACTTGCACCTCTCTAAGACAATGTCACTGGACCGAGATCGTTGGCGCTACGCAGGAATACAGAAGACCCGCCTTGCCTGTGTACAAAGCGAAATCTACAGTCAGTAGGCACCTCTTAACCAAATATACACCCCAATCCACTACCCTTACCCTATCCTCCCACTCCCACCAACACCACCCTCTCTCTATAAAGTTTGTACCACAACATCCAGTCCAAATAAATGAGATAAATGAGATCGAGATCGTGTAGATGTCACGAGAAAAAAACACACAGTCCACGCTGTAATGTGGCCGTGTAGGTAACACGGTAAAAAGTTCACAGTTCCACACTGTAAATGTGTTTGGTGTTAGGAAGGGCATCCAGCCGTAGAAAACCTGCCAGATAGTCCTATATGAGCGAGACACGGTCACCCGACCAAACCTTGCCTCAAGTGGGACAACTCCCGTCTAACCCATGCTAGCGTGGAATGTGGACATTAAACGAAGATGATGATGATGATGATATATATATATATATATATATAGTATTGAAGTTTCCGTTGAAAATTGAAAAAGTCATAGGAGTGAAGAGTGCTCTATGTAATTTACAGAGCTAAATTTAATGTATAATAAACAATACAATATAATTACCTCATGAGGTAATTATATTGTATTGTTTATTATACATTATATATATATTGATGTGACTATAATTTCCGCACCTATTTCTAACAGACTGAATGTCCACTTTTTGTTGATATCTCTTGCCTAGGGTTTAATGTCGTTATCATCATAGCTGTCGTTGTCGTCCTTACACAATGCGTTTTCTCATATGTGGTTTTTAACACGGTGTGGCGTCTTAAACTTCTCTCCAGATATCTGCAAGTATATTGCTCAATATACTACCTTTTTTTGCTTCTATTTTTCCATTAGATGCTAAAGACTATACCTCTCACGAGGTTTCTGAGTTTGCTGTGGTTTAATTATAATCAATCGTTTGTAATCGATATCTGTTCACATAGATCGATGTTAAATCAAAGTTTACAGTTAACGAAATGGCACTATAGTGACCTCTGGCGTCACGCAGTAATACAGAAGACCCGACCCCCACCGGGTACAAGCCGAAGCTGAAGCATATAGACAATATGCCCCCACACCCTCCCACTGCAAAGTGGTCGTGGAGGTGCCTCGGCAAAAAAGCACCCAGCCCACACAGTAAAGTGGACATGTAGGCACCACGGAAAAAAAGCACCCAGCACTCACTGTAAATGAGGTTGGTGTTAGGAAGGGCATCCAGCAGTAGAAATCAAGCCAGAATCAGTTCCCATATCAGCCGACCGGCTACTGCCCACAACATGACAACCTGTCTAACCCATCCTAGCGTGGAAGAACGGACGTAAAACGGTGATGATGATGATATATATATATATTTATACAAAAACAGACATTTCTGTGTTAGTATGTCCATGCTTGCAGAAGCTGTAGAGGCTTTCTCGCTGCTCTCTGAGTTCAAATCCCACTGGGGTCAACTTTGCCTTTCATCCTTTCGAGATCGATAAAAAAAATACCAGTTAAGTACTGAGGTCGATTCTTCCTCTCTCCTACTTTCTATCTTTCTCTGGAAGAAATCTGCTGTACCCTGAAGAGTATTGGGTTCCGCCAGGCTTAAAATGCTCATGAAACGCCGTATGTCAATACGGTGCCCCTACGAGGAGTTACGGGACCATACAAATGTCTTGAGGAATATCTAAAAGCTGGTAGATAGGAGGAGAGAACGAGGGCAGAAAGAATTGGGTGGGTACAGATAATGACACGTCTACAATTATTTATGCATTAAAAAGAAGACGTGATGTAACATAAATATTTATATTACAACAAATTCCTGCGACATTGGAGAGAGAACTGCTGTACAATCGGTAGAGGGTCGGACACCATGCTTTGACCATAGGGTTACGGTCCTCGCCATTCTGAGTTCAAATCCCGCCGAGGTTAACTTTGCCTTTCATCCTCACAGGGTCGATGAAATAAAGTACCAGTAATGCACTGGCTAATTGCTGGCCTTGTGCCAAAAGTAGAAACAATTATATATATAGCAGCGAAATCTCCTTGGAAAACAGCCTGGCATAATAAAAAAACAAAACAAGACACGTGGGGTAATATAGTTTTAAATATACTATGTTAGAAAGATAAGGGTGTCACGGCTAGAACGCCTTTGCTTCATAGGTCTGCCTGAGTAAGGTCGATCTGGTGTGAAATAAGCCAGCAGAACAGAATGAATAGGAGAAAAATAACTAAAGCTCTTTTCAGTGGGTGTTTCCCAAGAATGCACTTGTTTATTTACGAGTAACCCGATACCAAGTAACCATTGGAAACTGGAATCGACTTTTACCAAATTTCTTTTTGATGTTATCTACTAAATTGTGAACTAAAACTTCCAGTTATCTTCAGTTTGAATAATATCATCTTGCTTACTTATTTTGGTGTGTTTTTTTTTTCTTTTTTTTTTGTTAGTTTGTTTATTGATTTGTTTTTGTATGTAATGTCACGTCGTCAGAAAAAATGGGTGTTTGGTTTCGCTTGTGAAACATTACTGACAATATCAACCATCATTTGTCAGAATATTATTTATTGTTGACGAGTACATTATTTTTTTCTTTCTAAAATGTTTGTTTCGAGTTTACCTTTTCAAAAATCAGATCGATCTATCGTGACAATTCGGTTAAATAGTAACAGATAAATATTGCGATTGAATAGATAGAAAGATAGATATCTTCTACAAAGAAGATTACCAGAAAGACGCACAGACTTAATTAAGCAAAGAAAGCTTTAACAAAGTTCAACTGTCTCTCTCTCTCTCTATATATATATATATTATATATTATATATATATATATATACAGAGAGAGAGAGAGAGAGAGAGAGAGAGATCAACAAATTATATCATTATATAGACATACACAGGTACTCGAATCTACACCAAGCCATTAGTGAGTAACAAGTAAGTTATCTCGTTTCAGATTTTGATTTTTATTTGCTTTTGATACATAGATAATGTAGATAATAAAAAACGAAATTTCTTTACTCACCATTATGCCGTTTTCTTCTTGTTGATAAAAGTTTCGTCTTTAAAAAAACATCAAAAGTCACGTGACTAAACACGGATACGGAAATATTTCAGAGTGAATGACCGAGAGAAATTTAAAAGAACGTTTCTAAAAAGAAAAGTATGGAAGAACAAAACTATCAGAATCAGTATAAGAAATATCGGTATTAAATTTCTTTCACAAATGTTTATTAGATGTGTATTTAAAGTTAAACAAACCACCGTGAGAGTCATGATAATTATTTTAAACACACATATATACTGTTACATTCACTTTTGTTGTATTTTCTGATAATATCTTTACATATAAAAGCATATATAACTTGCTTCGTTTCTTATTTGTCATGCCGTTGGAATCTCACGTACATACAAACATACATGTACACACACACACACACATGAATATACATACAAACATACATTTACACGCACACACATATGAATATACATACATACATGGCTTGTGAGAGCTATACAAGCCATGTATAAAGAAACAGTCAGCAGGGTTAGAGTTAACAACGAATATAGTGAAGAGTTTAGCGTAAAAGTTGGTGTTCATCAGGGCTCCGTTCTTAGCCCCATACTATTTATTATTGCCCTTCAGGCTATAACAGAGGAGTTCAAGACCGGCTGCCCATGGGAACTCCTATACGCAGATGATCTAACGCTCATAGCTGAATCAATGGCTGAACTAGAGAAGAAATTCCAAACATGCAAGCATGGCCTAGAATCAAAAGGCCTTAAAATTAACCTGTCTAAGACTAAAGTTCTAGTTTGTAGGAAGGAAAATAGGGCACCGGTCCCATCTGGGAAATGGCCATGCTCAGTGTGTAGGAAAGGAGTAGGCAGGAACTCCATTTTATGTCCCAAATGCAAAGTATGGGTGCATAAAAGATGTAGTGGGATCACAAGTAAGCTAACTAAGAATATAGATTTTATATGTGGCCGGTGCTCAGGTGCAATAAGTAGCAGCAAGTGCCCACAGAATACTAGCTCATTCCATTGCACAGATGGTTCTATAGAAATAGTGGACACCTGTTACCTGAGTGACAAAATCAGCAGTGGTGGAGGGTGCTCTGAAAGTACAGTAGCTAGAGTCAGAACGGGATGGAAAAAGTTCAGAGAGCTTATACCACTATTGGCCGCTAAAGGGTTCTCTCTAAAAATGAAAGGCTGGCTGTATGATGCCTGCATACGAACAGCAATGTTACATGGCAGTGAGACTTGGGCATTGTGTGCAGAGGATATACGCAGACTGGAGAAGAACGAAGCTTGCATGCTCCGCTGGATGTAATAGTTATATACGTGAACGGCAAAGCATAAATAAACTAAGGGAGAAATTAGGAATAAGATGGATCAGATGTTGTTTACTCGAGAGAAGACTACGTTGGTACGGTCACGTTATGCGCATGACAGACGACAGCTGTATAAAAAAGTGCAGGGCGATAAAAATAGATGGTAGCCACGGAGAAGGCAGACCCAGAAAAACCTGGGACGACTTGATAAATTCCGACCTCACGCACTTACACCTCTCCAAGACAATGTCACTGGCCGAGATCTTTGGCGCTACACAGTAATACAGAAGACCCGCCTTGCCTAAGTACAAAGCGAGACCTACAGTCAGTAGGCACCTCTAACAAAAATACACCCCCATCCCACTACCCCCACCCCATCCACACCACCCCTTTCAATGTAAAGTTATGTTGGTACCACAACATCCAGGCCGAAACAAATGAGGTCGTGTAGGTGTCAATACAAAAAAAACACACACAGTCCACGCTGTAATGTGGCCGTGTAGGTAACACGGTAAAAACCTCCCAGTCCACACTGTAAACGTGGTTGGTGTTAGGAAGGGCATCCAGCCGTAGAAAACCCGCTAGGCAGTCCTATACGAGCAAGTCAACCAATCTTGCCTCAAGTGGGAAAACTCCCGTCCAAACCCATGCTAGCGTGGAAGATGGACGTTAAACGATGATGATGATGATGATGATACATACAAAATACACACGCATATACGAATATACGTTGGCAGTTGTGGCAGAGCGTCGGACACCATGCTTTGCAACATAGGAGTTATGTCCCTTTACGTTCTGAGTTCAAATCCCGCTAGGTTAACTTTGCCTTTCATCCTTAGAGGGTCGATAAAATAAAGTACCAGTAATGCACTGGATAATTGCTGGCCTTGTGCCTAAAGTAGAAACAATTATTACATTACTTGAACAAGACACTTTATTTCACATTGCTCCAGTCAACTCAGCTGGGAAAAAAACGGGTTGTATTTCTAATTCAAATGGCCAGCCTTGATACTCTCCCTGAGAACTACGTTACGAGTACACGTGTCTGTGGAATGCTCACTTACTTTCACATTAATTTCATGCGAAGGCTGTTCCGTTTTCCGAACAGACCTGTCAACTCTCCCTGCCCGACGGGGAGATCTCCCACCCACTTTGGGGTGGGCGAGAGTTGTTTTCTCTTGTGAAAATGGGTATAGCTTTCATTGTGTAAAATCTCCCCATTTTGCCTCATTTCTCCCCGTTTTAGGACACTTTTTTCATGATACACCCCTTTAGGGTTTTTAGAGGTTGGCAGGTCTGCAGCTGGAATGGAGGTCGATCTATATATGTATGTACTATATTATTTGTTTGCAATATATCGGTAAGAAATGTAAACATCAGTGAGAAAATCAATAGACCAAAGTAACAATTCAACCTTTGCCCTGTCTGGAACAGAACAGACAACCTAATGGTACCCAAAGTCATGTTAAAGTTGTTTGTTCTACCTTTAAAGTGTTTGTTCTAACTTTAAAGTGTTTATTCTACCTTTAAAGTTGTTTGTTCTACCTTTAAAGTGTTTGTTCTACCTTTAAAGTTGTTTGTTCTACCTTTAAAGTGTTTGTTCTACCTTTAAAGTTGTTTGTTCTACCTTTAAAGTGTTTGTTCTACCTTTAAAGTTGTTTGTTCTACCTTTAAAGTGTTTGTTCTACCTTTAAAGTTGTTTGTTCTACCTTTAAAGTGTTTGTTCTACCTTTAAAGTTGTTTGTTCTACCTTTAAAGTTGTTTGTTCTACCTTTAAAGTTGTTTGTTCTACCTTTAAAGTGTTTGTTCTACCTTTAAAGTTGTTTGTTCTACCTTTAAAGTTGTTTGTTCTACCTTTAAAGTGTTTGTTCTACCTTTAAAGTGTTTGTTCTACCTTTAAAGTTGTTTGTTCTACCTTTAAAGTGTTTGTTCTACCTTTAAAGTTGTTTGTTCTACCTTTAAAGTTGTTTGTTCTACCTTTAAAGTTGTTTGTTCTACCTTTAAAGTGTTTGTTCTACCTTTAAAGTTGTTTGTTCTACCTTTAAAGTTGTTTGTTCTACCTTTAAAGTGTTTGTTCTACCTTTAAAGTGTTTGTTCTACCTTTAAAGTTGTTTTTTAAGTGTGCTGAATGTCAAGGAAAACACTTGATTCTTTTTGAGAAACAGGAGAAGAAAAAGAAGAAGAAACATTCTTTGCGAACGATTTTGCTCTCCTTAGACGAGTTCTATGGACTTGAAAACTTGAGCAGACGACATGTTACAGAGTCTATGAGATTCAACCAATCAGTGGTCGATGTAACGTTTTAATAACTAGGACAATAGAAACAAGTTATTTGAAATAATTAAGAAGAAGAATAAAAACAAGAAAGAAAATGTTGGTGTGGAATATTACTTGATGCTATCTATACAGAGCCACTTCCTAAAACCACTCAGACCCAGTGGTGGACTAGGTCTAAAAATATTGGTTGCCAAAAGAAAAAGGGGGCCCACCCACATATAGAATGCTATCATTTAATTTTTATAATGAATAAATAACATTTTCAAAAAATACCTAAGTGAAAACAAAACAATGCAAACAAATTTTTGGAGGAAAGAAATGTGTATTTTTTACTAATTATTGTGTATGTGTACTGTACATATAACTGGCAGTATACAGTAATACTAAATGTTAATACAGAATGTTATAATTGAATTTTTAAATAATTGTGAATATATAGTTTACTGTTATTTAGAGTAGAGTGTGCAGGCGATCGTTGTTACCTTCTCCAATATAAATATATAAAGTACCCTGTGAAATATACACATCCAGAGACTTTCAATAATGACCTTTGGTCTTTCACACTCACTCAATATATATCTGGGAGTGTGTATGTGTGTATATGTACATGTGTATATATAGATTTATATATAAGTACACATACATGTTTTCAACTTGTACAAACATTATTTGGCGACTCATTCTCCCTAGGGACTTTAGACTGAAGAACTGACCACTAATTGATTTTACATGTCTTTAACCCATTGATATAAAAACTTATTTGGCCAGCAGCTCGTGTGTATGTGTAAGTATATATATAAATGCGTATGAATGATGACAGCCGCATAAAAAGGTGCAGAACACTAGAAGTTGATGGAAGCCTTGGAGTGGAAAAACCCAAGAAGACCTGGGATGAGGTGATAAAAGCCGACCTTACCCAATTACACCTCTCAAAGGCGATGACATGGGACAGTGACCTCTGGCGTCACGCAGTAATACAGAAGATCTGACTTCCCACGAGCACAAGCAGAAGCTGTAGCATATAGACAATATGCCCCACCCCCTCACACTGCAAAGTGGTCGTGGAGGTGCCACGGCAAAATAGCACCCAGCCCACACTGTAAAGTGGACGTGTAGGCGCCACCGAAAAAAAGCACCCAGCACTCACTGTAAAAAAGGCTGGTATTAGAAAGGGCATCCAGCTGTAGAAATCAAGCCAGAATCTGTTCTCGTATGAGCAAGACAAGGTCACCCGACCTGGCACTGCCCACAACAGGATAACCCGTCTAACCCCTGCTAGCGTGGAAAAATGGACGTAAAACAGTGATGTTGATGATGATGAAATAACAATCAGTTAGGCACCTCTTAACCCAATATACACTCCACTCCACACACCCTACTCCATCCTCCCACTTCCATCCACTGTAAAGTGATCATGTAGGAGATACGGCAAAAAGGCTCTCAGTCCACACTGTAAATGTGGTTGGTGTTAGGGAGGGCATCCAGCCGTAGAAAACCTGCTAGAAACAGTTCTGTACGAACGAGACACGGTCACCCGACCAATCTTGCCTCAAATGGGACAAACCTGTCCAATCCATGCTAGCGTGGAAGACGGACATTAAACGATGATGATGATGATGATGATGATATATGTGTGTGTCCATGTATGTATGCATGCATAAATCAATACAGTAAGCTAGACAGCCAATGTATCTAACTGTTAGCACTAAAATATATTTTGGTTTCTGTTAATTCCCTAGGGAATTGTTTGACCAAATGCTTTGCTTATTTGTTTATTCATTTTTTTAAAATGTTTATTCTTTCTCTAAGACATTTTTTTAAAGATATTTTTTGATAGCAAAGCATCGGCCCCTAAAATACTACCGTGGGCTGATGCAGTCCTACCATGGTTCCCCTGGGGCCCACTTGCCATTGGGCAGCCTGGCAACCTGTCCAGTCCACCCCTTAAATTTTGAAAGAGGTTTCTCACGCCATCTCTAGGTCCCAAAAGCTGTCTTGTTCCGCCTGTAAAATTCCTCACGGATGCTCAGCACTCAAAATTCATCATCTCATGGGTAGATTCTCAACTGATGGTATATCTAAGCTGACAGGAAACACTGGGTGTCAGAAACAATTCTAAGCAAGTTGCAGCTGTCTTTCAGTCGTCTTATTGGCCAAGTTGTGAAGCTCACCATCCAATTGCTCATTAATCACATTCTGCATCAAACTAACGCTGAATTATATATAATAATTATAATGAAATTATTGTGTACAGTGCTCAGGTGCACCACAACTCATCAAAGGTGCATGTATAGTACATAGAATAATGTATAAATGTCAGGAAGTGGACAGTGTATGAGTTATGGTATATATATATACAGTGGCGCAGCTAGAGTAAACGGCGCCCAGGGCAAGCATAAAAAAACACATTCATCGCCGTATTGTATGATGAATTGGAGAAGTGCCTCCGGCTTTAAAATTGGGTCAGCTGTCCTAGTAGCCAGCAAAGATCGGCAGTCCAAGATTTCCTCATACAATTGCTCTCCGTCGATGTCGGAGTTGTATAGTTCCACAAGACTGTTGCACCTTTGTTTAAGGACAAGGTTATCAGGAGCAGCCAAATAAAACAGATAGTTGACATCAAGAAGAAAGCCAAAACTTGAGTCGGTTTCCTTAAGTCGAATAAACCGTTCTTCCATTTCTGTTTGAAGACGATTGAGTGAACTTTGCATTGCTCTCTCTATCTCTTTTCTGGCAGCCACCTCGACGTCCTCAGTAATTTCGGTATTGGTTTGTCGTCTTCCTCGCCTCCTCGGAAAATCGATATTCCATTTCTGGCAGAGGTCGAAGCCCATTTCAAGAGACTCGTGGATTAAGGATGTTCCTTCTTCTTTAAAATAAAGTTGAAGGGCTCCTATATCAGCTGCAGCATCGTGAAAATTCATTCTTGGATCTTGAAGTCTCTTTCGAACCCGGTCAATTCGTGAGAGAATCGTGTTCTAGAATCTAATCAAGTTCAGGAATTCATAACTCAGTATCCGATTATGGAGATTACTGGCATCTCTTCTACTCTCGCATGTCTCTGTTTCATCATCACTAATTTTTTCGAGTACTTGAACAATCAGCGTCAAATAATTCGCCACCGGTCTGACTGCGGTACATCTAGCACTCCACCGCGTGTCGGAAAGATATTTAACAACCACTGGAGCAACTTCTTTAAGGGCTTCCCATCGTCGTGTTGAACGAGAAAAAAAGTTGTATAACGAGTCAATGCAACTGAAAAAGTTCATCATAGCAGAATCGTTTTTGGCTGCATGAAGACCAGCCAGATTAAGTGAATGGTTATCGCAATTAACGAAGTGAATCAAATTATTCTTCTCTCTCATTCTCTGCTGAACCCCACTGCGGTGCCCAGCCATTAGGGCAGCATTGTCGTAGCTCTGCGATCGAGAGTTCTGCAGTGGTAGGTCATCTTTTTCTAGCTCTTTCACGGTTGTTTCAACAAGGCATGCAGCATATTTTTTAATTACTTGAATGAATCCAAGAAAAGATTCCCTCGCAACGACCGTCTTCATATTGAAATCAACATCGACATATCGCACAACTTTTGACAGTTGTTCTCGGTGCGCCTGGTCAGGGGTCGAGTCAATCAGCAGACCATAGTATCTTGCATTTTTGATACGATTTAGTAAATTCTGACGAACTGTATTATAGAAGAAAACATTGAACCATCTAAACTGGAGTCAAATTGAATTCCTAATAGAAGCTATCCGATCCTATCTGGCCATTTGGATTGTGATACCTTTTCTATACGTCTTATGTACCAGTTGTAAAAAACAAACTACTCTGTTTTGTAAACTAGCTTCATAATTATAATTATCTTGTATTGGTCATTGCAATGCAATGATAAAAATAGCGCCTGCGTGTCCACCAGTTGCACGTCCAAAACTACGTTCCTTCAGTCAGTGTGTATGTGGGGGGGGGGGGGGGATTGTGAGGTCAAGTGAGGTATCCGCTGTTTTGCAATGTATAGCTAAAAATAGCGCCCGCATAATTGCAACCCACCCTGCTGTCAGTGGGGGGGGGGGGAAGTCAAATCAGACATCTGCTCTGTCTAGTGCACTAGACATGGCGTGGAAGTCGGCTATCAAGAAATCACATGCTTCATTTTTGGCTTATATTTTTAAAAATGATAAAAACGATGTAAATCGATCTAGGTCGAAATTGCGCCCCCCTAAATATGGCGCCCGTGGCATGTGCCCTGCTTGCCACACCCTAGCTACGCCACTATATATATATATATGCACACACATAAAGAAGAAGTGGAGGAGGAGCATGATGATGATGATGATGATGGTGGTGATGGTGATGGTGGTGATGATGTGAATGATGATGATGATGGTGTGAATGGTGATGGTGGTGGTGATGGTAGTGGTGGTGGTGATGGTGGTGATGATGATGGTGGTGGTGATGGTGGTGGTGATGATGATGGTGGTGATGGTGGTGGTGATGATGATGGTGATGGTGGTGATGGTGGTGGTGGTGGTGATGGTGGTGGTGATGATGGTGGTGGTGGTGGTGGTGAGGATGATGGTGATGATGATGGTGATGGTGGTGGTGGTGGTGATGGTGGTGGTGGTGATGGTGATGGTGGTGGTGATGGTGATGGTGATGATGCATTTACAACATTGTTGGTGAGAGAATGAGATCGGAGTGAGTGACAATCAGTTCTGTGTTAATTCCATATGTTGTGAAGAGTTTGGAAACCATTTCTTCTGGAAATCATCAAACACCGGGGAGAGAAAAAAACCTGGGAGGGTGACAAGAACATAACTGGTTTTGCTGATACACTAGTTCTTGAAAAAGAAAGGACACATTATTTAGTCCATTCCACTGCCTAGAAAAAAAAGTAGATACATGAGGGTCACGGCTGGAAGCAGGTTGGATTTAGACCTTGGGGGCTTGAGCCACTTCAGGTTTGGTGGAGCTCATACACAAAAAAAAAATAGAATACAGCAAACCCCACCAGTATCAAAGTTAGCTTGGCGCAAGTAATTGGAATTGAAATAATCAATATGCAGTATATAAGTACTTATTGATGATGCTTCTCGCCTTCCATACTTTGAGGATAAACAACGAGCCTCTGTTCGATTACTGTTGTCTCACAATAAACATGTAAGTTTTTATTATTTCTTTTCTTTGGGAATAAGGGTTTTTTCATTTACGCGTTGGTTTACACTGATGCTGTATGGCATTTTTGGCTGTGTAGATTAGGTTATAGAGGCTTTCGGAGTTTTAACAGCATTTATTTGGTACCAAAGCAATTGCTGACATATTCCGGTGTCGTCAATTCAACGCTCATTTTTATCGTTGTTTCATTCATCACGACTTTGACAAAATTATAACAGCCGTGCTGTATCAGATTTCATTTGCTGCAGACACGGTATCTAGTTTTCATTTGTTTTTTAAGACAAATATATACAGCACGTACGTACAAATAATATATATATATAGTTCAGTAGTGGATCGAGCCGTAGAGAAAGTACACGCTGTCTAGCCTGACTGCCACATATCACCTCGAATGATGAATCAACCACTATGTTGGAATATGCAATGGCAGTTGAGGTATGGTATATAACTAGAACAATAAGGTTTGTTTATTCACAGAATAAGGAGAAGTTTGGTGACTATTAAAGTATTTTAACACTGACTAGATGTAATGCTGAAGGTGTTGACACTAGAACAATAATTCTGGATTGTACCAAATCATCATATCATCTAACCGTGAAGCTGAACAACAACATATATCGTCATAGATATATGGCTCCTCCTCAGTTAAGACACGAGATAAATATTAGTATTGGAGGGATATAGTCAATGGAATATATTACAGATACTAATTTCACCAGTCCTCAAATGTAGGGAAAACATTCGATCAGTGCAGCATTTGACGAAATTAACTATTGTAAAACGTTTAAAACTTATATGGGTATATAATTTTATTTAACAAGCAAACGGTGTGTTAAAAAGAAAAGAAAGGTGGGGGAGATCTGCACACTCAATCACATGTCACAAGTGGAGCTGAAGTTTCCCTTAAAACATTTTTTATGCAAGCCAACACACTCGCAGTATTACTACGTGTCATAGCTAGTCTAAACATTGGAATAATCAAGCACCTTTACTGATTCAACGGTAAAGCGAGCCGCCAACAATGACAAAGCTGAAAAATAAATAGTTTGTCGATAATTCCTGGTATTTTAGAATTTCATTTCGTTCGGCTACGGGTGCTGTGACATTCACCTTCACTGCAGCATCTACAATGTGGGAAAGGAGCTAAAAGGTTGCTAACTGTTGCATCCCAAATGCGACACCTGCCTAGTGGCAAAACGTAAGTGCGCCTAGCTTCTTCCACTGACCCTGGAAATCCAGCTGGCTCCGAAATTCAGGAAATATTGATTCGAGTCAAGGCCTGCTAAATAATTAAGTTCTTGTTTCGTTCTAGCTAGCCGACAAGGGAGCTTCTACATTGGTTCTTAACCTGGGGTGCCGGCACCTCCAAGGGGTGCGATTTTCAGGTCTTGGGGTTGCAAAGAAGCAAGAACAAAAGTTACATTAAAGATTAATATATTTTGGTTGTTTTTTTCTGTTATTTTCAAAAGATTGTATTATTAATCATAGTAGTTAATTAATTCAATAGTAGCAGCTAAGTAGCTGATAATTTGACCAGAAAATTCAAGTTCTTTTGTTTTATGTGCTAGGCCTAGGGGTACGGGATGGAATTTTAAGGGGTGCCACGATAGAAAAAGAATAAAAACCACTGCTCTACATAGTCATTCGACGGGCTAGAAACAGCAGTAAAATCACTTCCAAGTCACACTAGTGATTTGAAAAACTGAAGAATAAAATCACATGTATTTTTTTTTAATTAAATCCAATATAGCAATTTAATCGTATTTTCATGCAATTTAAATCAACTGTATGTTAAAATAATTGTCGAGTCATCTGATCAAAGGCATTCCAGCTGTGACCACCCTGTATTTTTTCCAGATTCATTGCCCCCATTTAAATAAAGAGCTACCGTTACGCACATTAAAGTAACTCGTTTGCTTGTACAGTTACGTTTTTAGTTTACCCTTTCTTCGTTTTGTTGTTTTTTCATAAGTAGTGTCTTATTATAATGGTGTGGGTGTGATTAAGGCGAACATATTGGTGGTTCTTAGGTTGGTTTTATTATTTCTTTCTCAATATATTTTTAACTGGTCGAACGATCTAATAAACTTCGTCGTTCGTTGCGATGCTCATTTTAAACCGTGTAACGGTCAAAGGGAATTAATTCGTGCATATCTTCTGTATGTTTCAAGATTTACTTCCCTTCTTAATGATGGTTTCATAAATCTCCTGTTAATCGTCCTGGTAGATATACAGTGATTTACCGACTCAAATATTTAGAGACTAGTTGTAAATATGATTTGATGAAATTATTGCTTTAATCCGAGTCAGATATTTCTTTATTCTTTTCTTTTACTGGCTTCAGCCATTAGACTGGCGACTTGCTCGATCTAAGATTATTATTGTTTACAAGTCGGGTACACGATCTGTACAGGTAATGAAAGTGTGTATACATTTTGGGGGGACACCCTGCATATATGAACGTGTGTATGTATATATGTATTTACTCTATTACATGTTCCAGCCAGATATCACTTTATTATACACTTCAGCAGCTGGCACACTTCTTAAAATATGTTTGAACTACCAACGCGAATGCGAATTAGTACGTTCATTTCAGAATACTATGAGTGAATGGGTATATCGGTCCATCAAATGTTTCCTTGTGGTTGTTTAGCTGACTCCTGATGAACACCCAACTGGGTCTAAAAATTAATCAAGTGTTTTTTGGTGGTTGTTTTTTTTTCAATTTACAGGGAAATTCATATTTTTAAAATGTGTATATTTATTTACACATTGGCACAGTCTTTGTTACCCACTCTGTATATATACAAATATAACTTTATCCTCCTCTTCAAATACTGGCACACTACACTTCTTATTTTATATCATCATCATTTTACGTCCGCTTTTCCCTGCTTGCAAGGGTTGGACGCGTCCTATTCAGCACAGCATCTCTCCACTTGTCATGGTCCTTCATCATCTCCTCCGTGAGCTTCAGCTATCTGAGGTCAGCTCTCACCACCTCCGCCCATGTTTTTCGTGGTATTCCTCTACTGCGTCTTCCTTCTACTGGGATTTCCTGGTACCTCTTTACCCAGCGGTCATCCTCCATGTGCATCACAAGTCCATACTATCTCAGTCTTCTCTCCCGCACATACAACTTATTCCTCTTATACACAGTTTCTCTCTCAACTCATCCATGCTTGGTCGTTCACATACATTGACATTACACATCCAACGGAGCATGCTTGCTTCATTTCTCTCCAGCCGTCGCATATCCTCTGCAGTTGCTGCCCATGTCTCACTACCATGCAGCATCGCGTTCCTCACACAGGCATCATATAACCGGCCCTTCGTACACTCCCTAAACTTCTTCCAACCCGTCCTTATTCTAGATACCATAGCCGCAGAACCCCCCCCCCCCCCTCCCATACTAATCTGATCACCTAGGTACCGGAAGCTATCAAGCACTTCTATAGAACCTACCTGCATTTGAAAAATGTGTCTACACTGCGACTTCTACTGTCAAATTTCCCTGTACATCTACTGCATACGTATTTTTTCCAACCTGTTAGTTTGCCTGTTATCCCACTACATCTCTTGTGTAACCAAAATCTGCATTGCGTACATTTTATAGAATTTATGCCAGTTCCTTTTCTACATATCAAACATGGCCATATCCCTACTTATCAACTCGGTTCACTCTCAGTGCTCTTGCTTCCAACTGCTGTTTCCATAGCCAGAATTTATTCTCTAGCTCCTCTACTGATTCTGCTATAAGAACCAGATCGTCAACATAAAGAAGTTCCCATGGACAGCCACTCTTAAACTCCTCTGTTATGGCTTGGAGGACTATAATGAACAAGAGCGGGCTGAGGACTGAACCTTGATGTACTCCTACTTGTATCTGTAATTCCTCACTAAACTCCATTCCTACCCTGACTTTACTGAGAGTACCTCTGTACAAAGTTTGCACTGTCCTCACAAGCCATTCCTCTACACCTAGTTTCCTTAGGGACCACCAGATGACAGATCGGGGTACCCTATCGAAGGCCTTCTCTAGGTCAACAAAAGCTAAGTATAGTGGCTTATTCTTCACTAAGAACCTCTCTTGTAGTTGTCTCCCTAAGAAGAGAGTATCTGTTGTACTTTTCCCAGGCACAAAACCAAACTGCATCTCATCTAGTTTGACCCTTTCTCTAATTAGTTGGGCTAATATCCTTTCTGCCACTTTCATAACCTGATCTATCAGTTTTTTTGCCTCTATAATTGCTCCTGTCCAGAGCATCCCCTTTACCTTTGTAGCAATTTATGAGAATACTGCTGCACCAGTCTTTGGGTATGACACCACCATATATAGCTTGATTGACGATGCGTGCAACCAGTTTAGTGCCTACTTCTCCTGATGCCTTCAACATCTCAGCAACTATCCCTGATGGTCCAGCTGCCTTTTTTATTTCCTTAATTGCCTCTTGGACCCTATATTCATCAATCTCTATAGCTGGTTCCTCTGTCGGGTCTACTGGGGGTAGTTTATCTCTCTCCCATTCATTCTCCACATTCATCAGCCTCTCAAAATGACATTTACAGGCCTCCTTTTTCTGATCATTAGTGACACTAAGTACACCAGCATCATTCCGGACACATTTATCTCCAACAACATCCTCATTTACACTGACACACTGCCTTGCAGTGTGGAACACCGCACGTCTTTGATCTTCCCGTCGCAGGACATTGGCAAACCTCCTACTCTCAGCCTCCCTGCGTGCTAAGTCCACCTGATGTCTAGCTTCTCTCTTAGTGACTGTGTATCGGTCTCTACTCTCAGCATTTTTCAAGCATTCCATGCTAGTCATTTGTCTTTAATGGTTCTATCTACTGTGTTGTTCCACCACCAGGTCACTCTCTGCACCAACCACAAGTTTCTTCAGTAGCCTGCAGTAAGCTGTCACATAAGAAATTCCAGTTATCATCTATGTCATACGATTCTAAAACATCTTTCTCGTCATACACATCTTGAAGAGCTTTCCTAAATTTATATTTTAGTGAAAGGTATTTTAGTTTCCAGACCTTCCTTTTCCACACCTTCCTGTATGTCTCATTTTGTCTCACTAACGACTAACTTATGTTGTGGTGTACATTCTTCCCCGGGGTATGCCTTAGTATTTCACACCATCTGTCTGTCTCGCTGCCTAACTAGCAAGACATCAATCTGGCTTATGTGCTCACCTAATTTGTAGGTTATTAGGTGGTTGGTAGGTTTCTTGAAGTTAGTGTTGCAAATGGTTAGTGCATCACAAAATTCAAAAAGCCTCATTCTTGAGCCATAACCGTGCCCACCCTGTACTCCTGTGTATCCATCCTGGAGCTGTCTAACATGACCATTGAAGTCCCCTCTAGCATAACGATGTCTCTGTCCTCTGTCATTGTGGCTGTTTCTAAAAGGTGCTCGTAAAAGCAGTCTTTCTCTTCTTTACCTAGGCCTGTCTGGGGAGCATAGGTATAGATGATTGTCAGTAGTCTCTTGCCTACAACTAATCTAATCTTAATTATTCTATTATTGACTCTAACTACCTCTATTGTCTTATCGATCCATCTCTTAGCCAGTAAAATGCCTACCCTTCCTAACCCATCATCATTACCCACCCAGAAAAGCTTATAAATAAGATGTTTGCCTGCGATTAGTCTTGCAGAGGCACCTCTCCATCTCACCTCTTGCACGCAGCACACATCCACCTGTTTTCTCTCTCTCTCTCTCTCTCTCTCTCTCTCTCTCTCTCTCTCTCTCTCTCTCTCTCTCTATATATATATATATATATATATATATAGTGTATGGAGACACATGGCTTAGTGGTTAGAGCATTGGCCTTGCAATCGAAAGTTTGTGAGTTCAATTCTCAGACCGGGTGATGTGTTGTTTCCTTGAGCAAGGCACTTTATTTCACATTGCTCCAGTTTACTCAGCTGTAGAAATGAGATGATAGGAACTGGGGTCCCTATCATTCCACTGCAAAGTGGTCGTGGAGGTGCCACGGCAAAAAAGCACCCAGCCCACACTGTAAAGTGGATGTGTAGGCGCCATGGAAAAAAAAAGCACCCAGCACTCACTGTAAATGAGGTTGGTATTAGGAAGGGCATCCAGCTGTAGAAATCAGGCCAGAATCAGTTGCCGTCCCACCCTTACAAGCAGGGAAAAGCGGACGTAAAATGATGATGATGTACATACAGGGTGTCCCCAAAGAATTTATTCACACTTCACCAGTATTCTAATAAATATTGCCTGTACAGATAATCAAAGTGTGTATACATTTTTTGGAGGACATCCTGTATATATGGTATTTTGAGTTCAAATCCTTCCCTTGTGCCAATGACCAGAAGTAATCACCCAACCATGAACGAACCCTGTTCAATCCTCAATTAGTCAATGTTAACAATCAGGCCTACAATCAGCATAGATAAACCTGAAATAAGATGCTGAAACTTTCATCCAGCAGTGGATTGAAAATAACTGAATGGAATGAAAAGTTCTTGTATATCTGGGAAACACGAAACATAAGACCGTCTCATTTCTTCTGTCTATTCAACATATATAATGTTGGACTTGTTTAGGGAAAGCTGGTACTATGCAAGGAGTGAAAACTAAAGTTAGGTAATACAAACAAAACAATAGTTTTATTCTTTTACCATCACACTCTATTTCCTATCTTTTGAAAAAGGGCTTCTAACCCCAAAATATTGTGACGTATATGATAATAGTGTTGTTTTGTTTTGTTTGTATTTACTCTAGTTCTTACTCCTATATTTCTAGCTTGCCTAAAAGAATCCTAACAAATATTTTAAAAGGCTTCATAGAAACAAAGAAATTTACAATTCATCTATGTTTGAATATTAAAAAAAAGAAGGGAAAAACTGAAGAAAGAAAATTTAAATAGTGAAAGTAAGGGAAAGGCTTAGGGAGTGACAGACTTTTCATCCGAGTCTTGGTAGTATGTCCCATCTCTACCCCATGGACAACATAACGAGGGCATTGGCATGGAGAACAGCCATATAAACTATACAACATTTATAAGTCAGTAACATAAAAGAAAGATGCACATTAACAAAAACAGAATTGCGTATACTGTTTAGTGCAGTCTCCATGCATGGTCCCATTACTCCTAAGGGAGTCCTAGGGACACTGTATTAACATACAGCATTTCTAGGGCATTTAAAACCTGGCGGACCCCATCACTCTCCAGGTCTGAATACAGCAAATTTCTTCCAGAGAAGGATAGAGAGAGAGGAAGTGAGGAAGAATTGGCCCCAGTACTTGACTGGTACTTTTTTTTATCAACCTTAAAAGGTTGAAAGGCAAAGTTGACTTTGGCAGGATTTTAACTCAGAGAACAGAGAGCCAAAACAAATATTACAAAGCATTCTATCTGATGTTCTAACAACTCTGCCATTTCGCCACCCTCTAGTGCTCAGTATGTTGAAAATATGCAGATCTTTTGTTTGAATTTCAGGTGACACAGTACTGACCAGCCAGCTTAGCAATGATTTACTTCATTAAAACATTCTGCACCATTGTTATACCTATGTCTTTTGTACCTACTACCTAATCTGTATCCAGGCAGCACATGTGATTTATATTAAATCAACTCATTTCAAGAAGTAATTAACATGTAAGTTCTTTCACTTTCATTTTTATATGAATATACGTCCATACATATACAGTTGAACGTCGGTTCACAAACACCTCGCATCATGAACAAATAAGTTCACAAACAATTTATCCGAACGTAAAACGTCTCGGTTCGTGAATGGTATCTCAAGTAACAAAGACAAGTTGGCAACAAGCTTAGAGTATCAGCGGCATGGCGTCACTTGCTGTGTAGTTAGTTAAAAATAGTTTGGGTGACGACTGGCCTTCAGGAACGAATTATGTTTGTGAAATGAGGTTCTACTATATATATTCAACACTTTTAGTACCAAACCATCTCGACTTCACCCCACTAGTACTGCAATTCAAAACTGTTTATATTTATCTAAACTCATTCCATCAGAAGATTTGTTAAGTTACGTTCCAAACTCCAACTTGATAACGAGAAAGTTATTTATATTACTAAATCATTCTGAATTCTTAATTATTTTTATAATTATTTGATAATCATAAACATTCTTTTATGAGAAATATGGTAATGAAAGTGTTGAACCCTTTGTTACTAAGCCACCTGAGACTGACCTGGTTCTATAAAACAGAACCAATTGTCTTAATATATTCATGTATAAAATTAAATCTATCAATTTGCTCATATATTCCATATTTGGCATACTTTCTACAGAATTAGTTGAAGCAGACATTACATGATAGTGATGATATACACGTGTGATTGTTTTTGTATCATTACTTCCCATCTGACATCATTAGCTGTATTTTATTTTATTTTTTTTTTATTTTACTATAAACATATGAATTTATTGCACTTTTCCAAACATCCACCTCCCGG
Source organism: Eledone cirrhosa (assembly GCA_964016885.1). Taxonomy (NCBI): domain Eukaryota; kingdom Metazoa; phylum Mollusca; class Cephalopoda; order Octopoda; family Eledonidae; genus Eledone; species Eledone cirrhosa. The sequence goes on along the minus strand of OZ024752.1, from coordinate 22,582,224 downwards.
TTTTCTCACCTTTAACTACCTCTTCTCTAACTATGGTAACTCTTATTAGCCCCTTCTCTCCAACTACCTGTACTCACCCCAAATTATATATTGATCACTGCCATTTGTTCTTACCATCATTTTTCTCAATTCTTAACTCCTTTCATTTTGACAATTTCCATCCTTCCTGAAATAGGAAAGATATTTAAGCTCCTTTGCTGGTCATCATCTTGTAGTTTAAATAAGCCACCACTGGTGGAACTTTGAAATCCCTGACAACAAAATTACAATCGTCTTGGTCTCTCAACAAAAAGCACCCAGCCCACACTGTAAAGTGGTTGTGGAGGTATCACGACAAAAAGCTCTCAGCACACACTGTAAAGTCATCTTGTAAGTGTCACGACAAAAAGCACCCAGCACACGCTGTAAATATGGTTGGCATTAGGAAGGGCATCCAGCTGTAGAAACCAAGCCAGAAACAGTTCTGTATGAGCGTGGAAAATAGTTGTTAAACGATGATGATGATGATTTGTATATAATATATTTCAGATTAATTGCTATTTTTTGTCTATTTTTCAGTCCATTGAAAACAACAACAATGTTTCTCATTGCATTGTTAGCAACATTTATTTATCCAAAACTGTTCTTACTTATTCCTGTTGGATTTGCAGTTGGTCTGCTTTTGATTAGATTTTGGATTAAAAGAATATCAGCTAGAAAGTTCCCAAATGCTTTCACTATTGGATTTTTCCATCCTTATTGTAATGCTGGAGGAGGTGGAGAAAGAGTTTTGTGGACAGCTATTTGTGCTTTACAGCAAAAGTAAGTTGTATTTTCATATGGATGGCATCCAGCCATAGAAAACCTACCAAACCTCTTCAATTTTGTCAAAGCCATGACTATTTCATTGTTATGTAGGGATGAGACTTTTTTGAGGCAGGTTTTCTACGGTTGGATGCCCTTCCTGATTCCAACCCATACTTCATTTCTATGTATGCTATATATACCACTAATATTCATCAAACTACAGTGTCACTGCTGGCACACACATGCATACTCACACTCATGTTTCCACAGCAAACTTCATAACCACACAGTCATGCCTATAGTTAAATCACACTTATAAAGTTAAGTAAGTTTTGAATTTATGTCTCGTGTTTCATTTTTTTTTTTAACCACTGTAAATGTGGTTGGCAATAGGAAGGGCATCTAGCCATAGAAACCAAGCCGAAATCATTCTGTGTGAGCGAAACATGGTCCTTCGACCTGGATCTCTCAATAGGACAGCCCATCCTACCCATGCTAGTGTGGAAAATGAACGTTAAATGATGATGATGATGCTGATGATTAAGTGTAAAATATAATTCAGAAGTTTTTAAATTTTAATCAGTTGACATTTTCTTTTTCTCAATTCAGGTATGGTACAAAGGTAGCATGTGTTGTATACACTGGAGATCTCAACATTAACAGCCAAGAAATTCTTCATCGTGTTGAGCAGAGATTCAACATATCACTTTCCCAACCAGTTGATTTTGTTTTCCTGAAAAAACGAAAATATGTTGAAGCAAAAATGTACCCTTATTTTACTCTTTTCTGCCAAAGCTTAGGCTCTTTAATCCTTGGTTTTGAAGCTCTCCTTTCATTTGTACCTGACTTGTTCTGTGATAGTATGGGTTATGCTTTTACTTTTCCACTGTTTAGATATATAGGTGGCAGTCAGATCTCTTGTTATGTACATTATCCAACCATCAGTACAGATATGATTAGTCTTATTACTGACCAGACAGCTACTTACAACAATTCAACTTCAATTTCTTCAAACCCAATATTGAGTCGTATAAAACTTATATACTATAACATATTTGCATTGATATATTCTCTGGTTGGTAGATGTAGTTCAGTTGTCATGGTCAATTCTTCGTGGACATATGGACATATTTCATCTCTATGGAAGATCCCGGGCACTAAAATTGTATATCCTCCTTGTGATGTTACTGAATTCCTCCAGATACCTTTACAAAGAGATTGTGAAAAACATTCTATTATTTCTATCGGTCAATTCCGCCCAGAAAAAGATCATCCATTACAGATTAAATCATTTGCCAAATTTTTGACCCAGATTCCTGGTGAATCCCATTCATCCTACAAATTACACCTAGTTGGAAGTTGCCGAGATAGTGAAGACAGTAAAAGAGTTGCAGAACTAAAAGAACTGGCTTTAATTCTTGGTATTCACAGCTATATTGAGTTCCACTTAAATGTTTCTTTTAGTGTTTTAAAACAATTATTAGCTGAAGCTGAAGTTGGTCTTCACACAATGTGGAATGAACACTTCGGAATTGGTAAGACGTCTTCTTTCTTTTTTCTTTTGTTGTTGTTGATCTAAGTTCCCTCTTGATATTTTTGTTTTAGTTAGTCTTCATTCAATTTTATTATTCTGTATGAGCAAGACAATGGTCATCTGAACTGGCATTGCCCACAACAGGACAACTCATCTGACCCATGATAGCATGGAAAAATGGACGTAAAACTGATGATAATCAAACATATAGAAAGTAGTATTGGAAAGGACTATAAATGCTATAAATGAGAGGAAAAGAGAGGAAGAGCAAGGATTATTAGACGACAAAAGAAAGAGGGAAAGGGTGACAGACTCTACATCTAAGTCAGAATCGTGTTTCGACTGCACCCTACAAAATGGCCAGCGACACCTGCTGCAACAGGCACCCCACCAAGCAGGGCTACTTCCTCTGCTGTCATGCTGATTTTACAGGGTCCGTCTGTACTGAGGTCTCAACAGTTATGAGTGCTATCTGGATAGAGTCACATGTGGGTTAACATATGGTTAGATTTCCATTCTTAGTGATTTTGTAGTGCATAAGCTTGTTTAATAGGTTGTTCTGTGAGATGACATACTGTATAAGTAGTTATGTGACATATTTACTAGTGGAGGTGACACTATATATATGTGACATATTTACTAGTGGAGGTGACATTGTATATATGTGACATATTTGTATACAGTCACCTCCACTAGGAGGTGACACTATATATGTGATATATTTATTAGTGGAGGTGACACTATATATATGTGACATATTTACTAGTGGAGGTGACACTGTATATACGACATATTTACTAGTAGAGGTGACACTATATATGTGACATATTTACTAGTGGAGGTGACACTGTATATATGTGACATATTTACTAGTAGAGGTGACACTATATATGTGACATATTTACTAGTAGAGGTGACACTATATATGTGACATATTTACTAGTGGAGGTGACACTGTATATATGTGACATATTTACTAGTGGAGGTGACACTATATATATGACATATTTACTAGTAGAGGTGACACTATATATGTGACATATTTACTAGTGGAGGTGACACTGTATATATGTGATATATTTACTAGTGGAGGTGACACTGTATATATGTGACATATTTACTAGTAGAGGTGACATATTTACTAGTGGAGGTGACACGGTATATCATCATCATCATTTTACGTCCGCTTTTCCCTGCTTGCAAGGGTGGGACGGGTCTTATTCAGCACAGCATCTTTCCACTCATCACGGTCCTTCGTCATCTCCACCGTAAGCTTCAATGATCTGAGGTCTGTTCTCACCACCTCTGCCCATGTTTTTCGTGGTCTACCTCTACCACGTCTTCCTTCAACTGGCATTTCCTGGCACTTCTTCACCCATCGGTCATCCTCCATACCACCTCAGTCTCCTCGCCCGTACACTACATTCTATCCCTCTCAGACACAGTTTCTCTCTCAACACATTTATGCTGGGTCGTTCACGCACATTTACACTGCACATCCAACGGAGCATGCTTGCCTCATTTCTCTCCAGCCGTCGCATATCCTCTGCAGTTGCTGCCCATGTCTCACTACCATGCAACATCGCGCTCCTCACACAGGCATCATACAACCGGCCTTTCGAACGCAGGGAGAAACCCTTCTTCGTCAACAGAGGAAGCAGCTCCCTAAACTTCTTCCAACCCGTCCTTATTCTAGATACTATGGCCTCGGAACACCCTCCTCCCATGCTAATCTGATCTCCTAGGTACCGGAAGCTATCCACCACTTCTATAGCGCCCTCCTGCATTTGAAAAATGTGTCTATCAATGCGACTTCTACTGTCTAATTTCCCTGTACATCTACTGCATACATATTTCTCCCTACCTGTTAGTTTGCCTGCTATCCCGTTACATCTCTTGTGTACCCAGGATCTGCATTGTGTGCATTTTATAGAATTTATGCCAGTTCCTTTTCTGCATATCGAACATGGCCATTTCCCTGACGGAATCAGGGTTTTGTCCTCTTTTCTACTCATCAACACTTTTGTCTTAGCTAGATTCACTCTCAGTCCTCTTGCTTCCAACTGCTGTTTCCATAGCCAGAATTTATTCTCTAGCTCCTCTACTGATTCTGCTATAAGAACCAGATCGTCAGCATAGAGAAGTTCCCATGGACAGCCAGTCTTAAACTTCTCTGTTATGGCTTGGAGGACTATAATAAACAAGAGCGGGCTGAGGACCGAACCCTGATGTACTCCTACTTGTATCTGGAATTCCTCACTAAACTCCATTCCTACCCTGACTTTACTGAGAGTACTTCTGTACAAAGTTTGCACTGTCCTCAAGCCATTCCTCAACACCTAGCTTCCTTAGGGACCACCAGATGACAGATCGGGGTACCCTATCAAAGGCCTTCTCTAGGTCAACAAAGGCTAAGTATAGTGGCTTATTCTTCTCTAAGAACCTCTCTTGCAATTGTCTCACCAAGAAGAGGGCATCTGTTGTACTCTTCCCAGGCACAAAACCAAACTGCATCTCATCTAGTTTGACCCTTTCTCTAATTAGTTGTGCTTATTTACTAGTGGAGGTGACACTGTATATATGAGACATTTACTAGTGGAGATGACACTATATATATGTGACATATTTACTAGTGGAGGTGACATTGTATATATGTGACATATTTACTAGTAGAGGTGACACTATATATGTGACATATTTACTAGTAGAGGTGACACTGTATATATGACATATTTACTAGTAGAGGTGACACTGTATATATGACATATTTACTAGTGGAGGTGACACTATATATGTGACATATTTTCTAGTGGAGGTGACACTCTATATATGTGACATATTTACTAGTAGAGGTGACACTATATATGTGACATATTTACTAGTGGAGGTGACACTATATATGTGACATATTTACTACTGGAGGTGACACTGTATATATGTGACATATTTACTAGTGGAGGTGACACTATATATGTGACATATTTACTACTGGAGGTGACACTGTATATATGTGACATATTTACTAGTGGAGGTGACACTGTATATATGTGACATATTTACTAGTGGAGGTGACACTATATATACGTGGCATATTTACTAGTAGAGGTGACACTGTATATATGACATATTTACTAGTAGAGGTGACACTATATATGACATATTTACTAGTGGAGGTGACACTGTATATATGTGACATATTTACTAGTGGAGGTGGCACTGTATATATGTGACATTTAGTAGTGGAGGTGACACTGTAGAGAACATTAGTTATGAAGGAGGTGGATGATATTTAGGACACTACAGAGATTTTTTTAATAAGAAAATCAGATAAGTTAAATGTGTGTGTGTCTCACAATGGGGCTACTTGTCTAACCCATGCTAGCATGGACGTTAAACGGTGATGATATCTATATCATAATAAGTATCATTATCATCATCACTGACTATATACATGTGTTTAGGTAGGCTATCACATTATAAAGCTAGATACGTAAGATGACATTTTGCTCATACAATCCATTTTTGCTTGGTTTCATTCTGCTTACATTCATTTGTATATTCTAATATTCTACAGAGTGTACTGGGTTTATCATGGTATGAACACTAGAGAGGTTGTCATATCTTTGACAGTTATAAAATTTCTGTACTTTAGTATTTTATCATAGAAGGAGAGTTTCATGTGATTTGGTACTAAAAGAGATAAAGTGTCAAAATTCTACTGCATCCATATGCTGTGGAAGATTGACGTTAAACGATGATGAATCAGGTTGTGGGTGTACGATGAAACCTTTTATATTTTATAGTATACTGTATTATCAAATGTTGTTTTGTTTTTTAACAGGAGTTGTAGAGTGCATGGCTGCTGGGACAATAATTTTAGCTCATGACTCTGGCGGACCCAAAATGGATATTGTTGTGCAACATGATGGAAATAAAACAGGTTTTCTAGCCTCAGATGTGGATAGTTATGCAGATGCTATGAAAACAATATTTGATTTGCCTGAAAATGAGAAAATGAATATCCGTAAAAATGCGCGCTCACATATAGAAAAGTTTTCTGATAAACAATTTTCTGACCAATTTACTGATGTTTTAGAACCAATGATTAAAATAAATATTTCATGATATTCGACTCGTATCTACATCATTATTTTGTGTGTGTCTCTATGTTCCTATATACATATGTGTATGTTCATATTTATGTATTAGTAATTTTCTGAATCGAACCCATGATATTATGATCATAAGTCCAACACCCTTATCACTAGGCCATATGCCCTCACACTTTACAGATTGGACTGGGTATATTTTATTGTAGCATCAGCACTAGTAAGGCTGTAACATGCTTAACCAAATCAAAGAGTCCTCCCAACCTTATATCAACAGCCAAGCACAAGCACTTCTACATTGTTAGCAGAATTTGGTCTTTCACAAAGCACCATCAGTTGACACCTCCATCAGCTCAGCCTTGTGAACAGACACAGTCAAGAAGTTTCTCATGAACTGATCAATGACCAGGCTTAATGTGACCAAGTGTAAACTTGAGGGGCTGGAAGTGCTGCCTCACCCTGCATACGTTAATAGTATGCATATCTGTGGAATGCTCAGCCATTTGCACATTAATTTCACGAACTGGCTGTTCTGTTGAGGTGATCATATCAACTGGAAGACTCGTCATAACTGAGGGAGCACACACCTCACAGAAACAAGATGGTGTAAGACAGAATAAAGGAGAGACACAAAATAACAAATTAGTCTCTGAGGAGGCCACAGAATGTGTGATGAAAGAGCTTTGACGATAAACAATTAAACAACCATCTAGTTATTAAACTAATTAACTGGAAGTTTATAATATACTGAAGTGAAAATCAACAAGTGTGTGTGCTTTTATTGGCAACATCTCCCTCCCAATATCTGTTTCAACACACGTTTTTAGATAAGAAATCGTGCATAACAAATACAAAAACCGAAGTATATACTATGGTATCAATACATATATAATATGTATGATGATTATGTTTCTTAATAAAAATGATCAATGGGCCTTGGTTCAGAGCATCAATAATTCAAATTAAAAGCTATATACATATTATGTGTGTGTGTGTGTATAGATATATATATATAGAGAGAGAGAGAGTTTGAGAAAAACATAGTATTTTGTACATATATATAAAGCAAATAATAAAAGGCTTTTCCACCTTAAAGTATGTATATTTTACTAAATATTTGCTTTATGTATGCAAAATACTATGTTTCTCAAACGATATATGGCTCTCTCTCTCTCTCTCTATATATATATATATATATATATATATACTAGCAGCTGAGCCCAGTTGCACTCGGGGGGGGGGGGGTACTCGGGGCCACTTTTTATTAAGTTAATAAGTTGAGGAGGGACGTGAAGAGAGTGGTTTCACAGAGAGACGTTGGGTGGAGTAGGGTTCAAAGATGTTATTGCAGGGCTTCTTTGTAGACAACGTTCCTGGTGTTGCCCGGGTTACCACAAATGAAGAGATTGTGTGGACTACCGACGCAGGAGCATCCGACGTATAGTTGACCATGGGCAAATACCTGCTGTGTTAGATTTAGGCCAACCACTTGCAGCGATTGTCCTTGTTTTGTTAATGCTCATTGCAAAGCAGAGTTTTATGGGAAACTACCGTCGCATAAATTCATAGGGGACGTCAGAGGGACTAAAGCTCATAGGGGTAATTAACCTGGTCACGCCAGCAGTGGGTCCGCTCAAAATGGTTGTTTCCAGAATTTTGGTCCTTATTTTTTTTATGATTAAACGCGTTCCGTTGCATAGTTCTGGTACATCCAGGTTTCTCAGCAGCATAACTGGCACACCAACCTTCAGTTTCAGATCATGAGGAAGAAGTCCTGGAGGTAGTTGACTGTTGTGGAATTCAATTGGGTAGATGACGTCCACGTTTTTATTGGTGTCAATCGACTTGAAGGAGACTTCATTTCCGGGAATCTGATCAAGTAGTTTTTGGTTCATCACTTCAACAGTGGCATTGTGTGGTGCCAAAATAGCTCTCACTTTCAGCCAGGTGTGATCATGGAATCGTGATTCAAGGTCTGGAAATACAGATGACATTAATTCATCAATGTTTGACACAAAGTTCCCAAAAGGCAAACGGATATGCTCTTCATCCACTCCAGGTGTAGTTCTATTACCAACTTCCAGTAGATGTTTTGAGAAATCGATGGAGTCTGCGTCACCATGCACATGCACTCTCATGTTGGTTGTCAGATGTAGTTTGTGGACATACTGCCATACGTAGGACGACTTGATGCATGCGTTCACTTCATCAGCTCTAGTGCCTCTAGTGATAACAGGAAGAGTCTGTCAGAAATCGCCAGCCAGCAGTACTGTCGTTCCACCCATGACGCGTGAGTTCCGACGCAAGTCCTTGAGAGTTCGATCCAGAGCCTCAAAGGCCGCCTTGTGACTCATGGTAGCCTCGTCCCATATGATCAGGCAGCACTCAGAAAGAAGATGTGCTTTAGGGTCGCCAGGATCTATTCTACATGTAGGATTCTCCTTCTTTGCAATGTCCAAAGGCAATTTGAATGCGGAGTGTGCCGTACGACTGCCATGTAACAGTGTGCTGCAATACCACTGGAGGTGACCGCTAAAGCAATCCGCTTATCTTTTCGTAGCTTCGCAAGAAAAAGGTTGATGAGAAAAGTTTTTCCTGTTCCGCCAGGAACATCCAGGAAAAATAGCCGTCCCTCATTTGAATTGACACTGGAGAGAATTCTGTCATATGCCCATCTCTGGTCATGCAAAAGTCTGGGTTCGTCCTGAGCTACCTGATGTGTCATCGTCGATGTAATTTAACTCACGCATGAACTCCACATCTAAAGCACTGAGTGTTTTGAGGTTGTGGCAAACCGAAATCAGATACCCCGCCAACTCCAAGAGCTTTAAGATGGTTGTCCATGTCGATGAGGGCCTCATTGAACACCGCATCGTTGAAAGCAAAGCCAGCCGCTGGATCTTCTGCTCGTAGTCTACAGAGGATGTCCTCTGACATGTTGTCCTTATGTGTTTCCCAAAGCTTAAGGGGCTCACCTATGCCGCAGATCAATAGCATTATGCAAAACAGACGTCTCATTTCTCGAGGCATCTTACATTCAGCAGCCTCTGTCAACGCCACGTTCAGGTGGGCATCATCCTCGAGTAGCTCACGCGTCCCTGTAACTGGAACAAATGTGGCCATCGAAAAGTCTTAGGTCGGCGAATGACTTGGGCCTTTGATTTGATGCAGCAACATTCGCAGGAAAAAGCATTCTTGTTGCTTCGGATGAACATTGTTCACATGTCTGATGGCATTACTTCTGAAGACACCTACCCAATCCTCAACTTTTTCCCCTTGTCATCGCCGATGCCATTTTTTGTTCGACCAAGTGAAGTAGGTAGGTACATCGACGTAAAAAAGGGTAACTGCAAACGTATCGACAGAACATAGCTTAAAAAATGCTGTAAGCGTCGTCTCAGGTGGCTTTTCGGCAGCAGCTGATGTGGTTTCCTCAGTGAAATAAACATGTTGACCATTCTTTAAGTGAACATCCAAGTTAACAACTGCTGGAGAGCACCTGTGAATTTCAAGTCCCAAAACGTGCCAAGCCACCATATTGGATGAAATGTATCTTCCCATCATGAACTGAGTAATTTCGTCTTTTGATTCTACGCCATCACTGAGGCCAACCACCGCCTTTGTTGATGTATTTAATGCTTTTAACAGATGTGCAGGACTCCATATTGATGTGAGCATTAAACATTTTAGCAAGCAAAGGGCTGTAAGGCACCACCCAGCTGTTGTCAATGTCGTATTCTTTCCCTTTCTTCTTAATCCTAGCTGAAAGGCCGCCAAAATCGGGAGCACGCCTCCAGTAGATGGGGTAGCCATCAACCCCAGTGCAAGTTTCTCTGGGGTAGTGTTTGGTGCACTTGTTCCCCTCCATGCATGAATTTTGGCTGTTAAGGGCACCACAGGGTCCATGTATCATATTAGCCAGCACAATGTTGTAAAGCTGCAAATCAATTTGGGGATCGGGCAACTCTGCACATATAACGCGATCAATGTCCGTAGGTCTGATTCGTTCTTTGCACCAAATAAGAATATGTGCGTGTGGAAGACGCCATTCCACAGTATACATCCAAGCATTGAGTTGTCCGTAGATGGCCTTATCTTTCAGCAAGCACATTAGTTTCTTCAACTTTCCGTGGAAGACTCTGACTGTAATATCATGCCTGTCACTCGTCACCTGGCCCGCGAATAAATTCTCCTTAATCTCCACCCAATTAGGGTTATATGTGAAGGTAATAAAAAGATCCGGCCGCCCAAACTTACGGACATACGCCATGGCATCCTGTGTCCGTTTATGCATGTACCGGGGTGAGCCACTAAAGCTTGAAGGAAGGATCACCTGATGCCCAACATTGGTTGCGTCACCGTCACGCTGCAAAGCATCCTTAAGATGAGCGTAATGAACCCCTCTTAGTTCTTTTTGATGGGTACTTATGTACAGAAGACGTTCCGCTTCAATCTTTGCGTACATATCAACCAAGAACTGGTTTGTCACCTCTTTGAACCCAAGTAGTTGGTTTAATTGACCGTCTCTGATCATGAGTCGGTATGCATAAAAATCCATGCTGGAAACTTTCTTTGGTAAAGCAGCAAGACTTTTCGGATCAATTGTGGGAATTTCGAAGTTGTAGTCGTCTTCGACGTAGGGAAAAAGAAGAGGGTACTGCAAGCAATCATACGACCGATGGGTTTCTGCAACGAATGTCAGTCTGTTATTGCGATGCTGAATGATGATGTCACGCGCACCATGATTTTCGTCAACCATGATTGCTGCTACCTCGTTGGTAGTTGGAGCATTGAAACATCCAGGATGCCCACCCGCAGGTCAGCTCTGATGATCAATTTCATCTCATGTCTAGAGTCCAAAAGCTCCAAAGCACTCTTCAAGTCACGGACGTATGGATGGGTTGCATGGAGCATACTTTGAAATTCCGCAACAATGTTCCCGTTAACAGATGAATTGATCTTTCATCTTTGGGAAACTTCCTCATCATTCCCGCCCATGAAGAATACCTGGTGGAATTTAGGCTCCTCGCCTAACTGTGGGCGAAGGCTTCCTATTAGGTGGTAACACTGACCTTGAATTTTGTAGGTGTAAAGTTTTTCTTTCTTTCTTTCTTCGTTGTTGTCACAATTGCTGGCGACACCGGTGTTGTTGCTGTTGTTGTTCTTTTTGTTGTTTCTGCCATCCCTTACACCAAATGATGTCATAGCGAAGCATGAATAGTATCTCCAAATATTTTTGCAAAACTTCACTCCGTGGTCAGAGTTACCAATGAGAAGATTTTGCAGCAAATCAGGAGGATCAGCCAGCGCCTGAAGTCGAACTTTGCCCCCGGAACAGCAAAGACCTGGAGCCTCACCGACCCACTTCTTAGCCCCACAGGACTGACATACCTTATCCATTTTTCCAAGAGCCAAATCTGGGTGATTGGTGTAATCATCAGAAGGATTGTAGTTAAAGCCAGCTTTTAAGCAAAAAGTGTCCCTTTTTCTTGACGTTTACGCCGTCCATCTGCCAGCCTTTCTTCCCTTGCCTCCGGAGTCTCGTTGAGACGTGAGCGTTGATGTCGAGTGCGCTGTTTTACAACTTCTCAAAACAGAAATAATATTTTTATGGAGATAAAAGAAGCAAAAAAAACAAAGGATATCGATAAAAAAACGTACCTGCGCACGCGCCTCCATTCTTCGCAATCTAAGGGCTTTATTTCGTTTAGAAGAAAATACTGGTCGTTTTCGGTTAGGCATATCGTATAACGATACTATAGAAGCAGTGTAAAAGTATTTTAGGTTAAATACTGAACCACTGAGAGCTCGTAGTCGTTTCAATAAAAAGTTGCATTAAAAAAGGAAGGCATTGAATGTAAAATGCTAAGCTAAAAGCGAAAAATTAATGTCATTGTTTACGTATAATGAATTGGAAATGCTTCACTAAGAGATGGATATAAAAGTATTTTAGGTTAAATAGTATAGGGAGGTGTGTAGGATACATGCATACACACGACGCTCAGCTTTATATAAGTATCGTGTGTGTATGTGTGTGTGTGTGTGTGTGTGTGTGTGTGTGCTATGCGAGTGACGACAGACCAAAGATATATAACACGTGACTGAACGTTAACTAAAGTTTGCTGGTCCCTCTCTGTCTCTCTCTCTCTGAATATCTAACACGTTAATTGTATCTCCCTCTGTCTAACGGCCTATATCTCTCTGCAGTGTTGTCATATAGGGAGTGAAGAGCGACAGAGAGAGTAAAGTAGTTAAATTATAGAGAGGGGGAATGATCTATTATAGAGAGAGGGAAGAGCGACGGAGAGAGTAAAGCTAAGAAACTATAGGGAGGTAAAATCGATAGAAAAATTTAGAGAACCCCAAGTAGACCTATCGCTTCCGCGGCACCTTTTACATTAATGTGTAAATTTTCATGGCAATCAGAGCATTGGTACTACCCCTTTGTCTGTATCCAGACACGACTCAGACAATTTTCGCCCATTTCACATTTATATAATATATATATATATATATATATATATATATATATATATATCTAGGGTGGGTAAAATTTATTTTTCATTGAACAAATATATATATATATGTGTGTGTGTGTGTGTGTGTGTGTGTGTGTGTGTGTGTGTGTGTGTGTGTGTGTGTGTGTGTGTGTGTGTTCAATGAAAAATAAATAAATATGAAGGATCATAAAAATAACTTTGAATCAGAACTACCTGTTAGACTTATAGCACCATCTAAATCTGATCTAGGAATTATAAGTAAGAACATTCTAGAACATTCTAGACAGAATCATACCAACATTAAAGCTGCTCAACTTAAATTATGGAATGGAACCAATGAGGTTATTGATTGATTCACTGATCTTCAAAATAAAAAACTTGATTAAATTTATACAATTGGATATAACTAGTTACTACTCTTCTATTTCACCAACACTAATAAATAGAGCCTTAACTGATGCAATGAAATATACTGATCTTTCTAGCAAGGAAGTTAAGATCATTCTTACGGCTAGGAAAACGATAATTGATTTCAATAGAGAATTATGGACTAGAGCTGATCGACCTGGAAATTTTGACATCATCATGGGTTCCAAAGACTTGGTTCAGGTCACTTACCTTGTTGGAGTTTTCATTCTTAACCTAATTCACAGAAGATTACCTGAACTTGGCGGAAGTTTGTACCGTGATGATGCTCTTTTTACCTTAATTAACCATAATAATAGCGCCCTTAATAGGAAAAAAAAATAATAATAGATTTTTTAAATAATTATGGTCTTAAACTTGAAATAGAAAATAATAATAGAGTAGTTAACTACCTAGACGTAACGTTAAACCTCAACTCAGGCCTTTGCCGTGAATTAAATGAAAACCTCAATTATGTTAGCTACTACTCAACCCTAGAAACCTCAGAAGGTATAATGGATACATGCGCAAAGCACATTAGTGACGTCACTTCCGCCCAAGGATAAAAGAAGCGCCAAGACTTTGTTAGTCGCCGCTGAATTTCCACACCGTCCAGACATGGTCTTTGCGACTCCTTTGAACACAAACAGTAGCAACAGCAACCCAGGACATTATTCTTAAATACGAAGCAAGGATTTTACTTCTTCAATGTGAATAACTGGAAGCTAATATTTGCAACACTCATGGACTTGAACATTATTTCCTACTGTCACATATTCTGCATTAGTCATGCTTGTCACTTGACTTAATAAATTCCTGTTTGTTTTCAATCAAAACGCCTTCTGATTTATTATACACTTTTTTTATTTCACTGCTGACCATCTTGTTATAATTGGTTCGAACACAATCCACTACCAACAACTAATCACTATAATTGGTGATCCACACAATGTTGTAAATTTCCATTACAAGGCCATAGTCAATAGTGTAGAACAGAGAATCTATAGACCCTCAGCTAATAAGGAAATCTTTGATAGTAAGGCTAAATACTATAATAATGCATTAAATAGAGCAGGTTACATGATAAAATTAAGTACACAGATATTGATAAAAATAATTACACCCCGCCGCATAGAAATAAAAAATAATAGATATTAACACCAGTATACATACAGTGAAGGCTGAGTGGTTAGAGAATTGGATTCACAATCTTGAGGTTGTGAGTTCGATTCTTGGACTGGGCGATGCGTTATGTCCTTGAGTAAGACACTTTATTTCACGTTGTTTTCTTCTACCTGGGGTTGCGACCGATAGGTAGTACTAGCAACTGGAAAAACCAACGGAAACATTGTTTCCTCGATCCGATTTGACGAAAGTCGATCGATCCTTTTATACATACGGTTTATGACACTTATAATAATGTGGATATCTCAAACCTAAACAATAGAGTCAGGACAAATCAGATTTCGAATGGATATAACTTTAATACAACCAATAAGTCACATAAGAGGGTTCGATCCCGTTCCGTTCTGTGGTATATTCCACCAATATCTATAGGAATTAAGAACTTAGCTAGTCTTTTCTTTAACACACTAGATAAATGTTTTCCTAGATCACATAAATACAGTAAAATCTTTAACAGACAAACAATTAAACTTTCCTACTTGACTACTGAAAATATTGCTCAAAATATAGCAAAAATTAACAATAGAAATCTTGGAATTAAACATAAGGAAATAACTCACAATATTTATCATAGAATCACTAATAAAATTAACATCTCAAATAACAGTCATAATTCCATTAACATAGACGAGGGAAATCTACCGACTTATGAACACAGAGAGGGAAATTTAAATAGTAACGTAAATAATTATAATTGTAAAAACCGTAATATTTGCTCACTAAATAATAACTGTCTTGATTGGAATTTAGTTTATGAATGCATAGTTAAAATGAATAAGTCTTACAGTTATACTGATGCTACTTCTAATTCAGATCTAGCTGTCAAAATGACCGGAGCTCAGCCGTCGGGTCCTGACTCTTTTCATATATACACATACATATATATATATATATATATGAACATATAACATATATATATATATATAATAATAAACGAAAGACAGTTACTTTAGACCATCCCAATTTATTTTATTATACGTATTTCGAAGATGTAAGGCTTATGTATAATATTTTAGCAAAGATATAATATTATGCTGTGTTGGCATAATAGGAATATGTTATTAAATTGTCGTAGCAAGAAATGTAACGTTTTGTTATGTGTGGCAATGTTAGCCGAAAGTGATGAATGTAGAAGTTGTTCAGTTGTAAGGTTGTCGCCACAAAAGAAGAGAATTTGCTGTTGTAGTGATAAGAATCTTGGGAAAAGGATTTTCCCATATCACGTCCAAGGCGGTGGCAGTAAAAGTATTATAAGACTTTAGGACTTTTTACATGATTTATTTACAACCGAAATAGAATTACAAAGTTGTGTTGGCATGCCAAATTAAGAAATCAAACAAATTAAAATTACAAAGTTGTTATATGCAAATGAAGCAGTCGCCGACCAGGCTGAAGTTGTAATATACCGTTACATTTTGCTGGAAAGGAAAAATGGATGTTTTACGTCTTGGCGTCAAAGCAGCAACTGGTTAAAGTGAAAACAAAAGAAGCGCGAAAATCTTTGTTTGGGCGGAAGTTGATATTCATGCGTGACACATGATTGATCAACCAGTGATCAAATCACGCATGAATAGATTATTGTTACACGCCATGAAAATAACTGCGCTACAACATAAGCCAAAACATGTTCTCTTCAGACAAAATCCACTGGAGATATAGAAAACATTTAATATGCAGGCGGTCAGACGAGCTGTCCAGATCCGTATCCAACAGGCATATGAAATAGAAAAACCTCTACACAGAACGCATTATATGAGTGGGAGAAATATTACAGTTGGTATTGACACGAACTGCCGATAATATGATGGCAATGCATTGGTAAAAAAATCAAAACAAATATTGACCGTTAGGTTATTTATTTATAACTTATGTTAGATTAAATTAGATACTATACTAATATATATTCGAAGATGCAAATTAATAATGTAACTATATAATAAAGAAAAATTTATAAATTATTAATTTCGTAGACACTTTGTTGTAGCTTAAGTAAACAATTTAATTTAGTAGATATTATGAGAGTGGAAAAAAATATTCAACAATTTACTTTGCTATATTAATAACTAGCTAGGTTATCATTTTATGGGATTAATAAATTGGTTCAAAAGAAAAGATGTATTTGTTGTAGCCTAATTATTTAAAACGAAAACTGCATGTATTACAGCCTAATATGTCAATTTATATTAAAATTAATTCATTTTTATACTAATTAAAGTTTAAATAGATATAAAAGTTATGATGAAAGAATATTATAATACTTATTTTTTTTATTTAGCTTATTAATGATTTATAAATAAAAAAGCAGAACATTTTATAAATATTTATAAATTAAAAAAATATTTATAAATAAAAAAGAAAATTTTATATTATTTATTTAACAGTATATTAAAATTTTATTTAAATTTTAACTAAATACCCTATGAAACGTTTTGCTAAACTTATGAAGACAAGAACTGAAGATTTCAGAGCGTTTATTTATAATTAGATGCTTATTTTGAATGATATGGAGAATCTCTGTGATACAGAGGTTACATTCCTTATATATAGATGCATTTTCATAAGGCAAAGCATGAGAAAGTTTCTGCCAAGAAAAGGAATATTCAATATTATTATTTTTAAGCAACCAAATCAATTCAGAGAGGGCCATACCACCTTTCTTTAAATTTAGAAGTAGCACCAATATAACTGTAAGACTTATTTGTTTTAATGCCTTGCTCAGATTCCTAGGGTCAAAGGATATTTGTAGGGCACCATTGGGTTTTTCCTTAATTACAATTGAGTTCACCCAGTTGGTTGGTTGTGTCACTTTGGTGATTATTTGTTTTTTTTCCATTTTGTCCAATTCTGCTTTTAGCTTCTCTCTTAATTCTAGCAGAACACGGTGAGGTGGGTGGATGACTGGCTTGACATTGGGATCAATTGTTACCATGGTACTGATACTTCTCAAAACACCCGACTGTATCGTCAAAACATTCTGGGTACATGCTCATTAGTTCATCTTTATTTTTAATTGGTCTTCCAAAGGCAAATCTCTGTCAATCCTGCTCAGGGCTGCCTTCACTTCAGTGTTGATTGACACAATGTTGAGCTTTTGGCAGGTATTAAATCAGAGAATTGTAGGTCCTTCTGTTTTTATGACATAAAAATAACATTTGATTTTTTTTTCCTTTGTGTGTCTCTGTAATGGTTGTTTTGCCCAGTTGTGGAATCCTGGTACCTCCATATGCAGTGGTGTGAGGATTCCTTCTTTGACCTTATCCTCTTGCATCATGTGTTCTGGGAACATCTTTTTGTAAAGGTTGACAGGAAAGATATTGCTCTCAGCTCCAGTGTTGATCTTTAGCTTTAGGTCAATGTTTGTTCATTTCTTGCCTGACTTCGGATTTGTATTGTTGTGTATGCCTCATTTTTTTTTTGGTTGTCATTTCCCATCTCATGTACATTTATTGTCTACTGCTTCTATCGCACATGAGCACACCCGCATATGAGTTGATCAACAATCGATTCGTCTTTGTCTTTCAGCTGCATATTTCTTGGCAACATTCTTTAGTCTGGACAAGAAGTTGTCAATTGTTTCTTGTTTCTTGTTTCAGACCCTGAAATTCGTACCTATGAATTCTGTGGTTTCATTTGGGCTCTAGGTGTCTTTCAAATTTTTCTAAGAGTGTGTCTGGATTATTGCAATCCAATTCTGATATGTCCCAACTATTGAATAGGTCTAAACCTTTCTCTCCTGTCTATGAAAGGATGTAGCTTACCTTTTTATCGGCAGTTGTACCTTTCAGGAAGCTTTTGAAAGCCAATACACGTTTTTGCTTGAATTTCTTGAATGCTTCCACGACATCATCAGCATGGTCAGATGTAAATTCATCTGTACAGCGAGGGGGTCCGCCACTTGGGATTGTTGTGTGTCCGAAGACGAAGTGATACTCAGTTTGTCAATTTCTCGATTTTTGTGTCCCTATTTTGTTGTAATGGCTCAGTTTTTGATAAAGTACTTATCGCTGCCACCATGTTATGTCTTCTTTGTTTTGTGTTGGGATAATAAAACAACTCATTGGAGGTGTTAATATGATTCAACCGTGTTTATTTACTTATGTGTATATAGCGGAGTGATACACGTGTTTTCGCTTTATTCACAGTTCATACTGACTACTAAATGTGCATAACAAAATAGTGCTAATCATAGAAATATATTTATATATATGTATACATACACATACATATGTCTTGACCCTAGGGATCTGAACAAGGCATTAAAATGAGACTACTAGCCAATTCGAACCCTTGAAGAAATCATACCATCATTAGCTGGGTCTAAGATATTCAGCAAACTGGATGCCAGAAATGGGTACTGGAATATAAAGATAGATTGAGAATCATCCATGATCACTACCTTCAACACACCATTTGGCAGATGCAGATTCAACTCTCATTTGGGTAAAAGGTGAGCCAAGATATCTTCCAATGCCAAGTAGATGAGACCTACCAAGGCTGCAAGGGAGCAATCGGGATAGCAGACAATATCCAAGTGTATGGCAAGGATGAGATCACACATAACTACAATCTACATGAAGCTATGGAGAAAGCACGACAAGCAGGTATCAAGCTCAATGCAGACAAATGTGTGATCAAAGCAAAAGAGTGCAAATTCTTTGGAATGATGTACTCTGCATAGGGTGTGAAACCAGATCTCGCAAAAGTGGAAGCCATCAGTCACATCAAAGAACCCAAAGATAAGAAGGAATTCAGGAGCTTCCTGGGACTCATCCAGTACATAGGAGCCTTCATACCCAAGCTGGCTGATTACACTGCAACCCTCCAAGAGCTAAGGAAAGATAACATAGTTTGATTGGTGTGCTTCACACACACAGGATTTCAACAGAATCAAAAAGCTCATCAGCAAGGAGACAACTCTGCAGTACTATGACAGATGAAAAACAGTAACACTCCAAGTCGATGCTTCTTTGAGAGGAGTTGGCACAGCATTGATACAGGAAGGTAGACTTATTGTATATGCCTTGAAAGCTCTCTCACCCACAGAGATAAGGTATGCAAACAAAGGGAACTCCTAGTGATAGTCTATGGCTGTGTAAAGTTTCATACATATCTGTGCAGACACTTCAATATTGAGTCAGACCATCACCCCCTTGAGCAAATAGACAGAAAAACCCCTCACAAAAGCACCAACCAGACTTTAAAGGTTATTGTTGAGACTCCAAGAGTATGATTACAATATCAAGTACAGGCTAGGAAAGGACCTGGTGCTAGCAGATGCAGATGGCAGGACTCAGTGTAAAGATCCATCACATTGTAAATGTGATGAATATAAAGCTGGAACAAATCAAACAGGAGACCAGTAGAGACAAAGAACTCCAGCTACTTACCCAGATGGTGATTCAGGGATGGCCAGAGAAGAGACATCAGGTGCAGCCCCTCATTCATGAATACTGGGCCATCCATGATGACATATCAGTAGAGAATGGAGTCCTGATGGCTGGATCCCAAATAATCATACCCAGATCAATGCAAAAAGAGATCTTTGACAAGATCCACTAAGGGCATCTGGGAATAGAGGAATACAAACTCCAAGCCAAGTCAGCTGTTTACTGGGTAGGCATGTACAAAGACATAGAAAATATGGTTTCTACATGCCACATCTGTCAAAAGTACAGAAACTCACAGCAATAGGAGGAAATGATACCCAGTGACATCCCAAGAAGGCCATGGCAAGCTATTGGAGCAGATCTGTTCACAGAGAACCAAGAATGGTATTTAATTATGGTCTGCTACTAAACTAAATTCCCATTTGTGAAAAAGGTGAAAGACCTAAAAGCCAAAACAATAACTTCAGTGGCTCGAGGACTGCTAGCAGAAAATAGGAATACCTGAGCAGATCATATGTGACAATGGAACCCAATTCACATCTCAGGAATTCAAAAAGCTAGCCAATGAGTACGGGTTCAACATCATAACCTCATTACCACATTACCCCAAAGGTCATGGATTCATAGAAAGACAGGTGCAGACAGTCAAGAAAACCCTAATCAAATGCCGAGAAACTAAGGAGGATCCTCATCTGGCACTTCTGTCCTTACAAGCAACACCACAGAGGGCTGATATGAAGTCCCCAGCAGGAAATACAAAACCACCCTGCCAACAAAGATCCAACCTCCTATTGACCAGGAGGAGACAAGGGCAAAGCTAGCAGCCCCTCAAGAGCAAGGACAAATATTATAACAAACATGCAAAATACTTACCTGAGATACTTGGAGGACAACATGTGCCTGCTCAAGATCCTATAACCAAACCATGGATCCCAGCACAAGTCGTCAGTAGAGCCAAAACTCCAAGATCAATCCTTATAGAGACTGAATCTTGTAGGCAGCTGAAATGAAACAGGGCCCACATCTGATCAACACCAAAGCTGCCAAGGATAACATGCACAACACCTGCAGCATTAGTGGCAACACCAACAAGAACTACAACACCCACAGAAGATGACGGCACATACAGAATGTGTACTTCCACAGAGTCATCACCTCAACAGGCACCAACCACCCATCAACAAGCCAACAACACATCAACATCATGTACAACACCTCAGACATCAGCACAGAGCACAAGGTCTACTAGATGGAGACCCAATATCTTACCATCGATTCGATACCGCTAAAAAAAAGAAAGTAAATAAAATAGATAGATAAATAATAATTAATTTTGCTTAGATTAGGAAACAGAAAACCATGCGTGTGGGCAGAATAGAAATCTCACGGTTTCAGCTGCAGGATTGCCACCTTCGCTCTGACAATCCACTAGTGTTGGGAAGATTTTTTTTTTTTAATTGCCAAAAGATCTTTTTTCTTTAGAAGAAGGGATGTTATATGTTCATATATATATATATGTATGTGTATGTATACATATATATAAATATATCTCTATGATTAGCACTATTTTGTTATGCGCATTTAGTAGTCAGTATGAACTGTGAATAAAGTGAATATGCACGTGTATCACTCCGCTATATACACATAAGTAAATAATCACGGTTGAATCATATTAACACCTCCAATGAGTTGTTTTATTGTCCCAACACAAAACGAAGAAGACATAACAATATAAATATATATATACGGAAGCAAAAACTAACCCAAACCAAACACTGAGTGTGTTTTATTAAATATTTCTTGTAATATAATAACAATGCTTTCGTTATTAACCACAAGGGTTGACATAAAGTATAACATTAAGGATAACACAGGACAATACAGGACGGTACAAATGGGCATTTCTGTTTGTAAAAAAACAAAAACAAAGCAAGGAAAAATTCCCTAATAGAGGCGGGGGAGTCTTCCCATGGTCACTCATGGAGAAAGCCCACAAAAAAGCCACTCTTCCAGTCTTCCTCCTACGACACTACAGGTACACACTCAGGGTAGGCCCATTCACACGGGCCTTTCTTGCTTCTCTCACCCACCTTTCAACAAACTGGCTGGAAGGGAGCACTTCCCTCTCCACCCTGATTTTCCTTTTCAGGGGAAACCTGAAAAAGATAATGAGAGCGTCACCAAAGAGGAAAGTGCCCGTCTTCAACCCTTTCAGATATATCCACCATACGATCTCTTTTACCATGGCCACCAGGCAGATAAAAACTGCCTGTTCCTCCTGGTTAAAGGAGGGCGGCGGGGCAATCCTCACGATGGACTCAGCTGATAGCTGGATCTATCCTACACGCAACAGCAGATGTTCGACATAAGCCCACAAGTCAACGATGCTGGGGCACTGGACGAGTGCGTGCAGGATGGTTTTGTCGCCCTGCGCGCATCTCGGACAGGCCCGGCTGATGGCACTTTCATGCCTGTAGAGTTTATCCCGAACTGGCAAAGTTCTTCGGTAGCACTGCCAGGCCAGGGATTTCTGGAAATTGCCCATGGGCCCCGGCCCAAAAATTCTTCCAAAGAGATTGGCTAGTTGATTTTCATTGATGCCCAGAGTCTCCTCAAGGATGTCATCGCTCTTTCCCTCCACTAACCCTCTATAGAATACCAAGGTGGAGTTTCCATTGATTGCATTGCTCAACAGATCAAGGGCTATAAGCGCCTGAAGACATTCCAGACTCCAAACGCTGCCTCTCGGTCTTCGCTTGACCCAGGACTGCAGCTCCATCAAGGAGATGAGCTGGGGAAAGAAACATTAGCAAATGGCGACCACACCTGATCACCATCAAGGAAGAGGTGGAGATGTCGTAGCCTGAGCGCGTGTCTGCGCATCATCAGCCACAGCGTGCCCAGCTCTCCATGTAGTAGGAGTTGACAGCAGATGGACTGCCTGACCATCAGAGTGCGTCCCTTCCACAAAAAGTGAAAGAGCAAACGCTCTAGCACAGTCAGGTGAGGCTTAGGACAAGGTATGGCGGTCAGGCAGTAATAGATGACGGACACAATGTATGCGTTTGCCACCTCCGCTTGACCTTTTTGTCCGTCTGGATGTCCGGACCGAACCAGACCCCTGGAAATTTAACTGGTCCATCCGTCCAGCGCCCGACGACGCTGTTGGATGGCAGGGACCTGCCTCTCCAGGTGCCGAACTGCAGGCCCACTGACTTTTCCTGGTTGATCATTGCTCTTGTCACTGCCTCGTATTCTCTTAGTGCTGATTGCCTCGATGCTTTTACCGTTCGACACCACTATGGTGACGTCATCGGCATATGGTTCTCCCACATCCCAGTTCGTGCGGGACTCTCCTGAATGTCTTCAGTTTGTGCAGTAATGGCTCGAGTGTCAATATGTACAACAGGGGAGAGGGGACAACCTTCCCCAAATATAGCAATACACACACACATATACAAATATATATATATACGCATGCAAGAGAATGGTTTTCTGGCGGCCTTTGTGTATCCTAAGTTTATGCAAAAAGCTTCCTGTTTTTGAGATTGTATAACTAAAATTATGAGCGCCTAACCAAATAGACAAAGTTGTGATAGATATTTTCGGTTTCCTCATCGATATATAATTGATATTTTACTGGGTAAAACCTTAGATATGATTAGAACAGTTTCTGAATGCATTAAATTATGTCAGGGACTTTTAACATACGTCACTGGTATCATGGAAGGCAGGTAAAACATGTTATCTTCATTATAACTTTAATTAATCTAATTAAATCTTGTGTAACAATTATATATATATTCACACAATTTTTCTTTCCCCGACATCAGTCTTACACTGTCATATCTATTCTTACTTTACAGTTGTGTGAACTAAGAGTTCCATTACAATCTGTAGTAGAATGACACCAGTCACTTAGGACAGTATATATTTTAGACCACATATCAACTTTATATATATATATTTCCAATCAAATCTGTGGCTAAAGACATAAAGTCAGCTTCACTACTTCATTCTGACAAGATATAAATTTATGACTAAATATGAAGAAGATACACCAACATTAATGTGGAATAAAGCTGATAAAATCCTTGAAAATTATAATTTGACAACAGAGAGATTATTTCTTTGGTTGTTCAGTAAAAACTAACGACACAACACATTGATTATATCTGATAGTAAGTTGACAAAGATTTACTTGAAGTCTATAATGATGTGTGTAAATAATAGAATTATGTGAACCCTCCAATGATTCTGTAGTTATATACAAGTGAAAATATGGAGTGGTAAGCGTGTTGGACTTACGATCATCATGTCATAGGTTCAATTCCTGGACTGGGTTGTGTTCTTGAGCAAAAATACTTCATTCTATGTTGCTCCACTATACTCAGCTGAAAATGAGTACCAGCAATAGCTGGTGGTTTAACCCTTGCGATGGACTGGCGTCCTGCCCAGGGAGGAGTCTTGTACTCTCAGTCGCTACACACCATTGGAAACTGGGATAAGCACTGGCCTAATGAGCTTCCAGGCCCGAGGCAGACTTTAGACTTTAAGAAAATATTTAACATTGGAAAAATATGTTTCTTCCTCGTGACATTTAAACTGAAATGTTGATGTGTTATAGCCAGATTCCACTGTTACTTGCTCATGTTCACTACCTTACATCATAAAATACATTTTATATTTAGCTGTACCTCGTCATTGTTTCAAGTAAATTAAATATCTTTATTATCTAAATTACCTTATCTTGGAGATACGCTCAGAAACTCACAGTTTTGATTCCTATACCATGTGGCATCTTATGGTCTTGAGCAAGACTCTTTATTTCACATTGCTTTCCAGAGGCTGAGGCCTCTGTCCCTAAAGCAACAAAAAGCCTTTTATGGGATACAACCCCATTAGCGGCCAGCTGCATATCAGTGGGTTTATATGGGATACAACCCCATTAGCGGCCAGCTGTATATCAGTGGGTTTATATGGGATACAACCCCATTAGCGGCCAGCTGCATATCAGTGGGTTTATATGAGATACAACCCCATTAGAGGCCAGCTGTATATCAGTGGGTTTATATGGGATACAACCCCATTAGAGGCCAGCTGCATATCAGTGGGTTTATATGGGATACAACCCCATTAGAGGCCAGCTGCATATCAGTGGGTTTATATGAGATACAACCCCATTAGCGGCCAGCTGTATATCAGTGGGTTTATATGGGATACAACCCCATTAGAGGCCAGCTGTATATCAGTGGGTTTATATGGGATACAACCCCATTAGAGGCCAGCTGTATATCAGTGGGTTTATATGGGATACAACCCCATTAGAGGCCAGCTGCATATCAGTGGGTTTATATGGGATACAACCCCATTAGCGGCCAGCTGCATATCAGTGGGTTTATATGGGATACAACCCCATTAGAGGCCAGCTGTATATCAGTGGGTTTATATGGGATACAACCCCATTAGAGGCCAGCTGTATATCAGTGGGTTTATATGGGATACAACCCCATTAGAGGCCAGCTGTATATCAGTGGGTTTATATGGGATACAACCCCATTAGAGGCCAGCTGTATATCAGTGGGTTTATATGGGATACAACCCCATTAGAGGCCAGCTGCATATCAGTGGGTTTATATGAGATACAACCCCATTAGAGGCCAGCTGTATATCAGTGGGTTTATATGGGATACAACCCCATTAGAGGCCAGCTGTATATCAGTGGGTTTATATGGGATACAACCCCATTAGAGGCCAGCTGCATATCAGTGGGTTTATATGGGATACAACCCCATTAGCGGCCAGCTGTATATCAGTGGGTTTATATGAGATACAACCCCATTAGAGGCCAGCTGCATATCAGTGGGTTTATATGGGATACAACCCCATTAGCGGCCAGCTGTATATCAGTGGGTTTATATGGGATACAACCCCATTAGAGGCCAGCTGTATATCAGTGGGTTTATATGGGATACAACCCCATTAGCGGCCAGCTGTATATCAGTGGGTTTATAAACTCCATTATTATTACACTATTCTATTTAGTCAAAGTGACAGCAAAATCTTTCATTCACACACACACACATTATATATATATATATATGTGTGTGTATATATATATAATCTGTGTCTGTGTATATATATATATATAATGTGTGTGTGTATATATATATAATGTGTGTATATATATAATGTGTGTGTGTGTGTATATATATATGTGTGTGTCTGTGTATATATATATAATGTGTGTGTGTGAATGAAAGATTTTGCAGTCACTTTAACTAAATAGAATCCTGCCACGATTAAATTTGCCTTTCATCCTTACAGGGTCGATAAAATAAAGTACCAGTAATGTACTGGATATAAGAGGGATAAGTTGTGGTGTGCAGGAGAGAAGACTGAGATGGTATGGACATGTGATGCGCATGGAGGATGACCGCTGGGTAAAGAAGTGCCAAGAAGGAAGACGCAGAAGAGGTAGACCACGTAAAACATGGGCGGAGGTGGTGAGAGCAGACCCCAGATTGCTGAAACTCACCGAGGAG
The DNA here is from genome assembly GCA_964016885.1 of Eledone cirrhosa. Taxonomy (NCBI): domain Eukaryota; kingdom Metazoa; phylum Mollusca; class Cephalopoda; order Octopoda; family Eledonidae; genus Eledone; species Eledone cirrhosa. The sequence continues at coordinate 22,555,773 of OZ024752.1, read as the reverse complement.
ATGACGAAGGACCGTGACAAGTGGAGAGATGCTGTGCTGAATAGGATCCGTCCAACCCTTGCAAGCAGAGAAAAGCGGATGTAAAATGATGATGATATATATAATTTTACACAATATAATGGTGTAGCTGTTGTTTAAATATTTGTATAATGTCATACAATCTGAAGATATAGCTGTAGTTTTACATATATATATATAGAGACATCACACAAGGTTGTATGATGTAATCTTAACAGCAAATTAAAAACTAAAGTCAGTTAATTGTTCAATTAAAGTTTTATAGCGACAGTTTCATCATCATCACCACCGTTTTACGTCTATTCTTCCACGCTAGCATGAGTTAGACGGGTTGTCCTGTTGTGGGCAATGCCAGGTCAAGTGACCATGTCTTGCTCATACAAAACTATCAATACAAACAGGTAAAATTTTCACTGTTAAATTTATCTCTAGTTTTTAAGTATTCTCTTATTATCTCATACTGTTTCTTTCTTATTTCAGAATACCAGATGACATTGAGAAAAATTAATTTTTAAACCTTGCACATGTAATCATTATTCATCATCATTTTAAGACTAAAAGGTTTTATACAGAACTGTTATAACACTTTATATAAGTCTATGGTAGAATTACTGAATATATTACCAAAATTTATTTTTACTATCTGAAGTGTTTACAAGATGATTTTGTAGTTTAACTAAATTTGGATGACAAAGAAGTTTGCATCATCTTCAGATATTAACTGTTGATGGAAGAAACATTTTTAGGAATATAATATAAAAAAATATTACAAGAAAAGCATCTGTATATGTTGTCAAGAAGAAGAAACATTATGGAAAATAAATTGAGTGAGAAGAAGATTAAATGTGAAACATCATCTAAAAGAATTAATATTCCTGATGAGAGGGTAGAGGAGAGAAACCATATCACTATGATATCTGTAAAAAGTAATTCTCTCATATGAGAAACTTAATTAGACACAATGGTATTCATTCTGGAGAGAAGCCATAACTCTGTGATACCTGTGGTAAATCATTCTCCAGATCTGCTCACTTATTTACCCACAAACATATTCATACAGGAGATAAGCCATATCACAGTGATATCTGTGGTAAATCATTCTCTTTAAGTAGCAACTTAACTACTCATAAATACACATACAGGAGAAAAGCCATATCACTGTAATATGTGGTAAACCATTCACTCTAAAAACTAACTTCATTAACCACAAATGTATACACACAGGAGAGAAGCCATATCAATTTGATATCTGGTAAATCATTCTCTGTAAATGCTAGCTTAACTAAACACAAACGTATTCATACAGGAGAGAAGCCATATCAATGTGATATCTGTGGTAAATCATTTTCTCAAAAAGGAAATTTAACTAAATACAAATATATTTATACAGGAAAGAAGCCATACCACTGTGATATCCGTGGGGACTCATTCACTCAACCTGCTTATTTAACTACACATAAACATATACATACAGGAGAGAAACCATATTACTGTGATATCTGTGGTAAATCATTCTCTCAGTTTGCTCATTTATCTGCCCATAAACATATTCATTCAGGAGAGAAGACATATCATTGCGATATCTGTAGTAAATTATTCTCTGACAAAGGAAACTTAATTAAACACAAACTGTTCATACAAGGAAAAAGCCATATCACTATGACATCTGTGGTAAATCATTCTCAGAAACAGGTACTTTAACAGACGTATTTATACAGGAGAGAAGCTATATCACTGTGACATCTGTGGTAAATCATTCTCTGTAAAAGCTAGCTTAACTAATCACAAACGTATACATACAAGAGAGAAGCCATAACACAGTGATATCTGTGATAAATGATTCTTTCAAAATTAACTAGACACAAATACCTTCATACAGTTGTGAAACTGTATCACTGTGATATCTGTGGGAAATGATTTTCTTTCAATACTACATAGTTTGTATCTGCCCCAGAGCAGATTATGCAGTGTGGAAATTCCTAAACAGATTAAGATCTAGTGTTGGTCGTGCAAAAGTCAATCTGGCAAAATGGGGATATTTAAAGGTTGGGAACATTGTGTGTGACTGCGGCATTGAACCACAGACTATACAGCACCTCCTGATATGCCACCTGCTGGAACACTCCTGCACAGCATTGAACTTGGCAGAGTTTGATGACAAAGGACAGCAATGTGTTCAGCTATGGCAGAACCACATCTAGCCAAGCTTTGTAGCTGACACTTTTGTGGACACGATAAGAAGAATGCTACATTTGCTACACACAAACATATACATACAGGAAAGAAGCCATATCACTGTGATGTTCATGGTGAGTCATACATTGTCACTTACAACCGAAGAATCATATCACTATGATGCCTGTGGTAAATCTTTCTCTGAAATTAGTCAGTTCACTAGATTCTAACATATACACATAGGAGAGAAACCTTATTACTTCGATGTCTGTAGCAAATCATTCCATTGTAAAACTGACTCAATGAAACACAAACACAATCATACAAGATAAAAACCATATCATTCACCCAAAATTGTGTCACCTATGTTGTAAATGTTCTTAATAAAACTTGTTTACTCAGAAATTGTTCTCCTATCATTTTATTTTTAAAATTAATCAAATCTTGTGCTGATAAAACTATGGTATAGAATTTACAAACACTATATGTTTGTGTGTCCGCTTATACCACTATTAGCCGCTAAAGGGTTCTCCCTAAAAGTGAAAGGCAGGTTGTATGATGCCTGCATACGAACAGCAATGTTGCATGGCAGTGAGACCTGGGCATTGTGTGCAGAGGATATACGCAGACTAGAGAGGAACGAAGCTTGCATGCTCCGCTGGATGTGTAATAGTAATATACACGAACGGCAAAGCATAAACGAACTAAGGAAAAAATTAGAAATAAGAGGGATCAGATGTTGTTTACTCGAGAGAAGGCTACGTTGGTATGGTCACGTGATGCGCATGAAAGACGACAGCTGTATAACAAAGTGCAGGGCAATAAAGATAGATGGTAGCCACGGAGTAGGCAGACCCAGAAAAACCTGGGACGAGCTGATAAATTCCGACCTCACACACTTACACCTCTCCAAGACAATGTCACTGGACCGAGACCTTTGGAGGTACTCAGTAACAGAGAAGACCCGCGTTACCTAAATACAAAGTAAAACCTACTACACTCAGTAGGCATCTCTAACAAAATACACCCCCGTCCCACCACCCCCACCCCATCCACACCGCCCCTTTCAATGTAAAGTTATGTTGGTGCCACAAAATCCAGGCCGAAACAAATGAGATCGTGTAGGTGTCACGAAAAAAAAAAACACACAGTCCACGCTGTAATGTGACCGTGTAGGCAACACGGTAAAAACGTCCCAGTCCCACACTGTAAATGTGGTTGGTGTTAGGAAGGGCATCCAGCTGTAGAAAACCTGCCAGACAGTCCACGCTGTAATGTGGCCGTGTAGGCAACACGGTAAAAACCTCCCAGCCCCACACTGTAAATGTGGTTGGTGTTAGGAAGGGCATCCAACTGTAGAAAACCCGCCAGACAGTCCTATGCGAGCAAGACAACCACTCTTGCCTCAAGTGGGAAAACTCCCGTCCAAACCCATGCAAGCATGGAACACGGACGTTAAACGATGATGATGATGATGATGATGTGTGTAGAAATTTTTGTCCATGTATATGTTTGTATGTGTATAATTATGTGTATCTGTATATGCGTACATGTATGTTTATGTGCGTTTGTGTATATATATGTGTATACATTTGCAGTAAGTCTTTCAGCTTTCTGCTCATTGCTTCTATTTTTGAAGTCTTGATATAAAATACCAAGCACATAATAGGGTTGATTCTTCCGCTTTCTCATCATCTGATTTCTCCCCCATTCTCTCTCTCTCTCTCTAATTATATATAACACAAATTTCTCTTGATATATATACATATATAATATATATATATAGTAAAAGAATGAAGAGTAACATGGTTGGCTGTACAATAAGGGGCTTTATTTCAGGTAACGATAACTTGTTACCCCATATATATATATCTCCAGGGAGTGTAGCATGGAGTTACTGTAGGTTCACCCGGGTGAGCATTCGATGTTTAGGTTCACTTGAGTGTCGAGGTGTAGAGCTATACAGAGTGTATTATATTGAAAAGATAACAAGGACGATTGGTTACTCCTTCATTACATTTTTTGGTTGGTGACGCGCGTTTCGTCACTGATCAGCTCAAGTTTCGATCTTACCCAACTCTGTAATCTGCAGCTCGATGGACCCCTTGAAATGCTAGTAGAGAATGAATACATGCTATATGATAAAGTCATAAGTGCACGACAAAATATTTACAGGATCAAATTTTACAATGGATTGCAGGTTAAAAAGTGACATAGGGAACACGGGGAAAACAAGGTTGTGAATGAGGGATGGTGGATGTATAGCGATGTGTTTGGTGGCGATGTGGTGATATGTTCGACATTATATTTACAGGATCGGATGTTACGGTGGTTTACAAGGTAAAACCTGACAGAGAGGACAGATAGAACACAATGGTACTGAGATGAGGGATGTATGGCGATGTGTCTGTTGGTGGGGGTGATCGATGCAACATGATAATTACAAAATCTGAACTTACAAAGGGTTACATGTTATATGACAAATACACTGAGATGAGGGACGGTGAGGCAAAGCAAACGTGGTTAACACTATGTTGAGTCAGGGTTAGTGTGTGGCCCTCGGCCGAATGTTTGTGCAGAGAAGGTGTTCGACCTGGTGTGTCTACAATTTATAATTATGTCAGACCTAGAGTTTATGGCAGATTTCATTTTAATGATTTCAGCCGCCTCGGCCAGGCATAACCTGCAGTGGTTTCTGTCGCTGGGGAGTTGGGCCACACGTCTTTTAACTGACCATAGGATCTGGAATTTGAGATCTCAGATCAAATCGGCCAGTCTAGTTTGGGATCGTTTGATCCTGTGTTTAAAGGAGCTTTTGTGGTTATACCAGCGCCCTTTAAACGTAGTCACACCTATATAGGAGTACTCTTTTGTGCCAGTTGTGACATTGCACCGGTAAATAATGTTTTTAATGAGACACTCCCCGTTTAGTGAGCATTCCACCCGCTTTTTGCAGTTGCAGTTGGGGGTTACAGGTTCGATGGCACGTTGTCGGTTGTTCGTATTCTGTGTGGAGCTGGCGTGTGGGTTGTTGTGTTGTGTTGAGTGTGTGGTTTCATCCTAGGTTGTGCTAGTGTTTTGTTGTGGGGCTACCATGTGTTTGCGTATTTTGTCCTATTAGTGTGTGCTATTAGTGTGTGTTACAACCACAATAAACACCGTAAAGCCCGAAGTAGACCTGTCACATGGTACACCACCCCGTATTCTATACACGTTGCCACCAATATACCGGGAACCTTCTTCAGGGCTCTGGAACAATCCTTCCCACACACACATAAATACCACAAGCTCTTCAATAGACACACTGTCAAATTCTCTTTCTCCACAGCACCAAATCTAGGCCACACGATAACACACACCAAAACATATCATCCCTCCCTAAACAACGCATGTGTGTGTGTCTGTGTGTAAGTATATTTATTTGTACAACGCCATCTCCACTGGCTCTCTCTCTATATATATATATACATGCGTATGTATACTACATATTTGTCAGACTAAGTGTGGCTATGTATGTATCTCCATGACACCACCAACACATCCATCACACCACCATAAACACCATTACCACAAACAACAACACCACATACAAAAATCAGCCTCAACTACATGCCAATCTATCTACCGACAACCAGCACCCCCACACCACCGCCCACTTCAGCCTGAGACCGTCACCACCATCTTGTCACCACACCCACACCCCACATGCACTACAGGCAAAAACATCCCTATGAACTAATCAAAACAAACTTTATTGACCAACATATGAACTTATGACTTTATCATATAGCATGTATTCATTCTCTACTAGCATTTCAAGGGGTCCATCGAGCTGCAGATTACATATAGAACCTTGAGCTGATCAGTGGCGAAACGCGCGTCACCAACCAATAAATGTAATGAAGGAGTAACCAATCGTCCTTGTTATCTTTTCACTATATATTTATATATATATATATATATATATATATATATATATATATATATATATATATATATATATATATATACTATAAATTATGTCCTTAGAATCATTTGATAAGATATATACTCAATTTCCTCTCCCAATTAGCATAATCAACCACACAAAAAAACAATTAAACCAGGCTATAAGATTAAAAGGCACCTATGAAGAAATAATAGATAAATAAACGACAGCCATCTATTCGCGATCAACAGTTATAGAATATTTACCCAGCATTTTAATATCACGTGGAAATCGATTAAATATATCGTCAACCATACACAATTAGGTATAAAATTAAAGTTAGAAGAAAAAATGCAGATACACATGCCAGGATTACGTTTCTACCCTTTAGGGTTTCCTTCGCTTTCGGAAATATCCTATCAAGGATAAATTCTCGAGCTTGGAACTCATCAGGAAACAAACTCACTTGGACAAAGATTTTTCTTAAATGATTCCCGCCAGAAACGAATTCAAAATGACTAAGAACTGTGACGTGGCAATGGTCAAGTCAGAAAGAATGTGATTGGTGCCTTACGGCTAGTAGGCTGGTTGCTAGAAAGCGCAGCCTAATATTGCCTAAATTGCATCTCAACCTTATCGGAGATTATCAAATAGAAAGATTTACATATACACAAACTAGACAAAGACATAGATATGTTTTTGGCAACCATTCACGATGTGGCTCAATGATGAATTAATAAATTAAATAATCAGAGCAATATACTATAAATTATGTCCTTAGAAACGAATTCAAAATGGCTAAGAACTGTGATATATATATATATATATATATATATATATATATATATATATATATATATATATATATATATATATATATATCACAGTTCTTAGCCATTTTGAATTCGTTTCTAAGGAGATAATTTATAGTATATATATATATATATATATATATATATATGTGTGTGTGTATGTATGTATATATATATATATATATATATATATATATATATATATATATATATATATATAGAAAGAGAGAGAGAGAGAGAGAGAGAGAGAGAGAGAGAGAAATTTGTGTTGGTGCTTTGAAATAGGGATGTATATATGAATGTACGTATTGTATAGTTAATAAAACAAAGGGAAATAAACGACGATCGTTTCTCACTTTCTCCAAATTCCAACAACAACAACAATTATCTGTCGCTCGCTGTTTTCACACCAACAACAACAACAGACTACAACAACCTCACATCAGAAACAATAACAACGTTAACAACTCTTGGTAACTGTTTTATATGTACTTTTTAATTGATTCACGTGAAGTAAACTATATATAAACCAAAACATTTATTCTTTATATTCTCGTTATTATACATTTACAATTATTATTATAGTTATTTCATCTAACAACTTTGTTATTATCATATCAACTAATAACCACATATAACCATCTAACTTTTCATTTTAACCCTTCGTTAAATTGGTAAATCCCGACGTGATTTAAAAAAAAAAACAACAAAAAACGAAGTGGTATTTTAAAAAAAAATTAGAATAACACGCAGCCTATTTGATCTGATCATGGCTTTATTTGCCAACCTCAGCAATATACAATTACCAAACACTTCACTTGCTTCGTAACCTCCAAATACAACAAATAATACTACTAGCTTCCTAGCAAGAAAACATTCACATAATGGAGAGAAAACAGAACTTTTTGTAAAGAACAATTATATAAATATTTTTTTTTTTTACAGGTTATATATGAATGTCATTTTTATATATATTTTTTATTATTATTCGTTTTACTGTATTATATGCCTGTATTAATAACACGTTTTACATCAAACACATCATTTTCCTTGTCACACACCAAAATGTTTTTGTCTGTGGTATATTCTGGATTCGGTTGGGTCTCTGCGGGATCACTTATCGACTGGTCAAGGTACGGCAAAAGCTATGAAACACATGATAATCAGCCAACGGTTACTTAATCGCTCGACTCACTGAGCACACACTCATGTCATAGCATAAACCTCGACTCACGGGAAGAGAATCTTACGTTTGATAATACATCGAGATTCAACTGGTCAAGGTTCGACAATAGCAATTTAACACATGATAATCAGCCCACGGGTACTTAATTGCTCGACTCACTGAGCACACACTCATGTCATAGCGTAAACCTCGACTCACTGGAGAAAATCTTACGTATGATGATACATCGAGAGAAATAGTCTTCTGTGTTGTCATATCGTAATCCGATACCGTAACCCATCCATCCATACACAACAGTTCGAATACATGATCACAACTTTGTATTTTTACAGTTCCTTCTAAATGTTACACACACACATGGGTACTCAGTTATACTGTATTTTTTTTTTCTCTCTCCAAATTTCTCTACACTCGAAGTGCGGGTGCAGTACCCACATTTTGTGTGTTTTGGGACACGCTTCTAGGAATCATATTCCGCTACCCCTTTTATAATCGATCGCTGCTCCAGCATCGATCTGGGTAGGGAACTAATGTAGCAAAACCTGTCCGCACCTTGAACTTTGGGTGATACCTAAAGGTTAAATTCTAGGTCAACATCCTTTTGATGTAGACAGGTTGATGTGTTGACTATCCCCTCAAGGCGGGGGACAGGAAGCGACGGGTATATAAAGCCTGTGCTATCATCCCACTCAAGGAGAAACATCGGAGCATTACACCTATAACTAACTATGTAAGGATTTACTGCTATCAATAGACCCCAGTGGTCTACAGCCAGAGACATCGGAGCATTACGCTAGCAACTAACTATGTAAGGAGTCACTGCTATCAACAGACCCCAGTGGTCTACAGAAATACCTAGAGCGATTGGAACCCTACTCCTACAGACCATGTACAAGCCACAGTGGTCTACAAGTAATTACAGACCATTCAGAGATATACAAACCATATCTCTCTCTCTCTTACTTACTACGGTCTCACCTGCCGACTTATTCTTAAACAGATGTGAAGCACTCCATGGTTTTTCTCAGTAAGGTAGCATCCGGAGTTTTAGTATAATAAATAAGAGAGACGGTTTTGTTCGTACATCTTTATTTTCTATCTAGATAATAAAATAAAGATATACGAACAAAACCTTATATATATCTATATCATCATCATTTCATTTTACTTCCGCTTTTCCCTGCTTGCAAGGGTGGGACGGGAACTGATTCTGGCTTGATTTCTACAGCTGGATGCCCTTTCTAACACCAACCTCATTTACAGTGAATGCTGGGTGCTTTTTTTCCGTGGCGCCTACACGTCCACTTTACAGTGAGGGCTGGGTGCTTTTTTGCCGTGGCACCTCCACGACCACTTTGCAGTGGAATGATAGGGACCCCAGTCCCTATCATCTCATTTCTACAGCTGAGTAAACTGGAGCAATGTGTCTTAATGTCGTAATGCAGTCAGCCAGGCATACAGACAGATATTATAAGAGCGCAACGGAGATCGATAACCAGCGCCTAACACCCGTTTAACATCAGAAAATTGAAAAATAAAAGCTGCAGTTAATATCTTTAGACCGCAAGAAATATATAAATGCAAGTTTGAAGTCAATCGGAGTAGAAATGTGGATTTGTATAGACTTTGCAAAAATGAGGACACACACACACAGACAACAACAGTTTTATGTATATATATATATATATATATATATCATCATCATCATCGTTTAACGTCTATCTTCCACGCTAGCATGGGTTAGATGGAAATTGTCCCACTTGAAGCAAGATTATTGGGTGACCGTGTCTCGTTCGTATAGGACTGTATCTGGCAGCTTTTCTACGGCTGGATGCCCTTCCAAACATCATCCACATTTACAGTGTGGACTGAGAGCCTTTTTACCGTGTTACCTACATGACCACATAACAGCGTGGACTGTGTTTTTTTTTATCGTGGCACCTACACGACCTCATTAGTTTGGACTGGATGTTGTGGTACCAACATAACTTTACAGAGAAAGAGTGGTATTGGTGGGAGTGGGAGGATGGAGTGGGGATAGTGGGTCGGGGTGTATATTTGGTTTGGAGAGGCCTACTGACTGTAGGTAAATTTTGCACGTAGAGAAGGCGGGTTTTCTGTATTACTGCGTAGCGCCAAAGGTCTCAATACAGTGACATTGTCTTAAAGAGGTGTAAGTATGCAAGGTGGGAATTTATCATGTCGTCCCAAGTTTTTCTGGGTCTACCTACTCTGTAACTTCCATCAATTTTGATCGCCCTGCACTTTTTTATACAGCTGTCGCCTTTCATGCACATCACATGACCATATCAACGTAATCTCCTCTCAAGTAAACTGCATCTGATCCCTCTTATTCCTAATTTCTCAATTAGTTCGTTTATGTTTTGCCGTTCCTAACGGAGCATGCATGCTTCATTCCTTCCCAATCTGTGCAGGTCCTCTGTACACAATGCCCATGTCTCACTGCCATGTAACATTGCTGTTCGTATGCAGGCATCATACAATCTGCCTTTCATTTTTTGAGAGAAACCTTTAGTGGCCAATAGTGGTATAAGCTCTCAGAACTTTTTCCATCACGTTCTGACTCTGGCTACTGTACGTTCAGAGCACCCTCCACCACTGCTGATTTTGTCACCCAGGTAACGGAAAGTTTCTACTATTTCTATAGAACCATCTGGACAGTAGAAGGAGCTAGTATCCTGTGGGCACTTGCTACTTATTGCACCTGAGCATCGACCACATATAAAATCTACGTTCTTATATAGCTTGCCTGTGATCCCACTACATCTTTTATGTACCCATACTTTGCATTTGGGACATAGAATGGAATTTCTACCTACTCCTTTCCTACACACTAAGCATGGCCATTTCCCAGAGGGCACCTGTGCACTATTTTCTTTTCTACATACTAGAATTTTAGTCTTAGACAAGTTAACTTTAAGACCTTTTGATTCTAGGCCATGCTTCCATGTTTGGAATTTCTTCTCTAGTTCAGCCATAGATTCAGCTATGAGAGTTAGATCATCTGCATATAGAAGTTCCCATGGGCAGCCGGTCTTAAACTCTTCTGTAATAGCCTGTAGAGCAATAATAAACAGGAGGGGGCTAAGGACAGAGCCTTGATGAACACCTACCTTTACGCTAAATTCTTCACTATATTCATTGTTAATTCTAACCTTCCTCTATATATGGCTTGTATAGCTCTCACAAGCCATTCATCTACTCCTAGTTTTCTAAGAGCCCACCAGATTAATGTGCGTGGGACTCTGTCAAAGACTTTCTCCAAGTCAACAAAAGCTAAGTAGAGGGGTTTACTTTTAGCTAGGTACTTCTCCTGTAGTTTCCGTACAAGGAAAAGAGCATCCGTGGTGCTTTTACCTGCCACAAACCCAAACTGCATTTCATCTAGATGAATTCGGTCTCTAATCAGTTGAGTAATAACTCTTTCTGTGACCTTCATGACCTGGTCAACTAACTTAATGCCTCTATAGTTTCCTCTATCCAAGGTGTCTCCTTTGCCTTTGTAACAGTTGACGATGATGCTGTTACGTCAGTCATTTGGTATGACCCCATTCTATATTACTAGGTTTACTATCCGGGTGACCATAGTATGTCCCACCATTCCAGATGCCTTCAACATCTCAGACTATCTTTATTCCATTCAATCTCCTTATTTAGTACTCTCTCGTAGTTACACTTCCAAGCAACCTTCTTATTAGTATCAATGAGGGCAAGTACACCATCATCATTACGAACACACTTCTCCTCGATAATATCACAGTTTTCCTTGACACATTGTCTTGTAATCCTGAACACCTCATGTTTTTGGTTCTCACGTTGTAGAACATACTTGAACTTTCTATCCTCTGCTTCCTTCTTGCAAAGTACACTTGTCTCTTAGCCACCTGATAGTGTTCTCTACTTTCCCCATCCCGCCATTCTTTCTGGCCTTGATTGTCTCCTCCACCTTACTGTTCCACCACCAAGTTACTCTCCTCCTGCCTAAAGGTCTGCTCCAGCCACAGGTTTCATCTGTTGCCTTCAGCAGGTTAACTTTCAGGAATTCCCACCCATTGTTCCTCTATATTGTACGTCTCTAATTGCTTCCTTACTGTCACAAGCATCAAGTAATATGCTTTTAAATTTGTTACTGGCTGTGGGGTCCTTCAACTTCCATATTCTTCTCCTCAAGGTAGTCCTCTATCGTCAAGTACGTCTAGTCCTGACTATGAAGTCACTAACTATTAGGCTATGTTGGGAGGTGCATTCTTCATGTCTTCTAGTAAGGATTATTATTTATTTAGGTTCGTACATGGAGCATTACTTAAAGTTTCAGAGCCCGATATTGATCAAATCTCCAGATTGTAAGGGGAGAGGAAATGAGCTCTTCCAGGTTTAAAATGTCCAAAACATGCAAGGACTCCACCTTGTTTTAAAGCCTAAGATACACTAGATAGAGTACTTTGCAGTCCTTATCCCATCTCTCTGCAGTCTGAGTTCAAATTTCATTGGGGTCAATTTTTCTTTTCATGCTTTCAATGTGTTCTTCTTTGCCCACTTATGTTCTGGCTAGTCCCCCAAGCATGAACAGCTGAGTTCATGGAGGCTATCCCACCATTTTGCTCGATTTATCCCTGGATCTCCTGCCAGTTTGTTTTGTTCATAAACTGTCTGCTGATTCTTTCCTGACACATTCCGACCACATATCCGTAGTATCGGAACTGTGATCTCTCAATTCGGAGAAATAGCAACTCTCTGATCTCCTTTCTATGACGCAAATAATGTTACTCCAAAGAATATTTTGAAGAACCCCATTTTAGCTGTTTTATTCATGATTGTATCCTTTTGGTCGGTAAAAAAAGTACCAGTCATAAACTGGGTTGATTATTCCTCTATGAAAAAAAGAAAAGAAAAAAATATCTGCATTTCTCTCTCTCTCTCTCTCTCTCTCTACACACACACACACACATATATATATATATATATATATATATATATATATATATATCATCATCTGTCCCGTAGTCTGGTTAACCGTTGGGGTGCCACACATGACCTGGCAACCAGCTCCTTCCATTTCTCCTGCCCCTCTGCCCATGATTGCACCTATCTTCATGCCTGTCCATTCCGGGATGTTGTTCTCCCATTTTTTCCTCTGTCAGTCTCTCTTCCACCCTCCTTGTACTGTTCCCTGCAGGACAGTCTTGGAAAGCCCTGAAGATCTTTTATCAGGAATAATGTATAATGATTCTAATATCACCAAGACTCACGTCTAGTCACCAAGAAGAATTGAGGTTAGGCTGTAAGTCTCAGGTTCTGTTGCTGCTGTGATAATACCTCTGGAAGAAATCTTTCCATATCACATTTAAAGGCATTGCTGTGGTAATACCATCACAAGACTTTACGATGTTTTTATGTAATTTATTCTCAAAGATTGAGCTGAGTAGAGCTGGCATGCCAAAACAAATGAAACAAATGAAAGATTTCAAAAGGCACGGTCCACTGGCTGAAGTGTTGGCCAGGCCGTGGTTATATTGTTGTGTTACATATTGGCTAGTGATTTCACGGCGAAAGAAAAATAGTTGTTTACCTTTCCGCGGTCAAAGCTGCAAGAGACAGATTTCTAGAATCGACGCGCGAATTTTTCCCTCAGGGCGTGTAGAGATACATTCTACTCCGCTGGCGGCGATTGGCTGAGCTGAGTCAAATAACGCACGGAGAATGTATCTATGAGCCCACGGAATGTAGGTCACTACAATACCCCCTTCCTAGTCGTAAGACGATACATATTACTGAATCAGCAGGGAAAAATGCTGAAAGAGCACACCAAGGAAAAAAATTAAACAAAAGGATGCTTGCAAGAAGAAAAATGAGGCGCTAAGGGCCGTGTTGAGCCACTGTGTCAAATGACTAGCTGTTTTTCTATTTATACATGACCACCAGGAGTCTAACAGAAAACGGATAAAGTCTGACATGGGCGAAGTTGTTGTTCTTGCATTAAATATTAGCTGTTATGGTAAGTGCTATACCAGAGCTGTGGATGAAGCTGCTATGGTAGTTTACCAGTAGCTGTTGTCAATGATGGTGCTGTTCATGCTTTACTAGAGCTGTATGGCTGTTATGGTAAGTGTTATACCAGAGTTGTTATAGTAAATATTATACCAGAGCTGTAAAGCTGGAGCTGTTATGGTAAATGTTGTAGCAGAGCTGGCAAGAAGATGATGGGTAGGCGAGAAAATGTCGGCCTCCCAGGAATTGCCGGAAGTGCTAGGCAGCCAGGAAAACATGGCTGGTTGCTTTGAAAAGAAAAAAAGCAAGTTGAATCTGTAGGTGGGTAGTAGTTGAAGCGGTAATTCCATAATTCTGGCGAATCCATAGGAGAAATGACGAATCCACAGGTGAAAGGGATCTGGCAGAATATTACGACGCTTGAAGATCATATACTAAGGCAACAACATGTTGGTGTGTGTCAAAGAAATGTGTGTGCATATGCAGACATGTAATACAGCCAAGAAAATGTGTGCGTGCACTCATATATACAATGATAGAAAAAAATGAATTTTCATATAATACAGTTTAACAAAAAAAAATGAATGTTCAAACATTGCCTGTAAAAAAAGAAAAAAAGAATAAAAAAATTGTTTTTTAATAAAAAGTTCGCCTTTTCTTTTCTTCGAAATTTCTTTGGGAAGCTAGTAGAACTGTTGTTGTTGTTGTTGTTGCTATCGAAGCGAAGTCACAGTAAATCTTCAGTAGAATCGAAGTCGAACGCCGAAGAGCTGGTGTTGTTATCAACAATAAATGTTTTACATGGTTAGTAGTTAACCCATATTGTCGCCGCCGCTGCTGTTGTTGGAAGAGGAAGATGATAGCCATTTTGAAATTTCCTCGTGGTGAAACATTTTTTTTTTATTAAAAAAAAACTGCTAAATTTTTTTATTTTAAAAGGAATATTTTATATTTAAAATATTCCTCATGTCAGGTCACCATTTTAGCAGGAATATGTATAATGATAGTAATATCACCAAGAAGAATTGAAGTTAGGCTGTAAGTCTCAGGTTCTGTTGCTGCTGTGATAATACCTCTGGAAGGAATCTTTCCATATCACATTTAAAGGCATTGCTGTGGTAATAGCATCACAAGACTTTACGATGTTTTTAAGTAATTTATTCTCAAAGATTGGGCTGAGTAGAGCTGGCATCAAATGAAACAAACGAATTAAGATTTCAGAAGGCACGGTCCACTGGCTGAAGTGTTGGCAAGGCCGTGGTTATATTGTTGTGTTACATATTGGCTAGTGATTTCACGGCGAAAGAAAAATAGTTGTTTACCTTTCCACGGTCAAAGCTGCAAGAGACAGATTTCTAGAATCGACGCGCGAATTTTTCCCGCTGGCGGCGATTGGCTGAGCTGAGCCAAATAACGCACGGAGAATGTATCTATGAGCCCACAGAATGTAGGTCACTACAATCTTGTCATATGCGTGTACCATCTCAATTTGTGCTTTTTTACAATGGTCAGCAGGTCTTCATAGGGCCCGATGGCTTACCAAATTCTGTTTGGCATCTCTTCATAGGAGAAGCGGTCTCTGTAGGCAGCGCAAGTCATATACAGCAGAGCTGTCAGTAAAGTGAGAGTAGGAAGTGAGTTCAGTGAGGAATTTAAGGTGCAGACAGGAATTCATCAGAGTTCGGTTCTCAGCCCACTACTATTCATTATAGTTCTCCAGGCCACAACAAAGGAGTTTATAACTGATTGCCCATGGAAACTTCTCTATGCAGATGATCTGATCCTTATAACTGAATCCCAAAAAGAACTAGAGAATAAGTTCCAACTATGGAAACAGAATTTGAAATCAAAATGCCTGAGAGTAAACTTAGCCAAGACTAAAGAGCTCATAAGTAGGAAAGAAGATAGGATCCTGATTCCCTCAGGAAGGTGACCCTGCTCAATATGTAGAAAAGGAATAGGCATAAACTTTTGCTGGTTTGAAAGCTGATGAGAGTGAAGGTGTGTTTGTGTGAACGTGTCTTGTACATCGCCTTTATTTATTTCCTTATTCCAGTCACTTCTGTGTGCCAGCGCATTTCTCCTGGTCTTCTTCTTTCAATCTTTTCTATATTTTGTCTGCATATTACCCACCTCTCGGATTGTCTCTCTGTTGTCACTGATCGCTGGTCTCTGTCCTCTGAAGCATTTTAGTAGTTACACTCATTCCTATGTGATTTGTGGAAACATGTAGTGAACAGAATTATTATATATTTTCCTTTGTGATTAAATGTATTTTCCTTTGGCGAAAGAATAGTGTCACAGAGGTGAATTGGCTGAAGTAGCCAATCAGGGATCGAGACAAGTTGCGGGACTACTTGGACCAGAGACACAGTTGGCTGACAGGCAGAGAGACACAGAGAGAGTTCACTGAACGACCAGCATCAAGACGTCCAATCAGCCAACACGATGTGAAGACTTGCTCAACCTTCTCTTGTTATTTTCGATTCCATATTTGTACAACAAATAAAAGGGAATTTTTGTTATAACGTTTTTGTCATTGCCTTCTGAATCAATAAATTTAATATCTCCAGCGACACGTAATCTTCGTTATAAATGGTGACCCCGAAGTGATCAACATGCCACTTACCACTCTACATAATAAATGGTGATACGGATTTACTTTATACTAAAAAAAAAAAAAAAAAAATTTGGACACGATAACAAGAAAATTATGTACAACAAAATGTTTTCTCTCTGATGGACACATATAGCAGCAGCTCGATCGAAATAGATGATATAAAAAATAAAAAAAGAATCAAAATTCATATGGATTTCTCGGGTGAGTTATGGTATTTGTTTTTTTACTGTCTCGAAATATAAATATTGAATCGGAAACCCATCATGGCGCCTGCTGTCTTCTTCAAAATTCATGTTTCCCGCCCAAATTCTGATTGGGTGACGCCATTAAAAAAAAAAAAAAAAGGAAGGATTTTTGCTTTCATTTCCAGAGAGCTCATAATGGCCGACTTCCGTCTTCTTCGTTCTTTTTCCCGCCAAATTGACTTTAGGGCAACGCCATTTTGAAAAATATGAAAGAAAAGAAACATTTTTTTTTGTATTCTTAACATTTATCTCTTCAACAACGAAAGAAAATATCATTGTTTTTATTTTATATTTTTCTTTTCTCTTGGATTTCTTTTGGCCTGCATTTTCCCTGTTGTTCTCTATTGCTTACTGGCATACCTTTTTAGGAGAGATGGTCACCATTTTAGAAGGCTGCGTTGTTTTACGATTTAGAGGGGAGTTCGTTTCCCTAGCTTGGCTGCTAGGACATCTCTTCTATTTGTTGTTAAGTGTAGGTAAACAATTAAGCAAAAAGAACATACCTCGAGATTATATGTACATGAGCATTTTAATCAGAGCAATAAAAAAAACAGGTTATCATATCAGTTGTTCCTTGATTGGTAATTCGTAATTATCATTAAGTGGTGGTGTTCAATTATCCCGTGACCGCATGGTGTGATATCGCTGTTTCTCCACCGTGAAATGCGTCTGCTCGCATCAACACACCAAGTTGAAAAGAGAGTGTATTCAGCTACTGACGTCAGAACTAAGGGCAGTTAAAAATGGTGACCATCTCTCCTGAAGTGGTGACCCCGACGTGATCTTCTACATGGCCTCCCACCAGATTTTTAGAAAAAGAAATAAAAATCGGTTCATCGGACCATGTATGTAGCAAAACGATGAGCAACTAGCAAAAACCTCAAACCAAGGAGCAATCAGCCCAACCGAGCATGAAGGGCACAACAAATTTCAAAGGAACATATGAAACAAGCATGCTAGAAAAAAATTATAATAAAATGTAAATACAATTTTTAAAAGTTCAAATAGTTCAAATAGAAAATACAGGATTAAAGCGCCGCACAATCGCAGCTTAAAAATATACAGTGCTACACAGTTTTTGGGGCCAATGAACTCTCCGACCGGAACGGGTGGTAGTCTTATATCTTGGTGATTGGGGGGAGGGGGGGAGAAGCAGGTGTGTGGCTCAGGTGTGATAGCGTCTGTGTCCAAATGTGCTCGTTTGAGTCGATCAATAGAAACCGTCTCTCTGGAACCCTTAATGTCTACAGTGAAATGTTTCTCGGAACGAGCTAATACACGGTAGGGTCCAGAGTACGGTTGTGTGAGAGGTGGTCTCACAGCATCGTTTCTCACGAACACATGGGTCCACGGGGCAATATCCCTCGGGACTGCAGATTTTATAGTTTGCTTCCTCGTATCCATCGGCGGCAGGTCCTGAAAATAGGAACGCAGACGGGATACGTAGGAAAGCGGATCCTGTGCAGCAACATCGACAGGGGCAAGCATTTACCCAGGTAACGCTAGAGGAGAACCATATAATAATTCGGCCGGGGAGAACCCAAGGTCCTCCTTTATTGTTGACCGAATCCCCAACAACACAATAGGGAGGTACTCGCTCCACCGCGTAGAGCCAGGAGAAGTCCATAGAGCGGCTTTTAGTTGTCGGTGGAAGATCTCCACCATTCCATTAGAGGCAGGATGATATGCAGTCGTTCGGATGCGTTTAGCGCCGATGATTTTCGTTAATTCATGGAAGAGATTCGATTCAAACTGCCTTCCACGGTCCGTGGTAATTGACGTTGATACTCCATATCGAGCGATCCATCCAGACACAAGGGCATGCGCTGTCGTCTCAGCAGTGATATCTTTCAAGGGGATGGCTTCAGGCCATCGCGAAAAACGATCGATAACAGTCAATATGTAATTATGACCACCGCTGATTGGCCAAGGTCCCACGATGTCCACATGAATGTGGCGAAACCGAGCGTCCGGGTTACTAAAAGTACCTAGAGGAGTCTTAACATGCCTGTGAACTTTTGATTTCTGGCAAGCAACACAGGAACGGCACCAAACAGTAATATCACGTCTCATATTTGTCCAGAAGAATTTAGCCGTTATGAGTTTTACTGTGGCAGAAGATCCTGGATGTGAAATGCCGTGTAAAACAAGAAACACAGTTCGACGATGGTTCAACGGAACAAAAGGGCGTGGCGCATCCAAAGAGACGTCGCAGAGGATCCGTCCGTCTGCAGTCGATAATGGTGGTATTTGATCCTGCAATTCACAAATTCAGGCGATACAACGATTCGAGGGTAGGCTGATCGGCTGCCAAGCGATTCAAATCTATGTCATCGGACGACGAGATCGAAGCAATCGGCAAACGAGACAGGGCGTCGGCCGCTGTATTCATAGAACCCGGAATATGTTGAATATCATTAGTAAATTGAGAGATGAGGTCGAGATGTTTAGTTTCTCTGGGCGAGTATTTGTCGGCCTTTGCTTGCAAGGCGAATGTCAACGGCTTGTGGTCTGAAAAGATGGTGAACGTTCTTCCATCAAACATGTGCGAAAAATGCTTCACCGATAAGTATATAGCTAGCAACTCCCGTCCAAAGGTGCTGTAGCGGGTTTCGGCAGGTTTCAGCTTTCTGGAAAAAAATTCCAACGGTTGCTGTTGATCGTTCCTACTTTGTTGCAAAACTGCGCCCACGGCAGTATCCGACGCATCAACACAAAGCGAAAGCTTAACATTGGACACTGGGTGAGCCAGCAAAGATGCATTGGCTAGAGCAATTTTCGCATTCTCAAAATCCTCGAGCTGAGTTTCATTCAAAGAAATGTCTTTATTTTTCTTTCGGCAATTTTTCAAAATTTCCATCAAAGAGAAGAGTAGCTTAGCACAATTAGGCACAAACCGCCTATAAAAATTAATCAGCCCCAAGAATTTGCGCAACTGACGGAGTGAGGTTGGTGGAGGCAAATCCTCTATAGCTTTAACTCTCTCAGGAATAGGTCGAATACCGTCAGAGTCAATGACGTGGCCCAAAAAATTCAGAGATTCGGAACCAAAAACACATTTTGATGGATTAATCCGAACATTGTAATCACTCAAACGACAAAACAGAAGATCCAGATGGCGCAAATGTTGCTCTGAGAAGAGCTAGCAACAAGAAGATCATCAATATATGTGTATACAAAATCGAGGCCGCGAGTGACCTCATCCATAAATCGCTGGAAGGTGCTAGTAGCATTTCTTAACCCGAAAGGCATGGTGAGAAATTCAAAAGATCCAAATGGCGTAGTTATAGCCGTTTTCGGGATGTCGTCTCTGTTGACAGGAATCTGGTTGTAGGCTCGTATCAAATCGAGTTTCGAAAAAATGTTACAACCTTGCAACGAGGATGAAAATTCCTGCAGATGAGGGATAGGATACCGATCCGGTACGGTCATCGAGTTCAATCGTCTGTAATCCCCTGTGGGTCTCCAATCGCCAGGAGATTTTGGCACCATATGTAATGGAGATGCCCACAGGCATGGTGACCCCGATGTGATCTTCTACACCTTTATTCACGATGGGTAGCACTTCATTGCCAGCTTTTGCAGGCGACGTCTGTGTCTAGTGCGCCCAGATTGAATCGTATTTTGCTGCGAATGGCATAACGTCCGAAGACAGACAACTACATATTCTTTTGAGTGCTATCCGGCGTCTTTAACGACAGTGCTTAAGGATCTGATTACTGATCCGGCCCCTGGAGCCACCTATGAGAGCGTTAAGCGCGAGGTGCTGCGGCGTACCACGTTGTCCGCAGAGAGGAGGTTTCAAACGCTAGTAAATGACGAGCATTTGGGTGATCGGACGCCGAGCCAGTTCCTGCGTCGGCTGAAAGAACTGGCGGAGGACGCTCCAGCTGATAGCACCCTCATGTGACAGCTTTTCTTTTCGAGGCTGCCGCCCAATGTCCAGGCGATATTGGCGCCTATGATGGAGACTAGTTCAGTCGAGCAACTGGCGTCTTCGGCGGACAAAATTATGAGTTTCACAGGAAAGCCAGCTTCCTTCGCTACACCTCAGCCACTGACTGAGGTTTCTTCGTTCTCTCCAGCGGCTGCCGTTCACACCGATCAGTCGCTCACGTCTACGGCAATTCTTCAAGCCATAGCACAACTCATCAAAGAGGTGAGAAAATTGAGTTTATCCAGGGCTCAATCGCCCAGACGTCGTCTACAGAGCCGTTCGCCCTCGCCACGCCGCTGCCACACAAACAAACCAGGACTGTGCTACTATCACAGCCGTTTTGGCGCGGCGGCACGCTGTTGTAGACAGCCCTGTTCCTTTTCCAACCAGGGAAACGAATTTCAGGAGACCTGAGCACGGCACAGTCTCCTCTGACACTCCCAAATAATCGTGCGTTCTTCATAACTGACACGTTTTCCCAAGCACGATGTCTGGTGGATACAGGTGCTGCTTGCAGCATATGGCCGCTAAAACTTCTCAAAGAGAAGCCGCCAGTTTCATCTATTTCTCTGCAAGCCGTAAATCATTGTCCTATCTCCACGTATGGTCAAATTTCTCATTCTTTGAATTGCAAAGAGACTTCACGTGGATTTTCAAGGTCGCGGATTTTCCTTACCCTATTCTAGGCTCGGATTTCCTGCACCACTATAACCTCTTAGTGGATATGCGCAGACGCCGGTTGTTGGATGCTAATACGGAACTCTCCGTTCCGGATTTGAAATCTACTGTCTCATCTATCTGCCCGGTATTCTTCATCGCCGCTTCAGAGGACCCTTTTCAGTCGCTTCTAAATTCCTTCCCGGAATTGACAAATTTGAATTTTGTGGTGAGCAAGCCTACTCACTCCACAAAACATTATATCGAAACTTCTGGCGCTCCTGTATTTTCATGCCCTCGCCGACTCCCTGCGGAAAAATTGAAAGCGGCGAAGGCTGAATTTAACCACATGCTGGGGATCATACGCCATTCCTCCAGTCTGTGGGCCTCTCCTTTGCATTTGGTTCCAAAGCATTCCGGCGATTGGCGTCCGACTGGGGACTTTCGCCGATTAAACTCGATGACTGTACCCGATCGCTACCCAATCCCACACATTCAGGATTTTGCTTCTTCCTTACATGGATGCACAGTTTTTTCTAAACTGGATTTAGTCTGAGCGTATCATCAGATGCCACTTAATCCAGCGGATATTCCGAAGACTGCTATCACTACACCCTTTGGTGCTTTTGAGTTCCTAACGATGCCCTTTAGTCTACGCAACGCCGCTAGTACCTTTCAACGCTTCATGGACGAAATCACCAGAGACCTGGATTTTGTTTAGTGCTATATAGACGACGTACTCGTTGCTAGCACATCTCCAGAGGAACAAGTTAAACACCTTCGTTTGTTATTTCAACGGTTTAAGAAGTACCAAGTTCGCATTAACCCCGCGAAGTGTATATTTGGTGCGTCTTCGCTAGTTTTTCTAGGACACATCATTAGTCCTACAGGCATATCACCTCCACCGGATAAAGTGAAAGCTCTTCAGGAATTACCTCCTCCTACATCATAACGTCAATTACGTCAGTTCTTGGGACTGCTAAATTATTACCGTCGATTTATTCCACATTGTGCTGAGCGCATAGCACCTCTTTCTGAACTGTTGCGGAATCGAAAAAAGAAAAACGAATCTATTTCTTTAGTCCCTGCTCAACTCGAAGCTTATAGCAGAGTGAAACAGGAATTAGCTGATGTCACCCTGCTTGCACATCCTGTACCTAATGCCCAGTTTTCACTGGTCGTTGATGCATCAGGCACAGCAGTAGGTGCAGTTTTGCAGCAGTACCACAACCAGAAGATGCAACAACCACTTGCATATTTCTCAAAACAGCTTAAACCCGCTGAAACCCGATACAGTACTTTCGGCAGAGAACTGTTAGCGATGTATTTGGCAATCAAACACCTCCAGCATTCGTTGGAAGGACGCCAGTTTACGATCTTCTCGGACCATCGTCCTTTGACATTTGCTCTCAAAGCGAAACCCGAAAGATACTCGCCACGTGAAACTCGACATTTAGATTATGTATCACAATTCACTAGTGATATACGCCATATTCCTGGATCACAGAATTTAGCGGCAGATGCATTATCTCGTTTACCTGTCAACTCACTATCGACAAAAACGGATATTGATCTACGTTTGCTCGCTGATGACCATCCTGCTTTGGACGAATTGGATTTATCTGCAACCGAATTTGCGACGTGCAAATTCAAACAATTACCTGTACACAATTCTGACACAAGCATCCTGTGTGACATGTCGACTGATTCGCCTCGACCTTTCGTTCCGGAGCTTCATCGGCGAACAGTTTTCGACATGTTACATAACCTCTCACACCCTGGAATCCATTCATCAATGAAACTTGTAGCAAAAGTTGCCTCCCTTGTTACGATCACGTCGGGGTCACCAATTATAACAGCGACACTGGATTGTATGAATATAACAAGTCACTCGGTTGTATGTACAATGTTTATTTAACAAGGTTGAGCTATGTAGAGCAGAATAGTTGACATGCCAAGAGGGATGAAAGAATGAATTAAAGTTATTTGTTTACCGTTTTGAAGTCAGCGCGCATTATAAATAGAGGTCTTTACATTACCATGTTCAGGTTGCCAGAGAGTATACCCTCTGGCAGAACGCGCCTGGCCGAAGGGCCAGGCAGGTTAAAAGAGAGGGAGATAGCTTTGAGCTCTCTCCCATATAGGGTCCCTGGACGGAAGTGACAAAGAAGGCTCTGCAACCTCAACGGGAAGTAACTCCAGCTACTTTCTGTCTAGAGAGCGCTACTGGTGATGTGATCGTAACAAGGGAGGCAACTCTTGCTACATTACATTATTTTTTTGTAATTTTCATGCCTGGACTTTGGTGTTACATGCTCGCCATCTTACTTCATATATGGTTGATTCGATTTTTATGTTTTAAAAATCTGGCGGGAGATAATGTAGCAAGAGGTGCTTCCCTTGTTACGATCACATCACCAGTAGCGTTCTCTAGACAGGAAGTAGCTGGAGTTACTTCCCGTTGAAGTTGCAGAGCCTTCTTTGTCACTTCCGTCCAGGGACCCTATAAAGGAGAGAACTCAAAACTATCTCCATCTTTTTTAACCTGCCTGGCCCTTCAGCCAGGCGCGTTCTGCCAGAGGGTATACTCTCTGGCAACCTGAACATGGTAATGTAAAGACCTCTATTTCTAATGCGCACTGACTTCAAAATGGTAAACAAATAAATTTAATTCATTCTTTCATCCCTCTTGGCATGTTAACTATTCTGCTCTACATAGCTCAACCTTGTTAAATAAACATTGTACATACAACCGAGTGTCTTGTTATATTCATACAACCCAGCGTCGCTGTTATAAACTCATTACGGCCAGATTCTTTTGGCCAAATATGAGACGAGATATCACTGCATGGTCTCGTTCCTGCATACCTTGCCAGAAGTCTAAGGTGCACAAACATATTCGAGCACCTCTGGGCACATTCAACACTCCTGATGCCCGCTTTTACCATATTCATATCGACCTAGTTGGACCTTGGCCGGTCAGTCATGGATATACATATCTTCTTACGTGTATCGACCGTATACACGTTGGCCTGAAGCCATTCCTCTCGAAGAGATTTCAGCAGAATCGGTAGCACGAGCTCTGATGTCCGGCTGGATTTCGCGATACGGTGTCTCTTCCACGATCACCACTGACCGTGGTGGACAATTTGAATCACATCTCTTCCATGAACTTTCTAAAATCTTAGGGATACGTCGGATTAGAACTATTAGTTACCACCCGGCGTCAAATGGCATGATAGAGCGCTTTCATCGCCAATTAAAAGCAGCATTGCGTGCTTATCCCGACCAGCAAAAATGGAGTGAATATCTACCAATTGTTCTTCTTGGCTGTTGCGCGGCGGTCAGGGAGGATCTCGGATATTCCCCATCGGAATTGCTGTACGGAACACCTTTATCATTGACGGGACAGATGTTAGTCCCAGTCGACGCATCGCTGGAAGATCCGACGTTATATATTAACTGTTTGCAATCATATTTCAACGATCTTCCGCCTATGGGAACACGTCAACAGACGATTAAATCTTCGGTTCCTAAAAACATTACTTCTTGGACTCACGTTTTTCTACGTAAAGACTCGGTGAAAGGACCACTTGTGCCACCCTATACAGGATCCTACCGTGTCCTGGCAAAAACAGACAAACTTTTTACCATAGACATTTGTGGTAGGAAACACAGTTTCTGTAGATAGGATTAAACAGGCCTTTACAGACGCTCCACCAGTTGAACCCCATACACCCCCCCCCCCACATACAATACATTGCATGTTGAATCTTCACAAGCATACTCACCCACAACATCACCCACACCTTCATCACCTTCACCCACATGTGTTACGACGACACGTAGTGGTCTTAGAGTACATTGGCCTCAGAGATTGAGTAAAACAATCTATATATGAACTGTGATATTGTTCAAACTTTTGACTCTTATGTAAACAATTACTTTTGCTTGTTCAATTATGTTGTTTCATTTCTCTTGGTTGTATTCATACATGTATTTTTTCTCAGTGTACCCGATGATTTTTTATTGTTTGATGTCATGTAGACATATTGCATATTTTGCACTACTCATGTATTGATATCGATCTTCGATCTAAACGGAGGGTACTGTAGTGAACAGAATTATTATATATTTTCCTTTGCGGTTAAATGTATTTTCCTTTGGCGAAAGAATGGTGTCACAGAGGTGAATTGGCTGAAGTAGCCAATCAGGGCCCTCAGCGGATCGAGACAAGTTGCGGGACCAGAGACACAGTTGGCTGACAGGCAGAGAGACACAGAGAGAGTTCACTGAACGACCAGCATCAAGACGTCCATGCAGCCAACACGATGTGAAGACTTGCTCAACCTTCTCTTGTTATTTTCGATTCCATATTTGTACAACAAATAAAAATGAATTTTTGTTATCACGGATTATGTCGTTTTTGTCATTGTCTTCTGAATCAATAAATTGAATATCTCCAGCGACACGTAATCTTCGTTATAAACATTTATCAAATACCTTGAAAAAACGCCAGTTGATGCTAATTTTAAGCCACGAGGAGTCGGGTGAGCTATAACAAGCAGATTTTGTTCCGTTGTAGCTTTGTTTCATTATGTTCATTTTTTGCCCATCGCTGTCTTTGACAACGATGGGCCGTGTTAACGGTTGTTCTAGTGATGAGTTTCCTAATTTTATATGTATTTAAATACACTCTCACTTGGTCTCGATCAAAGACAATGTTTTTCATTTAATATAATATATCCTAAACGGACGGCAGTCCGTTTAGTAATATTTTTGTGGTCGTGTTTTCGTTGGCAATCGTCTGTTTACGACAGTACAGCGCGGCTCTACTTTATTTAACTAAGATAAAACTTATATGAGCATAAACAGTAGATCATTACGCATCTTTTGGCTTAAAAATCTAGAAATTTGGTCCAGCGGGAAAAAGTTTATAATCAAAGTTTGCTGATAAATCTTGTGTTCAAGTGAGTGAGTAGTAAGCGTGACGCTAGGGGAGGTAATCCAGAAATGACGACGTTTGGAAAAGTTTAATTACTGCATGAAAGAAATGATTCAAAAATTGAACTTGCCCAATCTTTACAACATTGAAAATTGGTCAAAATTTGACAAATCTGACTTCAAACCAGATATGAATCATTTGAACAATGTTGGAAATCTTAAATTGACACAAATTTTTGCCAATGTTTTTGCCACTTAATCCTTGTTCTATGGCTGACTGACTAATTTTGTGACTTAATAAAATGTCATCATACTAGTAATGCACAATTGTCATTTTAAAATTTAAATTTTATTAAATAGTTGTTGCTTGCATTGCCTTAAAATAGTAACAAGAATGTACACATACTTTTTAAAAATACATCATTATCAGTCAAATCAGTCAAATGTCACTAAAAGCCAGGTGGTCGATAACAACTTCTATAAGATTAGTTACATGCTCACACATTGGATCACCTCTCATCAATGGCATTGGGTGTCTGAGATAATCGTGGATATAACTGATGAAGTCACAAATGAAGTGATGGTCTTCCAGTGTGAACAACTCCCTATATCCATTGATATATGTGATGGCTTCCGATTCATAGGTGCATTTTATGAGGAATTCCATGCATCCGATTTTCAGTGATTCAATGGGCATTTTATCAGAGATGATAAGGTATTTGACCACGTTTTGCTTTGTAAGTAAATTGGAGAGAATCACTGCAGTCAAAGACATTTCTTTGCATGGGTTTTTGTCCATTCTAAAAAGTTAAAATGATCAAGTATTACTACTATATAACTTACATCTATTGTTGTAACACCATTGAAATGCACAAGTTTCACCAATTCACTATTATGCACTAATCATCTCAAATGCATTCATGATTTACTAGCTTTGTCATTAAGCCAGTTGCCTCAACTAGATTGCAATTATACTCAAAAGAACTTTAAAATTTCAATCACTTGTCAGTAATTCACTATGATCATTTAATTATTAGATAGTTGTTGCTTGCATTGCCTTAAAAAATAGTAGACCAGATAGAAAAATGCGTACAGCAAAAAAAAGTAATATTGTTGGAATATAAACCTTTAAAAATACAGGACAAGAAACTAAAATAAAGCTTTAAAAGAATAGGACAAGAAACTAAGATAAAACTTTAAAAGAATAGGACAAGAAACTAAAATAAAACTTTAAAGAATTGGACAAGAAATAAAAAAATTTACAATAATATTAGTGGCAAAATTTTTTTATTCGTTTCCTGTGCTATGCCCCAGTATCTTCTTGATTAGTGCATAATAATTGTCATGCTCTCATTGTGCGTTGCCCCTGAGCGGTTGGTTCTGGTTGGGGTTGGTTGGCTGAGCAGTTCTGCTCCGTCAGAATGACCATTGCAATAAGAATTGGCCGATGCAGCTGCAGGTCTCCTCCAAGAATGCACTTCTGGTCCCGCAACACCAGACGAAGATGGAGAAGACGACCGGGACAAGATGTCGACTCTGACCACCGACGACGGCACCTCCCTCAACCACCGGTCCTCCCTCCTCTGTCCCGTTATCCCTCCAGTCCTCCTGCTCCCCCTTCCTGTACCAGAAAGCTGTGGCACGCATTCATCTGGACTGCCGGACTTGAACTCAAGGACAAGATGCAAGGAGAAGATGGACGGGTTGGTCAAGATCAAGGATGAGCGGAACGACAAGACCGTTCGCTGCTGCTCAAGATCTGTGCTCATGGGCCATTATGCATGACACATGAGGCGTGTCGCCGAATGATGAAATAGGGGTATGGTTATGGCCCAATTGGTGTTCAAACCAGGATCAAATGATCCCCCCGGTTGACGACCTCTGAATGTGGAACCCAGAGCCTATGAATGTGGAACTCGATTTTTTACCAATAAAAATTTTGCCACTAATATTATTGTAAAATTTTTTATTTCTTGTCCAATTCTTTAAAGTTTTATCTTAGTTTCTTGTCCTATTCTTTTAAAGTTTTATCTTAGTTTCTTGTCCTATTCTTTTAAAGTTTTATTTTAGTTTCTTGTCCTGTATTTTTAAAGGTTTATATTCCAACAATATTACTTTTTTTTGCTGTACGCATTTTTCTATCTGGTATTATATATAGACATATCTATGTTTTTACCGAACAACTTGTGTCACCATGGTAACAACGTAGTGTTTCCAACGTAACAAAAACTCAAACAAACGTCAAAATCATTTGAAATTCCACCCGTTCAGTAAAACTTGTCTAAGTCACACAGTTTGGTGAATTTTCGCAAAAGCTAGCATAATGTCTAGATTTGTTAATAATTTCATTGTGTAGTCTTCGTTCTGAAACCCTCGGAGACGTATATATATATATATATTACATATGTACGCAAATATATATATATAACAGCACAGGATACAATATAATTATTGGCTTCAGTTGATACAACTTCAAGCTGATTGTGATATAAACATCGGTATTTAGAATTGATGCCAAAGTTGCATTTTCCGGAAAATAGCCCTGATCTTATCACATGTAAATACTAGAAAAAGAATCCTAAATCGCATCATTACGTATTGTATTGTAAGATAATCTATTTGTAAAGATAGATAATATCTAAGTTTCTTTTCTACTGGATGTTCTAAGTGTATCCTAAAATTGTCTGTCTGTAACATACATACGTATACCTAAACCAATATATTTCATACATATCTACTGAGATACTGATATATATATAAGATAAAGAAGAGTGAAAATATCGGAAATGTTTTTCGAATTGTTAATGATGATGACACTAGCATGCAGTGTGACTTTCCTGTTATACTCTTGCAATGTGAGTACTAAATTTCCATCAGTTTTGTGCATATTATTCAGAATATTAAACAAATGTTTCTGTAATGGTAAATTTATAGAAAAGCACCCGCTGGGGTTCGCTACCCCCTTCGTGTGTGTTCAATTAATCTGTCCTCCGAAATGCTCGTAATCGTCTTTTTCATGAAAACACGAAAGCACCTAGGAAAAAATGTTCTTAGCGATCATAGCGGCTGAGTGGTGCTTATCTGGAACACCTAGGATCCACCTTCCTCGTCGGCCCCGTTTTCGGAAACAGGAATCGTTTGTAAGTGAGTCGGGTGTCAGATTGGTCGAAAACAAACGAAAAGAACATAGTAAAGGAAAAAAAAAAATCCCAGTGAAGAAAACTGTAAGACTAGGAAAATCTGAAGGGTCCCCAACTCGCCTCCCTCCTACCATTCTGTTTTGCGGGGAAGAAAGTCGATTGCGCGCTTGTCGGAGGTCAGATTAAAAACACACGAAAAATACCTAGACAAATTTTTATTTTCTCAACGAACCCCCAACGGGTGCTTTTCTATAAGTTTACCTCTGTAATTTTAGTCCAGATTCTCTCTTTAAATATGTCTAACTTTCAGCTAGTGTCAACCATACGTTCCTAAACCCCAATATTCAACAATGATGCTTCTGTAGGCAATAGCCCTCCCGATGAATCCACCTCATTTGCCTTCAGCCCATGATTTATTATTGATAAACCACATTTTTTTCAGCCTGTCACATTCAACACATTTGGGGAAGCTGAACCATTGACAACTGACAACGATGTTTGTGTCATTGTTGGCAGCTCACCTTAATGAAGTATCAGGTGACGTTCGTGAAGGTGCTTAACTATTCTAGCACCTTAGCACCATGCTCCAGCTGACTAAAAACCGAATAATTTCCGACAGGTTTGAACATCAGACTCGTTCAAAGCACAGCAAAAACTACAGGAAAAACGCGAGATGAGTGAAATTGTAAAAAACAAACAAAAACAAACAAACAAAAATACCAACAAAAATGGCAAAAGCTGTCACACACATGAAGTGTTTATATTTATGTCCCACTTAGATCGGAACGTCGGCCGCCCGTCTGAGGAAGGATCCCTGCTAAGTGGGGTGGCTGTTGCAGCGGGTGCCACTGGCCACGGGGCGCAGCACTTCTGCCTCCATGCTCTAGGTACAATCACCCTCCCCCTTCACCCCCTCTCTTCTGCGACATCAGAGCTCTTGCCTTCCCCTCCCCTTCCCGTTCTTTTTTTCTTTCTTTTTCCCTTTTTTTTCTATATTTCCCTATTCTTTTTTACTTTTGTTTCCTTTTCTTTTTTTTATTATTGCCGTTATTATAGTTATCATTTGGCAGTATCGGTAGAGGGTCGGACGCCATGCTTTGACGCAAAGAGTTACGGCCCTTGCCATTCTGAGTTCAAATCCACCCGAGGTTATCTTTGCCTTTCATCCTTACGGGGTCGATAAAATAAAGTACCAGTAATACACTGGATAATTGCTGGCCTTGTGCCAAAAGTAGAAACAATTATTATTTTTACATTTTGTGCATAAATTTTTCCATAGAAAAAGAAAAACAAAAATAAAATTTAGATGGAGAAGAAAGAATGGAATGTAAAATGGGAAAATATAAAAAAAAAAGGAAAAGAAGAACGGGGAGGGTGATTAGGCTCTGGGCCTAGGGCACGGCGATAAAGGGCTGCGCCTCTCGGACAAGACTGCAAAAGAATTCCTGCGGACAATGATCAGCAACAGCCACTCCACCTCACAGGGCTCAGACGGGCCGCTGACGTTCCGATCTTACGGAGGAGCTCGACTGTACGGGGTCCAAGTATGCATGAGGTCTCGACGGCAACAGGTGCAAAGAGGAAGCGGCCAGACAATCCCTGGTATTTGTTTATCTTCCTTTTCTTTGCAAGGCTGGCCTCAGTACCGGGGTTTGCGGCCGAATCGACTAAGTTTGAGGTGGAGAAGGTGTCACAACATGTGGCATCCCAGATGAAGTGTTAGCAAAACAAAATGGATTATTTCTTTCAATTTATGGTAAATGACACTTGCCTAAGATGCTATGCTGTGT
Organism: Eledone cirrhosa; assembly: GCA_964016885.1. Taxonomy (NCBI): domain Eukaryota; kingdom Metazoa; phylum Mollusca; class Cephalopoda; order Octopoda; family Eledonidae; genus Eledone; species Eledone cirrhosa. Next base: position 22,524,312 of record OZ024752.1, on the reverse strand, counting down.
ATCACTTTACAACCTTTACCCCATCTCCCCTCAAGAGATGATGTTAGTCATCACTTTCCTTCTCTTCAAGGACACCTCCATGATCCAAACATCTCTTCCCACTTTCTTTCCTTCTTTCTCAGCAAGTAACATATAGAAGCCATTGCTACCCATTCCACAATGCTACTTGCACCATACTCTCACCCCCCCCCCCCACGCTGCCTGTTTCTATCCTGCTAAATACAAAAATTACCCCAGTGCTGGTGTCACAATAAAATGCACACAACTTTCAGTAAAGCAGTAGTGCTTATGTCATAAAATACACCCAGTCCATATTGTAAAGTGTAGTGCTGGGGCCATGATAAAATACACCCAGTCCATGTTGTAAAGTGTAGTGCTGGGGCCATGATAAAATACATCCAGTCCATGTTGTAAAGTGTAGTGCTGGGGCCATGATAAAATACACCCAGTCCATGTTGTAAAGTGTAGTGCTGGGGCCATGATAAAATACACCCAGTCCATGTTGTAAAGTGTAGTGCTGGTGCCATGATAAAATGCATCCAGTCCATGTTGTAAAGTGTAGTGCTGGGGCCATGATAAAATACACCCAGTCCATGTTGTAAAGTGTAGTGCTGGTGCCATGATAAAATGCATCCAGTCCATGTTGTAAAGTGTAGTGCTGGTGCCATGATAAAATGCACCCAGTCCATGTTGTAAAGTGTAGTGCTGGTGCCATGATAAAATGCATCCAGTCCATGTTGTAAAGTGTAGTGCTGGGGCCATGATAAAATACACCCAGTCCATGTTGTAAAGTGTAGTGCTGGAGCCATGATAAAATGCACCCAGTCCATGTTGTAAAGTGTAGTGCTGGGGCCATGATAAAATGCACCCAGTTCATGTTGTAAAGTGTAGTGCTGGTGCCATGATAAAATGCACCCAGTTCATGTTGTAAAGTGTAGTGCTGGTGCCATAATAAAATGCACCCAGTCCATGTTGTAAAGTGTAGTGCTGGGGCCATGATAAATGCACCCAGAAGACACTGTATGGAAAAAACAAACACACACACATATATCCATCATCATCACTGTTTAACGTGTCTTGCTCATACAGAACTGTTTCTGGCTTGATTTCTATGGCTGGACGCCCTTCCTAACGCCAACCACATTAAAAGTGTGGGCTGGATGCTTATATATGTTTATATATATACACATACTTTGTTTTGCAAGATTTATCTGAAACCGTGTGTTGAAACAGATATTATTATACTTTGGGAGGGTCATGCTGCCAACAAAAACACACACACCTGTTGGGTTTCACTTCAATTAATTACAAATTTCCGGTTAGAAACTAATAATAGGACACAAATCCTCCATTCACATTATGCCAAACCCACAACCTCCAAGTACCTGATCCACTAAATCTCAACCGTTTTGGATAACATGAAGTAAACATTCTGATTGCGGATTTAGTAAGAGTGATGAGGAATGTGTCCTGCATGTGCAATCCTAAAGAATTAGAGGGACACATACAACACTTCATCCACTGCATGCACCCACTCTAGCTACAATCAGAGAGACAAGATCAGGGTATATAAAAAAGCCAGGACCAAATGGGCAAAAGATTGCAGAAAATGATGCAAATTGGACTTGTTCCATGTATAGGAGCACATTTTGGAATAAAATACAAATAATTAAGAAAACATCAATGAAGTCTTGGTATGATAGCAATAAATACCAGAGTGTAATGTTCGTCAATTCAACCCCCAGAGGCGAACTAGCTTACAGATTTAGAAGGGCTCTAGATGAACAAAAATTAAATATTAAGATAGTTGAAAGGCCAGGCATTCCCATAAAAGCCCTAATTAGTAGAACATATCGGTTTAAAAAAAACCCGGCACCAATAGAAAATGTATAGTCTGCAAATGTGAACCTTAAATCCTGTGGTTTATGGTAAGTTGTTAGCATGGGAGATTTTTTATGGTAGGCTAACTCCTAACTTGGTAACTATCAACACAAATATTTTCTACTGAAACAAGTTAATTCACATTATTATAAAATAAAGTACCAGTAATGCACTGGGTAATTGCTGGCCTTGTGCCAAAAAGGTGAAACAATTATAATATTAAAAGCTAGTGTAATGAAAGTACTGTTACCTTATATAATATGTGGTATGATTGACAATAAGCGAAGTCCTTGTCATCACTGATGGCTTGCCTTACTGAGGTGTTAGGTGATGCTCATGGGGGCGCCTGGTTGTTTCAACATCTTAGGCTCGCCATCACTTGTAGTAATGTTACAAGCGTATTGGCTTGCCTCAAAGTGTTTAGTTAACTCCTAAGATGTAATGTGCGGTCGATTGTCGCACCTGATGGTGAATTGATAGTCGTTTTTTTTTCTCTCTCTCTCTTTTATGCGTTTATATTTGTGTTTATCAACAACATTATATTTGTAATGTTCTTCTGAATGAATTGCGAGCAATTTATAATGTTATTTACGAATTTGTAATGTTATTTATACAACTGTGAACTTCACTGTTATTTTATGAGTCTTGCTCTACTGTCCATTATTAATTAATAACCTTCTTGATTCACAGAAACACTAAATTCTTTCCTATGCCAAATAAAACGCTAATTCGTCAAGAGAGAAATCCAAAACAATCATCAGACACTGTAAACAAAACAACTGTTAGCCTTGGGTCGTTCAAAGCGTTCAACAGAGAGAGTGCTTGCTCTGCCAGAGTGTTCAGGAAAAAAGATGTTAACGGTAATAATTCAAGGAATAGACTGGTAATCTTAGTTTAGCATGCTAGCCTGTTCTTGTCGGCACGTGGTGAGGTGCAAACTCTCACTTTGTTACTAGCATTATTTGGGCTAACATTATTAGAATCCAGCTATTACAAGACCCCACCAACTATTTTTTTAATATTTTACCTGTAAGCAATTGTCAATAATATATTAACCTTTATATACCGGTATCTTTTTTAAAGTGACGTCACCAGTGTTTACACTAACAGCAGCTGATCGTGTTATCATTACTGTGTAACGGTAAGTGTACCGGGTAGATTATGGAAGTTTATTTTAGTAGAATTTGTGTGAAAAGAAAGTATATGCTTTTAAGCTGATGTTTGATATAAAATTTAACAAAGGTTTATCCATAAAAGAAAGGCCAAAGATTTGGAGAAATGCACCCCGTGAAATCAGCGCCCTAGATAATAGATGAATCACTACCTCCTTATGGACAACTGACACATAGAAGAGCCAAACTCCCACTGTCATCACCTCCATCTCTCTCACCCTCCCCGTCTCTCTCTATTATGAGCAAATGGGGTCCCACATGCTGGCCGCCCCATGGCGCCGGCGGACGGAATGGAGAAGGCGTTTCCCCGGAGGATGGTAAGGGAGATGCGTTGGAAGAGCCATTCCATCTCGTAAGGCTCATACCTGCGGCTAGCCAACTCAGCGCCTATAGTGGTAAGTAGGGAGGTCGTCCTAGGGCCAAGGACTAGAAGTCTCCACTGCTAGGGGCTCGACTGCAAACCTGTCAGAGAGCGACTGACACTTGAAGAGTTTACCCTCCTCAGTCCGAAGTGCAACAGAATCTGGATTAGTCACAGACTGCACCAGGTTGCCACTGGAGAATGTGTCACTGCAAGTGGCATCCCAGACGAGGGGGTCATACCATCTGGCCTTTTGCCATCTCCAGCCCAACCATTTCGAGCTGGGAGGGAAGCCTGAGGCATCCAAGCCATGTTTTATGACCTCATTCAGGGCAGCATGGCGTGGAAGGCGGCTGACACTGTAGCGACAGGAAAGCAGGTGGAGGCTGAAAGAGTCCACAATGAATCCACAGCGACTTTTGTGTGGCTCGCAGATCCAGAAGCCAGGCCCCAGGGAAGCCCCAAGTCATTGCTGGCGGCTCACCTTACTTAGGTGTCAGGTAAGGCCAATAAAGGTACATGGTTGTTTCAGTGCCTTAACCTCATCATCACCCGTGACAATGTTGCGAGCATAATGGCTTGCCTCAAAGTGTTTAGTTATGATGTGATGTGGGTCGATTATCGCACCTGGTGGTGAACTGATATTCGTTTTTGTTTTTCCTTCCACCCCTTTTTTCTTCTTCCTTTTATGCACTGGGGTAATTGCTGGCCTTGTGCCAAAAGTAGAAACAACTATATCTGTTATGTTCTTCTGAACAAGCAATTTATGTTATTTACAAATTTTTATATATACCTGAGACTTCTTAAATTTATAAACAAACTAAAAAATTTATTTAATAAATTCAATAAAATTCATTTTAAAATAGGATTTTTGGGTGTGTCTTGTATGGTGAATATAGCTCAAAACCTACATTTTAACTTGAAAATTTTGGGGTCGTCTTATACGCCCACTCGCCTTGTATGCCAGTGGGTAAGAATTTCTGAAAATGATTCATCATCAATGACGTCCCAATTGCATCCTGCTCCAACTAATTTACATAAGATTAACCTGTCATTTACCATAATTCTTAAGAAAAACACTAGCCATTGTGTTTAAATAATTTGGAAAAATAATATGAATTTGGAGGAATTTATTAATATAATGAACCTTTTCATTATTAAACTGGAATTCAAAGCATAGCTTAACAAAGATTCTTACAGCTGTATAAAAAAGTGCAGAGCTCTCAAAGTGTATGGAAGCCATGGAGTGGGGCGACCCAGGAAGGCTTGAGACGAGGTGATAAAAGCTGGACCTTGCCCAATTGCACCTCTCAAAGGCGATGACACATGACCGAGATCTCTGGTGTTACGCAGTATTACAGAAGACCAGACTTCCAAAGGGCACAGACCAAGACTGAAGCATATATGTACATCTTCCATGAGGACAAGCAGAAGTATACATCCAGTGAAGCCTCCAGCCCACACTGTAAAGTGGTCGTGTAGGTGTCACTGCAAAAAGTACCCAGTCCACACTGTAAAGTGGTCGTGTAGGTGTCACTGCAAAAAGTACCCAGTCCACACTGTAAAGTGGTCGTGTAGGTGTCACTGCAAGAAGTACCCAGCCCACACTGTAAAGTGGTCGTGTAGGTGTCACTGCAAAATGTACCCAGCCCACACTGTAAAGTGGTCGTGTAGGTGTCACTGCAAAAAGTACCCAGCCCACACTGTAAAGTGGTCGTGTAGGTGTCACTGCAAAAAGTACACAGCCCACACTGTAAAGTGGTCGTGTAGGTGTCACTGCAAAAAGTACACAGCCCACACTGTAAAGTGGTCGTGTAGGTGTCACTGCAAAAAGTACCCAGCCCACACTGTAAAGTGGTCGTGTAGGTGTCACTGCAAGAAGTACCCAGCCCACACTGTAAAGTGGTCGTGTAGGTGTCACTGCAAAAAGTACCCAGCCCACACTGTAAAGTGGTCGTGCAGGTGTCACTGCAAGAAGTACCCAGCCCACACTGTAAAGTGGTCGTGTAGGTGTCACTGCAAAAAGTACCCAGCCCACACTGTAAAGTGGTCGTGTAGACATCACAGCAAAAAGCACCCAATACTCACTGTATTTGAAGTTGGCACTAGGAAAGGCATCCATCTAACCCATGCCAGTGTGGAAACATGGACGTTAAACGGTAATGAGGATGATATATATATATATATATATATATATATATATATATATATATATATATATATATATATATATATATATATATATATATATATATATATATATAATGAAAGGGAGCTTTCTTTATATATATATATAGCCTGTAAGGAAACTGAATATATAGAATGTAAGGGAGATTATATATATTAGTGGTTAGAGCTTACAATTGTGGAGTTGTAAGTTCAATAATCGAATCGGGCTTTGCATTGTGTTCTTGAGCAAGAAACTTTATTTCACGTTGCTCCACGTCACTCAACTGTAGAAATAAGTTGTGGCGTCACTGGTGCCAAGCTGTATCACCTTTGCCTTTTCCTTGGACATCATCAGTGGTGTGGAGAGAGGAGACTTGTATGTATGGATGACTGATGGGCTTCCACAAACAGCCTTGCCTGGACATGTGCCTCGGAGAGGAACTTTCTAGGTTCAAATCTGATAGTCATTTGTGACCGAAGAGTGGTCTTTACCCTATATATAGCTATATATATATATATACAGAATGTAAGAGAGATGTATACATACCCCGGACATGTAATGGTAGTATTTATTTTGAGGTATAAAAATTTTATATATATTGAATTCAATTCTATTTATTTTCCTGAATTCATACAAAAACAATGTGGCTATTATATTTTGGAATCGTCTCTGTTTCTCCATTCTGTAGGAATATCTAAAATGGAATAACAAGCAGAAGAAAGAAAATGGCAATAAAGTAAGAGAGAATACAAAAAAGACAGGTAATAATATGTACCGAAATAAATTGTTACTTTCATAATACGATAATCCCCTGTTTATCGTGGGGGTGGGCTGGGGGTGGGGGTGTACGTTCCAGAACCAAACGCGATATAGAGAGACCATAAAGACAGTCATTGTTTTCATAGTTTAAGCTTAAAATACCTCTTCTACATGATTTAAGTACATATAAACTCATTAAACACACTTTTGTATTTAAACACCAAAAACAGCCAGTGACTATCGTACAGAAATTATACCAACGATCGTGCCATTAGTTACCAATGAAGACCAGCCACAGTAGTCGCTTGGAATGTAAAAAAATAAATGTTTATAGTTAAAGTCTTAAGGTGCCCTTTCCTTACACTAGACACTTCAATCACATCGAAACTTATTTAATAAGTTTAAAATTTAAACTCTTTTTATTCAGACGTATATATATTATAAAAATGTATGTATTGTGTTGTAATTATGTCTATAGGGGTGGTTGACTACCTGGTGTGGGTGAATAGAGTCATGTCTGTTAGGCCCCTTACTATGTTTCCTCAAGGTATTTATGTATTATACAGGTGCAAATACTGTTACACTCATTCCTATGTGATTTGGGGAAACATCAAATACCTTGAAAAAACATCAGCTGATGTTAATTTTAAGCCACGAGTAGTGAGGTGAGCTACAACACAAGTAGATTTTGTTCTGTCGTTACTTTGTTTCATTGTGTTCTATGTGTTTAGTGTGTGTGTGAGGGGGAGGGTTCCTTAAGGTGTACAGATGCACTAGAGGATGTGGAGGGCATGTTTGATTTCCCCTTGTGACAAGTAGTAGTGGGGTTATTGTGTCTATGGGCTGCTCTGTCTATATCTGACCCTACAGTTAAGCCAATGGTTGTTGTCTTGCTACATCTAGAATTTGCTATATTAGTGCTATCTATGCAATGCTTATGTGAGTTGCCTCAGCTTGTATTTTCAGGTTAGGGTACATATGTCAGTGGTTGCTCTATGAGTTGTCTATAGATGTGTTGTCAACTATCACTACCTATGTATTTCATTTTCTCCTTGTATCCAGCCCTTGCTTGTGTGTCATTGTAGTAACTAGCCCTACCATTAAAAATGTCCCTATTCGTAAAAAGCATAGAAATTCTCTTAATCACATTATTAACATTAGCCATAATCATCATCCGTGGGTGGTTAGAGTTGTAGCTAACATAACTGAGATTTTTGTTTAATTTGTGATATGAGTAATAGAGGCCAGAATGAAGGTTTAAGGTTATGTCGAGGAAATTGACTATTTTTCTATAAGTACCTATTTCAACTTATTAGATCATAATTATTAAAAAAATTTAATGTTCATTTTCTTTTTCCTATTCAGATTATCTCTTTTAAACAAGATAAAAAGTGCATCACTGCCGTACAAACCTCTGTCCAGTACCAGTATCCTATGTTTAATTAGGTGGAGAATGTATCATCCAACAAGGTCTGTTACCTGGGTGGAGTTCGTGGAGCCTATGGTGATGTCAAAATCATTAAGTCTGTCCCTGTGTGTCCAAAGTTCATCATTATATTTGACATTACTTCTAGCTGTGAGTATTACATAAATACTTTGGGGAAACATAGTAAGGGACCTAACAGACACAACTCTATTCACCTAAACCAGGTAGACAACCACCCCTATAGACATGATTACAACAAAACACAAAACAATGACTGTAACTGTAAAATTCTAGCTAACTGCCCTATGCAGAATAAATACTTCTGTACAAATGTATATGAGTGTAAGGTTACCACTAGTGACACAACATACAAATAAATTTGTGCCACAGCGACCAGTTTTAAGGCTAAGTGAGTCAACCATCGCCACTTCTTAAAACCACATTGATAAGTGATGGAGCACAGAACAATTAGAGTTAAGCAGGTTAGAACACAATACTCTCTGTCATGGTGCATTACCGAAGCTCTGCATATTATACATGATGAGCACCAACTAATAAACAAACATTCAAACTTCTTCAACACTTGTAGGCACAAGATGTCTAAAACTTTCCTTAAAATCTATAGTTAGCTTTGTGCGCATCGGCGTTTCCTTGAGGCTCGGCCTCCGGATCTGCGAGCTACACCAATGTTGCTGTGGATCCGCCGTGGACTCTTTCGGCCTCCACTTCCCTTAGATAGCTCTACTAATCCTCCTATAACATCTCAATTCATTAGACCTATTACACCTCAATTTGTTAGTCACAAAACACTATCCACCCGCTCTGTGGTAAATATATAGTATGTAATGGACATGTATAATACATACATACATATATATAAGCCTAGGAGTAGGAAGACCCAGGAAGACTTGGGACGAGGTGATAAAAGCTGACCTTGCCATATTGCACCTCTCAAAGATGATGGATGACACATGACCGAGATCTCTGGTGTTATGCAGTATTACAGAAAACCAGACTTCCAATAGGCACAGGCCAAGACTGAAGCATATATGTAGTATGCACCACACCACGCCACCCCGCCCTACCCTCCCATTCATCTTCCATGAGGTCGAGCTGAAGTATACATGCAGTGAAGCCTCCAGCGCACACTGTAAAGTGGTTGTGTAGGTGTCACATCAAAAAGCACCCAGTATTCACTGTAAATGGAAGGGCATCCAGCTGTAGAAAGCAAGCCAAATCAGTTCTGTATGAGCAAGACATGGTCACCTGATGACCTGGCATTGTCCATAACAGGATAACTCATCTAACCCATACCAGTGTGGAAAAGTGGACATTAAATATTGATGATGATATATATATATATATATATATATGCAGTAATACAGAAGACCCACCTACCCATGGGCACAGGCTGAAGCTGAAGCATACATGTATATAGTATGCATCACCCCCACCCTATCCTCCCATACATCTTATGAGGAGAGGCTGTAGCATACGTCCAGTGAAGACTCCAGCCCACACTGTAAAGTAGTTGTGTGGGTGTCACAACAAAAAGCACTCAGCCCACACTGTAGAGTGGTTGTGTAGGTGTAGGTGTCACACATTTTCATTAGCTCTGACAGTTGGCAAGTAGGCAGTATACTGTACTGATAAAGGCTAATCACCTAGAAACATTAGTGTCTGCAGTTCTGTTTACATGCCAACACAAGAGCAAGAATGAAGGTTTCATTCTACTGACATGGCTTTAAAGAGGCTCTTTCATAATTGCAAACAAATCGAATATTATTATTATGTACTGGGTAATTGCTGGCCTTGTGCCTAAAATAGAAACAATTATTAATATTTGAAAAACTCAGATCACATTTATTGTATTCAGCCATGTAGAGCGATAAACTATTTGTTTATTTGAATATGGCAAAGCCAGCCATTAATTGTTCTTATACATGAAACTGACTGGCTTATCTGCTGATATGCAAATCTGGCTGATCAGTGGGTCTGCTAATAACACGGGATAGTATCTTACCAGCAATACAGAGAAGGAGATGTCGCAAGAGTTGTCGCAAATAGATTTTTTACTTTTGTTTTTGAACAGGTGGATTATTGATGCATCTCTGAAGTCCTGGGGGATGCTCCCAACCCTCCAGATCTCTAGAAATAGCTGAAGATCGGTTTTTTACGGATCAGTTTTTTACCACCAAATTTGAAGATTTCAAGTGGAATGCTATCTTTACCAGGAGCCTTATTGGATGATAGCTGCCTGATAGCAGCTTTTATTTCATTCAAGTTTAGGTTTAATGGTAATTCAGAGATCTCCGGCCTTTGTGGAGTAGATAAAATTACATCTTCATCAACCTTTGATTCTGTATTAAGGACCTTCTCAAAGTGTTTCTTCCAGTGAGTGAGAATCTCAGCTTTGTCCATGAATAGGGTTGTTTCATCAGAGGAAAGCACTGGATTTGACCTGCCCTCCCTCGGACCATACACTGCCTTGAGACCGTTATAAAAGGCTTGTGAGTCCTTTTTATCAGCAGCTTCTTGTAGTTCCGGTGCTTTAGCCATCCACCAAGCATCCTTCATATTTCTAAATGAGGACTGTACCAGCTGCTTGCAATCTTTGTAGTGAGGAAAAATGGACATTAAACAATGATGATGATGATGATGATATATATATATATATATAAATGTCAGGTCACTCTTGAGTGCTACTGGTAACATGTAAACCAGTACAACCTGTCGCATGGTCGGGTCGTAGGCGACTAAACTGGCAACCTCACCAAACTTGGTGAGGCGGGTGATTTTGGGCACCCTGCAGGACAGAAAACAAAACCTGACAAAGCGCGGAAGAACTCATAAGAGTCAACGGCTATCCAAAAATGTGTAAATATGTATATACACATGTACATATGTGTATGCGTGTGTATCTGCCTGGGGTGTCAGGGAGGAGCATGTACCTCTGTAGGGGGGGGCTAGCCATGCCCTTTTCAGGTCAGCTCGTCATGCATTGGGTCCCACCTGACACTCAGCTCTCACCTATGGCCCCAAGAAGTTGTAGAATACGACAGCGGCCACACCCCGGTAAACCGCCTTGGCTGGTGGGCCGAACCAGGTTGAGGGTAGCCGGATGGGTCTGAAACCTCCCAGTGAGTTAGATAGGGGATGCCTGCTCCTGCATCCACTGCAGCCAAGGAAGTCCCTGGTTGTGACGATCCTCCGTACCACCAGATTCTGGCTTCTGCGGCCGAGTGAGTGGGATCGTCACTGTGCACTGGCCCTCCCACTATAAACCTTGCCCGCACAGGTGTCTTCTTTAGCGTGCACTCCCAAAGCCCTGCGGCGATAGGCAAGAGGCGGAGGTAATAGGTGGAGGTAACCTCTGGGAGTTGCCAGTCTGACTCCGGTCTCTTCCCCTGACCCCACTGTCCTCAGACCTGTAAGTCAAGGATCGGCCACCACAGCCACATTCGTGCCAACGGCAGACGGGAACAACAATAAAGATGTCATCATCGTTTACGATGGACAACCAAGAGGGATATATAAATAAAAGGTGAAGCAGCAGCTTTAGGAGGAAAAAACTAGAGCCGATAAGAAGCGTGGCTTCACCTTCAATAATAATAATAATAATAATAATAATAATAATAATAATAATAATAATAATAATAATAAGGACCAGTTGCTTATTGATAAGATGGTAATGGGGAATTGCAGGAGGAGACACACTGATCTTGCCATGGGATGGATAGACTACAGAAAGGCATTTGATATGGTGCCTCATTCTTGGATCACCAAAAGCCTGGAGATCTTCAGGGTGGCAGATAACATCAGACAGTTGCTAGGCAGGAGTATGGGGTCCTGGGAGACAGAGTTGACATCAACTGGAGTATCCTTAGGAAGCGTGAAGATCAAGAGAGGTATCTTCCAGGGAGATAGCCTGTCCCCTCTGTTGTTTGTCCTTGCCCTGATGCCCTTGACCATTATGCTGCGAAAAGTGAGAGCAGGATACAAGTTGGGAAGGGGAGAGCTTACCATCAATCACCTCCTCTTCATGGACGATCTTAAGCTCTTCGGGAAAAGTGAGAAGGAGTTGGATATGCTTGTTGACACTGTCCGTATTTTCAGCAGTGATATATGTATGCAGTTTCGTATTGGTAAATGTGGAGTCATTGTGATGAGGAGGGGTAGGTTGAGCAGAAGTAACGGGATCCAGATACCAACAGGTGAGATGATAAAGGAAATTGACTCTGAGGAAGGATACAAGTATTTGGGCGTTCTGGAGGCTGATGGCATAAAGAACAAAAAAATGAAGGAATTGTTAAGAACTGAATACGTGTAAGGAGCGTATTGAAGTCACATCTGAACAGCAGAAATGCCATAAGCGCAGTAAATTCCCGAGCTGTGTCTATTATTAGGTACAGTGCGGGAATTCTGAGATGGAATGTTGCTGAACAAAAAGAAATGGATAGGAAGACTAGGAAGCTATTGAATATCTACAACATGTTCCACAAGAGGAGTGATGTCGATAGACTCTACCTAAGGAGATCAGAGGGTGGAAGAGGTCTTATCAGCATAGAGGACTGTGTTCAGATGGAGAAAAACAACCTATACAAATACGTGACCTATAGTAAGGAGCCAATGCTCAGAACTGTACTGAAGGAGGGGACAGTAGGCCAGGGGATGTCCAAGGAGGAAATAACATCAAGGAGGAAGAGCAGCCTTAAGGGAAAATCCTTTCATAGTACCTTCTTTGAGAAAACTGAATTTAGAGATCCACAGACATGGAACTGGTTGAGAAGAGGAGACCTCAAAAAGGCTACAGAAGGAATGCTAATGGCTGCGCAGGAGCAGGCCCTCAAAACGAAGTGGTTGAAGCACCATATTTACAAGGAGGAGGCTAGCCCACTGTGCAGGATCTGTGGAGAGAGAGAGAGGAGACTGTGGCTCACATTGTGTCCGAGTGTAAACACCTAGCCCAGACCCACTATAAGGGCTGGAGACACGATGTGATGGGCAGCGTGATCCACTGGCACCTGTGCAAAGTAAACAATTTACCACATTCTGAGAAATGGTATGAGCATAGGCCAGAGGCGGTGATGGAGAACAATCAGGTGAAGGTGCTGTGGGATTTTAGGATACAGACGGACAAAAAACTGGAACACAATAGACCTGACCTGATGGTTGTGGACAAAGAAAAAAGATCGTGTCTGATTGTGGATGTGGCCTGCCCGTTCGACACGAGAGTGCAAGAGAAGGAGAGGGAGAAAATTAACCGATACCAGGACCTAAAGTGGGAGGCGAAAAGGATTTGGAACTGCCATGAAGTCAAAGTGATCCCGATTGTCATAGGCGCACTGGGGACTATCTCCAAAAGTTTCCAGGGATGGTTAAAGAAAATCGGCCCCTTCACGCTTTTTGGAACGCTTCAAAAGGCATGCTTGCTTGGAACAGCAAGAACCCTCCGATACGTCCTGAATATCTGAGGCTGCAGGTAGTGACTTGATATTCAATCCAACGGACTTTCCAGTTAACTAACATCAATGACTGAGACTCAAAGAATAACAACAATAATAATAATAATAATTGTTTCTACTTTTGGCACAAGGCCAGCAATTACCCAATGCATTACAGGTACTTTATTCTATCGACCCCGGAAGGATGAAAGGCAAAGTTATATTAATAATAATAATAATAATAATGCTTTCTTTATTAACCACAAGGGTTGACACAAAGTATAACATTAAGGACAACACAGGACAATACAGGACGGTACAAATGGGCATTTCTGCATGTAAAAAAAAAAAAGCAAAAACAGAGGATGTAACAAAAAAAGAAAACAACGAAAAATTCCCCAATAGAGGTGGGGGGGGGGGAGACTTCCGAGGGTCACTCGTGAAGAAAGATCACAAAAAAGCCACGGTTACCCTGACCGCTAGGGCAAGTGCCCTCTTCCAGTTTTCCTCCTATGACACTATAGCTACACACCATGGGCAGGCCCATTCACACGAGCCTTTCTTGCTTCTCTCACCCACCTTTCAACAAACTGGCTGGAAGGCAGCACTTCCCTCTCCACCCCGATTTTCCTTTTTAGGTGAAACCTGAAAAAGTTAATGAGGGCATCACCGAAGAGGAAAGTACCCGTCTTCAACCCTTTCAGACGTGTCCACCATACTATCTCTATCACCATGGCCACCAGAGAGATAAAAACTGCCTGCCCTTCCCAGCTAAAGAAAGGCGGCAAGGGCAATCCTCACGATGGACTCAACTGATAGCTGGATCCGTCCTACACGCGACAGCAGGTGTTCGACATAAACCCACAAGTCAGCAATGTTCGGACACTGGACGAGTGCGTGAAGGACGGTTGCGTATCCCTGCGCGCTTCTCGGACAGGTCCGGATGATGGCACCTACAGGCCTATAGACTTTATCCTGAACTGGCAAGGCTCCTCGGTAGCACTGCCAGGCCAGGGATTTCTGGAAATTGTCCATGGGCCCCGACCTGAAAGTCTCCCAAAGAGATTGGCTAGTTGGTTTTCGTCGGCGCCCAGAGTCTCCCCAAGGATGTCGTCGCTCTTTCCCTCCACTAACCCTCTATAGAACGCCAATGATCGCATTGCCCGACTGGTCGAGGGCTGTAAGCGCCTGAAGACATTCCAGTCTCCACCCGCTCCCTCTCGGTTTTTGCTTGACCCAGGACTGCAGCTCAGTCAAGGAGACGAGCTGGGGAAAGAAACATCTAGCAAATGGCGACCACACCTGATCACCATCGAGGAGGAGGTGGAGATGCCGTAGCCTGAGAGCATGTCTGTGCATCATCAGCCACGGCGTGCTCAGTCCTCTGCATAGCGGGTGTTAACAGCAGCTTGACCGCCTGACTATCAGAGCACGTTCCTTCCACAAAAAGCAAAAGAGCAAACGCTCCAGTGCAGTCAGGCGAGGCTTAGGACAAGGCACGACGGTCATGCGGTAGTAGATGACGGATGCGATGTACGCGTTCGCCACCTCCGCTCGACCTTTCAGGGATAGCTTCCTCATCCCATTTCTGAGTGAGAGAGGCCACCCTCCTCGTCACCTCATCCCATTTTTTGTCCGTCTGGAGGCCCGGACCGAACCAGACCACTAGCAATTTAACCGGTCCGTCCGTCCGACGCCCAACGACGCTGTTGGACGGCATGGATCTGCTTCTCCAGGTGTCGAGCTGCAGGCCCACCAATTTTCCTGGTTGATCATTGCTCCTGTCACCGCCTCGTATTCTCTTAGTGTAGTGCCGATCGCCTCGATATGTTTGGCGTTCGACACCACTACGGTGACGTCGTCTGCATATGCTGACACGGTTCTTCCGCAGGACCCCCCTCAGCATCTCTATTTAGTGCAGTAATGGTTCGAGAGTTAATACGTACAACACAGACGAGAGAGGACATCCTTGGTCGACCGAACGCATGATGTTGAACGGTTCCGAAAGGTGACCGTTCACTCTCACCACATAGCCGATGTCGCTGTGCATGGCAGCAATCCAGCCTCTGAAGACAGGCCCAAAGCTGGCCCCGCCTCAGGACTGCCGCCACATAATGATGGTCGACCCTATCGAAAGCTTTCGACTGATCTAAATTGATCAAGGACCCACTCGTGCCAGGTTCCCTAGCAACCCTCTTCACGATGTATCGCATGAGGTGGAGGTTGTCGTGGATGGATCTGTCTGGAATGGCGCATGTCTGCGCCTCTCCCACCAGACCACCGATGACAATCGCGAACCTCTTTGCTAGCACATTAGCCCAAATCTTGAACTCTGTGTTTAGCAGAGTTATGGGCCTGAAATTATCTATGTTATCCCCCTTGTTCGGATCCTTTCTCAGCAGCGCTACCTCTCCTTGGCTCACAGAGCTGGGAATTCTCCCGTTCTGCTGCCAGTTGCAGTAGACGCTCGCCAAGAGGCCTCCGAACAAGCCTGGTATATGTACGTAAAGTTCGTTGGGCAGACCATCTAAACCAGGCGATTTACCCCTTGTGCAGCCAGTCATTGCCTCCTGTACTTTAGCAGCTGTTATCGGCTTTTCGCAACACTCCGCCTCAGTGGCTGAGAGTCGCGGCAGTCCGTAGTGGTAGGCACTAAAGTCCATCTCTCGATCCGGCGTGCTACTGCTTCCCGAACAGCTGGGAAAAAGTGCTGCTGAAAAGCCGCACATATCTGCCCGGGATCAAGTAGCATGTGCTCGTCGTGTTCTCTTGGCGCCTCCCTTCGACAGTCACAGATAGATGGCTGCCGTCGTGCAGGTCTATTACATCGGGGATGACCTCAATTGAGGGTAATGATTGTAAATAAATACAAATTCAGCCCTTAAGGTCAAGAGATGCAGTTGAAAACCCACCTCCTTTGAAAGAGGGGCTCTTTAACTACACAACAATGTAAAAATTACTATATAAAAGTTTCGATAAGTTCATAAAATTCATCCTGACTTACTCCGTCGTAGTTACACACGTCTCGAGAGACTAAGCACAATAATAATAATAATAATAATAATAATAATAATAATAATAATAATAATAATAATAATTGAACAATGATAGTGGGAGACCTATGAACCTAAGATTTGTAGACAGGAAAAAGTTAAAAGAAACAACAGCTAAGGTAAACAAAGTCATCCCATACCTTGAGGCGAGGAGTCTTCACCAGTGCAACAATATCCTCAAAGCAACAGCAAATACGGTGAGGAAACTACTTGGTATAAAAGCGAGAGGAAACAACAGACAAGAAAGAGCAGAGCCGTGGTGGAAGAAGCGACTGAGTGGGCAAATCGGGGAAATGAGAAATGACATAGGAAAGCTTGAGTCACTACTGAATGGGACACTAAAAAACATAGGCACTAAAAATAGACTGGAAATAAAATACAAAACTAGGAGTAAAAAGCTAAATATTATCATAGAGGAATTGAAGCAACGCATTGTAGCAAAGTGTGCCAAAATCAGGCGATACGAGAACAGAGTCAGTCAGTATAAACAGAACCGCATGTTCGACAACAACCAGAAGATGCTGTTTGGACAGCTTGAGGGGAAAGAAAGAGGCACCGACTTGATCCCTGGGGCGGAACAAGCTAAAACATTCTGGAGAGGAATATGGGAGCAGGATGTTAGACACAATGCCCAGGCAGGGTGGATTGAGACAGTACAGAGGGAGATCGGTGAGCAGGCACAGCAACAGACTGATTTGAGTATCACAGTTGAAACTCTTAAGGGGCAAGCCAAAAAACTAACCAACTGGAAATCACCAGGCCCAGATGGTGTGCAGGGGTATTGGATTAAACATTTAACATCCCTCCACCCGAAGCTGACGGCCATGTTCAATGACTGCTTGGTGTCGGGTGAGGTGCCAGAGTGGTTGACAAAAGGTACCACAGTTCTGATAATGAAAGACCGAATCAAGGGTAATGATGTTACCAACTATAGACCTATCACATGTCTGCCCGTAATGTGGAGACTGTTGACGAGCATTGTGTCTGAGGAAATCTACCATCACCTCCACACAAACAACTTGTTGCCGGACGAACAGAAAGGATGCCGAAAGAAGTCACGTGGTACAAAGGACCAGTTGCTTATTGATAAGATGGTAATGGGGAATTGCAGGAGGAGACACACTGATCTTGCCATGGGATGGATAGACTACAGAAAGGCATTTGACATGGTGCCTCATTCCTGGATCACCAAAAGCCTGGAGATCTTCAGGGTGGCAGATAACATCAGACAGTTGCTGGGCAGGAGTATGGGGTCCTGGGAGACAGAGTTGACATCAACTGGAGTATCCTTGGGAAGCGTGAAGATCAAGAGAGGTATCTTCCAGGGAGATAGCCTGTCCCCTCTGTTGTTTGTCCTTGCCCTGATGCCCTTGACCATTATGCTGCGAAAAGTGAGAGCAGGATACAAGTTGGGAAGGGGAGAGCTTACCATCAATCACCTCCTCTTCATGGACGATCTTAAGCTCTTCGGGAAAAGTGAGAAGGAGTTGGATGTGCTTGTTGACACTGTCCGTATTTTCAGCAGTGATATATGTATGCAGTTTGGTATTGGTAAATGTGGAGTCATTGTGATGAGGAGGGGTAGGTTGAGCAGAAGTAACGGGATCCAGATACCAACAGGTGAGATGATAAAGGAAATTGACTCTGAGGAAGGATACAAGTATTTGGGCGTTCTGGAGGCTGATGGCATAAAGAACAAAAAAATGAAGGAATTGTTAAGAACTGAATACATTCGGAGAGTAAGGAGCGTATTGAAGTCACATCTGAACAGCAGAAATGCCATAAGCGCAGTA
This sequence comes from Eledone cirrhosa, assembly GCA_964016885.1. NCBI lineage: Eukaryota > Metazoa > Mollusca > Cephalopoda > Octopoda > Eledonidae > Eledone > Eledone cirrhosa. The sequence goes on along the minus strand of OZ024752.1, from coordinate 22,506,253 downwards.
AATTCCCGAGCTGTGTCTATTATTAGGTACAGTGCGGGAATTCTGAGATGGAATGTTGCTGAACAAAAAGAAATGGATAGGAAGACTAGGAAGCTATTGACTATCTACAACATGTTCCACAAGAGGAGTGATGTCGATAGACTCTACCTAAGGAGATCTGAGGGTGGAAGAGGTCTTATCAGCATAGAGGACTGTGTTCAGATGGAGAAAAACAACCTATACAAATACGTGACCTATAGTAAGGAGCCAATGCTCAGAGCTGTACTGAAGGAGGGGACAGTAGGCCAGGGGATACCCAAGGAGGAAATAACATCAAGGAGGAAGAGCAGCCTTAAGGGAAAATCCCTTCATAGTACCTTCTTTGAGAAAACTGAATTTAGAGATCCACAGACATGGAACTGGTTGAGAAGAGGAGACCTCAAAAAGGCTACAGAAGGAATGCTAATGGCTGCGCAGGAGCAGGCCCTCAAAACGAAGTGGTTGAAGCACCATATCTACAAGGAGGAGGCTAGCCCACTGTGCAGGATCTGTGGAGAGAGAGAGGAGACTGTGGCTCACATTGTGTTCGAGTGTAAACACCTAGCCCAGACCCACTATAAGGGCTGGAGACACGATGTGATGGGCAGGGTGATCCACTGGCACCTGTGCAAAGTAAACAATCTACCACATTCTGAGAAATGGTATGAGCATAGGCCAGAGGCGGTGATGGAGAACAGTCAGGTGAAGGTGCTGTGGGATTTTAGGATACAGACGGACAAAAAACTGGAACACAATAGACCTGACCTGGTGGTTGTGGACAAAGAAAAAAGATCGTGCCTGATTGTGGATGTGGCCTGCCCGTTCGACACGAGAGTGCAAGAGAAGGAGAGGGAGAAAATTAACCGATACCAGGACCTAAAGTGGGAGGTGAAAAGGATTTGGAACTGCCATGAAGTCAAAGTGATCCCGATTGTCATAGGCGCACTGGGGACTATCTCCAAAGGTTTCCAGGGATGGTTAAAGAAAATCGGCCCCTTCACGCTTTTTGGAACGCTTCAAAAGGCATGCTTGCTTGGAACGGCAAGAACCCTCCGATACGTCCTGAATATCTGAGGCTGCAGGTAGTGGCTTGATATTCAATCCAACGGACTTTCCAGTTAACCAACATCAATGACTGCGATTCAAGGAATAACAATAACAATAATAATAATAATAATAATAATAATAATAATAGAGTTAACATCAGCTGGAGAATCCTTGGGAAGCGTGAAGATCAAGAGAGGTATCTTCCAGGGAGATAGTCTGTCCCCTCTGTTGTTTGTCCTTGCCCTGATGTCCCTGACCAGTGTACTGCGAAAAGTGAGAGCAGGATACAGGTTGGGAAAGGGAGGGCTTACCATCAATCACCTCCACTTCATGGACGATCTTAAGCTCTTCGGGAAGAGTGAGAAGGAGTTTGATGTGCTTGTTGACACTGTCCGTATTTTCAGCAGTGATATATGTATGCAATTTGGTATTAGTAAGTGTGGAGTCCTTGTGATGAAGAGGGGTAAATTGAGCAGAAGTAACGGAATCCAGGTGAGATGATAAAGGAAATTGACACTGAAGAAGGATACAAGTATTTGGGTGTTCTGGAGGCTGATGACATCAAGAACAAAAAAATGAAGGAATTGATAAGAACTGAATACATTCGGAGTGTAAGGAGCCATAAGTGCAGTAAATTCCCGAGCTGTGTCTATTATTAGGTACAGTGCGGGAATTCTGAGATGGAATGTTGCTGAACAAAAAGGAATGGATAGGAAGACTAGGAAGCTATTGACTATCTACAACATGTTCCACAAGAGGAGTGATGTTGATAGACTCTACTTAAGAAGATCTGAAGGTGGAGGAGGTCTTATCAGCATAGAGGACTGTGTTCAGATGGAGAAAAACAACCTACACAAATACGTGACTGATAGTAAGGAACCAATGCTCAGAACTGTACTGAAGGAGAGGACAATAGACCAGGGGATGTCCAAGGAGGAAATAACATCAAGAAGAAAGAGCAGCCTTCAGGAAAAATCCCTTCATAGTACCTTCTTTGAGAAAACTGAATTCAGAGATCCACAGACATGGAACTGGTTGAAAAGAGGAGACCTTAAAAAGGCTACAGAAGGAATGTTAATTGCTGCGCAAGAGCAGGCCCTCAAAACGAAGTGGTTGAAACACCATATTTACAAGGAGGAGGCTAGCCCACTGTGCAGGATCTGTGGAGAGAGAGAGAGGAGACTGTGGCTCACATTGTATCCGAGTGTAAACACCTAGCCCAGACTCACTATAAGGGCTGGAGACATGATGTGATGGGCAGGGTGATCAACTGGCACCTATGCAAAGTAAACAATTTACCACATTCTGAGAAGTGGTATGAGCATAAGCCAGAGTCGGTGATAGAAAATGATCAGGTGAAGGTGCTGTGGGATTTTAGGATACAGACGGACAAGAAACTGGAACACAATAGACCTGACCTGGTGGTTGTGGACAAAGAAAAAAGATCGTGCCTGATTGTGGATGTGGCCTGCCCATTCGACACGAGAGTGCAAGAGAAGGAGAGGGAGAAAATTAACCGATACCAGGACTTAAAGTGGGAGGTAAAAAGGATTTGAAACTGCCATGAAGTCAAAGTGGTCCCGATTGTCATAGGTGCACTAGGTACTATCTCAAAAAGTTTCCAGGGATGGTTAAAGAAAATTGGCCCCTTCACGCTTTTTGGAACGCTTCAAAAGGCATGCTTGCTGGGAACAGCAAGAACCCTCCGATACGTCCTGAATATCTGAGGCTGCAGGTAGTGGCTTGATATTCATTTCAACAAACTTTCCAGTTAACTAACATCAATGACTGAGACTCAAAGAATAATAATAATAATAATAGTTTCTACTTTAGGTACAAGGCCTACAATTATCCCAGTGCATTACTGGTACTTTATTTTATCGACCCCGTAAGGATGAAAGGCAAAGTTAACCTCGGCGGGATTTGAACTCAGATCATAAAGGGACGTAACTATGCTGGAAAGCATGGCGTCCGACCCTCTACCGATACTGCCAGTCCGCCGCCCTCAATAATAATAATAATAATGATAATAATAATGATTTCTTTATTGGCCACAAGGGCTGACATCAAGAAAAACATTACAGATGGCACAGGACGGTACAGGACGGTACGATGTGGGTTTTGTGCGTTTAAAGATTTTTATTATTTATATAAGAAAAGAAAAAAAAAGACATAGAAACATATATATATAAACAATAAAAATGAAAATTGAAACAATGAAAAATTCCCCAATAGGTGGGGAAACCTCCGAGGGTTACTCGTGGCGAAAACCACACAAAAGACCACGGCCACCCTGACCACCAGGGCAAGCGCCCTCTCTCAACCTTTCCATTTCTTAAACTACAGGCGTATATTCAGACTATTCTCGCTACATTCACCCACCTTTCAACAAACTTGCTAGAAGGCAGCACTTGCCTCTCCACCCTGATTTTCCTCTTCAAGTGAAACTTGAAAAAGTTAATTAGGGATTGGCCAAAGAGGAAAGTGTCTGTCTTTAACCCTTTCAACCTTGTCCACCACACAATCTCTTTCGCCATGGCCACCAGGCAAATGAAAACCGCCTGCCCTTCCTCCTTGAAGGAAGACGGCGAGCGAGACCATCTGCACAATGGACTCAGTCGATAACCAGATCAGTCTTACATGCGACAGCAACTGTTCGACATAGCTCCACAAGTCAGCAATGTTCGGGCACTGAACGAGTGCGTGCCCGACGGTTTCGTCGCTCTGCGCGCATCTCGGACAGGCTCGGCTGACGGCACTTCTGTGCCTGTAGAGCTTATCTCGAACCGGCAACGCTCTTCGGTAGCACTGCCAGGGATTTTTGGAAGTTATCCATAGGCCCTGGGCTGAAAGTTCTCCGGAAGAGAGCAAACAGCTGATCTTCTTCGACGCCCAGGATCTCTCCGAGAACGTCGCTCTTCCCCTCCAATAGTCCTCTATAGACTGCCGAGGTGGATGTTCCACCGATACTGGTGCCTAGCTGGCAGAGGGCGGTGAGCGCCTGGAGACATTCCAGTTTCCAAGCACTATCTCTCGGTCTTTTCCTGACCTAAGACTGCAGATCCGTCAAGGAGACGAGTTGTGGGAAAACGTGCCTGGCGAACGGCGACCACACCTGTTAACCGTCAAGGAAGCACCAGAGACATCGCAGCCTCAGCGCATGTTTGCGCATCATCAGCCATGGCATGCCCAGTCCTCCACGCAACGGGTGTTGGCAGCAGATGGATCGTCTGACCATGGGAGCGCGTCCCTTCCACAAAAAGCGGAGGAGAGGCGCTCCATTTTGTGGAGAGTTGGGCCGGGGCAAGGGACGACGGTGAGGCGGTAGCAGATGACGGATGCGATGTACGCATTCGCCACCTCCGCCGGGCCTTTCAGGGACATCTTCCTCTCGGCCCATTTCTGGGTGAGAGAGGCCACCCTGCTCGTCACCTCGCTCCAGTTTTTCTCCATCTGGAGGTCCGGTCCGAAACAGACCCCAAGCAATTTAACCGGGCCGTCCGTCCGACGCCCCACGACGCTGTTGGACGACATGGACTTGCCTCTCCGGGTGCCGAGCTGCAAACCCACCGACTTTTCCTGGTTTATCTTTGCTCCTGTCACCGCTTTGTATTCCTTGAGAGCGGTGCCGAGCATCTGGACGTGTCTGGTGCTCGACACCACCACGGTGATGTCGTCAGCGTAAGCCGATCCGGATTTCCCGCATCCTAGTTCGCGTGGGACGCCCCTCATCGCCTCCAGTTTGTGCAGTAACAGCTCGAGAGGAAATATGTACAATTGGGACGAGAGGGGACAACCCTGGCGGACCGAGCGCATGATGCTGAACGGCTGCGACAGGTGACCGTTGACCCTCACAACTGAGCAGATGTCACTGTACTTCGCAATGGTCCAACCTCTGAAAACGGGCCCGAACTGGCTGCCTCGGGGATCGCCGCCAGGTACTGATGGTCGACCCTATCAAATGCTTTGGATTGATCCAAGTTGATCAGGGCCCCACCCGTGCCAGGTTTCTTAACCACCCTCTCTACGATGTATCACATGAGGTGGAGGTTGTCGTGTATGGATCTGTTCGGAATGGCGCATGTCTGCGCCTCTCCCACCAGACCCTCAAGGATAAGCGCCAACCTCGTTGCTAACACCTTGGCCAAAATCTTGAACTCTGCGTTTAGTAGTGTTATGGGCCTGAAGTTATCGATAACATCCCCTTGTTCGGATCTTTTCTCAGCAGCGCCACCGCTCCCCGGCTCACAAAACTGAGAATGCTCCCGTTCTGCTGCCAGTTGCAGTAGACGTCTACCAATAGGTCCCCGAACAAGTCTGGCATAAATGCATAAAGCTCGTAGGGCAGACCATCCAAACCTGGCGATTTACCCCTCGTGCAGTTAGCCATCGCTTCCCGTATTTCACTGGCTGTTATTGGCTTTTCGCAACACTGTGCTGCGGTCGTCAAGAGCCGAGGCAGTCCGTCGAGGTATGCACTGAAGTCCATGCCCCGATCCGGCCCGCCGCTGTTCCTGAACAGTTCAGCAAAGTGCTGCTGAAAAGCCTCACACATCTGCTCGGGTTTGAGCAACACGCGCCCGTTTGGGTCAGGCAAAGACCGAATTGTGGCTTTGTTGCCACGTCGCGCCTCTGCCATCCGGGCCCATTGGACGGCTTTTGTCCCCTCTTGTTTCAGAGTACGCGCTCTAGCTCTGACAACGGAGCCTTCGTGTTTTGCGTTGAAGAATTGGTCGAGTGCCAATCTCGCCGCAAGCACGTCGGTTGCGATGCCTGTCCTAAACGCCTCTTCTAGCTTTCTGACTAGCTCTCCTTCTACTCTATTTTCCTCTATCACTAGTCCTTTGCTAAACCTAATCGACTCTATTTTAATTGCCCTTGTCAGGGCGAACCACCACCTGTTGTTGACGACCACTCCCGTCAATGCCCGCTTAACTAATACGCTAATCCGGTCTCTGTAGGCTTTGCGCGCCAGGAAAGACTCGTTCAGCTTCCAGTAACCGGGCCCTTGTCTATGAAGTCTGTCTATGTCGATCTCACAGATCACAAATTGTGGACAACTTATACTAGCCTTATCTATTCTGCAGAATACCCTATCAAGTTACGATCTGGATGACCTGATGCGGTTTGTCCATGTCCACATTGGCACATTCGGGTGATCCAGTCGATACCTGTCAGACAGATCAAAACGTCTGAGCAGGTTGGTGAGGCTCTTGCACCCTCCTCCCCTATCCACTAGCCCCACACAATCCCAGCGTGCATCCAAGATACCGTTCCAGTCGCCCACTAACACTAAAGAGCGGGACGTTCCAAGAAAGGTCTCTAGACGTCTGAAGAAATCTGGCCGTCCTGCCCCAGTTGGGGCGTAGACGGCTACTAGCCTGAAAACATTGCCTTCGGTCACGTCCAGCACCACCGACTTACCTTCTGGGTCCAGGAAGATGGCGAGATCCAAGCCTCTCCGAAAAAGGACGGCAACCCCTACCCTCGAACCTGGACGGCTGGGAGATGCGTATACATCATAGCCGCCGAAGATCGGTGCGAAGGCTCGTGCTTCGGAGATTCTGGTCTCGCTGATGGCCACCACATCTATGTTTAGTGACTTGAGGTCGTTGAGCAGGTGACCCTGCTTCCAAGATGACCCCAGGCCACGTGCATTTATACTGCCTATTCTAAGTTGCTGTTGTTATTGATGGTGTTGCTGTTGGTGTTATTGTTGCTGTTATTGTTGCTGTTGTTATTGATGGTGTTGTTGTTGGTGTTATTGTTGGTGTTATTGTTGCTGTTGTTATTGATGGTGTTGTTGTTGGTGTTATTGTTGCTGTTATTGTTGCTGTTGTTGTTGGTGGTGTTGTTTGTGATAGAAATAATGATAATAACAATAATTGTTTCTCTATCAACCACAGAAGGTTTACATCAAGAAAAACATTATGACAGTACAGGACGAAAACATAGTGTGTTGGGGTCGGTTGGCATGTGTGTTGGTGTGTGTGTTGGGGTGTGTTGGTATGTGTGTTGGTGTGTGTGTTGGGGTGTGGGTTCTGCATGTAAACAAATTTTAACAATGTTAAAAAAAGATAACAATAAAATTAAAACAAAGAAGGTTCCTCAATAATTTTTATCTTTTTATATTTCAGCTTGACCCAGAACCAAAACAGTACAAGTATCATTTGTGACTTGGTGAGTCTTTTATGATTAATTACATTTCATTAACAGAAAGACATGTTAGATATTACGATATATTTGCTATACAAAGACAGACATGACAGTAATAACTACAGAGACGAGAGAGACCAGTCATAAGACCTCCTCTAACACCTACTTCATGAAAGTACCACACTTCAGTGAAAACATAACCACAGCTATCCTCAGAGCCATCTGCAGGCAAGGAAGGACTGGACATACAATTAGCTCACTGCAGGGATACCCATCTAACAACAACAATCAATGCATGTTAACTAACTGTCCTATCTGCGTCATAGGTATGTGATAGCGACACATGTGGTATACCGGATTGAATGCAACAAATGTAAGGAGTTTTACATTGGTAGTATGACTCGACCACTCCATACCTGCATTAAGGAATTCTTCAACACACATACATTCTACAATTATCACTACCATTACCAAGAGGAAGGCAATGACAGCAACAGTGACAATAACAACGACCCCACATCTTGAGTGAAAGAAGGCATTCGAGCCCCAGCAACCAGCCTGGCAGTCGAAATATGTATCGGTATCAACTAACACTACCATTAACAAGAGGAAGGATACGACAGTGGCAGTGATAACAACAACAACAACATATATGTGTATACACCTAAAGAAAAGTGATGTTTCTCTTTGTCGAATAAATAAATGCACAATCAAGTCTAACAATCATTTTATTTAATGCAATAATTTAGTAAATTTCCTCCAACGTCAATATTTTGAGGAGCGGATCTTTCCACGTCTGTTCATGTCCGTGGTCCAAAAAGAGTGAGTGAACCTGTGGCTGTGTCCGGGTGTATTTTTGCCTCCCTTCCCTGAAGGGTTGTTAAGGGGAGGCAACTGCTAGCTACCAAGCGACCATCTCAGCCACTACATTCACCTCGGAGCAGATTTTTTGTCGCAAAATCGTTAACAATGAAGCGAAGGTAGTTTACAAAATGTAGAAGAATGTATCAACAAATTAAAAATTAAAAAAAAATAATAAATAGGTTCATGTCTGCAAGCATTAACACAGAAAAAAAAAAAAAAAAAAAAAAAAACGTACAGTAAAAGATGCAAAATGCATGAAAAGATAACACTCTTCGCAATAAAGGGGCCCCAGATGCGATAAACAAGAAAAAAAATGTTTTGCTAGGCAATGAAAATGCCATATGTAGCATAGTTATAAAAATGCACTAAAAAAAAAGGGACTGTGTCAGAATTGACAACAGTCGTAATGTTACGCAAAATATAATATATTGACACTGCCGTAGGCAGTCAAGAATCCAAAAGTAACAAAATGCAATGTACAACAAAAACAATTGGAAGGAAAAAAATAACAAAACAAAACAAAAAAAAAAATATATATATATATAATTCAGTTTATATTACTGCATAGCTTACGGGGCCAATGCACCCTTCGCCCAGAACGGGTCGTAGTTCTGTGTGTTGATGGTGGGGGAGGGGAAGAAATAGGCCTGTGTGGCAAAGAAAAAGAGGGGGGCATTTGAGTTTCAAGTGTCATTGTGTCATTGTCCAGGTTTGCTCGTTTGAGACGATCAACGGAAACCGTTTCCCTGGAACCCTGAATGTCCAGTGTGAAATGTTTGTCTGTGCGAGCAAGCACACGATAGGGTCCAGAGTACGGCCGTTGAAGAGGGGGTTTCACGGCGTCGTCTCTAACGAACACATGGGTCCACAAGGCAATATCCCTTGGGACGGCATTTTTTACAGTCTGCTTCCTAGTGCCCATCGGTGGTAGATCCTTGAAATAAGAGTGAAGCCGGGACACGTAGGAAGCGGGGTCCTGCGAAGTCAGGTCAAAAGGGGCCAGCATTTTCCCCGGTAACGCCAGAGGCGTACCATAAACTAATTCGGCAGAGGAGAACCCAAGGTCCACCTTTACCGTCGACCGAATACCCAACAATACAATGGGTAGGTACTCGCTCCAACGTGAAGAGTCCATGGAAGCCCTTAAGGAGGCTTTGAGCTGCCTGTGGAATCTTTCCACCATTCCGTTTGAGGCTGGGTGGTAAGCCGTGGTTCTTATTCGAGTAGCCCCCAGGATTTGAGTTAGCTCTCGGAAGAGGTTAGACTCGAATTGACGACCACGATCCGTTGTTATGGTGGTTGGTACACCGAAACGAGCGATCCACGAAGATACGAGGGTACGGGCTGTGGTTTCGGCGGTGATATCTGTTATAGGGACGGCTTCAGGCCAACGCGAAAAACGGTCAACAATCGTCAAAAGATACGAAAAACCACGACTAACCGGCCACGGGCCGACGATGTCCACATGAATGTGACGAAATCTTGCATCGGGGCAGGTGAAGGTTCCGAGAGGAGCCTTAACATGTCTATGAACTTTCGCTTGTTGGCAAGCGACACAGGAACGACACCAAGCAGCAATGTCACGTCTCATACCAGGCCAGAAAAATCTGGCTGTTATGAGTTTTACTGAGGCTGATACTCCTGGGTGAGAAATGCCATGTAAAGCGAGAAACGCAGTTCGTCGATGTTCCACTGGGACTAGAGGTCGTGGTGAGTCCAACGAAACATCACACAGTATCTGTCCGTCAGCAGTTGAGATCGGAATGTATTTCAGTTTGCAATGTACAAACTCTGGCGATGTAACATCCAACGATTCGAGAGTGGGTTGGGCAGCTGCCATTCGATGTAAATCTATCTCCTCGGAAGACGAAATCGATGCGATCGGCAGGCGAGACAGCGCATCGGCCGCTGTATTCAAAGAACCCGGAATATTTTGAATGTCGTTCGTGAACTGTGAGATGAAGTCCAGATGTCTCGTTTCTCTGGGCGAGTATTTGTCTGCCTTAGTTCGAAGAGCAAACGTCAAGGGTTTATGATCAGTGAAAATGGTGAATGTTCTACCTTCAAGTACATGAGCAAAATGTTTCACTGATAAATAAATTGCTAATAGCTCCATTCCAAAGGTGCTATAGCGAGTTTCTGAAGGCTTTAACTTCCTCGAAAAGAACTCGAGTGGTTGCTGTACCCCATCACCCTTCTGCTGTAAGACTGCGCCCACGGCGCTATCCGAAGCATCAACACAGAGCGATAGCTCGGCGTTGGGTACTGGGTGGGCGAGCAAAGACGCGTTCGCTAACGCCTTTTTCACTTTTTTAAAATCATCAAGCTGCGTTTCATTTAAGGAAATGTCCATATTCTTACGCCGGCAACCCTTAAAAATCTCTGTCAACGAGAACAGCAATTTGGAACAACCAGGTACGAATCGCCTATAAAAATTTACAAGGCCCAGGAATTGACGCAATTGACGCAGTGAACTTGGCGGAGGCAAATCCGATACTGCCTTAACCTTCTCAGGAAGAGGTCGAATACCATCGGCGTCAATCAGATGGCCTAAAAATGTTAGTGAAGTCGAGCCGAAAACACACTTGGAAGCATTAATTCGAACATTATATCTCTGTGAACGACGAAACACGAGATCCAGATGCTTTGAATGCTGCTGAGGGGAAGAACTAGCAATCAACACGTCGTCGATATAAGTGTACACAAAATCCAGGCCCCGAGTAATATCATCCATAAATCGTTGGAAGGTACTTGCAGCGTTTCTAAGGCCGAAAGGCATAGTGAGGAACTCGAACGATCCGAAAGGAGTGGCAATAGCAGTCTTTGGGATATCCTCCTCGTTAACCGGAATTTGGTTATAAGCGCGGATCAAATCAAGCTTAGAAAAGATTCTGCAACCCTGCAATGACGACGCAAAATCCTGCAAATGCGGGATTGGATAACGGTCAGGCACAGTAATCGCGTTTAAGCGTCGGTAGTCACCCGTCGGTCTCCAATCCCCAGAAGATCTAGGTACCATATGCAGAGGCGATGCCCAAGGACTTGTGGAGCGCCGAATTATTCCCAATTCCAGCATGTGGTCGAATTCAAGACGTGCAGCTTTCATCTTCTCTGTAGACAATCTTCGAGGACGTGAGAAAACAGGTGGACCTGTAGTGGATATGAAGTGTTCAATCGCATGATCCGGGCTAGTTATTCTTAACTTTCCCTGCGTCAACTGAGGGAATGAATGTAGCAGGCTTTGATACTGGTTGCCCACTTCAGCCAAGAAAAAGGAAGGGCTGACGGTGGCGACGTCCGGCTCTGAACCCTCGAAAGAAAGGCCTGTTTCAGTATCAACAAGGCGTTGTCTGCGAATGTCCACCAACAAGGAAAAATGGTGGAGAAAATCCGCTCCCAAAATGGCGTATGGCAAGTCGGCGACAGTAAACTTCCACCTCAAATCACGCCGCAAATTTTTTAACCGAAGAGGAAGCGAAATTTGCCCATACGTTCGAATGGCCGTGTGGTTGACTGCTCGTAGATTTATATCTGCTTCGGCTGGGCTTTTTTTGAGATAACTGACTGGCCAGTATCGACAAGGAAAAATTTTTTTGACCGCAGGTCGTATACGAAAAGATGGCGGTTCGGTCGGTTTTCCCAGAGTTCACTAGCCGCTCCTAGTGGCTCTGCTTTGCGTTTCCCGATCTCTTATAATCACAGGGCGTGCGACAACGTTGCGCCCTACTGCCGAAGTTAGCATGGTACCAACACAACGAAGAATTATTGTTGCCTGCGTTGTAGTGCTGGCGATGAATAGAGGACGGCGGCGAACGATACCTCAAACGTTGAGAAGGCTCTCTGTGATGTACCGTCAAATCCTCTACCTTTTTGGTGAGAGCTTCAATCAACTCCAACAGTTTGCCGTCGGCCATAGAAGAACTGCGTGGAGGGACGCAAGCTGAAGCCACATAAGCATTATGCTGATTGCTGTTCGAGTCCACCTCAAGTATCCTATCCGCGGACGCGGCAAGTTGCTCTATTGAATCCTTCTTTAAACTATTGACCAATATTCTTTGCGCACTTGGTGGTAGGCGTGAGAAAAAAAGTTGTTTTATGAAGGGGGTGTCAATCCCCTGAGAGTCGCTCAACTCCCGCAAATGTCGCAAATAGGAGCTCGGCTTCCTGTCACCCATTTGAGCATCGTCCAACAACTCCCGAAAACGGCTCTCTACCGACTTGGTATTTCGGCGAAGGATTTCTTTTTTTAATGAGCCGTAGGTAACGTCGGCGTCTAAATCCGTCACAACGTCCCTCGCCGAGAATGCCAAGGAAACAGGTAGGCTATTGATCAGGACCTTCAGCTTATGCTGTTCCTTTGTCTTCGTCAATTCGAAGAAACATTCCAGCTGCGCAAACCACAACTTGATGTCGCCTGCGAAGGACGGTAATTGATGTTGACTCATGGTGCCACGTATTTGATGATTTTTTTGGTGTTGGTCAATAGTTAGCCATGTGTTGCTGCTGATTGCTGGTAATTTTTTTCTTTAAAAAAAAATATTCCAAAGAAAATTTTAATAATAAAAAAAAATCATTTTCTATGAAAATTAATGGTAAGAAAATCCAAGATGGCTGATTTAAAAATGTGTCCGTGATGAAGCCGTCATGAGGCACGATGCAGCCAATCAGATGGCTGGGATTGGAGAAGACAGGCTGAACGCGGGAAAACGAAATATCTCCATTTGTAATTTCCACAGAATGTTGGAAGCAAAATTCTATTTCCAGAGAAATCCTTTTTTTTTTTTTTTTTTTGTTGTGTGTTGTATTTTTTGTGTTTGTCTGTATGCGTGCTATAACAAATGGAATATAATGAATTTTATGGACTTACGCTAAGTGATTCGGACATTCCAAATGTTAAGCCATTCCACATTGCCGTTAAAAAGAATTTCGGACTCCAATAGGCTGCGTTTTCATTCTTTATCGTCAGGGTCGCCAATAAAGAAAAGTGATGTTTCTCTTTGTCGAATAAATAAATGCACAATCAAGTCTAACAATCATTTTATTTAATGCAATAATTTAGTAAATTTCCTCCAACGTCAATATTTTGAGGAGCGGATCTTTCCACGTCTGTTCATGTCCGTGGTCCAAAAAGAGTGAGTGAACCTGTGGCTGTGTCCGGGTGTATTTTTGCCTCCCTTCCCTGAAGGGTTGTTAAGAGGAGGGAACTGCTAGCTACCAAGCGACCATCTCAGCCACTACACACCTTTTGAAGTAGATAATAGATATATATATGTGTGTATGTGTGTTGAGAATGTTAATATTTGTGTATTGTATCACAGAAGTCACCATTGAAGTAGTTAAAAGCAATGTTGTGGCAAATAGCATCATACAACTTTATAATGTTTTAATATTTAATTTACTAGCAGAATGGCCCGGCGTTGCTCGGGATTCCAAACATAGATTGGCATGTTTATCCCTCCTTTCTGAAACAGTACAGAGAAGTAAGGAATACCTCAGCCTCGGGATGGTGTCTACATTTTGTGCTTATAAAAAAAATATCTGTACACGAATATATAATTATATATATATCTATATATCTAAAACAGAGAATGTCTGTCTGTCTGTCTGATCACTAAAACTCGAGAACCACCCAACCGATTGTTTTCAAACTTTACACATGTAATACTTATGGTCCTATGAGTGTTCTGAGCAAATAATATTTCAAATTTTCAATGCCCTAGGGACAGTATTAGGCGATTTAGCGATCTCGATCTCTCTTAGTCTTTCTCTTTTTAGGTAGATACATAGATATAACGTTGCGCCCTTATAATATCTGTCTGTATGTCTGGTTGTCTGCATTACGACATTATGACGTAGCTGTGTGTGTGTGTATGTGTATATATAGTGTTTGTGTATATATATATATATAGTGTGTAACGTTTTTCGAAATATTTACTTCTGCGTTCACAGATTGATTTTTTTATTTTAGTTTCAGAATATCCCGTTAAGGGGGAAAGCAGCGATTCTTTGCTTAAACTTTAATCTGTAATTTTAATATATATATATATATATATATATATATATATATATATATATATATATATATATATATATATATATAAAGAAAAAGGGATGAAATCGAAAATGCAACTGAAGTCTTATTTTTTTAAAAAATATATATATTTATTTGGTTCCTTTACCGGTTTCGCAGTTCTTCTGCTTTTCAAAAGGTGAGTTGAGATGGAGGGTCTGTGGTTTTTCTCACATCTGGTTGGTCTCTAAATGTTACTTGTTTTATATGGAAAAAGTGGCTCGAAAACCAGGTTTTTCGAGAAGTAATTTGATTGGTTTGTCAATAATTATAATAAATTTCGCGCCAGTTCGCGTTACAAATCACTGAAAACATTACTCACCAATGCCAAATTACCTACCACAAACCCACAACCAAGTATCAAAAAATGTGGTCGCTCTAATTGTGGAACCTGCACTCACCTCATTGAAGGCAACACGTATACATTTAAATCAGGACAAAATTTTACTGTAAAAAATCACTTCACTTGCTCATCAAAAAATCTACTTTATGCCATTAAATGTAAAGGATGCAATGAAGATTATATAGGACAAACTAAACTCACACTCAGAAACAGAATGACAGTTCATCGCCAACAATTACGAGATCCAACCACGAGACAGATACCACTAAGTGCACATCTAGACATTTGCGCAAGTAATAAGACACCCAAATTCCAAGTCTTCCCATTTTACCTTTGCGCTAACAATACAACAGAACAAATGCGAATAAATAAGAAAAATATATTTATTCAAAAATATAGACCAACATTAAATAAGGTTTAATATACATTATGTCAACACCACAATATGACATACACACACACACATAACACCTTCTACTTTAGAAAATAAAAACCCGAACTAAATAAACCTTAAACAGACGTTTGCACTGGCAATACAACAGCAAACACGAAAAAGTCAGGAAAATATGTTCATTCAAAAATATTCCTACTAAAGGAATCATTTTCCTACACACACACATACACACACACACAATATATATATATATATATATTCTCTTCATCTTAACATGCTAACCATACTCCCACACACATAACACCCATACACACACATAACAACCCCCACACCAACAACACCCTCCCCATTTCTACTAATAGAACCACTTTCCTACACACATATATATATACACACACACAAAATATATATTCTCTCTATCTAACATACTCGCACACACACACATAACACCCATATACACACACACACACAACTCCCTCCCCCATCTCTACTAATAGAATCATCTTCCAATACACACACACACACACACACACACACACACACATATACACACACACAAGCACACAGATAAACACATATCTTCAGTCTCAATAGAAAATCTGAACTCTGACACCTGAACTCTGACAGCTGGCCATATTTACTGAACCAGAACATTTCTCCCAATCCCTTTTCCCTTGACCACTATCTCTCCATTGTCATAACATTCACTATAAAGACTACAGAATAGTTTTCCAAATAAGGGCGCAAAAATGTAATGAAAACTTGTTCACGTGACAGCCAAATTTCATTTATAACCAACCAAAAAAAGCCTTCGTGAGCCTCATTTTTTCAAGTAAAAGAAATTCAAACACTCATATATGAAAAAACAACCTGTGACAACCCCCCCCCCCCTCCCCTCTCTTATTTGAAGAACTATTGTAACGCGAACTGGCGCGAAATTTATTATAATTATTGACAAACCAATCAAATTACTTCTCGAAAAACCTGGTTTTCGAGCCACTTTTTCCATATAAAACAAGTAACATTTAGAGACCAACCAGATGTGAGAAAAACCACAGACCCTCCATCTCAACTCACCTTTTGAAAAGCAGAAGAACTGCGAAACCGGTAGAGGAACCAAATAAATATATATATTTTAAAAAAAAATAAGACTTCAGTTGTATTTTCGATTTCATCCCTTTTTCTTTATACTTCCACTCGTGTAGGACACCTCGGTTACTTTTCATTTTGTAAAAAAAACCTCACTTTCTAATATATATATATATATATATATATATATTTATATATTCGTGTACAGATACTTTTGCATACACAAAATATAAACAAACGTATTTATTTCACGCAGCTCGATAAGGATAAATATATATCAAATATATAAGAACCCTAGAGCAAATCCCGAGCAACGCCGGGCCATTCTGCTAGTATATATTAAAATAACAGATTAAAGTTTAAACAAAGAATTGCTGCTTTCACCCTTAACGCGATCTTCTGAAACTAAAAAAAGTGTGAGCCTCGGGAGTTGAAATGGCTCTTCCAGTGCATCTCCCTTACCATCCTCCGGGGAAACACCTTCTCCATCCTGTCTGCAGTGGCTGTGGGTAGGCCAGCTCGTGGGACCCTATTTGCTCACCATACGGATTAATGGGCAAAGTTATAAACTATTGTAAATAGTCAATATTGAAGCCAGAGTCAGAAATGTGGGCAATTTAAGAATTAGGGAAGCCTTGATTATATGTAGACTCAACAAACATAAATAACAGATTAGAACTCAGCACACAATTCTTAAGGAAACATCTACATGCACACACACAACTTAAACACAACAATCTACACAAGAAATTTGATTCCATGAGATAATACATACAATAATTGACATCCTCCTGCTTCTACAGCAAACTTTAAAAAACACTTGAAAGTGGTTTAAAGATTTTAAATATAGATCTAATTTCAAAGTGAATAGACTGGAATGTTTTTCTCTTTTACGTTGCCCTCATCTTAGCGTCTTTACGTTGCCCTCATCTTACCGTCCATTTTGCATAGACAAGAGAGATTATTTTTTTCCAGAAATTTTTTTAGGTTCTGCCGCTGCCCACTCTCCTCTATCTTTCTATTTCTTCTTTAATTTCTGACTCTATTTTCTAATGAAGGACTAGCGTCCGAAATGTTAAGACCCTTCAGGGAGAAAAGTAATAATATATTCTTTCAGTGTATCATATCATTTGCTTTGTTATCTCTGTTTGCCTTTTCCACAAAGCCCATATTACTGCAGACTTTAATTAGTGATGATGATGATTACATATATAATCATCGTCATCATCATCATCACCGTTTAAAGTCCACATATATAACTTTTCCTCACTATCACACTAATTTTTTCCTTCTTTTTATCTTGTTCGCAGATAAGTATCTTGTTTGCACCGTAAGTAATGATCCAAAACACACAGCTCGAACCTAGAGTGGCTTTTAGAAGATGTCAATTATTTTGGAACAGTATTGATTACTCCAGAAAATATGCAGCCCCTTCAAACAAGCATAAATAAACAGAAAATACTTATGTCTTGAATTATATGTAAAAAAATGAAATAATCAAATTATAACTATAAAAGTAGTGTGAGTTCTTTATTTTATTGAAAGGAAATCCAAGCTTTAAATCTAATTATGACAAAACAGACCATTACCAAAAAAACCACCAGAATCAAAAAAGATCTAAATGGGAATTGCTTCAGTGAATGAAATAGTTGACAATTATCTGAATTGCTTAATATTTTGTTATATGTTTCAGCTATCATATTCAGCTATTCTAAAACCATGCAAACAAAATAGAAACAGAAAGCCTGAACTAGTGTGGATGTGTAATTTAAAATATAAAATTTTGTCCCCGAGCACATTCTGATGGTGTCAGGAAGACGATAGAGACAATTTGGAGATACAAACTCCAAACTACACCTAAATCAGTTTATCGCAGTTTATGGAAGCAGCTCAATCTCTGTAAATGACACCCCGACAAAAGAAGAGGTTGAGAATTGGACATCTATATGGGAAACAAATGACGGATTTAGCAAACAAACATTCAAACCATTTATTGGAAACAGCTCTACAGACTTCATAACAGGATACTGGCTGAATAATTTCACATTCTATCGGCAAGATAGAGAACCCATTACAGTAAAGAAAACTGCGTAATGTCTCATCAAGGGTGATCTGGCTATTTAGGGAAATACCCAGATCACCCATGCTAAAAATTACTACCCAATAGCCTGCCAGAACATTATGTATCTGGGTGTCTTAATCTGTTCTTGCAGGATCATTGTGCTGATTAGATAAACTAAGAACCGTACGAACACGACTGTGGTGTGGCTGGACAATCAGAAGGGTTTTGATAGTGTACCTCATGGTTGAATTAACAAGTAGCTGCTGTTGAATGCCTGACCAAGAACTGGTCAGAAAATTGATACAATACACTACCAGAAAGGTATCTTATTTTATCAGTGCTGCTTTTCGTCCTCTCACTGAACCCTCTATGATACCTGCTCATAAAGCAAAGTGAACTGAAGTTGTATGGACTAAATACCAACTATATAAAAAAACAATTGTCTTGATCAAACGTCTCCACTTCACAGGCCAGTTTCTCCCTGATACAGTCCCGACACCGCATTTTTGGTTTCTGTATTCTTTCACACAGTTGTGTCTACCTTCACACAATTGCTTTAGAATATGATGATCAAAAACATCCGGACAACTGATAGCGAAAGATGACGCACATATCCCGTTCGCGAACTTCCAAATCACTGATGATCACTTTCTATCGCACACCAAGTAACTTACGAAGAGATTGTTGGTGAAATCTCTCCAGTTCCTTCAGGTGCTACACTAAGAGGAGATACATTTTCACCTTTATTTTGATAGTAATACCATCATGCAGCCGTCCCATCAATTGTTCAACGTACAGAAACTTATTAGCAACTTTTAGTTTCTTTCCATACATGTATGCTGCATGTCACTTGGTGCAAAAAGATCACATTCATCTGCATACAGTCTTGGATTACAGATTACCTTACTGCTTTTTTTTTAGAAATTTCCCAGAGAGAAATTAATTCACGTATAAAAACGTATTATTTTGGTGAATCAACGTCTTAGCAACGACTCGAGAACCACCCAACCGATTGTTTTTAAACTTTACAAATGTAATACTTATGCTCCTGTGAGTGTTTTGAGCAAAAGAAATTTCAAATTTTCAATGCCCTAGAGACCACATTAGGCGATTTAGCGATCTCTCTCTATAATTCTTAGTCTTTCTTTTTATACATAGATATAACGTTGCTCCCTTATAATATCTATCTGTATGTCTGGCTGTCTGCATTACGACATTATGACGCTATATGTGTGTGTGTGTATATATGTATATATAGTGTGTGTATATATATAGTGTGTAACGTTTTTCAAAATATTTACTTCTGCGTTCACAGATTGATTCTTTTAGTTTCAGAAGATCCCGCAAAGGGTGAAAGCAGTGATTCTTTGCTTAAACTTTAATCTGTTATTTTAATATATATATATATATATATATATATATATATATATATATATATATATATATATATATATATATATATATATATATATATATATAAATGAAGTAATTCCGTCGGAAAGGTCCAGGAAAAAAAAAGAGTGCTCTATATAGGTTACAGAGCTTAATAGTTATGTAATAAACAACATAAGATAATTGTTTCATTTAAATGAAATAATTATCTTATGTTGTTCATTACATAACTATATATATATATATATATATATATATATATATATATATATATATTTAATACAATAACAGAGATAGTTTAAAGCTAAACTCTGACTGGTAACCATCTCACTCAACAAACATTAGGTTATATTAAAATATAAACCCAATTTAAGTGTTTGGGGTGCTAACAATATGTATACTGTGGAAATACCAGTTGTATTATTTTATGAGATATAATTAAAGAAGTATATCTCTCTTTCCAAACAATTGTTTCATTATAAGTTTTCTACAAGTTTGGGAGAATGTTTCCAGTTTATGTAGAAGCCTAATATATATTCATGTAAGAATATATTTAGGTGGGCACTTATAAATCATCAGTGGAAGCCCATTAAACAATGATATAAAAAACAATTTCTTACCGCTGTCAAAAATCATGTCCGTAAAGTTGCTCTCTCGCACCTCGAATGACCGCCAAATTTGAAATTCCAGCAGTTTTTGACTAAGGAAGTATCATAGCGACACGAAGCGGGAAGGGAAGACAACCCACGATCCACGAAATGAGGAAAAAAAAATAATATACACGCGGGTTAATTAGTTTTTTTGAAAACATTATCAATCCAACGTGTTTAAGAACTCAATTGAAAATAAAAAAATAAATATATGCTTGTATAACTTACACACGCATATAGATATTTTCTTAGGCTAAATCAGAAGTTGTACCCGAATAAGAACCGCTTCTCATAACCGCAGTAAATGCAGAAAGTTATGCTATAAAGGGCAAATGGGAATATAATTCTCCGGCCGAATTATTAAGAGTAAAATATAAAAAACACGCGGGTTAATTAGTTATTTCAAAACCAATATTAATTCCTCGTGTAAAGAACTCAATTAATAAAAGAAAATAAATACATATATGCATGTAATTATATACGTAGGCATATATATATATTTTCCTAGGCTAAAAAACAGAGAAGTTACAACCAAAAATAGCCACAATATTTCACAACAGTAATAAATACGGAAAGTCAAATTCATAAGGTACCTGGAAATAAACACCTCTGGCCAATCAAGAGTAAATATTTAATACAATAACAGAGATAGTTTAAAGCTAAACTCTGACTGGTAACCATCTCACTCAACAAACTTTAGGTTATATTAAAATATAAACCCAATTTAAGTGTTTGGGGTGCTAACAATATGTATACTGTGGAAATACCAGTTGTATTATTTTATGAGATATAATTAAAGTTAAAGTATATCTCTCTTTCCAAACAATTGTTTCATTATAGGCGTGACGCACCTAACTATATATATATATATATATATATATATAGTAATAATAATAAAATTGAAGACTAAAATCCAAAGATAATATCCAAATCGATAAGGAAAATATATATCAAATATATAAGAACCGTAGAGCAAATATTTATTAAAATAACAGATTAAAGTTTAAGCAAAGAATCGTTGCTTTCACCCTTAACGGGATCTTCTGAAACTAACAAAGTCAATCTGTAAACGCAGAACTGGATATTTCAAAAAACGTTGCAACCGGAGGAAGACAGGAAGACGATACTTTGGTTCGTGGTAACGTTCGCTGGCAAAGAACGGGAAAAAACGAATAATACGTCATTAATAGGAGCGGTGAAAAACAATTACGCGCAAAGACAAAACCACGTTTATGGTATAAAAGAGGTCGTAGACTAATGTTCTCTTAGGTGGTGCATAGAGACGTTCTCTGGCAATGAACGAAAAAATGAAGATAATAAGTCATATGTGGAGCGTGGAGAACAATAGCACGCAAAGACAAAACCACGTAAATGGTATAGCAGAAGTTGTAGCCTAAAATTCTAACTAGGAGACCAAATGAATCTCCGCTACAGAGTTAAGAACAAAGTAAATAAATACAATACAGAAGTAATAGAAACAAATAAATACATACACGCAAACAGATACGTACATACACAAGCATACGCAAAACCTTACCATGGGTATACAAAACCACGCACATATAAATATGTGTGTGTGTGTATGCTTGTGTACAAATAAATAAATAATTATATAAACGTATATAAGTAAATAAATACGTATATAACAAGCGCACACACATACCTACAAATAAATACACGAATGTTCGGATACGTAAGTCAACTAAAACAAGAAGTACACATATACACACACCCACCATACGTACGATACTGCATACTCACGCAGACGCAAAACTCCCGTATACACATAGCCAAACCCTAAATACCAGAATATGTAAAAATTATACGCCATAACAGTCAAATATACGTACGAGAAGGTATACATACCTTCACAAAACATACGGGTAATATATACTTACCTATGCAAATAAGTAAAGGAATAATCAAAACATATACTTAGCTCCCACATCAAGACGTAAAATATCCACGTATAGATCGTGCTATCCGTTAGGGTATAACGTGGGGCTGTAATACAGGAAAGTTTTGTGCAATTTATGTTTACAAGCCGAAATTGCCTCAGATTTTTTGTTTAAGATGTGGTCTGTAGCGTGGAGTATTTCCAGGGCCTCAGCGGCGCAGAGGTCACATGTTCTTTTATTTCCGTTATACGATCTAGCCCTAGCTAGGATCTCCCAGTGTAACTTATATTGGGTGTGGTTGTCTTTTAGACTCCAGATATAAGCTGAAAGTGACGTCATATTCCTTCTTAGAGGGTAACGAAAAGAATGGGTATGCATGTAAAGACGCTGCTTGAAACTATTGGCGGTTAACCCTATGTAGGACCTACGGGGCGTGGGTGTTACAACCTTACATTTGTAGACAATGTTACTAGAGAGGCATTTCCCGGATAGGGGGCAATCAGCCCGATTCCTACAATTACAGTTAGTACTAACTACATGGTTTCACGTGTTCCTACGGCTAGGTAATTTAGCTAAATTTGAAGCTGTGATGTTATGTGCAAGGTTAGGAGTCGTAGAGTAAGAAATTTTAATAGTATTTCTATTAAAAATTTTACTATATTTATGTGTAGGGGGAAAATGCTTCGTAATAAGGGAAAGAAAGATCTTAGCTAATGGTGTGGTCACCTCCATATTATATGGTGGGTTAAACCAACAAATGCGACGGGATCTATTTCTTCTAGGTCTATTTTCGTACTCTGTATATGCTACCTTTTCGACAAATCCACTTCGAGCAAGAGCTTCATTGTAATAAGTGGAATGGTCGTTGAAAATGCGCTCGGTGGTGGAAAGACGGGAAAGCCTCAACGAAAAGTTTCTTACCAGGTTCTTGGTTATGCTGGCAGGATGGTTGGAATGCTTACTTATGTAATTAAGCGTATCATTCGGCTTTCTATACGGGTAATACAACCCATTCAATAAATTGAGGGTAACGTCCAGGTAGTTAACGACCGAAAGATTGGCCTCAACCTGTATAGAGAGGTTGAAGCCTTTAAAGAAGGCTGTGAGTTCTTTTCTGAACCTGTCACAAGCACGAGGTCCGCACTTAGTCATGGTCAAAAGACCATCGTCACGGTACAAACCACCGCCCGCGTTGGGGAATTCGTCCTTGATAGAGAAAAGAAGGAAAAGGCCAATAAGATCAGTAAACTTTATTTTTAATAAATATATATATATATATATATATATATATATATATATATATATATATATATATATATATATATAACTAGCAGTGGTACCCGGCGTTGCATGTGATAAGGTATTGTGAAATATATAACCGCCTTAGCTAAGCTTAGTATTGCCACAACCACGGCTGGCAAAGAAGTAAGGGTCTGGTGGTACGTAAGTAAGCAACACTGTGGCTTAAAACGTGAGGAAGAAGTTGTGTGCACTTATCAACTGTTTGGGGAATGAGTGTGAGATTTGTCTTGAGCAAGGGTGGCAGAATAACCAGAGGCAGCAGACAGCCAGACATACAGACAGATATTATAAGAGCGCGTTCTGGGCGCAGAGCGAATTGAAGGAAGTGACGTAATGTAGACAGCCAGACATACAGACAGATATTATAAGGGCGCAACGTTATATGTATGTATCTATCTAAAAAGAGAAAGACTAAGAATTATAGAGAGAGATCGCTAAATCGCCCAATGCGGTCCCTAGGACATTGAAAATTTGAACACTCTCTGAAACATAAGTATTACATGTGTAAAGTTTGAAAACAATCGGTTGGGTGCTTCTCTAGTTTTAGGGATTCAAACTCACACACACAGAGACAGACATCCTCAGTTTTATATATATAAATTATTTATTCGTGTACAGATATTTTTGCATACACAATAACAAAATATAAACAAACATATTTATTTTACGAGGATCGATAAGGATAAATATATATCAAATATATAAGAACCCTAGAGCAAATCCTGAGTAACGCCGGGTCATTCTGCTAGTATATAACTAAAGTAGAAAAAAGATTGCTGTTTGCAAACACAAACTATTTGATGACAGAGGCCATCCGACTTGTCCTAGACAAGCTGTCTTCTTCTTGTGCTACTATCCTGATAAGAAGGAGGACTGTCTGTGATACTATTTATCCTCATCTAAGAAATGTGAAGGATACATTATTGTCTCACAGGAAACTAATTTCTTTATGAATAATCTGAACATAGACGCGATAAAGAAAAATCTTGACTTGGTTGAAATGGAGTTTGGCCAAGCATGGTCCCGCAACACCTGACGAAGATGGAGAAGACGACCGGGACAAGATGTCGACTCTGACCATCGACTACGGCACCTCCCTCAACCACCGGTCCTCCCTCCCTCTGTCCCGTCATCCCTCCAGTCCTCCTGCTCCCCCTTCCTGTACCAGAAAGCTGTGGCACGCATTCATCTGGACTGCCGGTCTTGAACTCAAGGACAAGATGCAAGGAGAAGATGGACGGGTTGGTCAAGATCAAGGATGAGCGGGACGACAAGACCGTCCGCTGCTGCTCAAGATCTGTGCTCATGGGCCCATGGGTCCATTCACATTATGCATGACACATGAGGCGTGTCACCGAATGATGAAATAGGGGTATGGTTATGGCCCAATTGGTGTTCAAACCAGGATCAAATGATCCCCCCGGTCTGACGACGACCTCTGAATGTGGAACCCAGAGCCTATGAATGTGGAACTCGATTTTTTACCAATAAAAATTTTGCCACTAATATTATTGTAACATTTTTTATTTCTTGTCCAATTCTTTAAAGTTTTATCTTAGTTTCTTGTCCTATTCTTTTAAAGTTTTATTTTAGTTTCTTGTCCTGTATTTTTAAAGGTTTATATTCCAACAATATTACTTTTTTTTGCTGTACGCATTTTTCTATCTGGTATATATAATACAGAAAACCTGCCTTGCCTAAGTACAAAGCGAAACCTATAGTCAGTAGGCATCTCTTAATCAAATATGCACCCCCGTCCCACTACCCCAACTCCCCCACCCTCATCAACACCACCCCTTTCTCTGTAAAGTTATGTTGGTACCACAACATCCAGTCCTAAATAAATGAGGTTGTGTAGGTGTCACGACAGAAAAACACACAGTCCACGCTGTAATGTAGCCGTGTAGGTAACACGGTAAAAACCTCCCAGTCCACACTGTAAACGTGGTTGGTGTTAGGAAGGGCATCCAGCCATAGAAAACCTGCCAGACAGTCCTATTCGAGCGAGACAATCAATCTTGCCTCAAGTGGGACAATTCCCGTCTAAACCCATGCAAGCGTGGAAGATGGACGTTAAACGATGATGATGATGATATTTATAAGTTAAAACAAAAAGCAAAGACAATAACAAAGTGTGCAGTACAAAGTGTTAGTATTAGGTTCACGCTTGAGAGTGGTGGAGGGGGGGGCCCTTTCGGGCATAAGCCCTTCATCAGGAGAAAGGTGGGAAGGGAAAGAGTTCCGAGGGTGTGAGGAGGAGTGGTGGAAAGACATTAGGGGGGGGGTTAAGGGGAGCGAGGAGATCCAGGTGTGGAGGGCAGAAGGTGGTGTGTGTGGATGTGGTGTGAGAGTTTGGGGAAGAACGAGGTTCCATGTTCGGGTAATAGGAAAACCAGTGTGTACATGGGGTGTAAGTCAGTGTGTGTGTACGTGTGGATGGAGAGGGGGGAGGGGCGTGCAGAGTCTGGAGGCCGAGTATGTGTATGTGAGGATATGCCCGTGTGTGTGGTGTGGATACGTGGGAGCGTATGGTTGCGTGTGTGCGAAAATAGTGTAAGTGTTTGTGTGTGTGTGTTCCTGAATGTTTTCCCGGTGAGTGTATGAAGAGATGGTGAAAAATGCAAGTATAAGAGGGTGGATGTCTGGAGCGTGTGACCAGTGGGGTAGAACCCGTGAGATGGTGCGGAGGAAATAGAGAGTTGTGGGGTGCACGCGCAACATGAAATGGTCAAGAAGGTCTAGGCAGGCGGTGGAGGGGGCAGGGTGAAGGATGCAAGAGAGAGGAGATAGTAGTAAGGAGGATGACAGACAAGCAAGTGGTAGGGGTTGTCTGTATGTGTGTGAGGCGGGGTGGACAGGAGAAGAGGAGGGTTAGTGGGAAAAGTTGAGGGAGAGGGTGGCGGTGTGTGTGGGGGGTTGTGTGTATATTAGTGGAGGTGTTAGTAGGATGGGGGGGGGGCTGTACAGGGGGAGAGAGAGACGGTGCTGAGTACAGTATGAGTGAGGGTAATATACTGGTGTGTGTGTGTGTGGTGGGAGGTCGAATACGGGTGTGTATATATAGGGTGTGTATATATACGAGTGTGTATATATATATAGGAAAAAGTATGACCCTGACGGCAGAGGTCAAGCCGTTTCGACGGCGATTTCTGGACTGATGTATTTCAGTCCAGAAATAGCCGTCGAAACGGCTTGAGCTCTGCCGTCGGGGTCATACTTTTTCCTATTTCCCACTCTACTACACTAAGTATTGAGTACTCTGGTGCGTTATGGTCCATCTGGTTCCTTACCACAATTCCTTTGTTATATAAATTTATATATATATGTATATATATATATAAATTTGAGCAACTTCCACAATGTGTGTGTGTGTATTTGTGTGAATGTATGTCTGTGAGTGTGTAATTTTGTAAGTGTGTCTGTGTTTGCATGTTTATATTCGTATACTCATATATATAAATGTATGCATATGCACATACACACATATGCGTCAGCATGTTGAAAAATTTCTAGTATATATATAATAGCACAGTGGACCAGGTTTTAGTGTAGGGATGGTATGTTTTGTCTCGTGTTAATTTTTGTTTTTTATTTCAGGTTATTTCCAATCCCGAGAATCAGCAAAACTAACAGATATGCTCAACCAATAACAGAAGAAGTGAGAGATGTGAGAGTTGTCACCATTATATATTTACACAAGGGCGGTGGATTGGCAGTATCGGTAGAGGGTCGGACGCCATGCTTTCCAGCATAGTTACGTCCCTTTACAATCTGAGTTCAAATCCCGCCGAGGTTGATTTTGCCTTTCATCCTTACGGGGTCGATAAAATAAAGTACCAGTAATGCACTGGATAATTGCTGGCCTTGTGCCTAAAGTAGAAACAATTATATATTTACACAACATTCTGTGGTTGTTTTTATTGGTTTCAGTTATTGGACAATAGCCATGATGATATATCACATTCAACAGATTTATTTAGTTGGTCATATCAACCCCAGTAGTTATTTAACCAATCTCTTTTTGTCAGACTGTTATGTTATAGGCTATAAGAAAACAAGCACACACACACACATTGTGCTTGTTTGCTTACATCAGCAAACAGAAGTTTGATGAGCTTTTCATTCCAGAGTCGGGCCTGATCAATAGAGATGGAACCTTGAGCTGATCAGTCGTGAAACGTGTGTCACACCTGAATAAACTTAATGAAAATTTGACACCTCATCCACACTTATTAGTATCGGGAGATGGTCGGACGTCATGCTTTGCAGCATAGAGTTACACCCCTTTACGGTCTGAGTTCAACTCCCGTCGAGGTTAACTTTGCCTTTCATCCTTTCGGGGTCGATAAAATAAAGTACCAGTAATGCACTGGGATAATTGCTGACCTTGTGCCAAAAGTAGAAACAATTATTACTATTACACTCTGCTTAGTACAGCCCCAAAATACATTCTGGAGACTACACAGCGAGTCCTCATTTTGGTGAACCAACAGTAACTTGGTGTTACAATCCCTAAACTATATATATATATATATAGTAATAATAATAAAATTGAAGACTAAAATCCAAAGAGGGCTCGATAAGGAAAATATATATCAAATATATAAGAACCGTAGAGCAAATATTTATTAAAATAACAGATTAAAGTTTAAGCAAAGAATCGCTGCTTTCACCCTTAACGGGATCTTCTGAAACTAACAAAGTCAATCTGTAAACGCAGAACTGGATATTTCAAAAAAACGTTGCAACCGGAGGAAGACAGGAAGACGATACTTTGGTTCGTAGAAACGTTCGCTGGCAAAGAACGGGAAAAAACGAATAATACGTCATTAATAGGAGCGGTGAAAAACAATTACGCGCAAAGACAGAACCACGTTTATGGTATAAAAGAGGTCGTAGACTAATGTTCTCTTAAGTGGTGCATAGAGACGTTTTCTGGTGATGAACAAAAAAACGAAGATAATAAGTCATATGTGGAGCGTGGAGAAAAATAGCACGCAAAGACAAAACCACGTAAATGGTATAGCAGAAGTTGTAGACTAAAATTCTAACTAGGAGACCAAATGAATCTCCGCTACAGAGTTAAGAACAAAGTAAATAAATACAATACAGAAGTAATAGAAACAAATAAATACATACACGCAAACAGATACGTACATACACAAGCATACGCAAAACCTTACCATAGGTATACAAAACCACGCACATATAAATATGTGTGTGTGTGTATGCTTGTGTACAAATAAATAAATAATTATATAAACGTATATAAGTAAATAAATACGTATATAACAAGCGCACACACATACCTACAAATAAATACACGAATGTTCGGAGACGTAAGTCAACCAAAACAAGAAGTACACATATACACACACCCACCATACGTACGATACTGCATACTCACGCAGACGCAAAACTCCCGTATACACATAGCCAAACCCTAAATACCAGAATATGTAAAAATTATACGCCATAACAGTCAAATATACGTACGAGAAGGTATACATACCTTCACAAAACATACGGGTAATATATACTTACCTATGCAAATAAGTAACGGAATAAACAAAACATATACTTAGCTCCCTATTGAGCACTCACCTATTTTAAAAATATTAGACTACGATAAATGAATTTAGTTAAAAATACAATTTGAAATATATTAGATTACCTCCCCTTGTAATTACCTCGTAATTACCTCCCCTAGCGTCACGCTTACTACTCTCTCACTTGAACACAAGATTTATCAACAAACTTTGATTATAAACTTTTTCCCGCTGGACCAAATTTCTAGATTTTTAAGCCAAAAGATGTGTAATGATCTACTGTTCATGCTCATATAAGTTTTATCTCAGTTAAATAAAGTAGAGCCGCGCTGTACTGTCGTAAACAGACGATTGCCAACGAAAACACGACCACAACAATATTACTAAATGGACTACCGTCCGTTTAGGATATATATTTTTTCATTTTACGTCCGCTTTTCCCTGCTTGCAAGGGTGGGACGGGAACTGATTCTGGCTTGATTTCTACAGCTGGATTCCCTTCCTAACACCAACCTCATTTACAGTGAGTGCTGGGTGCTTTTTTGCCGTGGTACCTCCACGACCACTTTGCAGTGGAATGATATGGACCCCAGTCCCTATCATCTCATTTCTACAGCTGAGTAAACTGGAGCAATGTGAAATAAAGTGTCTTGCTCAAGGAAACAACACATCACCCGGTCTGAGAATTGAACTCACAACCTTTCGATTGCAAGGCCAATGCTCTAACCACTAAGCCATATATATTATATATATATATATATTATATATTATATATATATATATATTATATATATATTATATATATATATATAATATATATATATATTATATATATATATATAATATAGATATATTATATATATATATTATATATATATATATTATATATATATAAAGGTGGAAATCATTCGGCTATTCTGAAAAGAATATTAATCTCCAGACTTTTTCATAGCAAAATTATGTTTTTTCCATAACAAGAATTTCTTCTTCTCGTTCTACATAATAGGAAAGGGAAAGGCAAAGGTTCTAGGGTCACAGAAGAATGGGAGGGGCTCTAGGCCTAGGGTGCAGCCGTATATATATATACTAGACCTAGCAAGAGATGGGGTGAATTAGTGAAGATCAAACATAGGAAGAAGAATCTCATGACAGAAAGCAAAGGAGTGCAAGGATTAGTGGAGAATAGTTGCCTGCCACTATTGCTCATTAGAAACTACCCACTCCCCTCTCCACTCCTCACACCCATGCCATATTTTCTCCTCCATATTCCCAACATTGAACCCACCAACTCCTACCTCTATTATCAGTGAGGGCCTGTCAAGGTGAATCTATGACTGGCAACTTCCCAAGTGCTGGTGCCATGACGAAACACACCCAGCATCATCTGTATTAGGAATGTCTTGAGAACTCTCCAGCCATAACACAATAACCCCTTTAGTGCTGGTATCATGAAAAATACATCCAGTATACTCTGTAAGGTGGTTGGTAAGAGGTAAAACATCCAGCCTTAGAAAAGCTGGCAAACAAGAGGTCAGTACTGCTCAAGTACTGACTTGGTCTGTGATAACCATTCCATCCCAGTGAAAACAGACATTAAATGATGATGATGGTCATGTATATATAAATAATTACATATATATATCAACATGTCTCTCTATATAAAATTCTTTGTCTCTCTGTCTGTCTGTCTGTCTCTTCCTTATGTATTCTCAAACAGCTCAACCAAATCAAATCAAATTTTACAAGGTAATAGTATTTGACCCCAGGATTAACAAGATGTAATTTTTATTTTCATTTGGATTAAAACAATATAACGTTTTAACTAAAATAATCTTTCTATAAGTAAACAACATTTTATAACATGACGCGTCCGTTACGCACGTTAGACCTTAGTAACATACACATCTTCATATAAATATTTAATCAGATACACAGAGAATTAAACACACATATACATATGTGTTGACTGACAAGTATGTGTGTGTGTATGTGAGAGTGTATGTGAGTGTGTGTGTGAGTGTGTATGTGAGAGTGTATGTGAGAGTGTGAGAGTGTATGTGTGTATAAATATATTTCTGTGATGACTGACATAACGAACACACACATCTAAAGAGAGAAAGACAGAGAAAGAGAGAGAGTGATACAATTAAAGTGTTAGAGAGAGAGAGAGAGAGAGAGACTGACTATAGATGAAAGTATCAGTTGGATGTTTAACAATATTGTGTTAGCTTTTATAAAGTTGTTTTACAGTCTTTGATTTTACAGAACACAGAAAAAATGGATATTATTTGAAATTAATCTACGGTGTTTATTAATTTATCTTTTTGAGGATAGTGTCATGTTGTTATTGAGCTAATTCAGAATATGAGCCGGGAAACAGGAAGGTTAAGACAAGACGATCGTAACTTCCTGAAAGTGTACAGAACCTGAGACAGGAAACAGAAAGATTAAGACAAGAAGAAAGACTATTGCAATAAACAGAGGTTCAATATGAAAATCACCAAGAAGTAATAACAGTTGCCATGTAAACTCGACAAGCACAAACGACTCTTCAAGGCAGAATAAACTGGTTAAGAGCTGTGTTTTCATATGATCCATCGAAGAATTATAGAAATGATCCTAAAGTCGTGATTGGTAGCATGGGTATTATACTTGGCATGTGTTGCTTAGCAGGAAAGGTCAGACTTCCACTGATAGAGGACCCTCCAGTATTTATTCATATACTACTTACAGTCTGTAGTAACGAAACTAAACACTACAGAAGCAATGTTATGCTTCTTATATTCCTAAGTTTCAGATGACGTCCTTTGGAGTTGAAAAAGATCATACTGACTATAGTTATATCACAACATTTAAAATCCAAGGCCAATGCTACCATTTAATCGGCAGTTTACTACCCCGACCTAATAAGGAAGTTTTATAATTGTTTTTTATGTCTCTCTTTCACAAACATTCTTATCTCACCTCATACTTTAAACCAGACAACACATCCAATACAGTAATTTTGTGTCATTTATCTGTCTTCTCTTAACTGTTCTCCCGGGCGAAGCCAGGTACCTCAGCTAGTATATATATATATACCCAGCAGTGAGTTTCATTCTTTCTTGCAAATTAAACCTATGTCCTCACTAGGCAAACACACATAGACTCACACACACATACATATATTGCACACATATTTTTCTCTTTTTATTATGTACATATTCGCACACACCTTTCGCTACATAAACTTACATTCATGCTCACACATACAAACATCCCACTAAGCACACTTACATTCACGCACACACATGCATATATACATTTCACAACGTTGCACATTTGAAATTTTAACGTCTTTTCATTTCATTTAACTTAAATTTTTTCTCCAAACAAGCAAAATCAATCTGATTGATTTTTTAAGTCTCTCACAGAGTCAGTCCCTTGATAATGGGTTTTTAAACCCGAAAATATTTGGGATCAGTAAATTTGGTATGGTAAGATTCTTTTATTATCTTTTATTGGTCTTTCTCACACATTGTTTGGTTTTCTAAATTTAAATTTGTGTTTCCTATTCAACAATGCTTCAAGCAAGCTACAAAACTCTGATATATATATCATCATCATCATCATCATTTTACGTCCACTTTTCCCTGCTTGCAAGAGTGGGACAGGTCCTATTCAGCACAGCATCTCTCCACTTGCCATGGTCCTTCGTCGTCTCCACTGTGGGCTCCAGCTATCTGATGTTTTTTGTGGTTTTCCTCTACTGCGTCTTCCTTTAACTGGCATTTCTTGGCACTTCTTTACCCAGCGGTCATCCTCCATGCGCATCACATGTCCATACCATGGCAGTCTTCTCTCCCTCACACTACAACTTATCCCACTTAAACACAGTTTTGCTGTCAACACATCCATGCACATTGACATTGCACATCCAACAGTCCATGCTTGCCTCATTTCTCTCTAGCTGTCACATATCCTCTGCAGTTGCTACCATGCAGCATCGGGTACCTCACACAGGCATCATATAACTAGCCTTTCGTCAGCAGAGGAAGTAGCTCCCTAAACTTCTTCCAGCCCAACCTTATTCTAGATATTATACCCGCAGAACACTAATCTGATCAACTAGGTACCGGCATTTAAAAAATGTGTCTATCAATGCGACTTCTGTCAACTTTCCCTGTATATCTACTGCATACGTATTTTTCCCTACCTGTTAGTTTGCCTGCTATCCCACTACATCTCTTGTGTACTCAAGATCTGTATTGTGTACATTTTATAGAATTTATGCCAGTTTTTTTTCTGTATATCGAACATGGCCATTTCCCTGACGGAATCAGAGTTTTGTCCTCTTTTCTACTCAACACTTTTGTCTTATCTAGGTTCACTCTCAGTCCTCCTGATTCCAAGGGCAAAGAAGACGCCCTGGGTAGAGGAAACTATAGGGGCATTAAATTAATTGATCAGGTCATGAAAGTGACAAAAACAGTTATTACTCATCTGATTAGAGACCGAATTGATCTAGATGAAATGCAGTTTGGGTTTGTGCCAGGTTAAAGTACCATGGATGCTCTTTTCCAACAGGAGAAGAACCTAGCTAACAGTAAACCCTTCCACTTAGCTTTTGTTCCAAATACAAACTATGGGTACATAAAACATGTAGTGGGGTCATAGGTAAGCTATCTGTAGATTTTATATGTGGCTGATGCTCAGGTGCAGTAAGTAGCTATCTGGATGCTATCTGATAGTTCTATAGAAATAGTAGACATTTTCTGTTACCTGGGTGACGAAATCAGCAGCGGAGGAGGGTTCTCTGAAAGTGCAGTAGCCAGAGTTAGAACGGGATGGATAATGTTCAGAGAGCTAATACCGCTGTTGGCCACAAGGGGTTTCTCTCTAAAAATGAAAGGCAGATTGTATACTTTATACGAACGGCGATATTACCATGGTAGTG
Source organism: Eledone cirrhosa (assembly GCA_964016885.1). NCBI lineage: Eukaryota > Metazoa > Mollusca > Cephalopoda > Octopoda > Eledonidae > Eledone > Eledone cirrhosa. The sequence continues at coordinate 22,472,483 of OZ024752.1, read as the reverse complement.
AGACCTGGGTGTTGTGTGCTGAATAGTAATGTGTGCGAACAGCGAAGCATGAATTAATTGAGAGAGAGACTAAGAATAAAGTTATCAAATGTTGTGTTCTGGAGAAGAGATTATGTTGGTATGACCATGTGATGCATATGAAGGACGACAGATGTATAAAAAAATGAAAATTGATGGAAACTACGGAGTGTGGAGTGTGTAGACCAAGAAAAACCTGGGATGAGATGATAAAAACTGACCTTGCTCACTTTTTTACCCAGCAATTATGCAATTGTACAGAAGACCCGCCTTCCCTTGCATACAAACCTACAGCCAGTAAGCACCTCTAAACCCAATGTACACCCTACGTTATCCTCACTTTCCCATTCCGCCTACTGTGTCGATGACACAAGAGTCCGCACTAGGGTTCGTATATATTTGATATATATTTATATATTTATATATTTGATATATATTTATCCTTATCGAGCTGCGTGAAATAAATACGTTTGTTTATATTTTGTGCATGCAAAAGTATCTGTACACGAATATATAATTATATATATATATATATATACCAGATAGAAAAATGCGTACAGCAAAAAAAAGTAATATTGTTGGAATATAAACCTTTAAAAATACAGGACAAGAAACTAAAATAAAACTTTAAAAGAATAGGACAAGAAACTAAGATAAAACTTTAAAAGAATAGGACAAGAAACTAAGATAAAACTTTAAAGAATTGGACAAGAAATAAAAAATGTTACAATAATATTAGTGGCAAAATTTTTATTGGTAAAAAATCGAGTTCAACATTCATTGGCTCTGGGTTCCACATTCAGAGGTCGTCGTCAGACCGGGGGGATCATTTGATCCTGGTTTGAACACCAATTGGGCCATAACCATACCCCTATTTCATCATTCGGCGACACGCCTCATGTGTCATGCATAATGTGAATGGACCCATGGGCCCATGAGCACAGATCTTGAGCAGCAGCGGACGGTCTTGTCGTCCCGCTCATCCTTGATCTTGACCAACCCGCCCATCTTCTCCTTGCATCTTGTCCTTAAGTTCAAGTCCGACAGTCCAGATGAATGCGTGCCACAGCTTTCTGGTACAGGAAGGGGGAGCAGGAGGACTGGAGGGATGACGGGACAGAGGGAGGGAGGACCGGTGGTTGAGGGAGGTGCCGTAGTCGGTGGTCAGAGTCGACATCTTGTCCCGGTCGTCTTCTCCATCTTCGTCTAGTCTTGCGGGACCAGAAGTGCATTCTTGGAGGAGACCTGCAGCTGCATCGGCCAATTCTTCTTGCAATGGTAATTCTGCCGGAGCAGAACTGATCAGCCAACCAACCCCAACCAGAACCAACCGCTCAGGGGCAACGCACAATGAGAGCATGACAATTAGTATGCACTAATCAAGAAGATTCTGGGGCATAGCACAGGAAACGAATAAAAAAATTTTGCCACTAATATTATTGTAAATTTTTTTATTTCTTGTCCAATTCTTTAAAGTTTTATCTTAGTTTCTTGTCCTATTCTTTTAAAGTTTTATCTTTGTTTCTTGTCCTATTCTTCTAAAGTTTTATCTTAGTTTCTTGTCCTGTATTTTTAAAGGTTTATATTCCAACAATATTACTTTTTTTTGTTGTACGCATTTTTCTATCTGGTCTACTATTTTTTAAGGCAATGCAAGCAACAACTATCTAATAATTAAATGATCATAGTGAATTACTGACAAGTGATTGACATTTTAAAGTTCTTTTGAGTATAATTGCAATCTAGTTGAGGCAACTGGCTTAATGACAAAGCTAGTAAATCATGAATGCATTTGAGATGATTAGTGCATAATAGTGAATTGGTGAAACTTGTGCATTTCAACGGTGTTACAATAGATGTAAGTTATATAGTAGTAATACTTTATCATTTTAACTTTTTAGAATGGACAAAATCCCATGCAAAGAAATGACTTTGACTGCAGTGATTCTCTCCAATTTACTTACAAAGCAAAACGTGGTCAAATACCTTATCATCTCTGATAAAATGCCCATTGAATCACTGAAAATCGGATGCATGGAATTCCTCATAAAATGCACCTATGAATCGGAAGCCATCACATATATCAATGGATATAGGGAGTTGTTCACACTGGAAGACCATCACTTCATTTGTGACTTCATCAGTTATATCCACGATTATCTCAGACACCCAATGCCATTGATGAGAGGTGATCCAATGTGTGAGCATGTAACTAATCTTATAGAAGTTGTTATCGACCACCTGGCTTTTAGTGACATTTGACTGATTTGACTGATAATGATGTATTTTTAAAAAGTATGTGTACATTCTTGTTACTATTTTAAGGCAATGCAAGCAACAACTATTTAATAAAATTTAAATTTTAAAATGACAATTGTGCATTACTAGTATGATGACATTTTATTAAGTCACAAAATTAGTCAGTCAGCCATAGAACAAGGATCAGGTGGCAAAAACATTGGCAAAAATTTCTGTCAATTTAAGATTTCCAACATTGTTCAAATGATTCATATCTGGTTTGAAGTCAGATTTGTCAAATTTTGACCAATTTTCAATGTTGTGAAGATTGGGCAAGTTCAATTTTTGAATCATTTCTTTCATGCAGTAATTAAACTTTTCCAAACGAGAATTTCTCTTGCCCAAGTCATTTCTATTTTCAATTACACTTTGTGGACGTGGAATGACACCACTGTAGAAAATGGGTGTACAGTGGTGCTTTTCCGCTATTTTCTGTAGCCTTGCAAAGAGACTCTTCCCCTGTTTTCCCGGTTTTGTGCCTCGAATGGGCACTTTGTCCTTAATTTACAAATAAATGATTAATAAAAAATACTTGGGCAAAAATTATTGTATTACTTTGCACAGCTTTGTAGTGCCAACGGTGCGACGAGGATTCAGATCATTAGAGCCGACATGAACCACCAATACTTTCACAAAAGGACAACAGATAACAATGTTGGCGATTAACATTACCTGGCCCTGACGGGCCCCCTTATACAAAATATCTAAGTATTTTTGTTGGTATGATAAGTAAATACATTTGAATTAATATTTTTATACTTTCTGGTCATTCGATTTCGCCACATTTCTAATTATTGAATCACCCACAATATACTTGAATTGTGGGTGATTTTTATTCAAAAGTGCACGGACGACCATTAAACAACGGCCATGGAGATTTGTACCATTCCCATTAAATCCTCGCCGCCAAATTGGATTAGGGGTGTCCTCGACCAATTGTTGCTACAAATATTCAAGAAATGAGCTAGATTCAAATGGTTTTTTCCCTCAAAAAACGTTTTTTTTTACCGTTTTTTACTGGTTTTTAATGGTAAAAAAACCGTTTGTAACTTTTTTTGGAAACTTTTCGAGTCTGGTAAAAAACGGTTTTTTAACCGTTTTTTACTGGTTTTTTAATGGTAAAAAAACCGTTTGCAACCCTAGTCACATCTACATACAGTCCCCGTGTCACAAAGTTTTGATGCTAGTAGAGGATCATTTTCGAATTTCATTGACAACAGTACCACCATGAGATCAAACTGGATTGATTCCCATTTGAAATCTCTCTCTTTGCAGAAAGTTGACAATCTATCAAAAAATAGCATTGTAAACTTTAATCAAATATGTATGGGATATGTTTACTTAAATGGGTCTTTTTCTGCCAAAATGTGGCAGAGTTGGTCATTTCTCCCATAAAATAGGGTCTTGATGTACTTATAAGCATGTTCAACTGTGATGAATGAACATTCCAATAAATTCAGTGGACTGTTTAATTTGCTCATATTGGATAAAAACTGATACTGTTGTCTACGACCTTTATATAGGATTGTCATGTTTCTCTGTATCTGCAATGTGGGTATACAAAATAAGAATTATGATATTAACTTTTATTTAAAATCCCCAAAAATGCTGTGCATGAAAACTTCAAAAAGTAATTCTATTTCTATTGATGACCTCTTAGTTGCTCATACTAATTTTGTAAAAGATTTCAAGCCAATAATCAGAATGATCTGGTATAATTTTTATGCAGATAAATGACTAATTAGTATAAAGGGCCATCCAGATATCATGTGGACACCGCGAACCAAAAATGGTCACATGATATCTGGATGGCTCCTAAGTATCCACTCCACATGGCGGGGACATGGGTCATCATCGTGGAGCACTCACCTATTTTTAAAATATTAGACTATGATAAATGAATTTAGTTAAAAATACAATTTGAAATATATTAGATAATATTTAGTAGGTGAGCATTAACAACTGAATCTAAATGGTGCAATTACACCATTTGCATTTAGTTGAAAATTACATTTTAATTAGACATGACAATAAAATAAATGACAAATTTTACACAATACAAAGCAAATGTCAATTTTCACATGCAAGTTTTTTTGAGGTTTTTTTGATTTTTTCACACACAGCATTTTTGTCAATTTTCACATGCAAACTTTTTGGGGGATTTTTTTCACATGAATTTTTTCGGGGGATTAATTACAAATTTTGTGTGCATTTTTTACAATTTTTCGCATGTATATTATTTGTTTGCTTATGATGTGGCTTGCTTGTTGCTTGTTTTGTTTCACCTGATTTGACTGTTCATATTTATTTTAAAAATCCACCCACCAAGTCCAAGTTGTGACCAAGAAATTTAATAGTGAAGAATTGCCAGTAAAGATGTGTAACTCCATTAGACATACATATAAATGTTTATAATATAAAATGTTACATTTTGGCAGACAACAGTTACATTGGACAGACCTACTGCATACTTCGGCACTGTCCTCTGACACAGTTGCTTGACAAATGAAACAAATTTTTCATATAGTAGTACAGATTTTTATACTCTATATTATTTTAATGTCTAATAGAGTTCACATGGATGTGTAGGACAGAGCATTCTGGAGTGATATTGGACCTATAGTTTTTTTTTTAAAAAGTAAAACAATATTTGGCAATTTAGGTGGAAATTTTGGGTGCCTTTTGGTTATGCACGTGTCACTAATTTCATCCCATTTGTCACCATCTTTGTGAATTAAACAAGTGTAATGACCTCCTGATGTGGAACCTAATGTGTGAACAATTGCTGATTGAAGTTGGAAATTGGTACCAAAAAACTGCTGGCGTTTTGAACTGAAATTCAATAAATCACAATGTATTTGAGTTTCTTGACCACTGGTTATGAGGAATCGGTTGATTGATACTACAAGGTAGTGCATTGTGGGTGGGAAATCTCTCCTGATGGTTGTTTTGTGCTCTGTATTGGTGGTGCAGGTGTCACATTGTTTTATTATGGTGTCATTTGATACAAGTAAAGTACGAAACTGTTGAGGGCCTTGAATAGGATGCAATGTCAAGTCTGTTTGAATTTCTGGTGTTTTGTGAGTTTCGAGTCCACATCCAGGTCTATGTGTGCAAGTACAAATTTGATCATTCAAACGTGGGCATTCCTTTTCATGACTTTTAGTGCATCTTAGTGTTTCATTCACTTGAAATTGGAATATTTGCTGTGCATTTGGTGGAAAATGTGGGTAGATATTTTTCCAAAAATCATGGGCACATTGCTGAGCACCATCATTAAATCTCCCCCCAATTAATCTTCGCAGAATTGAAACATCCCGATCCCCTGGTGTGACAATATTTGCTATTTCCTGAACAACTGGACTGAGTAATTGGGTAGACAACAAAGTTTCCCAAAGTTTGGGCAATTGGGCAATAGCTTGAAGTGTGGAATTGGCAAAACAGGCATTTTCCTTATTTTGTAGTCTAATCATGGGAGTGAGCATGGAAATTGTAGCTAATTTAGGTTTTTTGGTAGGAGCAGCATATTCAGAAGGGTTGTCCACATTCAACATTCGCCTTGATCGTTTTTTTGGCATGCAAGATTCAGAAGCCATGCATGGTGGTTTATTTCTACATGGCCCAAGTGGAGGCAATTTTGTTGTAGAACGCAATTTGTTGTACTCTTCCCAAGCAGATTTGTCACACATGATCAGGGTTCGTGGGTCAAAATCTATCAAATAGACATTGCAGAGTTTCCTAGCTCGTGAAAGTGCAACATAGGCCATTCCATCTGCGAACACCAGAGGACCAAGATCGGCAATGACCCCATCAACACTTATTCCCTGTGATTTATGGATGGTGATGGCATAGGCAAGGCATAGGGGGAACTGTTTTCGTGTCACATACACACCAGGAGAGATTTCATAGTCTGCAGTCACCTTTTCTATTGAAATGTCATTGCCTATCATGTGATCAAATTCCACAATGATTTGTCCCATTTTCCCATCTTTTCCATTGACCATGCTTTGCACTGTTCCCATGACACCATTACATAGCCCCTTCACCAAATTAATGTTTCGTCTCAGCATTAGTCTTGATGTCCATGTCTGTAGGTGATCCTATTCTTATTCGACCCAACATTTCAGAATAGTTTTCACTGTCATTTTTTTGCCGCATGTTTATAGTGAGCTCATCATAGTCGAAAAATGTCCACAGTGACTGCCCACTTATTCCCAGACCAGTCCTTTTAGCATCATATGCAGAAATACTGGAAAAGACTGTTTTTTCATTTACTGGTGGAAGTTGAAGTAGATCGCCAAAAACCAGAATATTTATTTTTCCAAAAGGGCTGGTCATGTGACTCTGGTCCCCAAAAATCTCATCTAGACGCCTATGGATAAATGCCAACATCAGATGACTGACCATACTTATTTCATCGATAATTATCAGACGGACACCCTCTAGAGTGGATCGCAAAATTTTGAGTTCATCACTTTCTAATTCCCTATATGATGGTGACTTTCCATGTTGGACTGGGAGTTTCAAGAGCCTGTGCAAAGTGGTCCCCTTGATTTGGAAAGCAGCCATACCAGTTGGTGCACAAATGACTACTGGGGCCCCATTTCTCTTGCAACAAATTTGAGTAACTTTGTCAGAAATTATATCAATGAGAAAACTTTTTCCTGTACCTCCTACGCCAGAGACAAATTTGAGAAATTGTGGGCAATCATCACATCTGCACCTTGGTAGTGGTTTTTCCGAATTCCAATGCAATTCCTGTTTTTCAATTGCTGATACAATTAGATTGTATATGGATCTTTGATCTGTATTAAGCTGTGTTTCTTTTGTCTGTAGAGCAGTTTCATCTACATCTCGAATTTGGGGAACATCAATACCAGCCTTATCTCTTGCCTCCTTCTCCCCCCCTTCTCTCCGTCCTTCTCCGAGCTCTCCCTCCTTTTCACCCTCCTTCTCCAACCTCTTCCCCATCTCAACTGCATCAGTGATTTTTTTCCTCACATTTTGAAAATTCACCATATCTGGCAAATTGTTTGCACACAGATGAAAGGACTCTTCAAATGTTTTGCAGCCCCCCAACAAATCTTTGTCCTCATCGCGCCAGGGTTTGAACAGCATTAGAAGATTGTGGTAATAACGTTCTTTTGTGTCATCTTTGAGCTGTATATTTGGTGCTTTAACTACCCGCTCTTTTACACTATGAAAATACCCCTTGTCATTGAGCAATTTCATTTTTGTAGCCACATCTTTGTGAACAGGTTTTTTTTTGTGTCCTCTCATATTTGCTGGCAACTTCATATAAGGAGGAATCTTCCAGGAATTTTGGCCGGTTTTTTGTAAAAAGTTTCCACCATGTTCTCGTAGAACAAGTCCATTGAGTCTTCACTCAGTTCATCGAGATCATTTTGAGATTTCAATCTGCGGCCGCGCCTACTGGGAATATCTGCACCTACCCAAATAACATGATCTGATGACCCGTAAAAATGATGCCCCAAAAGTTTGTCAGCAGCTTCATACCCTCCTGTATCCCTTTTCCCAAGCAATTGCAGTCCAGCACTTTTGTATTTCCCATATTTTGTTTTGGAATGATCCAGATTCGCCCACACTCCCTCAGCCTCATTTTTTTTGGCCTTAGTCTGATAGCAGCTGACATATCTATTCAAAATCATACTATTCTCACCAATGTATTGCACATCTATATTTGCTTGCCAGGCTAGAAGTAAACATGGATTGTAGTCATTTATGTACTTTTCTGATTCTTTTCTTTCCAATTGGTAGTTTTGTTTGTCCCATTACCATTTTTTCGTGATTTGATACTTTCAGAAACTGAGAAAAATCGAAATGGCCCCACTGCACGTGCAAAACCAAAACGACATTTTTTACGCAAATTTTTCCCTCTCCCCACTATTCTCCAGCATGCTTTGCCACAAGTATGGACTAGGAACCGTCTAACGAGATTTGCCAAGTTTGTGCTGGCCACAGGGGATGGTAGCCGGCAAGTAATGCAGCGTTCAATAAATTGCTTGATTTTTTCTTTAGGATCTTTGTCAAAAATTACACTGTCCCGAACCCAGGCTTTAAGGTGAATGTGAGGGGCACCACGTTGTTGATACTCGAGTCGCCAAAAGTAATGAATAATTTCCCCAAATGGGCCTTTTATATTTAAAATTACATCATGAAAAACAGCACTAAAACGATGGTGAAAGTACTCACTGACAGCCACAACATCATTTGCACAGAGATTCCTTATCGGCCTTGTTTCAACATTTGCAATGTCTTTGAGTTTTTCCAAAAATTCCCTCAAGCCTGGCCAAAAGTATTCAGCACATGAAAGAATGATAAAAAAATGGGCAGGACCGAATTTCTCATCTATGGTATTCAAGTCGGAGCACTTGCGTTCCCAAAATGGCTTTGTTCCACGAACATTCGCCATCATCATTGACAAACCACTTTCCAATTGTTCATCATTGGCTTCCAATCTTTTATAAAATTGAGCAAGTGTCAATTTTGGACTTTTGAGTGATTTCATTACGGCATAAATGCCAGAATCTAGTGCTCTTTTGTCAGCCTTGTCCAAATTGTAGAGAATGTACTGAATGTCTCTACGAAACCGGGGGTCCTCATGTCTGAGTCTGTTTCTGATGAACATGTATGGCTTTACTCTACCATGGGGTCTGTTCATGTGCATCATTCCAAATTTTCCTTTAGGGAATAAGTGGGGGAAGCACATCAGATCCAGGTTTGGATCATTGTCCGGAAGAAGAGTACCTTCAACTCGTTTCATGCGAAACAGTTCAAGGTCCTTTTGATTTGGGAGTGCAGGCTTGATTTGCTGTACAGTATGGTGTTCATAGACTGTTTCAGCACCAGTTTGTGTGAGAATGTGTGGAAAATTGATGGAAACATTTTCACCAGTGCATGTAACAATGTCCTCTAAATTTGTGGTTCTGTCTATCAAAATGTCATTGTTGTTTTTCAGCCACTCCAAGGCATCAAAGAAATTTTGCATATTCACTAGCGATCGCCAAATTGTGCCCTTTTTAGTTGGAAGACTATCAACAATTATTTCAAATGCCTCATTTTGATTCGATGGAAGTTTTTTCATTACATGATTGATTGTTTTTTCTACTGGTAGTGGCATGTGAGTTGCTATTCCTTTAATAGCAGCTACTAGATCTGATGGTGCACCTTTGAAACGATAGGGTGACAATTTAATGACATTGAAGAAGCATTTGGCCATTTGGATCAAAATCTGCTCATACATGTTCAACTTTGACAACACATTTGGAATTTTGACCACTTCTAGGCCATTGATTGAAGCCAATGATGGTATCGACTTTTTGACAAGACTATTTCTACATGTAGAGCAAATCGTACATGGTAGAGAGTAGTTTTGTTGAATGGTTTCCAGGAGATAGGGATTTGTCAAAGGGCTCCAATCCTCCCAGACTTTGAGTTTAGCATCTAATTCTCGTTGTTTGCAAATGTCACAGGAGTTGATTTTCATTTTTTGAATCTCTTTATTAAAATGTTTGATAATGGATGCAAAATTGGCCATGATTGAGGATTCTGAATGCAAGCTCTCATTTTCATTTTCCACTATCTCATTCAAACGGCTTAGCAGATTGTTGGACATGTTTTGGGGATTTACTAGATCATCAAACATTGACCAATTTCCTTCCAAGATTGAAATGTCATAGGAGTCTAGCCAGACACAGACTGATCTCACTTTGTACACACATCTCAGAAGTGTACGGATGCGAGGAGAGTGAGGAGCCATACTTCGAATCAGTTCAAGTCCATTTGTGCAGTCAGACTGTCCTATGCAATAGATGTTGTCCCTATGGAATCCTTTACACTGCTCAAAGATTTCCATTTTTTTCCGAATTTGGGACACAGTAAAATCAGGTGAAAGTTCATGTATGGCCTTGTGCATTCGTTTAGCTAGCTTTAGACGTGCAGTGGGATCTGGGCAATTTGATGGGGGACCAAATTTGCACAATCTAGCCAAAGTCAGAAGTTCTGTACATTTTCTGCCATCAAAATCTTCCTGGTCACTTTGCTCACCCCCCTCTTTTTGTGCACCTGTCTCACTTTGCTCACCTCCATCAGTTGGCTCATCTACCCCTCTTTGTGGACATTTCTCACTTGGCTCCCCCCCCTCTTTGTGCACCTCCCTCACTTGGCTCATCTCCCCCTCTTTGCTTGCCTTCCTCACTTGGCTCATCTCCCCCTCTTTGTGCACCTTTCTCACTTGGCTCATCTCCCCCTCTTTGCTTGCCTTCCTCACTTGGCTCATCTCCCCCTCTTTGTGCACCTTTCTCACTTGGCTCATCTCCCCCTCTTTGTGCACCTTTCTCACTTGGCTCATCCCCCCCTCTTTGTGCACATTTCTCACTTTGCTCACCTTCCTCTCCTTGTGCACCTCCCTCACTTGGCTCATCTCCCCCTCTTTGTGCACCTTTCTCACTTGGCTCATTCCCCCCCCCCCCTCACTTTGCTCACCTCCCTGCGAAAATTCACCAAACTGTGTGTCTTTTTTGCTGTACGCATTTTTCTATCTGGTATTATATATAGACATATCTATGTTTTTACCGAACAACTTGTGTCACCATGGTAACAACGTAGTGTTTCCAACGTAACAAAAACTCAAACAAACGTCAAAATCATTTGAAATTCCACCCGTTCAGTAAAACTTGTCTAAGTCACACAGTTTGGTGAATTTTCGCAAAAGCTAGCATAATGTTTAGATTTGTTAATAATTTCATTGTGTAGTCTTCGTTCTGAAACCCTCGGAGACGTATATATATATATATATATATTACATATGTACGCAAATATATATATATAACAGCACAGGATACAATATAATTATTGGCTTCAGTTGATACAACTTCAAGCTGATTGTGATATAAACATCGGTATTTAGAATTGATGCCAAAGTTGCATTTTCCGGAAAATAGCCCTGATCTTATCACATGTAAATACTAGAAAAAGAATCCTAAATCGCATCATTATGTATTGTTGACTTTGCCTTGCTGGCCTTGTGCCTAAAGTAGAAACAATTATGTATTGTATTGTAAGATAATCTATTTGTAAAGATAGATAATATCTAAGTTTCCTTTCTACTGGATGTTCTAAGTGTATCCTAAAATTGTCTGTCTGTAACATACATACGTATACCTAAACCAATGTATTTCATACATATCTACTGAGATACTGATATATACAAGATAAAGAAGAGTGAAAATATCGGAAATGTTTTTCGAATTGTTAATGATCATGACACTAGCATGCAGTGTGACTTTCCTGTTATACTCTTGCAATGTGAGTACTAAAATTCCATCAGTTTTGTGCATATTATTCAGAATATTAAACAAATGTTTCTGTAATGGTAAATTTATAGAAAAGCACCCGGTGGGGTTCGCTACCCCCTTCGTGTGTGTTCAATTAATCTGTCCTCCGAAATGCTCGTAATCGTCTTTTTCATGAAAACACGAAAGTACCTAGGAAAAAATGTTCTTAGCGATCATAGCGGCTGAGTGGTGCTTATCTGGAACACCTAGGATCCACCTTCCTCGTCGGCCCCGTTTTCGGAAACAGGAATCGTTTGTAAGTGAGTCGGGTGTCAGATTGGTCGAAAACAAACGAAAAGAACATAGTAAAGGAAAAAAAAAAAATCCCAGTGAAGAAAACTCTAAGACTAGGAAAATCTGAAGGGTCCCCAACTCGCCTCCCTCCTACCGTTCTGTTTTGCGGGGAAGAAAGTCGATTGCGCGCTTGTCGGAGGTCAGATTAAAAACACACGAAAAATACCTAGACAAATTTTTATTTTCTCAACGAACCCCCAACGGGTGCTTATCTATAAGTTTACCTCTGTAATTTTAGTCCAGATTCTCTCTTTAAATATGTCTAACTTTCAGCTAGTGTCAACCATACGTTCCTAAACCCCAATATTCAACAATGATGCTTCTGTAGGCAATAGCTCTTCCGATGAATCCACCTCATTTGCCTTCAGCCCATGATTTATTATTGATAAACCACATTTTTTTCAGCCTGTCACATTCAACACATTTGGGGAAGCTGAACCATTGACAACTGACAACGATGTTTTTGTCATTGTTGGCAGCTCACCTTAATGAAGTATCAGGTGACGTTCGTGAAGGTGCTTAACTATTCTAGCACCTTAGCACCATGCTCCAGCTGACTAAAAACCGAATAATTTCCGACAGGTTTGAACATCAGACTCGTTCAAAGCACAGCAAAAACTACAGGAAAAACGCGAGATGAGTGAAATTGTAAAAAAACAAACAAAATCAAACAAACAAAAATACCAACAAAAATGGCAAAAGCTGTCACACACATGAAGTGTTTATATTTATGTCCCACTTAGATTAGTTTATGTTTAGCCTACTACAAACAAATCGAATGTAGTAAAGGAAAATATAATTATTTATTTATGGAATATATCATGAAAATACAGTTTAAGACTTACTTGGACTCCGTACAGCCGAGCTCCTTCGTAAGATCGGAACGTCGGCCGCCCGTCTGAGGAAGGATCCCTGCTAAGTGGGGTGGCTGTTGCAGCGGGTGTCACTGGCCACTGTCCCCTGGGCGCAGCACTTCTGCCTCCATGCTCTAGGTCCAATCACCCTCCCCCTTCACCCCCCCTCTCTTCTGCGAGATCAGAGCTCTTGCCTTCCCCTCCCCTTCCCGTTCTTTTTTCTTTCTTTTTCTATATTTCCCTATTCTTTTTTACTTTTGTTTCCTTTTCTTTTTTTTATTATTGCCGTTATTATAGTTATTATTTGGCAGTATCGGTAGAGGGTCGGATGCCATGCTTTGACGCAAAGAGTTACGGCCCTTGCCATTCTGAGTTCAAATCCCGCCGAGGTTATCTTTGCCTTTCATCCTTACGGGGTCGATAAAATAAAGTACCAGTAATACACTGCGTAATTGCTGGCCTTGTGCCAAAAGTAGAAACAATTATTATTTTTACATGTACAGGGAGCAGCAGCTGTTTAGGGCAAGACGTGTTTTCTCGGGCTCTGCTAGAGTCAGCAGCAACACACAACCACGTGTTGCTACACACAAGGGGAAAGAGAAAAAAAAAATTATGAGACCAATAGAGATATGTACATTTATATTTATATCTAAATACTGCTATTATCATTTACAGTCCCTCTGTGTTTAATGTATGTTCATTAGTATATGTGTTGTTATTTCTGCTTACATTTTACATATATACATATATATATCTATGCTTGCGTGGACCCCTCTCAAAAGTTCGTTGGATTTTCTAATTGGATACCAACACTGAATACACCTGAACTTCTACCAGGAAATCTTTCGTTGTTATTTCTGCTTACATTTTACATATATACATATATATATATCAATGCTTGCGTGGACCCCTATTAAAAATTCGTTGGATTTTCTAATTGGATACCCCGAAACTGGATACCAATCACTGAATACACCTGAACTTCTACCAGGAAATCTTTCGTATCAATTACATTTTCTTTTCTTTGCTTCATATATATATATTATATATACTTGTCCGCCATTGCAAAAGGCCATAAATTCAAAATTTTGAAGAGAGAGGAAAAGAGACAAGCAAGTGATCTATGAACTTGTACATCTCACTGACCCGCCGTCGCCACAATAACAATAATGTCTACACTCGCTCCCCACCATCATCACAGTACTCATTACTCTATCTAAGGTGGTTGACCTGTCCCCTGTTGACATACTGCTGACTCTTGATGTATGTATGTGTATATACATATATATATGTGTGTGTATATGTATATCTCAGTGGATGCGACCGGGTTTCAACACAGCAACAACTACAACAACAACAGCAGCAACACCAACAACAACAACAGCAACAACACCATCGTCTGTGTTGAATGTGTGTGTATGTATGTATTTGTATATGTGCGACAGCAATAACAGCATCAACACCATTGTCTGCAGCAGTGAAATGAAGAACAACAACAACAGCAACAACTACAATAACAACTACAGCACCAACAACTGCCACCACCACCACACTAGCACCATCCACCACCACCACAATGACACCATCCACCACCATTCACCACCACCACCGCCATTACCAGCGTAAAGCAAACAATTATTATTATTATTATATACAAGCTGAACTGGACTGGGAAAGGTCAACAGTTGACATGATATTTATTTTGATTTTGATGATATTGATTTTGATTTTGTATTTGTATCAGTACTGTCGGTAATATATGTATATATATGTGTGTTTGTGAGTGGTGTGTGTGATTGTATGCATGAATGAGTGTTGGTATGTGAGTGGCGTGTGTGTGGTTGTGGTTTGTATGCATGAGTGTTGGTGTGTGAGTGTTTGTGTGTGAGTCGTGTCAATGTTTTTTTTGTTTTTTTTTTAATGACCATGCTGTAAAATGGAGGGGTAGAGAGGGCCCTTGAATCTAGTAAGACATCCTCTCTAGTGCTGGTGGCACAAATAAAAGCACCCAGTCCATGCTGTAAAGTGGCGCTGGTGTTAGGAAAGGCATCCAACCAGTATATCAATGCCAAAACGCTTATCAGCACAGCAACAAATAGGAACAACAAAATATGAAGACGTCGCATCTCAGAGTTGCAACACTTAATGTTGGCACTCTCAGAGGTAGATCTGCTGAAATAGCGGAGATGCTGGAGAGAAGGCAGGTGGATGTGTGCTGCGTGCAAGAGGTGAGATGGAGAGGTGCCTCTGCGAGACTAGTCGTAGGCAAGCGTCTTAGCTATAAGCTATTCTGGGTAGGTAAGGATGATGGGCTAGGAGGAGTAGGCATTTTCCTGGCTGAGAAATGGATCAATAAGACAATAGAGGTAGTTCGAGTTAGTAATCGAATAATTAAGCTTAGATTAGTTGTAGGTAGGAGACTACTGACAATCATCTCGGTCTATGCTCCCCAAGCAGGCCTAGGCAAAGATGAGAAAGACTGCTTTTATGAGCAACTTTTGCAAACAACCGCAATGACAGAGGACGGAGACATCGTTATGCTAGCAGGAGACTTCAATGGTCATGTTGGACAGCTCCAGGATGGTTACACTGGGGTACATGGCGGGCTCGATTACGGTTCAAGAAATGAAGAAGGAGTGAGACTTCTTGAATTTTGTGATGCGAGTACATTGACTATTTGCAACACAAACTTCCAGAAACCTGCCAATCACCTAATAACCTACAAATCTGGTGAGCACATAAGCCAGATTGACTTCTTGCTAGTTAGGCAACGGGAAGATAGTGTCTAATACCAAGGCATACCCTGGGGAAGAATGTACCCCACAGCATAGGTTAGTTGTTAGTGATATCTCAGTAAGCAAGAGATGGAATGAGACATATAGGAAGGTGTGGAGAAGAAAGGTCTGGAAGCTAAAAGACCTTTCACTAAAATACAAATTTAGGAAAGCCCTTCAAGATGTATATGACGAAAAAGAAGACAATTTAGAGACGTATGACAGATAATAACTGGAATTTCTTACGTGACAACTTGCTGCAGGCTACTGATGAAACCTGTGGCTGGAGCAGAGCTCCAACCAGACAGAAAGTGACCTGGTGGTGGAACAGCACAGTAGATAAGGCTATTAGAGACAAAAGACTAGCATGGAAGGCTTGGAAAAAGGGTGGGAGTAGGGAAGAATATACAGCCACTAAGAGAGAAGCTAGACGTTAGGTGTGCTTAGCACGCAGGGAGGCAGAGAGTAGGAGGTTTGCCAATGTTCTGCGACGGGAAGATCAGAGGCGTGCGGTGTTCCACATTGCAAGGCAGTGTATCAATGCAAATCAGGATGTTGTTGGAGATAAATGTGTCCGGGATGATGCCGGTGTACTTAGTGTCACGAATGATCAGAAAAAGGAGGCCTGGAAATGTCATTATGAGAGACTGATGAATGTGGAGAACGAATGGGAGAGAGAGAAATTACCCTTGGTAGATCCGACAGAGGGACCAGCTATTGAGATTGACGAATATAGGGTCCAAGAGGCGATTAGGGAAATGAAAAATGGTAAGGCTGCCGGACCATCGGGAATAGTTGCTGAGATGCTGAAGGCATCAGGGGACGTAGGCACTAAACTGGTTGCACGCATCATCAATCAGGCTATATATGGTGGTGTCATACCCAAAGACTGGTGCAGCAGTATTCTCATAAATTGCTACAAAGGTAAAGGAGATGCTTTGGAGAGGAGCAATTATAGGGGTATAAAACTGATAGATCAGGTTATAAAAGTGGCAGAAAGGATTTTAGCACAACTAATTAGAGAAAGGGTCAAACTAGATGAGATGCAGTTTGGTTTTGTGCCTGGGAAGAGTACAATAGATGCCCCTTTCTTGGTGAGACAATTGCAAGAGAGGTTCTTAGAGAAGAATAAGCCACTATACTTAGCCTTTGTTGACCTAGAGAAGGCCTTTGATAGGGTACCCCGATCTGTCATCTGGTGGTCCCTAAGGAAGCTAGGTGTTGAGGAATGGCTTGTGAGGACAGTGCAAACTTTGTACAGAGGTACTCTCAGTAAAGTCAGGGTAGGAATGGAGTTTAGTGAGGAATTCCAGATACAAGTAGGAGTACATCAGGGTTCGGTCCTCAGCCCGCTCTTGTTCATTATAGTCCTCCAAGCCATAACAGAGGAGTTTAAGACTGGCTGTCCATGGGAACTTCTCTATGCTGACGATCTGGTTCTTATAGCAGAATCAGTAGAGGAGCTAGAGAATAAATTCTGGCTATGGAAACAGCAGTTGGAAGCAAGAAGACTGAGAGTGTTATCTAGCTAAGACAAAAGTGTTGATGAGTAGAAAAGAGGACAAAACTCTGATTCCATCAGGGAAATTGCCATGTTCGATATGCAGAAAAGGAACTGGCATAAATTCTATAAAATGCACACGATGCAGATCCTGGGTACACAAGAGATGTAGCGGGATAGCAGGCAAACTAACAGGTAGGGAGAAATATGTATGCAGTAGATGTACAGGGAAATTAGACAGTAGAAGTCGCACTGATAGACACATCATTTTTCAAATGCAAGAGGGCGCTATAGAAGTGGTGGATAGCTTCCGGTACCTAGGAGATCAGATTAGCATGGGAGGAGGGTGTTCGGAGGCCATAGTATCTAGAATAAGGACGGGTTGGAAGAAGTTTAGGGAGCTGCTTCCTCTGTTGACGAAGAAGGGTTTCTCCCTGCGTACGAAAGGCCGGTTGTATGATGCCCGTGTGAGGAGCGCGATGCTGCATGGTAGTGAGACATGGGCAGCAACTGCAGAGGATATGCGACGGCTGGAGAGAAATGAGGCAAGCATGCTCCGTTGGATGTGCAGTGTAAATGTGCGTGAACGACCCAGCATAAATGTGTTGAGAGAGAAACTGTGTCTGAGAGGGATAGAATGTAGTGTACGGGAGAGGAGACTGAGGTGGTATGGACATGTGATGCGCATGGAGGATGACCGATGGGTGAAGAAGTGCCAGGAATTGCCAGTTGAAGGAAGACGAGGTAGAGGTAGACCACGAAAAACATGGGCGGAGGTGGTGAGAACAGATCTCAGATCATTGAAGCTCACGGTGGAGATGACGAGGGACCGTGACGAGTGGAGAGATGCTGTGGTGAATAAGACCCGTCCCACCCTTGCAAACAGGGAAAAGCGGAGGTAAAATGATGATGATGATGATTTTGTGCATAAATTTTTCCATAGAAAAAGAAAAAAAAAAAGAAAATTTAGATGGAGAAGAAAGAATGGAATGTAAAATAGGAAAATATAAAAGAAAAAAACGGAAAAGAAGAACGGCGAGGGTGATTAGGCTCTGGGCCTAGGGCACGGCGATAAAGGGCTGCGCCTCGCGGACAAGACTGCAAAAGCATTCCTGCGGACAATGATCAGCAACAGCCACTCCACCTCACAGGGCTCAGACGGGCCGCTGACGTTCCGATCTTACGGAGGAGCTCGACTGTACGGGGTCCAAGTATGCATGAGGTCTCGACGGCAACAGGTGCAAAGAGGAAGCGGCCAGACAATCCCTGGTATTTGTTTATCTTCCTTTTCTTTGCAAGGCTGGCCTCAGTACCGGGGTTTGCGGCCGAATCGACTAAGTTTGAGGTGGAGAAGGTGTCACAACATGTGGCATCCCAGATGAAGTGTTAGCAAAACAAAATGGATTATTTCTTTCAATTTATGGTAAATGACACTTGCCTAAGATGCTATGCTGTGTATCACTTTACAACCTTTACCCCATCTCCCCTCAAGAGATGATGTTAGTCATCACTTTCCTTCTCTTCAAGGACACCTTCATGATCCAAACATCTCTTCCCACTTTCTTTCCTTCTTTCTCAGCAAGTAACATATAGAAGCCATTGCTACCCATTCCACAATGCTACTTGCACCATACTCTCACCCCCCCCCCCCCCCCCACGCTGCCTGTTTCTATCCTGCTAAATACAAAAATCCCCCCAGTGCTGGTGTCACAATAAAATGCACACAACTTTCAGTAAAGCAGTAGTGCTTATGTCATAAAATACACCCAGTCCATATTGTAAAGTGTAGTGCTGGGGCCATGATAAAATACACCCAGTCCATGTTGTAAAGTGTAGTGCTGGTGCCATGATAAAATACACCCAGTTCATGTTGTAAAGTGTAGTGTTGGTGCTATGATAAAATGCACCCAGTTCATGTTGTAAAGTGTAGTGCTGGTGCCATGATAAAATGCACCCAGTTCATGTTGTAAAGTGTAGTGCTGGTGCCATGATAAAATGCACCCAGTCCATGTTGTAAAGTGTAGTGCTGGTGCCATGATAAAATGCACCCAGTCCATGTTGTAAAGTGTAGTGCTGGGGCCATGATAAAATGCACCCAGTCCATGTTGTAAAGTGTAGTGCTGGGGCCATGATAAAATACACCCAGTCCATGTTGTAAAGTGTAGTGCTGGTGCCATGATAAAATACACCTATATATATATATATACAGAATGTAAGAGAGATGTATACATACCCCGGACATGTAATGGTAGTATTTATTTTGAGGTATAAAAATTTTATATATATTGAATTCAATTCTATTTATTTTCCTGAATTCATACAAAAACAATGTGGCTATTATATTTTGGAATCGTCTCTGTTTCTCCATTCTGTAGGAATATCTAAAATGGAATAACAAGCGGAAGAGAGAAAATGGCAAGATATAAAGAGGGAATACAAGAAAGACAGGTAATAATATGTACCGAAATAAATTGTTACTTTCATAATATACCAGACAATGCTAGGTATCTCTGCTAGTATGTATATATAATATGTAGGGGAGATATAAATATATAAAATAGACGTGTGTGTGTATATATATATATAAAGAGAAAGAGCGAGAGAGAGAGAGATAGATAGATAGGTAGGTAGGTAAGTAGGTAGGTAAGTAGGTAAGTAGGTAGGTAAGTAGGTAGGTAGGTAAGTAGGTAAGTAGGTAGGTAGGTATAATCCCAACCGTAGAAGTCTCCTCGGTTTCAGCACCGAAGACTATATATACACACATATATATATATATATATATATTGGAAAGGTAAAAAACAAAAACAATAACAATGAGTGCAGTTACAAACTGTTGGTATTAGGTTCACGCTTGAGAGTGGGGGTGGATACGATAATCCCCTGTTTATCGTGGGGGGGGGGGTACGTTCCAGAACCAAACGCGATATAGAGAGACCATAAAGACAGTCATTGTTTTCATAGTTTAAGCTTAAAATACCTCTTCTACATGATTTAAGTACATATATACTCATTAAACACACTTTTGTATTTAAACACCAAAAACAGCCAGTGACTATCGTACAGAAATTATACCAACGATCGTGCCATTAGTTACCAATGAAGACCAGCCACAGTAGTCGCTTGGAATGTAAAAAAATAAATGTTTATAGTTAAAGTCTTAAGGTGCCCTTTCCTTACACTAGACACTTCAATCACATCGAAACTTATTTAATAAGTTTAAAATTTAAACTCTTTTTTATTCAGACGTATATATATTATAAAAAGGTACGTATTGTGTTGTAATTATGTCTATAGGGGTGGTTGACTACCTGGTGTGGGTGAATAGAGTCATGTCTGTTAGGCCCCTTACTATGTTTCCTCAAGGTATTTATGTATTATGCAGGTGCAAATACTGTTACGCTCATTCCTATGTGATTTGGGGAAGCATCAAATACCTTGAAAAAACATCAGCTGATGCTAATTTTAAGCCACGAGTAGTGAGGTGAGCTACAACACAAGCAGATTTTGTTCTGTTGTTACTTTGTTTCATTGTGTTCTATGTGTTTAGTGTGTGTGTGAGGGGGAGGGTTCCTTAAGGTGTACAGATGCACTAGAGGATGTGGAGGGCATGTTTGATTTCCCCTTGTGACAAGTAGTAGTGGGGTTATTGTGTCTATGGGCTGCTCTGTCTATATCTGACCCTACAGTTAAGCCAATGGTTGTTGTCTTGCTACATCTAGAATTTGCTATATTAGTGCTATCTATGCAATGCTTATGTGAGTTGCCTCAGCTTGTATTTTCAGGTTAGGGTACATATGTCAGTGGTTGCTCTATGAGTTGTCTATAGATGTGTTGTCAACTATCACTACCTATGTATTTTATTTTCTCCTTGTATCCAGCCCTTGCTTGTGTGTCATTGTAGTAACTAGCCTTGCCATTAAAAATGTCCCTATTCGTAAAAAGCATAGAAATTCTCTTAATCACATTATTAACATTAGCCATAATCATCATCCTTGGGTGGTTAGAGTTGTAGCTAACATAACTGAGATTTTTGTTTAATTTGTGATATGAGTAATAGAGGCCAGAATGAAGGTTTAAGGTTATGTCGAGGAAATTGACTATTTTTCTATAAGTACCTATTTCAACTTATTAGATCATAATTATTAAAAAAATTTAATGTTCATTTTCTTTTTCCTATTCAGATTATCTCTTTTAAACAAGATAAAAAGTACATCACTGCCGTACAAACCTATGTCCAGTACCAGTATCCTATGTTTAATTAGGTGGAGAATGTATCATCCAACAAGGTCTGTTACTTGGGTGGAGTTCGTGGAGCCTATGGTGATATCAAAATCATTAAGTCTGTCCCTGTGTGTCCAAAGTTCATCATTACATTTGACATTACTTCTAGCTGTGAGTATTACATAAATACTTTGGGGAAACATAGTAAGGGACCTAACAGACACAACTCTATTCACCTAAACCAGGTAGACAACCACCCCTATAGACATAATTACAACAAAACACATACTAACAACAATGACTGTAACTGTAAAATTCTAGCTAACTGCCCTATGCAGAATAAATACTTCTGTACAAATGTATATGAGTGTAAGGTTACCACTAGTGACACAACATACAAATAAATTTGTGCCACAGCGACCAGTTTTAAGGCTAAGTGAGTCAACCATCGCCACTTCTTAAAACCACATTGATAAGTGATGGAGCACAGAACAATTAGAGTTAAGCAGGTTAGAACACAATACTCTCTGTCATGGTTAATACTTGTAATTACACAACCATACGTGAGTGGATCTTTTTTGCGTCATTGTGATCTTTGCATTACCGAAGCTCTGCATATTATACATGATGAGCCCCAAATAATAAACAAACATTCAAACTTCTTCAACACTTGTAGGCACAAGATGTCTAAAACTTTCCTTAAAATCTATAGTTAGCTTTGTGCGCATCGGCGTTTCCTTGAGGCTCGGCCTCCGGATCTGCGAGCTACACCAATGTTGCTGTGGATCCGCCGTGGACTCTTTCGGCCTCCACCCGCTTTCCTGTTGCCACAGTGCTGGCCACTTTCCATGCCATGCTGCCCTCAACGAGGTCATAAAGCATGGCTTGGACGCTGTAGGCTTCCCTTCCCAGCTCGAGCTAGTAGGGCTGGACTGAGGGGACGGCAAAAGGCCAGATGGCATAACCATCTTCCCGTTCTGCAGTGGCAAACCCCTCGTCTGGGATGCCACTTTCACCAACACTTTCTGTAGCCGCAACCTGGTGCAGTCTGCGACTAACCCAGGTTCTGCTGCATGTTGGGTTGAGGAGGCCAAACTCTTCAAGTACCAGTCGCTCTCCGACAGGTTTGCGGTTGTACCCTTGGCAGTAGAGACTTCTGGTGTCCTCGGCCCTAGAGCTACCTCGCTACTCACCACCATAGGCGCTGAGCTGGCCAGGCGCAGGTGTGAGCCCCGCAAGTTGGAATGGCTTTTCCAGCGCGTCTCCCTTGCCGTCCTCCGGGGAAATGCCTTCTCCATTCTGTCCGCCGGGGCTGTGGGGAGGCCACCAATATGATTGACTGACTCGTCATTTTATCAGTCAGATTCAAAAAACTAGTTACATACTTTACATTAAGGTATTATTATTATTTCATTTGTTCATTTATCTTGTACCCCATTCTTTAACATGAATTTGACTAAATAATTACTTAAATTCGAAACCCCCTAGTACTGGAATATGCTGTTACACTGGCCTATCCTTCTTATGGACAGCCGAGCCCTTCCACTTCCCTTAGATAGCTCTACTAATCCTCCTATAACATCTCAATTCATTAGACCTATTACACCTCAATTTGTTAGTCACAAAACACTATCCACCCGCTCTGTGGTAAATATATAGTATGTAATGGACATGTATAATACATACATACATATATATAAGCCTAGGAGTAGGAAGACCCAGGAAGACTTGGGACGAGGTGATAAAAGCTGACCTTGCCATATTGCACCTCTCAAAGATGATGGATGACACATGACCGAGATCTCTGGTGTTATGCAGTATTACAGAAAACCAGACTTCCAATAGGCACAGGCCAAGACTGAAGCATATATGTAGTATGCACCACACCACGCCACCCCGCCCTACCCTCCCATTCATCTTCCATGAGGTCGAGCTGAAGTATACATGCAGTGAAGCCTCCAGCGCACACTGTAAAGTGGTTGTGTAGGTGTCACATCAAAAAGCACCCAGTATTCACTGTAAATGGAAGGGCATCCAGCTGTAGAAAGCAAGCCAAATCAGTTCTGTATGAGCAAGACATGGTCACCTGATGACCTGGCATTGTCCATAACAGGATAACTCATCTAACCCATACCAGTGTGGGAAAGTGGACATTAAATATTGATGATGATATATATATATATATATATGCAGTAATACAGAAGACCCACCTACCCATGGGCACAGGCTGAAGCTGAAGCATACATGTATATAGTATGCATCACCCCCACCCTATCCTCCCATACATCTTATGAGGAGAGGCTGTAGCATACGTCCAGTGAAGACTCCAGCCCACACTGTAAAGTAGTTGTGTGGGTGTCACAACAAAAAGCACTCAGCCCACACTGTAGAGTGGTTGTGTAGGTGTAGGTGTCACACATTTTCATTAGCTCTGACAGTTGGCAAGTAGGCAGTATACTGTACTGATAAAGGCTAATCACCTAGAAACATTAGTGTCTGCAGTTCTGTTTACATGCCAACACAAGAGCAAGAATGAAGGTTTCATTCTACTGACATGGCTTTAAAGAGGCTCTTTCATAATTGCAAACAAATCGAATATTATTATTATGTACTGGGTAATTGCTGGCCTTGTGCCTAAAATAGAAACAATTATTAATATTTGAAAAACTCAGATCACATTTATTGTATTCAGCCATGTAGAGCGATAAACTATTTGTTTATTTGAATATGGCAAAGCCAGCCATTAATTGTTCTTATACATGAAACTGACTGGCTTATCTGCTGATATGCAAATCTGGCTGATCAGTGGGTCTGCTAATAACACGGGATAGTATCTTACCAGCAATACAGAGAAGGAGATGTCGCAAGAGTTGTCGCAAATAGATTTTTTACTTTTGTTTTTGAACAGGTGGATTATTGATGCATCTCTGAAGTCCTGGGGGATGCTCCCAACCCTCCAGATCTCTAGAAATAGCTGAAGATCGGTTTTTTACGGATCAGTTTTTTACCACCAAATTTGAAGATTTCAAGTGGAATGCTATCTTTACCAGGAGCCTTATTGGATGATAGCTGCCTGATAGCAGCTTTTATTTCATTCAAGTTTAGGTTTAATGGTAATTCAGAGATCTCCGGCCTTTGTGGAGTAGATAAAATTACATCTTCATCAACCTTTGATTCTGTATTAAGGACCTTCTCAAAGTGTTTCTTCCAGTGAGTGAGAATCTCAGCTTTGTCCATGAATAGGGTTGTTTCATCAGAGGAAAGCACTGGATTTGACCTGCCCTCCCTCGGACCATACACTGCCTTGAGACCGTTATAAAAGGCTTGTGAGTCCTTTTTATCAGCAGCTTCTTGTAGTTCCGGTGCTTTAGCCATCCACCAAGCATCCTTCATATTTCTAAATGAGGACTGTACCAGCTGCTTGCAATCTTTGTAGTGAGGAAAAATGGACATTAAACAATGATGATGATGATGATGATGATATATATATATATTTATATATATATATATATAAATGTCAGGTCACTCTTGAGTGCTACTGGTAACATGTAAACCAGTACAACCTGTCGCATGGTCGGGTCGCAGGCGACTAAACTGGCAACCTCACCAAACTTGGTGAGGCGGGTGATTTTGGGCACCCTGCAGGACAGAAAACAAAACCTGACAAAGCGCGGAAGAAATCATAAGAGTCATCGGCTATCCAAAAATGTGTAAATATGTATATACACATGTACATATGTGTATGCGTGTGTATATGCCTGGGGTGTCAGGGAGGAACATGTACCTCTGTAGGGGGGGGGGCTAGCCATGCCCTTTTCAGGTCAGCTCGTCATGCATTGGGTCCCACCTGACACTCAGCTCTCACCTATGGCCCCAAGAAGTTGTAGCATACGACAGCAGCCGCACCCCAGTAAACCGCCTTGGCTGGTGGGCAGAACCAGGTTGAGGGTAGCCGGACGGGTCTGAAACCTCCCAGTGAGTTAGATAGGGGATGCCTGCCCCTGCATGCGAAGACTGGACCCGGCGGAGTGAGTGGAGGAGGACAACATCGTCCCAACGGTCACGAAGGTGGCGACAGCAAGCGGTGTGGAGTGCTAGGGCACGGCAAGGCACTACAGATGTCGTGGCCATCCACTGCAGCCAAGGAAGTCCCTGGTTGTGACGATCCTCCGTACCACCAGATTCTGGCTTCTGCGGCCGAGTGAGTGGGACCGTCACTGTGCACTGGCCCTCCCACTATAAACCTTGCCCGCACAGGTGTCTTCTTTAGCGTGCACTCCCAAAGCCCTGCGGCAATAGGCAAAAGGCGGAGGTAATAGGTGGAGGTAACCTCTGGGAGTTGCCAGTCTGACTCCGGTCTCTTCCCCTGACCCCACTGTCCTCAGACCTGTAAGTCAAGGATCGGCCACCACAGCCACATTCGTGCCAACGGCAGACGGGAACAACAATAAAGATGTCATCATCGTTTACGATGGACAACCAAGAGTGATATATAAATAAAAGGTGAAGCAGCAGCTTTAGGAGGAAAAAACTAGAGCCGATAAGAAGCGTGGCTTCACCTTCAATAATAATAATAATAATAATAATAATAATAATAATAATGCTTTCTTTATTAACCACAAGGGTTGACACAAAGTATAACATTAAGGACAACACAGGACAATACAGGACGGTACAAATGGGCATTTCTGCATTTAAAAAAAAAAAAGCAAAAACAGAGGATGTAACAAAAAAAGAAAACAACGAAAAATTCCCCAATAGGGGGGGGGGGAGACTTCCGAGGGTCACTCGTGAAGAAAGACCACAAAAAAGCCACGGTTACCCTGACCGTTAGGGCAAGTGCCCTCTTCCAGTTTTCCTCCTACGATGCCACAGGCACATGCTCAAGGTAGGCCCATTCACACGGGCCTTTCTTGCTTCTCTCACCCACCTTTCAACAAACTGGCTGGAAGGCAGCACTTCCCTCTCCACCCCGATTTTCCTTTTTAGCTGAAACCTGAAAAAGTTAATGAGGGCATCACCGAAGAGGAAAGTACCCGTCTTCAACCCTTTCAGACGTGTCCACCATACTATCTCTATCACCATGGCCACCAGAGAGATAAAAACTGCCTGCCCTTCCCAGCTAAAGAAAGGCGGCAAGGGCAATCCTCACGATGGACTCAACTGATAGCTGGATCCGTCCTACACGCGACAGCAGGTGTTCGACATAAACCCACAAGTCAGCAATGCTCGGACACTGGACGAGTGCGTGCAGGACGGTTGCGTCGCCCTGCGCGCTTCTCGGACAGGCCCGGCTGATGGCACCTACAGGCCTATAGACTTTATCCTGAACTGGCAAGGCTCCTCGGTAGCACTGCCAGGCCAGGGATTTCTGGAAATTGTCCATGGGCCCCGGCCTGAAAGTCTCCCAAAGAGATTGGCTAGTTGGTTTTCGTCGGCGCCCAGAGTCTCCCCAAGGATGTCGTCGCTCTTTCCCTCCACTAACCCTCTATAGAACGCCAATGATCGCATTGCCCGACTGGTCGAGGGCTGTAAGCGCCTGAAGACATTCCAGTTTCCACCCGCTCCCTCTCGGTTTTTGCTTGACCCAGGACTGCAGCTCAGTCAAGGAGACGAGCTGGGGAAAGAAACATCTAGCAAATGGCGACCACACCTGATCACCGTCGAGGAAGAGGTGGAGATGCCGTAGCCTGAGAGCATGTCTGTGCATCATCAGCCACGGCGTGCCCAGCCCTCTGCATAGCGGGTGTTGACAGCAGCTTGACCGCCTGACCATCAGAGCACGTTCCTTCCACAAAAAGCAAAAGAGCAAACGCTCCAGTGCAGTCAGGCGAGGCTTAAGACAAGGCACGACGGTCATGCGGTAGTAGATGACGGATGCGATGTACGCGTTCGCCACCTCCGCTCGACCTTTCAGGGATAGCTTCCTCAGCCCATTTCTGAGTGAGAGAGGCCACCCTCCTCGTCACCTCATCCCATTTTTTGTCCGTCTGGAGGCCCGGACCGAACCAGACCACTAGCAATTTAACCGGTCCGTCCGTCCGACGCCCAACGACGCTGTTGGACGGCATGGATCTGCTTCTCCAGGTGTCGAGCTGCAGGCCCACCAATTTTTCCTGGTTGATCATTGCTCCTGTCACCGCCTCGTATTCTCTAAGTGTAGTGCCGATCGCCTCGATATGTTTGGTGTTCGACACCACTACGGTGACGTCGTCTGCATATGCTGACGCGGTTCTTCCGCAGGACCCCCCTCAGCATCTCCATTTTGTGCAGTAATGGCTCGAGAGTTAATACGTACAACACGGACGAGAGAGGACATCCTTGGTGGACCGAGCGCATGATGTTGAACGGTTCCGAAAGGTGACCGTTCACTCTCACCACATAGCCCATGTCGCTGTGCATGGCAGCAATCCAGCCTCTGAAGACAGGCCCAAAGCTGGCCCCGCCTCAGGACTGCCGCCACATAATGATGGTCGACCCTATCGAAAGCTTTTGACTGATCTAAATTGATCAAGGATCCACTCGTGCCAGGTTCCCTAGCAACCCTCTTCACGATGTATCGCATGAGGTGGAGGTTGTCGTGGATGGATCTGTCTGGAATGGCGCATGTCTGCGCCTCTCCCACCAGACCACCGACGACAATCGCGAACCTCTTTGCTAGCACATTAGCCCAAATCTTGAACTCTGTGTTTAGCAGAGTTATGGGCCTGAAATTATCTATGTTATCCCCCTTGTTCGGATCCTTTCTCAGCAGCGCTACCGCTCCTTGGCTCACAGAGCTGGGAATTCTCCCGTTCTGCTGCCAGTTGCAGTAGACGCTCGCCAAGAGGTCTCCGAACAAGCCTGGTATATGTACGTAAAGTTCGTTGGGCAGACCATCTAAACCAGGCGATTTACCCCTTGTGCAGCCAGTCATTGCCTCCTGTACTTTAGCAGCTGTTATCGGCTTTTCGCAACACTCCGCCTCAGTGGCTGAGAGTCGCGGCAGTCCGTAGTGGTAGGCACTAAAGTCCATCTCTCGATCCGGCGTGCTACTGCTTCCCGAACAGCTGGGAAAAGTGCTGCTGAAAAGCCGCACATATCTGCCCGGGATCAAGTAGCATGTGCTCGTCGTGTTCTCTTGGCGCCTCCCTTCGACAGTCACAGATAGATGGCTGCCGTCGTGCAGGTCTATTACATCGGGGATGACCTCAATTGAGGGTAATGATTGTAAATAAATACAAATTCAGCCCTTAAGGTCAAGAGATACAGTTGAAAACCCACCTCCTTTGAAAGAGGGGCTCTTTAACTACACAACAATGTAAAAATTACTATATAAAAGTTTCGATAAGTTCATAAAATTCATCCTGACTTACTCCGTCGTAGTTACACACGTCTCGAGAGACTCAGCACAATAATAATAATAATAATAATAATAATAATAATAATAATAATAATAATAATAATAATGATTTCTTTATTAACCACAAGGGTTTACATAAAGTAGACATTAAGGACAGTGCAGGACAATGCAGGACGGTACAAATGGGCATTTCTGCGTGTAAAAAAACAAAAACAGAGGATGTAACAAAAATAACAATGAAAATAACAATGAAAAATTCCCCAATAGGGGGGAGACTTCGGAGGGACATTTGTGGAGAAAGCCCAGTAAAAAGCCACAATGACCCTGACCACCAAGGCAAGTGCCCTCTCCCAGTTTTCCACCTTTAATTTACAGACACATACTCAGAGAAGGCCCATTCATTCGGGCCATACTTGCTTCTCTCACCCATCTTTCAACAAAATCTGGGAAGAGAGCACTTCCCTCTCTACCCTGATTTTCCTTTTCAGATGAAATTTGAAAAAGTTAATCAGGGCATCACCGAAGAAGTAAGTGCTCGTCTTCAGCCCTTTCAAACGTGTCCGCCATACTATTTCTTTCGCCATGGCCACCAGACAGATAAAAACTGCCTGCCCTTCCCGGCTAAAGGAAGAGGGCGGGGCAATCCTCACGATGGACTCAGCTGATAGCCGGATCCGTCCTACACGTGACAGCAGGTGTTCGACAGAAACCCACAAGTCAGCAATGCTTGGACACTGGACGAGTGCGTGCAGGACGGTTTCGTCGCCCTGTGCGCATCTCGGACATGCCCGGCTGACGGCACCTCCATGCCTGTAAAGTTTATCCCGAACTGGCAAAGCACCCCGGTAGCACTGCCAGGCCAGGGATTTCTGGAAGTTGTCCATAGGCCCCGGCCCGAAAGTCCTTCCGAAGAGATTGGCTAGTTGATTTTCGTCGACGCCTAGAGTTTCTCCAAGTACGTCGTCGCTCTTCCCCTCCACTAATCCCCTATAGAACGCCAAGGTGGAGTTTCCACCGATCACATTGCCCGATTGGTCGAGGGCTGTGAGCGCCTGAAGACATTCCAGTCTCCAAGCGCTCCCTCTCGGTCTTCGCTTGACCCAGGACTGCAGCTCCGTCAAGGAGACGAGCTGGGGAAAAACGTGTCTAGCAAACGGCGACCACACCTGATCACCGTCGAGGAAGAGGTGGAGATGTCGTAGCCTGAGCGCGTGTCTGCGCATCATCAGCCACGGCATGCCCAGCCCTCCACGTAGCGGGTGTTGACAGCAGATGGACCGCCTGACCATCGGAGCGCGTCCCTTCCACAAGAAGCGAAAGAGCAAACGCTCCAGTGCAGTCAGGCGGGGCTTAGGACAAGGTACGACGGTCAGGCGGTAGTAGATGACGGACGCGATGTACGCGTTAGCCACCTCCGCTCGACCTTTCAGAGATAGCTTCCTCTCGGCCCATTTCTGGGTGAGAGAAGCCACCCTGCTCGTCACCTCGTCCCAGTTTTTGTCCGTCTGGAGGTCTGGACCGAACCAGACCCCTAGCAATTTAACCGATCCGTCCGTCCAGCGCCCGACGACGCTGTTGGACAGCATGGACCTGCCTCTCCAGGTGCCGAGCTGCAGGCCCACTGACTTTTCCTGGTTGATCATTGCTCCTGTCACCGCTTCGTATTCTCTTAGTGTAGTGCCGATCGCCTCGATGTGTTTGGCGTTCGACACCACTACGGTGACATCGTCGGCATATGCTGACACGGATCTTCCGCATCCTAGTTCGCGCGGTACCCCCCTCAACGTCTCCAGTTTGTGCAGTAATGGCTCGAGAGTCAATACGTACAATAGGGACGAGAGGGGACATCCTTGGCGGACCGAGCGCATGATGTTGAACGGTTCCGAAAGGTGACCGTTCACTCTCACTACAGAGCAGATGTCGCTGTGCATGGCAGCGATCCAGCCTCTGAAGACGGGCCCAAAGCCAGCCGCCCTCAGGACTGCCGCTAGGTAACGATGGTCGACCCTATCGAAGGCTTTCGACTGATCTAAATTGATCAAAGACCCACCCGTGCCAGGTTCCCTAGCTACCCTCTCTACGATGTATCGCATGAGGTGGAGGTTGTCGTGGATGGATCTGTCGGGAATGGCGCATGTCTGTGCCTCTCCCACCAGACCACCAACGACAAGCACCAACCTCTTTGCTAGCACCTTGGCCAAAATCTTGAACTCTGTGTTTAGCAGAGTTATGGGCCTAAAATTATCTATGTTATCCCCCTTGTTCGGATCCTTTCTCAGCAGCGCCACCGCTCCTCGGCTCACAGAGCTGGGAATTCTCCCGTTCTGTTGCCAGTTGCAGTAGACGTCCGCCAAGAGGCCTCCGAACAAGTTTGGCATTTGTACGTAAAGTTCATAGGGCAGACCATCCAAACCAGGCGATTTACCCCTTGTGCAACTAGTCATTGCATCCCGTACTTCAGCGGTTGTTATCGGCTTTTCGCAACACTCCGCCTCAGTGGCCGAAAGCCGCGGCAGTCCGTCGAGGTAGACACTAAAGTCCATCCCTCGATCCGGCCCGCCACTGCCCCCGAACAGTTGAGCGAAGTGTCGCTGAAAAGCTTCACACATTTGCCCGGGATCGAGTAGCATGCGCCCGTCGTGGTCCACCAAAGACCGGATCGTGGCTTTGTTGCCACGACACGCCTCCGCCACTCGGGCCCATTGAACGGATTTCGTCCCCTCGTGTCTGAGAGCACGCACCCTAGCTCTGACAACGCAGCCTTCGTGCTTTGCATTGAAGAATTGGTCAAGGGCCAATTTCGCCGCAAGTACGTCGGTCGCGATGCCTTTGCTAAGCGCCTCATCTAATTTTCTAACTAATTCTCCCTCTGCTCTATTTTTCTCTATTGCTAAAGTCTTACTAAACCTAATGGACTCTATTCTAATTGCTCTTTTCAGAGCAAACCACCACTTGTTGTTGACGATGGCCCCCGTCAACGCCCGCTTAACTAGTTCGCTAATCCGGTCTCTGTAGGCCTTGCGCGCTGGTAAGGACGCGTTTAGCTTCCAGTAGCCGGGTCCTCGTCTATGAAGCCTATCCAAGTCAAGCACACAGATCACGAATTTGTGGTCCGTGTAGCTGACTATCTTGAATTGTGGACAGCCTATGCTAGACCTATCTATTTCCCTACAAAATACTCTATCTAGATATGATCTGGATGACCCTATACGATTTGTCCAAGTCCACATTGGTACATTCGGGAAATCCATTCGGTACCTGTCAGACAGTTCAAAACGTCTGAGCAGGTTGGTGAGACTCTTGCACCCTCCTTCCCTATCCACTAATCCCACACAATCCCAGCGTGCATCTAAGATCCCGTTCCAGTCGCCCACTAACACTAAAGAGCGGGACGTTCCAAGAAAGGTCTCCAGACGCCGGAAGAAATCAGGCCGCCCTGCTCCTGTCGGGGCATAGACGGCCACTAACCTGAAAGCTTGCCCGTCTCTGCTGGTCACGTCCAGCACCACCAACTTGCCTTCTGGGTCCAGGAAGATGGCCCATATGGCAAGATCCAAACCTCTCCGAAAAAGCACAGCAACTCCTCCCCCGATCCCGGACGGCTGGGAGATGCGTACACATCGTAGCCGCCGAAGATCGGTGCGAAAGCCTGTGCTTCGGAGATTCTGGTCTCGCTGATGGCCACTACATCTATGTTTAGTGACCTGAGGTCGTTGAGCAGGTGGCCCTGCTTCCATGACGACCCCAAGCCACGCGCATTTATGCTGCCTATTCTGAGTGAGGTCATGTTGAAAAGGAGTGGAAAAGATGGGAAAGACCACTTACCTTACTTCTCGTAGGGGAAGGACGGTTTTTCCATCCTTTTCACTGCTTGTGGCCTCCTCAGGAAGGATGTCCTTATAAATCCTCCTGGAGAGTGCTTGTCGGAAGTCTCCGATGTCTTTGGGGAATTTTTTTTTTAGTGTCATGTACGTTTTCTGTGTGATGCGAGTGATTTGTATGTGTGGAGGTGGTGTGAATTTTGGGGTTGTTGTGTAGTCTTTTTCTGTGATGCTGGTGTTGTGTTGGATGTAGTGTAATAATTGCTTGTTGTTCAAATTTAATTGTTTCTACTTTAGGCACAAGGCCAGCAATTATCCAGTGCATTACTGGTACTTTATTTTATCGACCCCGTAAGGATGAAAGGCAAAGTCAACCTCGGCGGGATTTGAACTCAGATCGTAAAGGGACGTAACTATGCTGGAAAGCATGGCGTCCGACCCTCTACCGATACTGCCAATCAATGCCAATACAAATGCTTGTTGTTCAAATTTAATGCTGTGTAGTGTGTATCGTTTTGGTTGTTTTGTTTTGTTTGCGTTTGTTGTGGGTTTGTTTCTGTTTCGCATTTTGGTGACTTTTGTGGTGTAGGTGATGGTGGTGTTGGGGTTAATGATGGTGATGGTGTTGGTGTTTGGGTTGATGGGGTTGGTGATGCTGGTGTTGGTGTTTGGGTTGATGGGGTTGGTGATGCTGGTGTGGATGGTGGCATATCTGTCCTAACTTTTTTGTATCTTAATTTATTTGTTTCCCTCTGTATTTTGTTTTTGGAGGGGGAAGGAAGAGAATTTTTTCTTTTTTGGTTTCTTTTTTTTTTCCGGATATCGTTTCCCACTCCTCGTCGTCACAATCTGTCTCCAGTTGTGATAGGCCGGGGAGTGGAAAATCCTCCACTGGCGTTAGTTTTGGTTGTGGCGTGGTGGATGGTGTAGGCGCTGGTGCTAGTTCTGAAGTGTTGGGTGGTGGTGGTGTTGGTTTTGCTGGTGGTGGTGGTGGTGTTGGTTTTGCTACTGTTGCTGGGGTTGTTGCTGTTATAGTTGCTTCTGTTGTTGCTGCTACAGTTGTTGCTGCCATCTCTGCTACTGGTGGTGTTGATGGTTGTGTCACTGGGGTGGGTAGGAGAGGTGGCCTCAACCTTTTAGCCTGAGGGCAGAAAGCCCTTAGGTGGGTTCCTTCACCACAAACGACACACCTATGTCTTCTGCCCTCGACAATTACCGTGAGGTGGCTGCCGTCAGTGAGGTCTATTACCTCTGGGATCTCCTCAATGCTTTTTTGGTCCGCTTGGATCAGGAGCTCCATCCCAGATCCGGACCAGTTCTCCTGCTTTTCTTTTGCTATTGCTATTATTTTTGTGTTGGCTTCGATGCCGGCGAGGACGGCCGCTATTAGCCAGGGAATTTCGATGGCCGGTGGAACGTGGGTCACCCTGATCTTTACGAATCTCTGGCCACAATAGCTTGGGACGAGTGTGAAGTCGTCACTTCTTAATGGGGCCATGGAGTGTTCTCTAGCCTCCTCTGGTGTTTCAAAGAACACATCCACGGTTCCATACTTTTGCTCACGTCTGATGTGGGTTTTTCTTGCCCACACATGTCCCAAAGCTTTTTGGATTTGGGACTCGGATGCCCGTTCCACTCGGCGCGATTTTACATTTATTGTTCGATACGACACGGTGCATAGGCGCCGATGCTCCATTTTATTAGGTGGGGGGGTGAGGCTGACCCTGTACCCATCTTTCTTTACCATTTGTTTGGCATTTTCTAAATCTTCCTGAGTTACCGTGAACGCTTCGAATTGTTTTGCTACTCTGGCGAAACTGAGGGGGGTTTTTATAATGTCATTGTTGTTGTTGTTGCTATCGTTATTTGTGTTAATATTAATTTTAGTTTCAGTTGTGGTGGTGGTGACGTCAGTCGTCTTTGGTGCGGAAGAGTCCATTTTGCTTGATTTCATTTCGACATCACGAGTTAATTTATTTTTTTCTTCTTTTGTTTCTGTTGTCGCGGTGGTGGTGGGGGTGGTGGTTGTCGCGGTGGTGGTGGTGGTGGAGGCTTCAACACCTGCAGTCATTGGTAATGGCGGGAAATGAATGTCTGCCTGAGACAAATTTAAAATATTGCTAGTGCTTATATTTTTTTTTGTGTTGGTAAACGTAGTAACATTTACAATGGTGGTGTCGGTGTGAGGTGTTAATTTGTGAGGAAGGCTTTCAGCTGCTTGTTGCAGAGGTGAATTAGCCATTTTTCTTTCAAAGAAATTTTTTGATAATAATAAAAGTTAAAATTTTGGGCACAAGGCCCCAATCTTTTTGGGTGTCCTTTTTGGAAAACAATGTATGTGTGCTTATAAACAGTTAACAATAAAATTTTCCATAAATGGCAATTTTTAACAAACGGAAAATAACAAACCTTTGCGGAGCTCACGATGATACGATTTACTACGTAGGTCGCCAATAATAATAATAATAATAATAATAATAATAATAATAATGATTTCTTTATTGGCCACAAGGGTTGACATCAAGAAAAACATTACAGATGGCACAGGACGGTACAGGACGGTACGATGTGGGTTTTGTGCGTGTAAAGATTTTTATTATTTATATAAGAAAAGAAAGAAAAAAAGACATAGATCATATATATATATATAAACAATAAAAATGAAAATTGAAACAATGAAAAATTCCCCAACAGGGGGGAAACCTCCGAGGGTTACTCGTGGCGAAAACCACACACAAGACCACGGCCACCCTGACCACCAGGGCAAGCGCCCTCTCTCAACCTTTCCATTTCTTAAACTACAGGTGTATATTCAGACTATTCTCGCTACATTCACCCACCTTTCAACAAACTTGCTAGAAGGCAGCACTTGCCTCTCCACCCTGATTTTCCTCTTCAAGTGAAACTTGAAAAAGTTAATTAGGGATTGGCCAAAGAGGAAAGTGTCTGTCTTTAACCCTTTCAACCTTGTCCACCACACAATCTCTTTCGCCATGGCCACCAGGCAAATGAAAACCGCCTGCCCTTCCTCCTTGAAGGAAGACGGCGAGCGAGACCATCTGCACAATGGACTCAGTCGATAACCGGATCAGTCTTACACGCGACAGCAACTGTTCGACATAGCTCCACAAGTCAGCAATGCTCGGGCACTGAACGAGTGCGTGCCCGACGGTTTCGTCGCTCTGCGCGCATCTCGGACAGGCTCGGCCGACGGCACTTCTGTGCCTGTAGAGCTTATCTCGAGCCGGCAACGCTCCTCGGTAGCACTGCCAGGCCAGGGATTTTTGGAAGTTATCCATAGGCCCTGGGCTGAAAGTTCTCCGGAAGAGAGCAAACAGCTGATCTTCTTCGACGCCCAGGATCTCTCCGAGAACGCCGTCGCTCTTCCCCTCCAATAGTCCTCTATAGAATGCCGAGGTGGATGTTCCACCGATACTGGTGCCTAGCTGGCGAACGGCGACCACACCTGTTCACCGTCAAGGAAGCACCAGAGATGTCGCAGCCTCAGCGCATGTTTGCGCATCATCAGCCATGGCATGCCCAGTCCTCCACGCAACGGGTGTTGGCAGCAGATGGATCGTCTGACCATGGGAGCGCGTCCCTTCCACAAAAAGCAGAAGAAGAGGCGCTCCATTTTGTGGAGAGTTGGGCCGGGGCAAGGGACGACGGTGAGGCGGTAGCAGATGACGGATGCGATGTACGCATTCGCCACCTCCGCCGGGCCTTTCAGGGACATCTTCCTCTCGGCCCATTTCTGGGTGAGAGAGGCCACCCTGCTCGTCACCTCGCTCCAGTTTTTCTCCATCTGGAGGTCCGGTCCGGAACAGACCCCAAGCAATTTAACCGGTCCGTCCGTCCGACGCCCCACGACGCAGTTGGACGACATGGACTTGCCTCTCCGGGTGCCGAGCTGCAAACCCACCGACTTTTCCTGGTTTATCTTTGCTCCTGTCACCGCTTTGTATTCCTTGAGAGCGGTGCCGAGCATCTGGACGTGTCTGGTGCTCGACACCACCACGGTGATGTCGTCAGCGTAAGCCGATTCGGATTTCCCGCATCCTAGTTCGCGTGGGACGCCCCTCATCGCCTCCAGTTTGTGCAGTAACAGCTCGAGAGGAAATATGTACAATTGGGCCGAGAGGGGACAACCCTGGCGGACCGAGCGCATGATGCTGAACAGCTGCGACAGGTGACCGTTGACCCTGACAACTGAGCAGATGTCACTGTACATCGCAATGCTTCCAACCCCTGAAAAGGGGCCCGAAACTGGCTGCCTCGGGGACCGACCCTATCAAATGCTTTGGATTGATCCAAGTTGATCAGGGCCCCACCCGATCCAAGTTGATCAGGGCCCCACCCGATCCAAGTTGATCAGGGCCCCTTCCAGTAACCGGGCCCTTGTCTATGAAGTCTGTCTATGTCGATCTCACAGATCACAAATTTGTGGTCTGTGTCGTCGACTATTTTAAATTGTGGACAACTTATACTAGCCTTATCTATTCTGCAGAATACCCTATCAAGTTACGATCTGGATGACCTGATGCGGTTTGTCCATGTCCACATTGGCACATTCGGGTGATCCAGTCGATACCTGTCAGACAGATCAAAACGTCTGAGCAGGTTGGTGAGGCTCTTGCACCCTCCTCCCTATCCACTAGCCCCACACAATCCCAGCGTGCATCCAAGATACCGTTCCAGTCGCCCACTAACACTAAAGAGCGGGACGTTCCAAGAAAGGTCTCTAGACGTCTGAAGAAATCTGGCCGTCATGCCCCAGTTGGGGCGTAGACGGCTACTAGCCTGAAAACATTGCCTTCGGTCACGTCCAGCACCACCGACTTACCTTCTGGGTCCAGGAAGATGGCGAGATCCAAGCCTCTCCGAAAAAGGACGGCAACCCCTACCCTCGAACCTGGACGGCTGGGAGATGCGTATACATCATAGCCGCCGAAGATCGGTGCGAAGGCTCGTGCTTCGGAGATTCTGGTCGCGCTGATGGCCACCACATCTATGTTTAGTGACTTGAGGTTGTTGAGCAGGTGACCCTGCTTCCAAGATGACCCCAGACCACGTGCATTTATACTGCCTATTCTAAGTATGGCCATGTTGGATGAGAAACGGGGCAAGTGAGAAAGGGTCACTTACATTGATCGTGTGCTGAAGGGACAGTAGAACCGTCCCTTTGGCTGGTCATGGGGTTTCCAAGAGGATGTCAGTGTATATTCTCTTGGTAACCGACCCCTGAAGTCTCCAACTGCGTTGGGGAATTTTTGTTTTAAAAGTTTGTACTGTTCTATTTTGATTTCAATGATGCTTATGTTTGTCGGGAGAGTTCTTGGTGTTGGTGGGGTGTAGTAGTTTTTTTCTGTGATGTCTGTGTGCTGCTTTATATATTGTATGAGTTCTTTATTTGCCATGTTTATGGCTGTGTACTTTTTTGGGGAGGGGTGATTTTGTTGCTGTTTTCTTCTTGTTGCTGTTGGGTGTGTGTTTTGTTGTGTTTGCGATGTTGGTGTTTTTGGTGATGCTGGTGGTGGTGTGGTTGTTGTTGGCAGTGGTGCTTGTGGTGGTGACGGTGATGGTGGTGGTGTTGCTTCAAGTCTTCTTGCAGCCTTTACCCCTCTTTGTGTTCCTTCGCTTTTGGAGGGTGAAGCTAAGGGTTTTTTTCTTTTTCGTTTTTTGTGGCAGACCGTTTGCCACTTCACTCCCGCCTCAGACACCATGTCGGATTCCGTGGCGTCTGGGAGGGGTATGTGCGCCACAGCTATTGGTGGTGATAGTGGAGCCCTCTTCGGCAATTTTGTTGCTGGTTCAGCTACTGCAAATGTAGCTACTGGTGTTGCCGCCACTGATGCTGCTGCTTTAGTTGTCCGTGGCCTTGGTACGGGTGCCACGGACGTTGCCCTCCTACTCACCGTGGAAGGGGCTTCTGCGTTTGTTTCCTGCCCTGCTCTTGGTAGCAGCGGACCAGGTATTGGAAGGAAAGGGGCCTTCTACTTCGCTGTCTTCTGCGGGCAAAAGGCCCTGAGGTGAGCCTTTTACCCACAGAGATAACATTTTGGCCGTCTTCCTTCCTCGCTTATAAGGAGTTGGAGTCCTTCCTCAAGATCTATGATATCGGGGATAGCGTCGATACACTCCTGGTCAGTTTGTATAAGCATTTGCATGCTTATACCTGACCAGTTCTCTCTCCCTATTTTCTCTACTTGCAGCATGTTCGTCCTGTCCTCGATTCCAGCAAGGACAGATGTGGCCAGCCAAGGTATGGGCACGTCGGGTGGGACCTGGGTCACTTTGACCCTCACAATTTTCTGCCCGCAGTAGGAGGGCACCAAGACTATCTCCTCACTCTTTAGGGTTTCCAAAGAGTGAGACTTCGCTTCTTGGGGGGTAGCGAATGTCTACTGTGGCGTACTTTCTGCCTCGGATGATGTGGGTTTTGCACGCCCAGACGCACCCCAAGGCCTTTGGGATTTGAGCCTTCGTGGCTCTCTCCACCCGATGTGACATTTTGTTTACAGTGCGGTAAGTCACCGTCCGTAGCTGCTGGTCCTTGAAAAAATCGGGTGAAAGTTTAATGGAGACTCGATTGGCATTTCTTGTCACCATGGTCCTTGCGACTGCCATCTCCTCCTCTGTGACTAGCACTGTTTCGATATTTCGGGCCACACCTGCAAAAGAAGTGGTCCCTTTTTCAGTGGCACCACCATTGCTGCCGCTACTGGTCTTGCTGTTAGTGCTGAGATCGCTGTTACAGGTATTGATGTCATTGTTGATGTTTTCGTTGGTACTGTTGCTGTTGTTGTTGTTGTTGGTACTGTTGTTGCTGTTGTTGTTGTTGTTTTTGTTGATACTGTTCCTACTATTATTGTTGTTGTGGCTGTTGTTATTGTCATTGTTATTGTCGTTCTCGACCTTACCGCTGTTATTTTTGTTGTTGCTGTTGTTATTGATGGTGTTGCTGTTGGTGTTATTGTTGGTGTTGTTGTTGCTGTTGTTATTGATGGTGTTGCTGTTGGTGTTATTGTTGCTGTTATTGTTGCTGTTATTGTTGCTGTTGTTATTGATGGTGTTGCTGTTGGTGTTATTGTTGGTGTTATTGTTGCTGTTGTTATTGATGGTGTTGTTGTTGGTGTTATTGTTGCTGTTATTGTTGCTGTTGTTGTTGTTGGTGTTGTTTGTGATAGAAATAATGATAATAACAATAATTGTTTCTCTATCAACCACAGAAGGTTTACATCAAGAAAAACATTATGACAGTACAGGACGAAAACATAGTGTGTTGGGGTCGGTTGGCATGTGTGTTGGTGTGTGTGTTGGGGTGTGTTGGTATGTGTGTTGGTGTGTGTGTTGGGGTGTGGGTTCTACATGTAAACAAATTTTAACAATGTTAAAAAAAGATAACAATAAAATTAAAACAGGGAAGGTTCATCAATAATTTTTATCTTTTTATATTTCAGCTTGACCCAGAACCAAAACAGTACAAGTATCATTTGTGACTTGGTGAGTCTTTTATGATTAATTACATTTCATTAACAGAAAGACATGTTAGATATTACGATATATTTGCTATACAAAGACAGACATGACAGTAATAACTACAGAGACGAGAGAGACCAGTCATAAGACCTCCTCTAACACCTACTTCATGAAAGTACCACACTTCAGTGAAAACATAACCACAGCTATCCTCAGAGCCATCTGCAGGCAAGGAAGGACTGGACATACAATTAGCTCACTGCAGGGATACCTATCTAACAACAACAATCAATGCATGTTAACTAACTGTCCTATCTGCGTCATAGGTATGTGATAGCGACACATGTGGTATACCGGATTGAATGCAACAAATGTAAGGAGTTTTACATTGGTAGTATGACTCGACCACTCCATACCTGCATTAAGGAATTCTTCAACACACATACATTCTACAATTATCACTACCATTACCAAGAGGAAGGCAATGACAGCAACAGTGACAATAACAACGACCCCACATCTTGAGGGAAAGAAGGCATTCGAGCCCCAGCAACCAGCCTGGCAGCCGAAATATGTATCGGTATCAACTAACACTACCATTAACAAGAGGAAGGATACGACAGTGGCAGTGACAATAACAACAACAACATATATGTGTATACACCTTTTGAAGTAGATAATAGATATATATATATGTGTGTATGTGTGTTGAGAATGTTAATATTTGTGTATTGTATCACAGAAGTCACCATTGAAGCAGTTAAAAGCAATGTTGTGGCAAATAGCATCATACAACTTTATAATGTTTTAATATATAATTTACTAGCGAAATGCCCCGGCGTTGCTCGGGATTCTAAACATAGATTGGCATGTTTATCCCTCCTTTCTGAAACAGTACAGAGAAGTAAGGAA
Organism: Eledone cirrhosa; assembly: GCA_964016885.1. Taxonomy (NCBI): domain Eukaryota; kingdom Metazoa; phylum Mollusca; class Cephalopoda; order Octopoda; family Eledonidae; genus Eledone; species Eledone cirrhosa. The sequence goes on along the minus strand of OZ024752.1, from coordinate 22,431,613 downwards.
TACCTCAGCCTCGGGATGGTGTCTACATTTTGTGCTTATAAAAAAAATATCTGTACACGAATATATAATTATATATATATCTATATATCTAAAACAGAGAATGTCTGTCTGTCTGTCTGATCACTAAAACTCGAGAACCACCCAACCGATTGTTTTCAAACTTTACACATGTAATACTTATGGTCCTATGAGTGTTCAGAGCAAATAATATTTCAAATTTTCAATACCCTAGGGACCGTATTAGGCGATTTAGCGATCTCTCTCTCTCTTAGTCTTTCTCTTTTTAGGTAGATACATAGATATAACGTTGCGCCCTTATAATATCTGTCTGTATGTCTGGTTGTCTGCATTACGACATTATGACGTAGCTGTATATGTGTGTGTGTGTGAGTGTTTATATATAGTGTGTGTGTATATATATATATATATATATATAGTGTGTAACGTTTTTCGAAATATTTACTTCTGCGTTCACAGATTGATTTTTTATTATAGTTTCAGAAGATCCCGTTAAGGGGGAAAGTAGCGATTCTTTGCTTAAACTTTAATCTGTTATTTTAATATATATATATATATATATATATATATATATTTATATATTCGTGTACAGATACTTTTGCATACACAAAATATAAACAAACGTATTTATTTCACGCAGCTCGATAAGGATAAATATATATCAAATATATAAGAACCCTAGAGCAAATCCCGAGCAACGCCGGGCCATTCTGCTAGTATATATTAAAATAACAGATTAAAGTTTAAACAAAGAATTGCTGCTTTCACCCTTAACGCGATCTTCTGAAACTAAAAACAGTGTGAGCCTCGGCAGTTGAAATGGCTCTTCCAGTGCATCTCCCTTACCATCCTCCGGGGAAACACCTTCTCCATCCTGTCTGCAGTGGCTGTGGGTAGGCCAGCTCGTGGGACCCCATTTGCTCACCATACGGATTAATGGGCAAAGTTATAAACTATTGTAAATAGTCAATATTGAAGCCAGAGTCAGAAATGTGGGCAATTTAAGAATTAGGGAAGCCTTGATTATATGTAGACTCAACAAACATAAATAACAGATTAGAACTCAGCACACAATTCTTAAGGAAACATCTACATGTACACACACAACTTAAACACAACAATCTACACAAGAAATTTGATTCCATGAGATAATACATACAATAATTGACATCCTCCTGCTTCTACAGCAAACTTTAAAAAACACTTGAAAGTGGTTTAAAGATTTTAAATATAGATCTAATTTCAAAGTGAATAGACTGGAATGTTTTTCTCTTTTACGTTGCCCTCATCTTAGCGTCTTTACGTTGCCCTCATCTTACCGTCCATTTTGCATAGACAAGAGAGATTATTTTTTTCCAGAAATTTTTTTAGGTTCTGCCGCTGCCCACTCTCCTCTATCTTTCTATTTCTTCTTTAATTTCTGACTCTATTTTCTAATGAAGGACTAGCGTCCGAAATGTTAAGACCCTTCAGGGAGAAAAGTAATAATATATTCTTTCAGTGTATCGTATCATTTGCTTTGTTATCTCTGTTTGCCTTTTCCACAAAGCCCATATTACTGCAGACTTTAATTAGTGATGATGATGATTACATATATAATCATCGTCATCATCATCATCACCGTTTAAAGTCCACATATATAACTTTTCCTCACTATCACACTAATTTTTTCCTTCTTTTTATCTTGTTCGCAGATAAGTATCTTGTTTGCACCGTAAGTAATGATCCAAGACACACCGTAAGTAATGATCCAAAACACACAGCTCGAACCTAGAGTGGCTTTTAGAAGATGTCAATTATTTTGGAACAGTATTGATTACTCCAGAAAATATGCAGCCCCTTCAAACAAGCATAAATAAACAGAAAATACTTATGTCTTGAATTATATGTAAAAAAATGAAATAATCAAATTATAACTATAAAAGTAGTGTGAGTTCTTTATTTTATTGAAAGGAAATCCAAGCTTTAAATCTAATTATGACAAAACAGACCATTACCAAAAAAACCACCAGAATCAAAAAAGATCTAAATGGGAATTGCTTCAGTGAATGAAATAGTTGACAATTATCTGAATTGCTTAATATTTTGTTATATGTTTCAGCTATCATATTCAGCTATTCTAAAACCATGCAAACAAAATAGAAACAGAAAGCCTGAACTAGCGTGGATGTGTAATTTAAAATATAAAATTTTGTCCCCGAGCACATTCTGATGGTGTCAGGAAGACGATAGAGACAATTTGGAGATACAAACTCCAAACTACACCTAAATCAGTTTATCGCAGTTTATGGAAGCAGCTCAATCCCTGTAAATGACACCCCGACAAAAGAAGAGGTTGAGAATTGGACATCTATATGGGAAACAAATGACGGATTTAGCAAACAAACATTCAAACCATTTATTGGAAACAGCTCTACAGACTTCATAACAGGATACTGGCTGAATAATTTCACATTCTATCGGCAAGATAGAGAACCCATTACAGTAAAGAAAACTGCGTAATGTCTCATCAAGGGTGATCTGGCTATTTAGGGAAATACCCAGATCACCCATGCTAAAAATTACTACCCAATAGCCTGCCAGAACATTATGTATCTGGGTGTCTTAATCTGTTCTTGCAGGATCATTGTGCTGATTAGATAAACTAAGAACCGTACGAACACGACTGTGGTGTGGCTGGACAATCAGAAGGGTTTTGATAGTGTACCTCATGGTTGAATTAACAAGTAGCTGCTGTTGAATGCCTGACCAAGAACTGGTCAGAAAATTGATACAATACACTACCAGAAAGGTATCTTTTATTTTATCAGTGCTGCTTTTCGTCCTCTCACTGAACCCTCTATGATACCTGCTCATAAAGCAAAGTGAACTGAAGTTGTATGGACCAAATACCAACTATATAAAAAAACAATTGTCTTGATCAAACGTCTCCACTTCACAGGCCAGTTTCTCCCTGATACAGTCCCGACACCGCATTTTTGGTTTCTGTATACTTTCACACAGTTGTGTCTACCTTCACACAATTGCTTTAGAATATGATGATCAAAAACATCCGGACAACTGATAGCGAAAGATGACGCACATATCCCGTTCGCGAACTTCCAAATCACTGATGATCACTTTCTATCGCACACCAAGTAACTTACGAAGAGATTGTTGGTGAAATCTCTCCAGTTCCTTCAGGTGCTACACTAAGAGGAGATACATTTTCACCTTTATTTTGATAGTAATACCATCATGCAGCCGTCCCATCAATTGTTCAACGTACAGAAACTTGTTAGCAACTTTTAGTTTCTTTCCATACATGTATGCTGCATGTCACTTGGTGCAAAAAGATCACATTCATCTGCATACAGTCTTGGATTACAGATTACCTTACTGCTTTTTTTTTAGAAATTTCCCAGAGAGAAATTAATTCACGTATAAAAACGTATTATTTTGGTGAATCAACGTCTTAGCAACGACTCGAGAACCACCCAACCGATTGTTTTCAAACTTTAAAAATGTAATACTTATGCTCCTGTGAGTGTTTTGAGCAAAATAAATTTCAAATTGTCAATGCCCTAGAGACCACATTAGGCGATTTAGCGATCTCTCTCTATAATTCTTAGTCTTTCTTTTTAGATAGATACATAGATATAACGTTGCTCCCTTATAATATCTGTCTGTATGTCTGGCTGTCTGCATTACGACATTATGACGCTATATGTGTGTGTGTGTATATATGTATATATAGTGTGTGTATATATATAGTGTGTAACGTTTTTCAAAATATTTACTTCTGCGTTCCGTTCACAGATTGATTTTTTTAGTTTCAGAAGATCCCGCAAAGGGTGAAAGCAGTGATTCTTTGCTTAAACTTTAATCTGTTATTTTAATATATATATATATATATATATATATATATATATATATATATATATATATATATATATATATATATATATATATATATAAAACAAATAACGAAACGAAATTAAATTTCGTTTCGTTTGTAACTCACTTTTGTATGACTGACGCTTAAACAATTAAGTTAAAGATGTACATCCATATATGTATACTGAAATACTAGTATGTATATGAATACACACACGTATACATATGTAGGTGTACCAAGTTTTTTCACTGGTCACTTTACTGTGAGTGGCCAGCTATTCTGTATGTAAACACACAGACAAACCGGTTTTTAGAGTCATACTGGTTTTTGAGGAAACACCTCTCCTCTATTCTCCAGAAAGCCAGACAAGGAATATTGAACTAGTTTCGTTGTTGTTACAACTCATCAGCAATATTTACCTATCTTCCGGCCTCTCTAGAGAATCGTAAAAGCACATATCGTTATATGCTTTTTCTATGAAAATTAGTAGTGGGCAGACTAACTTGCATAGAGTGTGAGTAAGTACCGGTTCAACGGAGACGATAAAAACAAATAACGAAACGAAATTAAATTTCGTTTCGTTTGTAACTCACTTTTGTATGACTGACGCTTAAACAATTAAGTTAAACATGTACATCCACATATGTATACTGAAATACTAGTATGCATATGAATACACACACGTATACATATGTAGATGTACCGAGTTTTTCACTGGTCACTTTACTGTGAGTGTCCAGCTATTCTGTATGTAAACACACAGACAAACCGGTTTTTAGAGTCATACTGGTTTTTGAGGAAACACCTTTCTTCTATTCTCCAGAAAGCCAGACAAGGAACGTTGACAAGAAATTAGTCTGCCCACTACTAATTTTCATAGAAAAAGCATATAACGAAATGTGCTTTTACGATTCTCTAGAGAGGCCGGAAGATAGGTAAATATTGCTGATGAGATGTAACAACATCGAAACTAGTTCAACGTTCCTTGTCTGGCTTTCTGGAGAATAGAGGAAAGGTGTTTCCTCAAAAACCAGTATGACTCTAAAAACCGGTTTGTCTGTGTGTTTACATACAGAATAGCTGGACACTCACAGTAAAGTGACCAGTGAAAAACTCGGTACATCTACATATGTATACGTGTGTGTATTCATATGCATACTAGTATTTCAGTATACATATGTGGATGTACATTTTTAACTTAATTGTTTATATATATCTATATATATATATATATATATATATATATATATATATATATATATATATATATATATATATATATATATATATATATATATATATATATATATATATATACATTATATATATATATATGCATACTGACATGGAAAGTTGACTGTATATATATCATCATCATCATCATCATCGTTTAACGTCCAGCTTCCACGCTAACATGGGTTAGACGCTTTTTGTTCCATTTGATGCGTGTCTCGCTCGTACAGAAGTGCCTCTGGCAGATTTTTTACAGCTGGATGCCCTTCCTAACACCAACCACATTTACAGTGTGGACTGGGAGCCTTTTCACCATGTCTCATACACGGCCACCTTACTGTGTGGACTGTTGTGTCATCGGCACAGTCGACAGAACAGGAGAGGGAGGATGGGGTAGGGTTCGTGGCGTGGGGTGTATATTGTGTTAAGAGGTGCCTACTAACTGTAGATTTGTATGCAATGGTAGTCCGGTCTTCTGTACAACTGCATGGTGCCAAAGGTCTTGATCCAGTGTCATTGTCTTAGAGAGGTGTAGGTGGGCAAGGTCAGTTTTTATCACCTTGTCCAAGGTTTTTCTTGGTCTAGCCACTACGCAGCTTCCATTAATTTTCATTGCCCGGCACTTTTTTATACAGCTGTCATCCTTCACACGCATCACATGGCCATACGAACGCAATCTCCCCTCCAAAACACAACATTTGATACCTCTTATGCTTAGTCTCTCTCTCAATTCGTTTATCATCATCATCATCATCATTTTACGTCCGCTTTTCCCTGCTTGCAAGGGTGGGACGGGTCTTATACAACACATCATCAGTCCACTGTTCCTTCTACTGGAATTTCTTGGCACTTCTTTACCCAGCGGTCATCCTCCTTGTGATGTGCATCACATGTCCATACCATCTCAGTCTTCTCTCCTGCACCACAACTTATCTCCCTTATACACAGTTTCTCTCTCAACTCATCTACGCTTGGTCGTTCATGCACATTGACATTGCACATCCAACGGCGCATGCTTGCTTCATTTCTCTCCAGCCATCATATATCCTCTGAAGTTGCCTCCCATGTCTCACTACCATGCAGCATCGCACATCTCACACAGGCATCATATGACAGGCCGTTCGTATGCTGGGAGAAACCCTTCTTTGTCAACAGAAGAAGCAGCTCCCTAAACTTCTTCCAACCCATCCTTATTCTAGATACTATGGCCTCGGAACACCCACCTCCCATGCTAATCTGATCACCTAGGTACTGGAAGCTATCAACCACTGCTATAGCAGCCACCTACATTTGAAAAAATGTGTCTATCACTGCAATTACTACTGTCAACTTTCCCTGTACATCTACTGCATACATAGTTTTCCCTACCTGTTAGTTTGCCTGCTATCCCACTACATCTCTTGTGTACCCAAGATCTGCATTGCGTACATTTTATAGACTTTATGCCAGCTCCTTGGAATCAGAGTTTTGTCCTCTCTTCTACTTATCAACACTCTTGTTTTAGCTATGTTCACTCTCAGTTCTCTTGCTTACAACTGCTGTTTCCATAGCCAGAATATATTCTCTAGCTCCTCTACTGATCCCTGCTATAAGAACCAGATCGTCAGCATAGAGAAGTTCCCATGGGCAGCCAGTCTTAAACTCCTCTGTTATGGCTTTGAGGACTATAATGAACAAGAGCGGGCTGAGGACCGAACCTTGATGTACTCCTACTTGTATCTGGAATTCTTCACTAAACTCCATTCCTACCCTGATTTTACTGACAGCACCTCTGTACAAAGTTTGCACCGTCCTTACAAGCCATTCCTCAACACCTAGTTTCCTTAGGGACCACCAGATCACAGATCGGGGTACCCTATCAAAGCCTTCTCTAGGTCAACAAAAGCTGAGTATAGTGGCTTATTCTTCTCTAAGAACCTCTCTTGTAATTGTCTCTCCAAGAAGAGGGCATCTGTTGTACTTTTCCCAGGCACAAAACCAAACTGCATCTCATCTAATTTGACCGTTTCTCTAATCAGTTGTGCTAATATCCTTTCTGCCACTTTCATAACCTGATCCATCAGTTTTATATATATATATATATATATATATATATATATATATATATATATATATATATATATATATATATATATATATATATATATATATATATATATATATATATATATATATATATATATATATATATATATATATATATATATAAGTAAAAGGTAAACAGAAATAACAACACAATCAGTGCAGTATATGGAAGGGATATATTAGATTAACGCTTGATATAGCAGGAAGAGGGTCTTAATGTTTTGGCCGCTAGGCCTTCATCAGAAGAAAGAATGAGAAATACGATAGATTGAGGGGACGGGCGGGTTGGAATTGGAAAAAATGTCTTTAGATAAAAATAACAGGTCCATTCATGTTGACATCTCTTGCAAAACTGTTGGTGCTGGCGTTTTTAGAAAAGTGAATATGTACTTCATTAATGAAGCTCAGGAAAGTTTTCAGATTTTTATGCTCATTTCTTACGTGGATGACTGAATTATTCCGGAGTTCCTCTTTATGACCTGTCTCAGTAAGGAGTTCCTGTTTATGACCCATCTCAGTAAGGAGTTCCTCTTTATGACCCATCCCAATGTGGAGTTCCTGTTTATGACCCATCTCAATGTGGAGTTCTTCTTTATGACATGTCACAGTGTGGAGTTTCTCTTTATGACCCATCCTAGTAAGGAGTTCATCTTTATGATCTGTCACAATGTGGAGTTCCTCTTTATGACCTGTCTCAATTTGGAGTTCCTCTTTATGACCTGTCTCAGTTTGGAGTTCTTCTTTATGACCTGCCTCAATTTGGAGTTCTTTATGACCTGTCTCAGTTTGGAGATCCTGTTTATGACCTGTCACAGTGGGGGGATCCTTTTTATGACCTGTCTCAGTTTGGAGTCCCTCTTTATGACCTCTCTCATGGGGTTCCTCTTTATGACCTGTCTCAGTAAGGAGTTCCTGTTTATGACCCATCTTAGTAAGGAATTCCTGTTTATGACCCATCTTAGTAAAGAGTTCCTGTTTATGACCCATCTCAGTAAGGAGTCCCTGTTTATAACCCATCTCAGTTTGGAGTTTCTCTTTATGACCTGTCACTGTTTGGAGTTCCTCTTTATCACATACTAGAGTTTGAAGTTCCTTTTTGTGACCTGTCTCAGTCTGGATTTCTACTTTACGACCTGCCTCAGTTTGGAGTTCTTCTTTATGACCTGTTTCAGTGTTGAGCTTCTCTTTATGACCTGTCACAGTGTGGAGTTCTTCTTTATGACCTGTTTCAATTTTTAGTTCCAGTTGATGATCTGTCTTAGTTTGGTATACACCTTTATGACATACCACAGTTATTAGTTCATCTTTATGACCTTTCTGAGTTTGTTGTATGTCTTCATGACATATGAGAATTTGGTATCCATCTTTATGACCTTTCTCAGCCTGGTGTACTTCTTCATTATATATCATAATTTGGTGTTCATCTTTATAACCTCTCTCAGTTAGGTGTTCTTCGTTATGACATGTTTCAATTTGGTCTTCCTCCTTACACATCAGATCTATCTTAGTTTCATCTGGTTGGACATCTGCCTTCTTTGAACACAAGGCACACACTGTATCATCCTGTAATGAGTAAATAATATTATAAGAATTAATTTCATCATTTTATCTGTTGCTCGGGATTTGCTCTAGGGTTCTCATATATTTAATATATATTTATCCTTATCGAGCCTCGTGAAATAAATACGTTTGTTTATATTTTGTTATTGTGTATGCAAAAATATCTGTACACGAATATATAATTATATATATATATATTAAAATAACAGATTAAAGTTTAAGCAAAGAATCGCAGCTTTCACCCTAACGGGATCTTCTGAAACTAAAATAAAAAAAATCAATCTGTGGACGCAGAAGTACATATTTCGAAAAACGTTACACACTATATATATACACACACTATATATACATATATACACACACACACACAGCGTCATAATGTCATAATGCAGACAGCCAGACATACAGACAGATATTATAAGGGTGCAACGTTATATCTATGTATCTATCTAAAAAAAGAAAAACTAAGAATTATAGAGAGAGATCGCTAAATCGCTTAATGTGGCCCCTAAGGCATTGAAAATTTGAAATTTTCTTTTCTCAAAACACTCACAGGGCCATAAGTATTACATTTGTAAAGTTTGAAAACAATCGGTTGGGTGGTTCTCGAGTTTTAGATATCTATATATCTATATATCTAAAATAGAGAATGTCTGTCTGTCTGTCCGATCACTAAAACTCGAGAACTCGATCTCTCTCTATAACTCTTAGTCTTTCTCTTTTTAGATAGATACATAGATATAACGTTGCGCCCTTATAATATCTGCCTGTATGTCTGGCTGTCTGCATTACGACATTATGACGTGGTGTGTGTGTGTGTATATATAGTGTGTGTGCGTATATATATATATATATATATATATATATATATATATATATAGGAAAAAGTATGACCCCGACGGCAGAGCTCAAGTTGTCAGAGACGGCTATTTCTGGACTGACTCTGCCGTCGGGGGTCATACTTTTTCCTATTTCCCACTCTACTACCCTAAGTATTGAGTACTCTGGTGCGTTATGGTCTCCATCTGGTTCCTTACCACAATTCCTTTGTTATATATATATGACAAGTAAGTATGTTTTGAAAGTGAGCAGGTTTGAAATTAGAAAATAGAATAGCTTCCACCGTATTTTTGACTAAAGAAATTTTAGTCTGATAATGGGGTTTAGAACCCTCAGATAAATGGAAAAAGATGAGTATTGACGTAGTGTGTAACGTTTTTCGAAATATGTACTTCTGCATTCACAGATTGATTTTTTATTTTAGTTTCAGAAGATCTGTTAAGGGTGAAAGCAGCGATTCTTTGCTTAAACTTTAATCTGTTATTTTAATATATATATATATATAATTATATATTCGTGTACAGATATTTTTGCATATACAATAACAAAATATAAACAAAAGTATTTATTTCACGAGGCTCGATACGGATAAATATATATCAAATATATGAGAACTCTAGAGCAAATCCCGAGCAACGCCGGGCCATTCTGCTGGTATAGATTAATTAAACACTTTTTAATGATGACCTAATTATTGTTTAAACCAGATCATACGGTAAGAATTCAAATATGGAATTAGGAGAAAATTTAGGAATATCTACAGAGATATTCAGAGGTCAAGTATGAGATTAAGTAAGGTAAGGTATGGTATGGTATGGTATGGTATGGTATGGTATGGTGTGGTATGGTATGGTATGGTGTGGTATGGTATGGTATGGTATGGTGTGGTATGGTATATGGTGTGGTATGGTATGGTATGGTGTGATATGGTATGGTATGGTATGGTGTGGTATGGTATGGTGTGGTGTGGTGTGGTATGGTGTGGTATGGTATGGAGTGATATGGTATGGTATGGTGTGGAATGGTGTGGTGTGGTATGGTGAGGTATGGTGTGGTATGGTATGGTATGGTGTGGTATGGTTTATATGGTGTGGTATGGGGTGGTGTAGTGTGGTATGGTGTGGTATGGTATGGTGAGGTATGGTGTGATATGGTATGGTATGGTGTGGTATGGTTTATATGGTGTGGTATGGGGTGCTGTAGTGTGGTATGGTGTGGTATGGTATGGTGTGATATGGTATGGTGTGGTATGGTGTGATATGGTATGGTATGGTGTGGTATGGTATGGTATGATATGGTATGGTATGGTGTGGTATGGTATGGTGTAGTATGGTGTGGTATGGTATGGTGTGGTATGGTGTGGTGTGGTATGGTTTATATGGTGTGGTATGGGGTGGTGTAGTGTGGTATGGTGTGGTATGGTATGGTGAGGTATGGTGTGATATGGTATGGTGTGGTATGGTATGGTGTAGTATGGTGTGGTATGGTTTATATTGTGTGGTATGGGGTGGTGTAGTGAGGTATGGTGGGGTATGGTATGGTGAGGTATGGTATAATATGGTGTGGTATGGTGAGGTATGGTGTGTAATGGTATGGAGTGGTATGGTATGGTGTAGTATGGTGTGGTATGGTTTATATGGTGTCATATGGGGTGGTGTAGTGTAGTATTGTGTGGTATGGTAATGTATTGGTACGATGTGGTAGTGTACGGTATATTGTGGTAAGGTATGGTGTGGTATGTTATAGTGTAGTGTGATATGGTATGTCGTGGTATGGTATGGTTTGGTATGGCATGGTGTGGTGTGGAATGGTATAGTATTGTGGTATGGTATAGTAAGGTGTTGTATGGTATGGTATAGTATGGTGTGGAATGGAATGGTGTGGTATAGTATGGTATAGTATGGTATGGTATGATTTGGTATAGTATGGTGTGGTATGGGATGGTGTGGTGTGGTAAGGTTTGGTATAGTATGGTGTGGTATGAGGTGGTGTGGTGTGGTACGGTGTGGTATGGTATGGTAAGGTATGGTATGGTGTGATATGGTGTGGTATGGTGTGGTACGGTGTGGTATGGTATGGTAAGGTATGGTATGGTGTGATATGGTGTGGTATGGTGTGGTATGGTATAGTGTGGTGTGGTATCTTGTGGTATGGTATAGTATAGTATGGATAGTATGGTGTGGTATGGTATAGTATGCTGTGGTATGGTATATTATGGTGTGGTATGGTATAGTATGGTATGGAATGGTGTGGTGTGGTATGGTGTGGTGTGGTATATGGTAGTATAGTATGGTGTTGTGGTATGGTGTGGTGTAGTGTGGTATGGTGTGGTGGTAATGTATGGTGTGGTGTGGTGTAGTGTGGTATGGTGTGGTGTGGTATGGTGTGGTATGGTGTGGTGTAGTGTGGTGTGCTGTGGTATCGTGTGGTGGTATGGTGTGGTGTGGTTTGATGTGGTAGGGTATGGTGTGGTATGGTGTGGTATGTTATAGTGTGATATGGTGTGGTATGGTGTGGTATGGTGTGGTATGGTAGGGTATGGTGTGGTATGGTATGGTATAGTGTGGTATGGTGTGTTATTGTATAGTGTGATATGGTAGGGTATGATGTGATATGGTAGGGTATGGTGGGGTATGGTATGGTGTGGTATTGTATAGTGTGATATGTTAGGGTATGGTGTGGTATGGTGGGGTATGGTATGGTATAGTGTGGTATGGTGTGGTATTGTATAGTGTGGTATGGTATGGTATGGCATGGTGTGGTATGATATGGTATGTTATGGTATGTTATGGTGTCGTATGGTGTGGTGTGGTATGGTGCGGTATAGTATGGTGTGGTATGATATGGTATGGTGTGGTATGGTATAGTTTGGTATGGTATGGTATGGTATAGTATAGTGTGGTATGGTATAGTGTGGTATGGTATGGTGTGGTATGTTATAATGTGGTTTGGTATAGTGTGGTATGGTGTGGTGTGGTATGATATGGTATGGTATGGTGTGGTATAGTATGGTATAGTATGGTGTGGTATGGTATAGTGTGGTATGGTATGGTGTGGAGTGGTATGGATTGATATGATATGTTATGCTATGGTATGGTGTGGTATAGTATGGTCTGGTATGGTGCGGTATGGTATGGTGTGGTATGGTGTGGTATGATATGGTATGGTATGGTGTGGTATGGTATGATATGGTATGGTATGGTGTGGTATAGTATGGTATAATATGGTATAGTATGGTATAGTATGGTATAGTATAGTGTGGTATGATATGGTATGCTATGGTATGGTGTGGTATAGTATGGTCTGGTATGGTGCGGTATAGTATGGTATGGTGTGGTATGATATCGTATGGTGTGGTATGGTATGGTATATGATCTGTCACAATGTGGAGTCCACTTCCTACCCGTTTTTTTCTTTCTTTTTCTCTTTTTTTCTTCCATATTTTCCTTTTTTTTTCTTTTGTTTCCTTTCTATTTTATTCACAAGATATATTCCATAAATAAAAGTGACTGAATATTTTAATAAATCTGTTTATGTATTTGTTAAAAAAAGAGCAAATAAATAATCCTTTTTATGAACTGTCACAGTGGGGAGATCCTTTTTATGACCTGTCTCAGTTTGGAGTCCCTCTTTATGACCTGTCTCATGGGGTTCCTCTTTATGACCTGTCTCAGTAAGGAGTTCCTCTTTATGACCCATCTCAGTAAGGAGTTCCTCTTTATGACCCCTCCCAATGTGGAGTTCCTGTTTATGACCCATCTCAATGTGGTGTTCTTCTTTATGACATGTCACAATGTGGCGTTTCTCTTTATGACCCATCCTAGTAAGGAGTTCCTCTTTATGATCTGTCACAATGTGGAGTTCCTCTTTATGACCTGTCTCAGTTTGGAGTTCCTCTTTATGACCTGTCTCAGTGTGGAGTTCCTCTTTATGACCTGTATCAGTGTGGAATTCCTCTTTATGACCTGTCTCAGTGTGGAGTTCTTCTTTATGACCTGCCTCAATTTGGGGTTCTTCTTTATGACCTGTCTCAGTTTGGAGATCCTGTTTATGACCTGTCACAGTGGGGAGATCTTGTTTATAACCCATCTCAGTAAGGAGTTCCTGTTTATGACCCATCTCAGTAAGGAATTCCTGTTTATGACCCATCTTAGTAAAGAGTTCCTGTTTATGACCCATCTCAGTAAGGAATCCCTGTTTATAACCCATCTCAGTTTGGAGTTTCTCTTTATGACCTGTCACTGTTTGGAGCTCCTCTTTATCACATACTACAGTTTGAAGTTCCTCTTTATGACCTGTCTCAGTCTGTAGTTCTACTTTACAACCTGCCTCAGTTTGGAGTTCTTCTTTATGACCTGTTTCAGTGTTGAGCTTCTCTTTATGACCTGTCACAGTGTGGAGTTCTTCTTTATGACCTGTTTCAATTTTTAGTTCCAGTTGATGATCTGTCTTAGTTTGGTATACACCTTTATGACATACCACAGTTATTAGTTCATCTTTATGACCTTTCTGAGTTTGTTGTATGTCTTCATGACATATCAGAATTTGGTATCCATCTTTATGACCTTTCTCAGCCTGGTGTACTTCTTCATTATATATCAGAATTTGGTGTTCATCTTTATGACCTCTCTCAGTTAGGTGTTCTTCGTTATGACATGTTTCAATTTGGTCTTCCTCCTTACACATCAGATCTATCTTAGTTTCATCTGGTTGGACATCTGTCTTCTCTGAACACAAGGCACACACTGTATCATCCTGTAATGAGTAAATAATATTATAAGAATTAATTTCATCATTTTATCTGTTACTAGCAGAATGGCCTGGCGTTGCTCGGGATTTGCTCTAGGGTTCTCATATATTTGATATATATTTATCCTTATCGAGCCTCGTGAAATAAATACGTTTGTATATATTTTGTTATTGTGTATGCAAAAATATCTGTACACGAATATATAATTATATATATATATATTAATATACAGATTAAAGTTTAAGCAAAGAATCGCTGCTTTCGCCCTAACGGGATCTTCTGAAACTAAAATTTAAAAAATCAATCTGTGAACGCAGAAGTACATATTTCGAAAAACGTTACACACTATATATATACACACACTATATATACATATACACACACACACACACAGCGTCATAATGTCATAATGCAGACAGCCAGACATACAGACAGATATTATAAGGGTGCAACGTTATATCTATGTATCTATCTAAAAAAAGAAAAACTAAGAATTATAGAGAAAGATCGCTAAATCGCTTAATGTGGCCCCTAGGGCATTGAAAATTTGAAATTTTCTTTTCTCAAAACACTCACAGGGCCATAAGTATTACATGTGTAAAGTTTGAAAACAATCGGTTGGGTGGTTCTCGAGTTTTAGATATCTATATATCTACTTATAATATATAACCAGCAATTTCTCTGTCTGTCTGTCCGACAGTGGAAACACGTGCGCGCGTGGTTGCTATCTCTCTCTCTCTCCAGCTATCCCTCTCTTTTAGTCTGTCTGTTTCTCTCACTCTCACTCTTTCCTCCCCTCTATCGCTGTGACGAATGGGGAGATGGAGGAGGAGGAGGAGGAGGAGAGAGTCACTTCGTCACTTCACCTCTGTCTTTCTTTCTCTCCCCTCTCACTCCCTCATTACGTACAGACATTAGGGCGGTGGATTGGCAGAATCTGTAGAGAGTCGGACACCGTGCTTCATAGCATGGAGTTACGTCCCTTTACGGTCTGAGTTCAAATACCGCCGAGGTTAACTTTGCCTTTCATCCTCACGGGGTCGATAAAATAAAGTACCAGTAATGTACTGGGTAATTGCTGGCCTTGTGCCAAAAGTAGAAACAATTATTAGAAACATTGCTTCATTTTTACATATCTAAGCATTAGTAAAATAACTAATAATTTCAAAAGTAATTTTTCAATTCCAATTGTTATGAACAGCAAAACATTAATAATAATTTTGTTCTAAGAAATATATATACATTTCTGTGTGTGTAATATATATATATATACACACACAGAAATATATATACATTTCTGTGTGTGTAATATATATATATACACACAGAAATATATATACATTTCTGTGTGTGTAATATATATATATATACACACACAGAAATATATATATATACACACAGAAATATATATACATTTCTGTGTGTGTAATATATATATATATATACACAGAAATATATATACATTTCTGTGTGTGTAATATATATATACACACACAGAAATATATATATATACACACAGAAATATATATACATTTCTGTGTGTGTAATATATATATATATATATATATATATATATATATATATATATATATATATATACACACACACAGAAATATATATACATTTCTGTGTGTAATATATATATATATACACACACACAGAAATATATGGGCATTTCTCTGTTTGTCTGTCTGTCCTTCCCTAAAACTCAAATGTAGGTGCTACAGAAATATTACCTTCCCCTTCCTTTCTCCACTTTGGTACTACCAAGAGAAACACTGTCACTATAGAAATATTACCTTCCCCTCTCCACTGACTTTGGTCACTGAGACCGAGGGAATCGCTGGTTGCTATAGAGACACCTTGCACAAGCCAGAAGTAACCAGTTCGAGGCGGTTCTGACTTGACACCATGCCAAGTCTACTTATAATATATAATGGACATTTTTCTGTTTGTTTGTCTGTCTGTCCGTCTGTAAAAAATGCCAAGGAAACAAATAGACGCGGTTTCAAATCTCTATGCTTTTCAAATTCATTACATTAATCTTTATTTATACGTTTCGCTTTACGAGTGTTTCGACTTACGAGTGTTTCGGCTTACGAGTGTTTCGGCTTATCATTATATATAAACATTTCTATTTCCATCGTTTTATCGTAAACGTTTATATATTTCCCTCGTTATATCATAACGTTTATGTATCATAACGTTTATATTTCCGTCACTAATCTCTTTTTCTCCTTTTTCGTTTTAACATATATTTATTTCAAAGATTTCACCGTATAGATAACATATATATTTGTACATGCATAAAAGACACACCGAGAGACGATGAACATGTGGTGCCGAAAACATTTCTCATCCAAATCTCAACAATATCAGTATATACAGTAGATTTGCTAGCAGAAAACCGCCCACCGGGTGGTTTTCTGCTAGTCTATATATCTAAAATAGAGAATGTCTGTCTGTCTGTCCGATCACTAAAACTCGAGAACTCGATCTCTCTCTATAACTCTTAGTCTTTCTCTTTTTAGATAGATACATAGATATAACGTTGCGCCCTTATAATATCTGCCTGTATGTCTGGCTGTCTGCATTACGACATTATGACGTGGTGTGTGTGTATATATATATGTATATATAGTGTGTGTGCGTATATATATATATAGGAAAAAGTATGACCCCGACGGCAGAGCTCAAGCTGTTTTGACGGCTATTTCTGGACTGAAATAGCCGTCGAAACGGCTTGAGCTCTGCCGTCGGGGTCATACTTTTTCCTATTTCCCACTCTACTACCCTAAGTGTTGAGTACTCTGGTGCGTTATGGTCTCCATCTGGTTCATTATCACAATTCCTTTATATATATATGACAAGTAAGTATGTTTTGAAAGTGAGCAGGTTTGAAATTAGAAAATAGAATAGCTTCCACCGTATTTTTGACTAAAGAAATTTTAGTCTGATAATGGGGTTTAGAACCCTCAGATAAATGGAAAAAGATGAGTATTGACGTAGTGTGTAACGTTTTTCGAAATATGTACTTCTGCGTTCACAGATTGATTTTTTATTTTAGTTTCAGAAGATCCGTTAAGGGTGAAAGCAGCGATTCTTTGCTTAAACTTTAATCTGTTATTTTAATATATATATATATATAATTATATGGTATGGTGTGGTATGGTATGGTGAGGCATGGTGTGATATGGTATGGTATGGTGTGGTATGGTGAGGTATGGTATGGTACGGTATGGTATGGTATGGTGTGGTATGGTATGGTGTAGTATGGTGTGGTATGGTTTATATGGTGTGGTATGGGGTGGTGTAGTGTGATATGGTGTGATATGGTATGGTGAGGTATGGTGTGATATGGTATGGTGTGGTATGGTGTGATATGGTATGGTATGGTATGGTATAGTGTGGTATGGTATGGTGTAGTATGGTGTGGTATGGTTTATATTGTGTGGTATGGGGTGGTGTAGTGTGGTATGGTGGGGTATGGTATGGTGCGGTATGGTGTAATATGGTATGGTATGGTGTGGTATAGTGTGGTATGGTGTGATATGGTATGGTATGGTGTGGTATGGTATGGTGTAGTATGGTGTGGTATGGTTTATATTGTGTGGTATGGGGTGGTGTAGTGTGGTATGGTGGGGTATTGTATGGTGAGGTATGGTGTAATATGGTATGGTGTGTGGTATAGTGTGGTATGGTGTGATATGGTATAGTGTGGTATGGTGTGATATGGTGTGGTATGGTATGGTATGGTGTGATATGGTATGGTATGGTGTGGTATGGTATTGTGTAGTATGGTGTGGTATGGTATGGTGTGGTATGGTGTGGTGTGGTATGGTGTGGTATGGTTTATATGGTGTGGTATGGGGTGGTGTAGTGTGATATGGTGTGGTATGGTAATGTATTGGTACGATGTGGTAGTGTGGTGTGGTATATTGTGGTAAGGTATGGTGTGGTATGGTGTAGTATGGTGTGGTATGGTTTATATTGTGTGGTATGGGGTGGTGTAGTGTGGTATGGTGGGGTATGGTATGGTGAGGTATGGTGTAATATGGTATGGTATGGTGTGGTATGGTGAGGTATGGTGTGTAATGGTATGGAGTGGTATGGTATGGTGTAGTATGGTGTGGTATGGTTTATATGGTGTCATATGGGGTGGTGTAGTGTAGTATTGTGTGGTATGGTAATGTATTGGTACGATGTGGTAGTGTACGGTATATTGTGATAAGGTATGGTGTGGTATGGTATGGTTTGGTATGGCATGGTACGGTATGGTGTGGTATAGTATGGTGGGGTGTGGAATGGTATAGTATTGTGGTATGGTATAGTATGGTGTTGTATGGTATGGTATAGTATGGTAGGGTGTGGAATGGTGTGGTATAGTATGGTATGGTATGGTATGGTTTGGTATAGTATGGTGTGGTTTGGGATGGTGTGGTGTGGTATGGTTTGGTATAGTATGGTGTGGTATGGGGTGGTGTGGTATGGTGTGGTATGTTAAGGTATGGTATGGTGTGATATGGTGTGGTATGGTGTGGTATGGTGTGGTATGGTGTGGTATGGTGTGGTGTGGTATGGTGTGGTATGGTATGGTGTAGTATGGTGTGGTATGGTTTATATGGTGTGGTATGGGGTGGTGTGGTATGGTGTGGTATGTTAAGGTATGGTATGGTGTGATATGGTGTGGTATGGTGTGATATGGTGTGGTATGGTGTGGTATGGTGTGGTGTGGTATGGTGTGGTATGGTATAGTGTGGTATGGTATAGTGTGGTGTGGTATCTTGTGGTATGGTATGGTGTGGTATGGTATAGTATAGTATGGATAGTATGGTGTGGTATGGTATAGTATGCTGTGGTATGGTATATTATGGTGTGGTATGGTATAGTATGGTGTGGTATGGTATAGTATGGTATGGAATGGTGTGGTATGGTGTGATGTAGTGTGGTGTGGTATATGGTGGTATAGTATGGTGTTGTGGTATGGTGTGGTGTAGTGTGGTATGGTGTGGTGGTAATGTATGGTGTGGTATGGTGTGGTGTGGTATGGTATAGTATGGTATAGTGTGGTATGGTGTGGTATGGTATGGTATGGTATGGTGTGGTATATGGTGGTGTGGTGGTGTGCTGTGGTATGGTGTGGTGGTATGGTGTGGTGTAATGTGGTGTGCTGTGGTATGGTGTGGTATGGTGTGGTATATGGTGGTGTGGTGGTAATGTATGGTGTGGTGTAGTATGGTATGGTGTGGTGTGGTTTGATGTGGTAGGGTATGGTGTGGTATGTTATAGTGTGATATGGTGTGGTATGGTGTGGTATGGTAGGGTATGGTGTGGTATGGTATGGTATAGTGTGGAATGGTGTGTTATTGTATAGTGTGATATGGTAGGGTATGGTGTGGTATGCTAGGGTATGGTGGGGTGTGGTATGTTGTGGTATTGTATAGTGTGATATGTTAGGGTATGGTGTGGTAAGGTATGGTATAGTGTGGTATGGTGTGTTATTGTATAGTGTGATATGGTAGGGTATGGTGTGGTATGGTAGGGTATGGTGGGGTGTGGTATGGTGTGGTATTGTATAGTGTGATATGTTAGAGTATGGTGTGGTAAGGTATGGTATAGTGTGGTATGGTGTGTTATTGTATAGTGTGATATGGTAGGGTATGGTGTGGTATGGTAGGGTATGGTGGGGTGTGGTATGGTGTGGTATTGTATAGTGTGATATGTTAGAGTATGGTGTGGTAAGGTATGGTATAGTGTGGTATGGTGTGTTATTGTATAGTGTGATATGGTAGGGTATGGTGTGGTATGGTAGGGTATGGTGTGGTATGGTAGGGTATGGTGGGGTATGGTATGGTATAGTGTGGTATGGTGTGGTATTGTATAGTGTGGTATGGTATAGTGTGGTGTGGTATGGTATGGCATGGTGTGGTATGATATGGTATGCTATGGTGTAGTATGGTGTGGTGTGGTATGGTGCGGTATGATATGGTATGGTATGGTGTGGTATGGTATGATATGCTATGGTATGGTGTGGTATAGTATGGTCTGGTATGGTGTGGTATGGTGTGGTATGATATGGTATGGTATGGTATGGTGTGGTATGGTGTGGTGTGGTATAATATGGTATGCTATGGTGTGGTATAGTATGGTATAGTATGGTATAGTATAGTGTGGTATGATATGGTATGCTATGGTATGGTGTGGTATAGTATGGTCTGGGATGGTGCGGTATAGTATGGTATGGTGTGGTATGATATCGTATGGTGTGGTATGGTATGGTATATGATCTGTCACAATGTGGAGTCCACTTCCTACCCGTTTTTTTCTTTCTTTTTCTCTTTTTTTCTTCCATATTTTCCTTTTTTTTTCTTTTGTTTCCTTTCTATTTTATTCACAAGATATATTCCATGAATAAAAGTGACTGAATATTTTAATAAATCTGTTTATGTATTTGTTAAAAAAAGAGCAAATAAATAAATGTCAACAAACCCTGTGTATTCGACGTAGCCGATACATTAAGTTAGTAATGAGAAAACTTTGTGCTGCAAAGCATGGTGCCCGACTCTCTACCAATACTGCCAATCCACCGCCCCTTCAATTAATATATAATTGTTTCTACTTTTAGCACAAGGCCAACAACTATCTCAGTGCATCACTGGTACTTTATTTTATCGACCCCGTAAGGATGAAAGGCAAAGTTAACCTTGGCCGGATTTGAACTCAGACCATAAAGGGGCGTAACTCTATGCTACAAAGCATGACGTCTGACCCTCTACCAATACTGCCAATCTACGAGCATTAGGATTGGCAGTATCAGTAGAGGATCGGACGTCATGCTTTGACGCATAGAGTTACGGCCCTTTCCATTCTGAGTTCAAATCCCGGTCAACTTTGCCTTTCATCCTTACGGGGTCGATAAAATAAAGTACCAGTAATGTACTAGGTAATTTGCTGGCCTTGTGCCAAAAGTAGAAACAATTAATATATAATGCTCGTGTTTTTGTATGTCACGCAAAGGGAGGTAACTCATCTACTACTTACTACTACATTGACTCTAAATTCTGCCAGTTGCAGACTGCGCATCAACATGAGATATTTTTCTCCACAAAGTTCGATCACCAACAGCAAAGTCTAAAGAGCAAAGATCAAGTTCAGTCCATAGGTTGACATTATCAAGCCATTGTTTTGGCTGCCGGCCTCTGCTTCTCTTACCAGCCAACTTTCCTACCAGGCATAACCTACTCACACCATGAGTTGATCTCTGCTGTTGCTGATCGAACTATGTGGAGGAAAAATATCTCATGTTGATGCAGTCTGTACCTGGTGTGTATGTAATAATTATTTTTAAATCGCTTTCTCTGAATGACTACACTTTTGTGAGTGTTTGTGTGTTTGTGTGTGAGTGTAAGAGTGTTTTTGTGTGTCTGAGTGTGATTGTGTGTGAGTGTATGTGTCTGAATGTGTATGTGTGTGTGTGTGTGTGTGTGTGAGTGTTTTTGTGTGTATGTGCATGTGAATGTTTTTGTGTTTGCGTGTATGTGTGTGTATTTGTATGTGTTGCCCAAGGAGCCAAGTTCCTAGCAATATCGAAATAAATTAGAATTATCAAGAATATAAAACGACCGCAGTTGAAAGATATATACCAAGGGTTCCCAACCTTTTTTGTCGTTATCGCCCACTTTTCCACACACAAAAATTCCCATCGCCCACCTGTGCAGCAATTTTAAGGAGGCAAAAATAAAGCATTATTCAGAACGGTTGCTTCAAAAATGAAATATTTATTGAGATGAAATATTGCAAAATGGGGATTTGGAGTTGAAACGTTATTCAGAAGAATTAAGTTTTTGATTGTTAAATGTTTCTCAATGAAACAAAATTGAAAAATTATACATGTATTAAATGTTCAACAAACTCGCCATGTTTTGTTTTCAGTGTGATCATTGAGGCTGATGCGACGCAGCTAGTGCAGACACATTTGATTGCAAACTTGTCAATTTTAATCGCAAGTCTCCTCGTTTGGCTACATCCAGTCCACTTCTGCTTTTAGAAAGTAAAGTACCAACGTGACTGAAACCAGATTCGACCAAGTACGACGTTGGGAAGGCAAGCAAAATTAATTTCAAATGCTTCTATAGGTTGGGGTAAGAATTCAATATACTTTGATGATACCACAAGCCTTCTTTACCATGAAGCCGATATTGCATTGTGGCCTCATTATCATTTTGCAATTCAATTAGCTCCTCCTGAACGTCGTCCTCGCAATAGACTGTTTGGACTTCAAACGGATTGGTATATCGATTTGGAATATTCAATGTAATAACATCTTGAAATCATGTTTCTCCTACCAATCTCTTTCACAAAACCACCGCCTCGGCTATCACTCCTTAAGTTTAGACCTGGTTGCCTTTTGATATGCTAGATGGACTGTAGAATTCTGGTGAGTCTGAAGAATCTGGACACTCAATGACAATGCCAAAGTTAAAGATAAATTCACCTTATGTTGCCGGACGAGAATGCAAGGACTCCTCCTCTTTATTTCGGCCGCGGATGGCTAACATAACCCCATCTCCCTCACCCCTCCCTGCGCCTCATCCCTTCCACCCACCAAACGCAATCCAAAACTTCAGAGTTGGTACCATGAATATAGGCACCTTAAAAGGTCGCTCTAACGAGGTTGTAGTAATGCTTGAACGTAAGGAGGTCGATGTTTGCTGTATTCAAGAGACCAGGTGGAGGGGTGTGTCTGCTAGATTCATTGTGGGTAAAAAACAATGTTATAAACTTTTCTGGGTGGGAAATGACAATGGGCTGGGTGGAGTAGGAATCATGGTAGCAGAAAAGTGGGCAGATAAGATAATAGACGTAAATAGAGTGAACGACAGAATAATTAAAATAAAACTTGTCCTAAATAGAACTACTGTGACAATAATATCCGCCTATGCATCCCAATCCGGACTGCCTGGCGTTATAAAGGTCGGATTCTATGAGTCGTTAATGCTTACTACCTCCCAAATAACCGACAGTGACTATATAATTATTGCTGACGACCTAAATGGTCATGTTGGACAACATTGTGACGGCTATGACAGAATCCATGGAGGCTATGGGTTTGGTACTAGAAATGAGGAAGGCTCCAGAATCCTGGAATTCTGTGACGCAAATAACCTAACTATCTGTAACACAAACTTCAAAAAACGAGACAATCACTTGATCAGCTATAAATCAGGGGAACACGCCAGTCAGATAGATTATATCCTTACCAGAGGACGTGACAGAGTGTCTGTTGTAAACACTAAATCCTTCCCCCATGAAGAATGCACCTCCCAACATAGCCTCATAGTTAGCGACCTCATAGTCAGGACGAGACGTACTCGACAACAGAGGAGGACTACCCTAAGGAGAAGAATGTGGAAGTTAAAGCACCCCACAGCCAGTAACAAATTTAAAAGCATATTACTTGACAGTAAGGAAGATAAATTAGAGACGTACAATATAGAGGAACAGTGGGTTTTCCTGAAAGTTAACTTGCTGAAGGCGACAGATGAAATCTGTGGCTAGAGCAGATCTATAGGCAGGAGGAGAGTAACTTGGTGGTGGAACAGTAAGGTGGAGGAGTCAATCAAGGCCAAAAAGCAGGCTTGGAAAGTATGGCAGGATGGGGGAAGTAGAGAAGACTATCAAGTGACCAGGAAGGAATCTAGGAGACAAGTGTACTTCGCAAGAAGGGAAGCAGAGGAAAGAAAGTTCAAGCATGTTCTACAACGCGATGACCAAAAACGTGAAATGTTCAGGATTGCTAGTCAATGTGTCAAGAAAAACCTTGATATTGTCGGGGAGAAGTGTGTCCGTAATGATGATGGTGTACTTGCCATCACTGACGCTGATAAGAAGGTAGCTTGGAAGTGTCACTACGAGAGGCTACTAAATGAGGAGAATAAATGGGAGAAAGATAGTCTGCCTCACATCGATCCAATAGAAGGACCAGTAGTGCAAGTTGAAGGTAATATAATAAGTAAGGCAATCAAAGATATGAAGACAGGCAAGGCAGCTGGGCCTTCGGAGATAGTTGCTGAAATGCTGAAAGCATCTGGAACGGTGGGACACACTATGGTCACACGGATTAGTAAACCAAGTCATACCAAATGACTGGCGTAGCAGCATCATCATTAAATGCTACAAGGGTAAAGGAGATGCAGTAGACAGAGGAAACTATAGAGGCATTAAATTAATTGACCAGGTCATGAAGGTCGCAGAAAAAGTAATAGCGCAACTAATCAGAGAGCAAATTGATCTAGCCGAAATGCAGTTTGGGTTTGTATCAAGTAAAAGTATCATAGACGCCCTTTTCCTTGTACGACAACTACAGGAGAAGTACCTAGTTAAAAGTAAACCCCTCTACTTAGCTTTTGATGACTTGGAGAAAGACTTTGACAGAGTCCCCCCGTGCCATTATCTGGTGGGCCCTTAGTAAACTAGGTGTTGATGAATGGCGTGTGAGAGCTATACAAGCTATGTATAAAGAAACAGTCAGCAAGGTTAGAATTAACAACGAATATAGTGAAGAATTTAGCATAAAATTTGTTGTTCATCAAGGCTCTATCCTTAGCTTCCTCCTATTTATTATTGCCCTTCAGGCTATAACAGAGGAGTTCAAGACCGGCTGCCCATGGGAACTTCTCTATGCAAAAGATTTAACGCTCATAGCTGAATCGATGGCTGAACTAAAGAAGAAATTCCAAATTTGGAAACATGGCCTAGAATCAAAAGGCCTTAAAGTTAACTTGTCTAAGACTAAAGTTCTAGTATGTAGGAAGGAAAATAGGGTACAGGTCGCCTCTGGGAAATGGCCATGCTCAGTGTGTAGGAAAGGAGTAGGCAGAAATTACATTTTATGTCCCAAATGCAAACTATGGGTACATAAAAGATGTAGTCGGATCACAGGTAAGCTATCTAAGAACGTAGATTTTATATGTGGCCGGTGCACAGGTGCAATAAGTAACAAGCGCCCACAGGATACTAGCTCCTTCTATTGCTCAGATGGCTCTATAGAAATAGTGTAGAACTTCCGTTACCTGGGTGACAAAATCAGAAATGGTGGAGGGTGCTCAGAAAGTACAGTAGCCAGAGTCAGAACGGGATGGAAAAAGTTCAGAGGGATTATACCACTATTGGCCGCTAAAGGTTTCTCTCTAAAAATGAAAGGAAGACTGTATGATGCCTGTATACGAACAGCAATGTTACATGGCAGTGAGACATGGGCATTGTGTGCAGAGGATCTGCACAGATTGGAGAGGAACGAAGCATGCATGCTCTGCTGGATGTGTAATAGTAATATGCGTGAACAGCAAAGCATAAATGAACTAAGTGAGAAATTAGGTATAAGAGGGATCAGATGCTGTTTACTCGAGAGAAAGCTATGTTGGTATGGTCACGTGATGCGCATGAAAGACGACAACTGTATTAAAAAATGCAGGGCGATCAAAATTGACGGAAGTTACTGAGTAGGCAGACCCAGAAAAACCTGGGACGATTTGATAAATTCCGACCTTACACACTTACACCTCTCTAACACAATGTCACTGGACCGAGATCTTTAGCGCCACGCAATAATACAGTAAACCCGCCTTACCTAAGTACAAAGCGAAACCTACAGTCAGTAACACCTCTTAATCAAATACACCCCATTCCCACTACCCCAGCCTCCATTAACACCACCCCTTTCTCTGTAATGTTATGTTGGTACCACAACATCCAGTCCTAAATAAATGAGGTTGTGTAGGTGTCACGACAACAAAAAAAACACAGTCCACACTGTAATGTGGCTGTGTAGGTAACACGGTAAAAACCTCCCAGTCCACACTGTAAATGTGGTTGGTGTTAGGAAGGGCATCCAGCCGTAGAAAACCTGCCAGACAGTCCCATCTAACAACCTGCCAGACAATTCCAGTCTAAACCCATGCTAGCGTGGAAGATAGATGTTAAACGATGATGATGATGAATTCGCTCCACCATGTCATCATGAAATGATTGTAGATATTCACGATAGGTAATGATATTCTTGTCAACCAATTCATCTTTCAAAGAGTCCAGTTGTGGAAATTGATGCAATTGACGTTTGGAAATGTTTATTTTATACGGGACCAATTTCAAAATGAAGGCGGTGATAAATGATTTACAGTCGACAAGAGTTTTTTGCTTTCCTTGCAACAACTTAATCAAATCATTGAGTTTAGTGAATATATCGCTCAGAAAAAAAATATCGCACTTTGCAGCAATCAATGAAGCCGACAAAGGAGTATTTTCAAAGAAAGATATGATCACATGAAACAGTTCAACAAAGCGAACAACACAGTTACCCTTTGACAGCCATCGTACTTCGGTATGGTACAAAAGCCTAACAAAGTCATCATCATTATCGAGACACAGTTGACGGAAAATTCGATCAGACAAGGAATTTGATTTCAGTTTATTCACAGTCTTGATAACCAACTGCAGCGCATCATTCAACCGACCATTGATATTTTTTGCCACTAAATGTTGGTGTATCACACAATGAACTGTTAAAATCTGTTGAAAAATTTCACGCTTTAGGAGAGATGAAAAACCTCTGTATCTTCCAACCATGGAAGAGGGCCCATCAGACGCACAGGCAATAATATTGGTCAGTGGGATATGATGTTTAGAAAGAAAACGCTTAAGCATATCGAAAATAGATGTACCTTTTGAATCAAGCAGCAAGTTCTCTATGAACAGTATTTCCTCACAAGGTTGAAGGTATTCATTGAAATATCGAACATAAACCATCATCAAACATTGGTTATCTATAACGGTTGACTTACCAGAACACTGGAGAATTTGAATGAGTTGATGTTTGACATCTAATCGTCGAGAAATTGTATTGTTACTAAGTGGAATTTTCTTGATAATTGTGTCGGACTTCTCGTGCATTACAGTCGACAGAACTTCTTCAATGACAGGTCGAAGCAATGTTTCTCCTATAGTGTGGCACTTCCCGGTCTTTGCGACCAGTAATACCGTCATTTTCCTGTACAGTTTCTTCCCTAAACATCGTGTTCAGTGTTTTCCACTTTTCGAAAGAGGCCTTAAGTTGCAAAAAATATGACAACGGTTTGTCTTTTTTGTCAGAATGCTTGGAATCAAAATGATATTTCAAGCGTGAAGGTTTCATGGCTTCATTGCTCAAAGTTTGCTGGCATAGAAGACACATGGGTAATTGACAGTTCTGAGGAGAAGCAATAAATCAATGCTGTACTGGCGACAAGTTTTCTTTACCGGAGGCATCAGGGAAGTTAAAATTCGAAAAAAGAATTCATAGAAGTGGAATCGGTGAAAGCAGAAATTCACGATGCGTGACAACAGCAGTGTTAACACGTTTTGCCGTTGGTCTTGTGTCATCACCTGTTTTAGCTTAACGATGCACGCGAATGTGTGCGCATCCAATGCGAGCTATCCATACGAGCTGTTTGGCAGCCGTAAACAAACAGCCCGAATTATTAGCCGTACAGTGTTCGGCAACCATCGTTGCCATTTTGTTCACCACTGACAAAGGAACGATGGACTAGTTTCTAGCTTATTAGCTGTCATCAGCACCGTATACCTTCCTGTCAGTTGATTGTTTACAAACAAACCGAGCATTATAATAAATGTTCGGTAAACCCATACGTACATATATATATGTGTGCATGTATGTATATATATATACATACTACTGTACGTCTGTATACATATATATATGTACGTATACATACTTATATTTAAGTATCAGCCGTATTAAGAGTGAGAAATGAATTTTCCTTTTTTCCATTATTATAATATATATATATCATCATCATCATCATCGTTTAACGTCCATCTTCCACGCTTGCATGGGTGTAGACGGGAATTTTCCCACTTGAGGTAAGATTGGTTGTCTTGCTCGTATAGGACTGTCTGGCGAGTTTTCTACGGCTGGATGCCCTTCCTAACACCAACCACGTTACAGTGTGGACTGGGAGGTTTTAACCGTGTTACCTACACGGCCACATTACAGCGTGGACTGTGTGTTTTTTTTTTGTCGGGACACCTACACGACCTCATTTGTTTCGGACTGGATGTTGTGGTACCAACATAACTTCACATTTAAGGGGGGGGGGGGTGGAAGGGGGGGTAGTGAGAAGAGGGGGTGTATTTTTTTAGAAGTGCCTACTGACTGTAGGTTTCGCTTTGTACTTAGGCAAAGCGGGTCTTCTGTATGACTGTGAAGCGCCAAAGATCTCGGTCCAGTGACATTGTCTTGGAGAGGTGTAAGTGTGTGAGGTCGGAATTTATCAAGTCGTCCCAGGTTTTTCTGGGTCTGCCTACTCCGTGGCTACCGTCTATTATTATCGCCCTGCACTTTTTTATACAACTGTCGTCTTTCATGCGCATCATGTGACCGTACCAACATAGTCTTCTCTCGAGTAAACAACATCTGATCCCTCTTATTCCTAATTTCTCCCTTAGTTCATTTATGCTTTGCCGTTCACGTATATTACTATTACACATCCAGCGGAGCATGCAAGCTTCGTTTCTCGCCAGTCTGCGTATATCCTCTACACACAATGCCCAGGTCTCACTGCCATGTAACATTGCTGTTCGTATGCAGGCATCATACAGCCTGCCTTTCATTTTTAGAGAGAACCCTTTAGCGGTCAATAGTGGTATAAGCTCTCTGAACTTTTTCCATCCCTTTCTGACTCTAGCTACTGTACTTTCAGAGCACCCTCCACCACTGCTGATTTTGTCACCCAGGTAACGGAAGGTGTCCACTATTTCTATAGAACCATCTGTGCAATGGAATGAGCTAGTATTCTGTGGGCACTTGCTGCTACTTATTGCACCAGAGCACCGGTCGCATATAAAATCTATATTCTTAGTTAGCTTACCTGTGATTCCACTACATCTTTTATGCACCCATACTTTGCATTTGGGACATAAAATGGAGTTTCTGCCTACTCCTTTTCTACACACTGAGCATGGCCATTTCCCGGATGGGACCGGTGCCCTATTTTCCTTCCTACAAACTAGAACTTTAATCTTAAACAGGTTAATTTTAAGGCCTTTTGATTCTAGGCCATGCTTCCATGTTTGGAATTTCTTCTCTAGTTCAGCCATTGATTCAGCTATGAGCGTTAGATCATCTGCGTATAGGAGTTCCAATGGGCAGCCGGTCTTGAACTTCTCTGTTATAGCCTGAAGGGCAATAATAAATAGTAGGGGGCTAAGAACGGAGCCCTGATGAACACCAACTTTTACGCTAAACTCTTCACTATATTCGTTGTTAATTCTAACCTTGCTGACTGTTTCTTTATACATGGCTTGTATAGCTCTCACAAGCCATTCATCAACACCTAGTTTTCTAAGAGCCCACCAGATAATGGGACGGGGGACTCCGTCAAAAGCTTTCTCCAAGTCGACAAAAGCTAAGTATAGGGGGTTTACTTTTAGCTAGGTACTTCTCCTGTAGTTGTCGTACAATGAAAAGAGCGTCTGTGGTACTTTTACCTGACACAAACCCGAACTGCATTTCATCCAGATCAATTCGCTCTCTGATTAGTTGCGCTATTACTTTTTCTGTGACCTTCATGACCTGGTCGATTAATTTAATGCCTCTATAGTTACCCCTATCTAGGGCATCTCTTTTACCCTTGTAGCAGTTAATGATGGTGCTGCTACGCCAGTCCTTCGGAACAACCCCATTCTGTATGACTTGGTTTACTACCCGGGTGACCATAGTGTCTCCCACCGTTCCAGAGGCTTTAAGCATTTCAGCAACTATTGCCGAAGGCCCAGCCGCCTTACACGTCTTCATATCTTTGATTGCCTTACTTATTATACTACCTTCGACTAACACTGGTGGTCCCTCTATTGGATCGATGTGGGGGAGACTGTCTTTCTCCCATTTATTCTCCTCATTTAGTAGCCTTTCGTAGTGACACTTCCAAGCTACCTTCTTATCAGCGTCAGTGATGGCAAGTATGCCATCATCGTTAAGTACACACTTCTCCCCGACAATATCAAGGTTTTCCTTGACACATTGCCTAGCAATCCTGAACACCTCACGTTTTTCGTCCTCGCGTTGTAGAACATGCTTGAACTTTCTTTCCTCTGCTTCCCTTCTTGCGAAGTACACTTGTCTCCTAGCTTCCCTCCTGGCCACTTGATAGTCTTCTCTACTTCCCCCATCCCGCCATACTTTCCAAGCCTACTGTTTGGCCTTAATTGACTCCTCCACCTTACTGTTCCACCACCACGTTACTCTCCTTCTGCCTATAGGCCTGCTCCAGCCACAGACTTCATCTGCCGCCATCAGCAGGTTTGCTTTCAGGAATTCCCACTGTTCCTCTATATTGTACGACTCTAATTGCTCTTCCTTACTGTCGAAAGCATCAAGTAATATGCTTTTAAATTTATTACTGGCTGTAGAGTCCTTTAGCTTCCATATTTTTCTCCTGAGGATAGTCCTCTTCTGTTATCGAGTACGTCTCGTCCTGACTATGAGGTCGCTAATTATGAGTCTATGTTGAGAGGTGCATTCTTCATGGGCCAGGGATTTAGTGTTTACAACAGACACTCTGTCACGTCTTCTGGTAAGAATATAATCTACCTGGCTGTGTGTTCCCCTGATCTGTAGGTGATCAAGTGATTGTCTCATTTTTTGAAGTTAGTGTTACAGATAGTTAGGTTATTTGCGTCACAGAATTCCAGGACTCTGGAGCCTTCCTCATTTCTAGTACCAAACCCATAGCCTCCATGGATTCCGACATAGCCATCACAATGTTGTCCAACGTGACCATTTAGTGCGCCAGCAATAATTATATAGTCACTGTCGGTTATTTGGGATGTAGTAAGCATCAGTGTCTCATAGAATCTGTCTTTTATAACGCCAGGCAGTCCGGATTGGGGTGCGTACGCAGATATTACTGTCACATCATCATCATCATCATCATCGTTTAACGTCCATCTTCCACTCTTGCATGGGTTTGGACGGGAGTTTTCCCACTTGAGGCAAGATTTGTTGTCCTGCTCGTATAGGACTATCTGGCGGGTTTTCTACGGCTGGATGCCCTTCCTAACACCAACCACGTTTACAGTGTGGACCGGGAGGTTTTTACCGTGTTACCTACACGGCCACATTACAGCGTGGACTGTGTGTTTTTTTTTTTTTGTCGTGACACCTACACGACCTCATTTGTTTCGGACTGGATGTTGTGGTACCAACATAACTTCACATTTAAGGGGCTGGTGTGGATGGGGTGGGGGTAGTGGGACGGGGGTGTATTTTTTTAGAAGTGCCTACTGACTGTAGGTTTCACTTTGTACTTAGGCAAGGCGGGTCTTCTGTATGACTGTGAAGCGCCAAAGATCTCGGTCCAGTGACATTGTCTTGGAGAGGTGTAAGTGTGTGAGGTCGGAATTTATCAAGTCGTCCCAGGTTTTTCTGGGTCTGCCTACTCCGTGGCTACAGTCTATTTTGATCGCCCTGCACTTTTTTATACAGCTGTCGTCTTTCATGCGCATCATGTGACCGTACCAACGTATTCTTCTCTCAAGTAAACAACATCTGATCCCTCTTATTCCTAATTTCTCACTTAGTTCTTTTATGCTTTGCCGTTCACGTATATTACTATTACACATCCAGCGGAGCATGCAAGCTTCGTTTCTCTCCAGTCTGCGTATATCCTCTGCACACAATGCCCAGGTCTCACTGCCATGTAACATTGCTGTTCGTATGCCGGCATCATACAGCCTGCCTTTTATTTTTAGAGAGAACCCTTTAGGTGGCCAATAGTGGTATAAGCTCTCTGAACTTTTTACATCTCGTTCTGACTCTAGCTACTGTACTTTCAGAGCACCCTCCCTCACTGCTGATTTTGTCACCCAGGTAACGGAAGATGTCCACTATTTCTATAGAACCATCTGTGCAATGGAATGAGCTAGTATTCTGTGGGCACTTGCTGCTACTTATTTCACCGTAGTTCTATTTAGAACAAGTCTTATTTTAATTATTCTGTCGTTCACTCTATTTACGTCTATTATATTATCCACAAATTTTCTGCTGACATGATTCCTACCCCACCCAGCCCATTGTCATTTTCTACCCAGAAAAGCTCATAGCATCGTTTTTTGCCCACAATGAATCTAGCAGACCCCTCCCCCACCTGTTCTCTTGGATACAGCAAACATCAACCTCCTTACGTTCAAGTATTCCTACAACCTCGTTAGAGCGACCTTTTAAGGTGCCTACATTCATGGTACCAACTCTGAAGTTTTGGATTGCGTTTGGTGGGTGTTAACGGTGGGGCGTGGGGAGGGGGGAGGGGGTTGGGGTTATGTTGGTCATCCGCGGCCGAAACAAAGAGGAGGAGTCCTTGCCTTTTCGTCCGGCAGCATGAGGTGAATTTGTCGTTATCTTTGTCATTGTCACTGAGTGTCCAGATTTTTCAGACTCTCCAGAATTCCTTAGTCCATCCATCATATCGAAAAGCAACCAGAAGTGATAGCATAGGCCGCTGATTTATGATTGGTCCAAATAATATATATATATATATTATATATATATATATATATATATAATATATATATATATTATATATATATATATATATATATATATATATATATATATATATATATATATATATATATATATATATATATATATATATATATTATATACATATATATATATATATATATATATATATATATATATATATATATATATATATATATATATATATATATAGATTTCTTTATTAGCCACAAGGGCGCAACAAGAAAGGGGACAATACAAAGACATGCCGGGGATTTTACATACAGTCGTGTAAAAAATATAAAAACAAACAATTTCAACAATCGAAATCCCCAATAGGGGGGAGGCGCCACAAATGGGTTGTTTAATACCCCGTCGATAGAACAACCCTCAACTCAAGGAGCGTGTTGTGCAAGTGCTCCTTTCTTCCTTTTGCTCTCTTCCTCAACCTACAGGCTTATAAACAGAGAAGGCCCAATCACTCGGGCCATTTTCGCTTCATTCACCCACCTTTCAGTAAATTTAAGAATAGAGGTGTAACACACAAGTTATCATATATTGGTAAACGGAATAGAAAATGCTGACAAATTGTTCACAGTTGAAAAATGGTTTAATTAGGAATAAAAGAGTATTAGTGATTGTATGGGTTAGTATTCAGTTGTGGTTTTAAGTTTTTAAGTTTTTACCGGTTGCGCATTTCTAAATGCTTTTCAAAAATAATTTTGAGATAGAGTGTCCGTGTTGTTTGCTCTGATCTGATTAGTTTTGGGAATTCTACCTGTTTTTATGTTAAAAAAGTGGCTCCAGCGTTACTTTGGTGTTGCAAAAATTCTTGTGGTCAAAACAATTTTGATTGGTCGGTAGAGGTCATGTGAATGTAAGAAATTGATTTTGCGCCAAGACTGTTTTTATGTTAAAAAAGTGGCTCCAGCGCTACTTGGTGTTTGCAAAAATTCTTGTGGTCAAAACAATTTTGATTGGTCGGTAGAGGTCATGTGAATAAAAAATTGGTTTTGCGCCAAGATTGAGAAATGATTCTTTCACAACAAATATGTGTGTGTGTGTGTGTAGTAGTAGTAAGGTGTTCGATGTTGTGATAATGGTTAGCAGGGATGTGTGTCAAATGGCTATTAAGATAAGTGTGTGTGTGTGTGTGTGTGTGTGTGTGTGTGTGTGTGTGTGTGTGTGTGTGTAGCAGAGTAATTCGTGGTAGCAGGGATGGTCAGTAAGAATGTGTCTGAAAGCAATGGGGGGGTATTTTAGCATGTCAAAAGATATTTTTCAGCTTTTGTCTTATACGGAGAAGTGCGTGTGTGTGTGTATAAGTCTCTTTGTATGTTAATGTACGCGTGTATATGTGTGTGTATATATGTGTGTGTGGGGGGGGGACCAGTATTTTTTTCCCCCTGGTAAAATGGTGTACATTATTCGATTTTTTCAGTAAAATCGGTTCTCTTAATAGAACATCAAAAATCTTAACAATAAAAGGTGTGAAATGATATTCACTATATATATATACACATACATATATTCACTATATATATATAATATTAACATAAAAACAGGTAGAATTCCCAAAACTAATCAGATCAGAGCAAACAACACGGACACTCTATCTCAAAATTATTTTTGAAAAGCATTTAGAAATGCGCAACCGGTAAAAACTTAAAAACTTAAAACCACAACTGAATACTAACTCATACAATCACTAATACTCTTTTATTCCTAATTAAACCATTTTTCAACTGTGAACAATTTGTCAGCATTTTCTATTCCGTTTACCAATATATATATATATTATATATATATATGTTGCTGTATTCTATCGGCTACTTTGCTATGCTGTATTCTATCAGTTAGTTTGTTAGCCTTGATGGCTACCCTCTCTCTATCTCTCTCTCTCTCTCTCTCTCTTTCTCTCTCTCTCTATCTATCCCTAAGCCATCTATTACCTCCCGTTCTCTCTTCACCCATTCCTCCTCACTCATCTTGAAACTATTGAAGAGATAAGACACACTCTACTCTGAAAGGCTAAAATGAATCACTAGAGTTGATTTAGCTTCGTTCCAGTCATCCATCCATACAAATCTGGCCAGGTATTTCAGCCACCACAACACATCTATTTGTTATCCTCATTTTTCCACTACCATGCTGACTCTGTCTCTGTCTATTTTTCCATCAAAGGCTACAGGCCATGACTGGCTATTATTAATATTATTGTTGCTGTATTCTATCGGCTACTTTGCCATGCTGTATTCTATCAGTTGGTTTGTTAGCCTTGACGGCGACCCTCTCTCTACCTCACAATTTCCCTCCCAGCCCCTCATACCACCATAGCCTATTCGACCAATCAAACCTCAGTATGCCATTTCTTTTACTACTACTACTACTACTACTACTACTACTACTACTACTACTACTACTACTACTACTACCTAACTCTCTCCTCCCCTGTCCCAGCCCAACACACCCTGCCATTACTGTTCTTCTGGCCCTGAATTTTCCTACCGTTATGGATGGATGAGTTGACAATAAATTGGAGCAACTCTGAATTAATAGATGAAATGAATATGAATCCGCGAGCTACCAAGCACCCATGTGGAGCGCCAATCCAGAGAGAGGAAACACACACACACCCCTGCAAAAATCGACCCTTCCCTACGAGTGTCGACAAATGCCCAAAACTCAGAGTTGGTACCATCAATGTAAGCACAATGAAAGGATGAGCAGGAGAAATCGTAGAAATGCTAGAGCGAAAGGAAATTGATGTACGCTGTGTGCAAGAGACTAGATAGAGAGGAGAGTCTACTAGAGTCCTTGTAGGAAAAAGTTGGTGCTACAAATTTTTCTGGGTGGGAAATGACTATGGGATGGGTGGTGTAGGTATACTACTAGCTGACAAGTGGGTAGATAAAGTAATCTCAGTGTACAGGGTAAATACAAGAATCATTAAACTCAGACTAGTCCCGAATAAAACAATTACCACAATAATATCAGCTTACGCACCCCAATCGGGGTTGCCAGACGAACTTAAAGATAGATTTTACGAGTCCCTAATACACACTAATGCTCTAACAAGCGACAATGACTTCCTAATCATCGCAGGAGATTTCAACGGACACGTAGGTAAACACTGTGACGGCTTCAATAGAGTCCATGGAGGCCATGGGGTTGGCACAAGAAATGAAGAAGGATTCAGACTTCTAGAATTCTGCGACGCCAATGACATGTCGATATGTAACACAAACTTCAAAAAACCCGACAACCACCTGATCACCTAGATCAGATAGATTTTATCCTCATCAGAGAACGTGACAGATGGACGGTCGTAAACACAAAAGCCTTCCCTAGTGAGTAATGTACCTCCCAACATAGCTTAGTTGTCAGCGACCTCACAGTCAGAACTAGACGAACCTGGAAACAGAGGCCAACCTGGAGAAGAAAGATCTGGAAGCTGAAAGACCCCTCAGCCAGTAACAGATTTAAAGATATTTTACTCAACGCCTACGACAGTAAAGAAAAACAGATAGAGACATTCAATGTAGAAGAGAACTGGGAGTTCCTAAAAAATAACTTACTAGAGGCGACAGATGAGGTCTGTGGCTGGAGTAAGACCACAAGCAGGAGGAGAGTGACTTGGTGGTGGAACAATAAGGTAGATGAGGCAGTTAAGGCCAAGAGACAGGCATGGAAAGAATGGAAGAACGGGGGGGGAGCAGGGTACATTACATAGAGACCAAGAGGGAAGCTAGGCGACAAGTATACTTAGCTAGGAGGGAAGCAGAGGATAGAAAATTCAAGCATGTTTTGCAACGTGAGGACCAGAAACAGGAGGTGTTCAAGATTGCGAGGCAGTGTGTCAGAGAGAATTGTGATGTCATTGGAGAGAAGTGTATCCGGAATGATAAAGGTGAGCTTGCCCTCACAAGTGCTGAGAAGAAAGATGCATGGAAGAGTCATTATGATAGATTACTAAATGAGGAGAATGCATGGGAAGAAGAGACCCTACCCCAAGTAGACCCTATAGAGGGGCCAGCAGTACAAGTCAGCAGCAGCGTAGTAAGTAAGGCAATCAAAGATATGAAGATGGGGAAGGCAACCGGTCCATCGGGTATAGCTGCCGAGATGCTGAAGGCATCTGGGTCTGTAGGTCACACTATAACCGCACGTATTGTTAACCAGGTAATACTAGAAGGTGTCATACCAAAAGATTGGTGCAGTAGCATCATTGTCAACTGCTACAAAGGTAAAGGTGACGCACTCGATAGAGGAAACTATAGAGGTATAGAGCTGATGGACCAGGTCATGAAAGTAACAGAAAGAGTTATAGCACAGTTGATTAGGGACCGGGTGAAACTAGATGAGATGCAATTTGGGTTTGTACCAGGAAGAGACACCACTGATGCCTTCTTCCTTGTGAGGGAGTTACAGGAAAAGTACCTAGCTAAAATTAAGCCACTCTACCTGGCATTCGTCGATCTCAAGAAAGCCTTTAACAGAGTTCCACGTACTGTAATCTGGTGGGCTCTTAGAAAACTAGGAGTAGATGAATGGCTTGTGAAAGCTGTACAAGCCATGTATAGGGGAGCAGTCAACAAAGTTAGGATTAGCAATGAGTATAGCGAGGAATTTAGCGTACAGGTTGGGGTCCACCAGGGCTCTGTCTCTTAGCCCTCTCTTGTTCATCATAGTCCTGCAGGCAATAACGGAGGAGTTTAAGACCGGATGCCCATGAGAACTCCTGTATGCTGATGACCTCGCACTTATAGCTGAATCTATGGTAGAACTAGAGAAGAAATTCCAAACTTGGAAGCAGAGACTAGAAAAAAAGGGTCTCAAAGTATACATGACAAAGACTAAGGTCCTTGTAAGTAGACGAGAAAACAGAACCCAGATCCCCTCAGGGAAATGGCCATGCTCAGTATGTAGGAAAGGTGTAGGTAGGAACTCCATTCTCTGCCCCAAATGCAAACAATGGGTACACAAGAGATGTAGCGGGATCTCAGGAAGCTTAATTAAGAATGTAGGCTTCACATGCAGCAGCTGTGCTGGGACAGCAAGCAGCAAACAGCCACAGGAAACAAGTACCACCAATCTCTGGGAGGGCTCTGTAGAAACAGTAGACAGCTTCTGCTACCTAGGCAACCGAATTAGCAGCGGAGGTGGGTGTTCAGAAAGTACAATAACAAGGGTAAGAACGGGATGGAAGAAGTTCAGGGAACTGCTACCACTGCTAGCTGCAAAAGGCTTCTCCCTCAAAATGAAAGGCAGACTGTATGATGCGTGTATCCGAATAGCGATG
>OZ024752.1:22313374-22388374 GCA_964016885.1 Eledone cirrhosa | reverse complement strand
ATGTATTACATCGAAATGCATTATTAAAAAAAAAAAAAAAAAAAAAATTATCGGTAAATTATTCCATCGTGCGTTATAATTTTTTTTTTTCACTGCGTCTCAATATTTGTATTTTGCACATAAATCCTCCTGGATTCTGATTGGGTGACGCAATCTTCAAAAATTTGCCTGTATTCCGGAGCGTTACGAATGGCCATTATACGTCTTCTGCGTTTGTTTGCCAGCCAATTTGATTTAAAGGCAACGCCTTTTTGAAAAATATAAGAAAACCCTTTTTTTTTTATTCTTAACATTTTCCTCTCTGCCGCCCGGTGTTCAGGCGATTTTAGCGCCTATGATGGAGACTACCACAGTCGACCAGCTAGCGGCTTCGGCCGACAAAATTATAAGTTTCACTGGAAACCCTGCCTCCGGCTGCGGTCTCTTCTTCTCTCCTGCCTCCTTCGTTGCACCTCAGCCACCGGCTGCGGTCTCTTCGTTCTCTCCAGCAGCTGCCGTCCACACCGATCACTCACTTGCGTCTGTGGCAATACTTCAAGCCATAGAGCAACTCACCAAAGAGGTGAGAAAATTGAGTACCTCCAGGGCTCAATCGCCCAGACGTCGCTTCCAAAGGGCAAGGGAGCTCTTAAGAGTCAATAGCCATCCAAAATCACCGGGAGAGATGACCCCTTAGCCTTTGTCAAGGCAGAATTCTAGGAGAAGGAAAACTCTGATATAACACCTGCAACCCTGATGGTATCCAATGATGTTGACTTGTTCTTCTTTTTGGTAAATATCATCTTGGTTAAGAGAGTGGGACTGGCTTTGTGCAGTGCCTTTGCTCACTATAAAAGCTTCACAGCACAGGCATTGCTTTATATCTGGAGATCTCTCTGCACTTGTCATCACATGGTACCATGGGCCCTGCACTATGTGTCAATAATGGTCACAAGTGTAGTCTTTGTACCAGAGTTTTCAAGTCGCTGGCTGGACTAAAAAGTCACATTCGTTCAGCGCATCGGTAGGGGTTCTCCTACATGGATATAAAGTAGTGGCCGTACTCGAAAACGAGTTGGCAGCCACCATATATATATATATATGTGTGTGTGTGTATGTGCGCCTGTTAGTATAAATACCTACAGGTATAGTTACAGTGAGAGATTGTGAAACCAGAAACCTTTAAAAGAATGCAAATCAATGTGAAATAATATTTACCTTTCTGAAGAGAAAAAAAAAGAGAAAAACAATCATCAAACATATAATCAGAAATACTGTAGTAATTGTTTCTGACATATTTCTTTTCTTTCCTATAATGTTCTGTCTTATCGTAAAGTTAAAAACTTGATGTTTACTGACAAACTTCCGCCTTCAGTATCAACTATCTTACTATGAAATTGAAAGTGAGATCATTCGTCATCGTTTATTTCCGTATTACTACCACCACGCGTAAGTGGAGTTTTCACGCGTTTTTTTATTTTTTTTATATAGATGTAAGTGGAATTACTTAAATGAAAATATAGGTGGCCCTTAAAAGGGCCAAATTAGAAAACAAATTTAAGTTAATTAGAAAACAAGTCATGGTTATCAAATAAATTGGATTTAATCATTTATATTTTCATAGTCATGGTTATCAATGTAGAAAACAAGTCATTTTCACCAACAGTGGAGTTACTTCTGACAGCTAATACCATGAACTATATTTTCATAGTCATGGTTATCAATGTAGAAAACAAGTCATTTTCACCAACAGTGGAGTTAACTTAAATGAAAATATAGGTGGCCCTCCACTTACGCGTGGTAGCAATACGGAAATAAACGATGTTTTGCTTTCGTCGGCTGCTTCGACTGACAGCTAATAGCGTTGTAGTGCCAATTTGTTTTCTAATTTTGCCCCTTTAAGGGCCACCTATATTTTCATTTAAGTTAACTCCACTGTTGGTGAAAATGACTTGTTTTCTACATTAATAACCATGACTATGAAAATATAAATGATTAAATCCAATTTATTTGATAACCATGACTTGTTTTCTAATTAACTTAAATTTGTTTTCTAATTTGGCTCTTTTAAAGGCCACCTATATTTTCATTTAAGTAACTCCACTTACATCTATATGCTTTAATAAAAAATTAAAAAAACGCGTGAAAAAAAAAAAATTTCATTTAAGTAACTCCACTTACGCCTGGTAGTAATACGGAAATAAACGATGTTTTGCTTTCATCGGCTGCTTTCGACTAACAGCTAATAGCGTTGTAGTGCCTTTTTTTATTTTTTATTAAAGCATATAGATGTGTAGCAGTAATATATATCCTTCGTAATTAAATGTATTTTCCTTCGGCGTGGCGAAAGAAAAGTGTTACGGAAGTAAATTGGCTGAAGTGTGAGCCAATCAAAACCTTCGGCGTAGCGATACAAGTAACTGGACTACTTAGACCAGAGAATGGAAATACAGGCAAAATGATTTTCACAGTGCGAAGCAAGAATAAATGGAGTGCATACTTGTAATGGAGTTTGTCTATTTAATGCCTTCTGATCTAACGACTTACATTCTTCATTATAAATGGTGACCCCGATAAGCATTTTTGTACAACAAATATGAAAGAAAGAAAGAACGCTGTCACAAAGAAG
This sequence comes from Eledone cirrhosa, assembly GCA_964016885.1. Lineage (NCBI taxonomy): Eukaryota > Metazoa > Mollusca > Cephalopoda > Octopoda > Eledonidae > Eledone > Eledone cirrhosa. Next base: position 22,385,766 of record OZ024752.1, on the reverse strand, counting down.
AAAAAAACTGAACGTTTTGTTGTTTAGAACAATTATTTCCTTATCATTATATTTATCATTTGCCTGCATGCACAAACACATTTTGTATCGACATGTATTACATCGAAATGCATTATTAAAAAAAAAAAAAAAAAAAAAATTATCGGTAAATTATTCCATCGTGCGTTATAATTTTTTTTTTTCACTGCGTCTCAATATTTGTATTTTGCACATAAATCCTCCTGGATTCTGATTGGGTGACGCAATCTTCAAAAATTTGCCTGTATTCCGGAGCGTTACGAATGGCCATTATACGTCTTCTGCGTTTGTTTGCCAGCCAATTTGATTTAAAGGCAACGCCTTTTTGAAAAATATAAGAAAACCCTTTTTTTTTTATTCTTAACATTTTCCTCTCTGCCGCCCGGTGTTCAGGCGATTTTAGCGCCTATGATGGAGACTACCACAGTCGACCAGCTAGCGGCTTCGGCCGACAAAATTATAAGTTTCACTGGAAACCCTGCCTCCGGCTGCGGTCTCTTCTTCTCTCCTGCCTCCTTCGTTGCACCTCAGCCACCGGCTGCGGTCTCTTCGTTCTCTCCAGCAGCTGCCGTCCACACCGATCACTCACTTGCGTCTGTGGCAATACTTCAAGCCATAGAGCAACTCACCAAAGAGGTGAGAAAATTGAGTACCTCCAGGGCTCAATCGCCCAGACGTCGCTTCCAGAGCCGTTCGCCCTCGCCACGCCGCCGCCACACAAGCAAGCCAGGACTGTGCTACTACCACAGCCGTTTGGGCGCGGCGGCACGCTCTTGTAACCAGCCCTGTTCGTTTTCCATCCAGGGAAACGGATTTCAGGAGACCTGAGCACGGCACAGTCTCCTCTGACGCTCCCAAATAATCGTGCGTTCTTTATAACTGACACGTTTTCCCAAGCTCGATGTCTAGTGGATACAGGTGCTGCTTGCAGTATATGGCCGCTAAAACTTCTCAAAGAGAAGTCGCCAGTTTCATCCATTTCTCTGCAAGCCGTAAATCATTCTCCTATCTCCACGTATGGTCAAATTTCTCATTCTTTGAACCTGGAATTGCGAAGAGACTTCACGTGGATTTTCACGGTGGATGATTTGCCTTACCCTATTCTAGGCTCGGATTTCCTGCACCACTATAACCTGTTAGTGGATATGCGCAGACGCCGGTTGTTGGATGCTAATACGGAACTCTCCGTTCCGGATTTGAAATCTACTGTCTCATCTATCTGCCCGGTATTCTTCATCGCCGCTTCAGAGGACCCTTTTCAGTCGCTTCTAAATTCCTTCCCGGAATTGACAAATTTGAATTTTGTGGTGAGTAAGCCTACTCACTCCACAAAACATTATATCGAAACTTCTGGCGCTCCTGTATTTTCTCGCCCTCGCCGCCTCCCTGCGGAGAAATTGAAAGCAGCGAAGGCTGAATTTAACCACATGCTACAGTTGGGGATCAATCGCCCATCCTCAAGTCCGTGGGCCGCTCCTTTGCATTTGGTTCCGAAGCGTTCCGGTGATTGGCGTCCCACTGGGGACTTTCGCCGGTTAAACGCGATGACGGTACCCGATCCCACACATACAGGATTTCGCGTCTTCGCTTCATGGATGTAAGACATTCTCCAAATTGGATTTGGTCAAGGCTTACCACCAGATTCCAATGAACCCGGCAGATATACCTAAAACTGCCGTAACAACTCCTTTCGGAGCGTTCGAATTTCTGACTATGCCTTTCGGTTTGCGAAACGCAGCCAGTACTTTCCAACGTTTCATGGATGAAGTTGTGCGAGATTTTGACTTCATGTATAACTACATTGATGACTTCTCTGGCAAGGGCCTCACCCGAGGAACATGTCACTCACCTCCGTCTACTGTTTGAGCGGTTTCAGCAGTATCAGGTACGAATTAACCCAGCGAAATGTGTTTTCGGTGCGCCTTCACTTGTCTTCTTGGGCCACGTTATCAGCCCTGAGGGAATCTCACCACTACCTGACAAAGTGAAAGCTCTGCAAGACCTTCACCCACCTACTTCACTTCGACAGCTACGACATTTCCTTGGTCTGCTGAACTACTACAGGCGTTTTATCCCACACTGTGCAGATCTCCAGTCTCCTCTGTCTGACATGTTACGTAACAGGAAAAGGAAAAATGAATCCATCACACTGGACACGAATCAGCTAAAAGCCTTCAACGAAGTGAAGCAGAAACTTGCGGAGACATCGTTACTTGCACATCCTGTGTCTGGTGCCCAGTTTTCACTGGTCGTTGATGCATCGGGCACAGCTGTAGGTGCAGTTTTGCAACAGCATCACCAACAACAACTACAACCTCTCGCGTACTTCTCGAGACTACTGAAACCAGCAGAGACACGATATAGCACGTTCGGCCGTGAACTCCTGGCTATGTACCTCGCAGTGAAACATTTTCGGCATTCACTGGAGGGTCACCAATTTGCGATCTACACCGATCATCGTCCGCTTACGTTCACACTGCGTTCTAAGCCGGATAAATATTCACCTCGCGAAACTCGTCATTTGGACTTCGTTTCGCAATTTACCAGCGATATCCGACACATCTCCGGTGAGCAGAATGCGGCGGCAGATGCCTTGTCTCACCTCCCAATCAATTCCCTGTCATCACCTTCGGATATTGACCTTCAACGGATGGCCACAGAACAGTCACCCCTGGAGACCTTGGATCTTTCGTCTCCTGAATTTGCAACTGGCAAATTTTCATATCAACCTGTGCCCACTTCGGACACACAGATTATTTGTGACACCTCGACGGATTCACCTCGTCCTCTAGTTCCAGCGACTCATCGTCGTGCAGTTTTCGAGACCTTGCATGGTCTAACACACCCTGGAATATCAACCACAGTGAAGCTCATTTCGGCTAGATTCTTCTGGCCGAATATGAGGCGTGACATCACTGCCTGGACACGTTCCTCCTTGTCCTGCCAGAAGTTAAAGGTGCACAAACACATCCGCGCACCCCTCGGAACTTTCAGCACGCCAGACGCTCGGTTCAGTCATGTCCACATAGATCTCGTTGGACCATGCCCGGTCAGCCAAGGATTTACCTATCTCCTGACCTGTATTGATCGCTTCACACGTTGGCCTGAAGCCATTCCTTTAAGTGACATTTCGGCGGAATCTGTAGCGCGAGCTCTAGTAACGGGTTGGATATCGCGTTACGGAGTTCCAACCACTGTCACCATGGACCGTGGTGGACAGTTCGAGTCCCATCTCTTCCGAGAACTTTCAAGGATCCTGGGAATTAAGCGCATCCGAACGACTAGCTATCATCCAGCTTCGAACGGAATGATAGAGCGCTTCCACCGCCAATTGAAAGCCGCCGCATTGCGCGCTTATCCAGATCAACAGCAATGGAGCGAGTATGTACCAATTGTCCTTCTTGGCTGTCGTGCAGCTATCAAGGAGGATCTAGGATACTCCCCGGCTGAACTGGTTTACGGAGTACCTATATCTTTACCGGGTCAGATGTTGACCTCAATGGATTTACCTGAAACAGATCCAGCTCTGTATGTGGACAGACTGCGATCTTATTTTGACAATCTTCCGCCTATGAACAGACAAAATCTGCGGTCCCGAAAGACATTGCTTCGTGGACCCACGTCTTTCTACGGAAGGACGCCGCAAGAGCTCCTCTCACGTCACCTTATACCGGTCCTTATCGTGTGCTTGCACGCACAGATAAACTGTTCACTCTGGACATTGGTGGTAAAAAAGAGACTGTATCCATCGATAGGGTGAAACGGGCCTTTACAGACACTCTCACACAAGAGCCCCATATTCCCCCTACATATACTCTGCATCAGCCAACACACGCTACACATGCAACATTGCACACACCTTCTCCACCTACACCTACATATGTCACCACCATACGTAGTGGTTGCCGAGTACATTGGCCCAAGAAGCTTTGCAAGACTCTATATATATGAACTATGCTATATAGAGCAAGCTTTTTGAGTTCTTGTCCTCTCTTGTATTTATATTAACTGCATTAATTAATGTGAACTTTGGACTATTTCTGCTGCTCAGTTTTTTTTTATTTTCCTCTTTTTCTCTGAAGCAAAACGCAGACATTCCTGTGAAATGAATATTTAGTTTTCTGTTAATTGATATTGTTTATTATATATTTACTGTTATATTTCTTGCAACTGCTACCCTTTTTTCTCTGTCGGCTTTAAGCCTAAGCAGGGGGTGATGTAGCAGTAATATATATCCTTTGTAATTAAATGTATTTTCCTTCGGCAGAAGAAAAATGTTACGAAGTAAATTGGCTGAAGTGTGAGCCAATCAAAACCTTCAGCGTAGCGATACAAGTAACTGGGCTACTTAGACCAGAGAACGGAAGTTAAGACAGAAGACCAGTCTCCAGAAAAATCTGCTATCGTCAAAACGTCGATTCTTCGATACGCCATATCCTGTCGTATCTCACACATGGAAATACAGGCAAAATGACTTTCACAGTGTGAAGCAAGAATAAATGAAGTGCATACTTGTAATGGAGTTTGTCTATTTAATGCCTTCTGATCTAACGACTTACATTCTTCATTATAGATGTAAGCGGAGTTGCTTATATGAAATTATTATTATTTTTTTTTTTACTAAAGCATATAGATGTAAGTGGAGTTACTTAAATGAAAATATAGGTGGTCCATTAGAAAAGGGCCAAATTAGAAAACAAATTTAAGTTAATTAGAAAACAAGTCATGGTTATCAAATAAATTGGATTTAATCACTTATATTTTCATAGTCATGGTTATCAATGTAGAAAACAAGTCATTTTCACCAACAGTGGAATTACTTCTGACAGCTAATACCATGAACTTAAATGAATTTTCACCAACAGTGGAGTTACTTCTGACAGCTAATACCATGAACTATATTTTCATAGTCATGGTTATCAATGTAGAAAACAAGTCATTTTCACCAACAGTGGAGTTAACTTAAATGAAAATATAGGTGGCCCTTAAAAGGGCCAAATTGTTAATGGAATTAACCATCGCGATCTTTCCATCGCTACCGCTACTACAGCAGATACCCTCAATCTCCATGGGGACTGTCTCTTGTCTCCATGTCGACTGTATCCATGCTTTTGAATAAGGTTGGTGAAAAAAATTTGTTTTCTAAACATTTCTTCATAAAGGGTTGGTGAAAAAAATTTGATAACCATAAATTTGTTTTCTAATTTGGCCCTTTTAAGGGCCACCTATATTTTCATTTAAGTTAACTCCACTGTTGGTGAAAATGACTTGTTTTCTACATTAATAACCATGACTATGAAAATATAGTTCATGGTATTAGCTGTCAGAAGTAACTCCACTGTTGGTGAAAATGACTTGTAGCAAGAGTAGCCTCCCTTGTTATGACAATCACATCACTGCTCTCTAGACAGGAAGTAGCTGGAGTTACTTCCCGTTGGGGTTGCAGAACCCTTTTTGTCACTTCCGTCCTGAGACCCTATAAAAGGGACAGGTCAGGGCGATCTCACTCTCTCGCCTCCTGAATCCCAAAGTGTTAACAACACCTGCGACCGTGTCATGAGATGACTCCTGTCTCATTTCCTTCGCCATCAAGAAGAAGAATTCCTGCTTCATTTCCTTCGCCACTCAAGAAGAATGCCACCGGCAGCTTAAGAAAATGTTAACACCCCCAAGAGAAGACCTCTGTTCTTCTCCACACACTTCAGCCTAGGAGTTGTGACCAACGGGTAACTGAAAGATAAATGGTGGGATTTTGCGAAGGCGCCTCTATCCATTTTTTTTTTTTCGTCTTCGGAGGAATTTTGTATTCACATGTGTCTATGTGTGTTCGTATTTGTGTATGTACGGCCGTGTAGAAAACCCGCCAGATAGTCCTATGCGAGCAAGATAACCACTCTTGCCTCAAGTGGGAAAACCCTCCGTCCAAACCCATGCAAGCGTGGAACACGGACGTTAAACGATGATGATGATGATGATGATGAATATATATATATATATTATATATATATATAATATATATAATATATATATATATATAATATATATGGCTTAGTGGTTAGAGCATTGGCCTTGCAATCGAAAGGTTGTGAGTTCAATTCTCAGACCGGGTGATGTGTTGTTTCCTTCAGCAAGACACTTTATTTCACATTGCTCCAGTTTACTCAGCTGTAGAAATGAGATGATAGGGACTGGGGTGCCTATCATTCCACCGCAAAGTGGTCGTGGCGGTGCCACGGCAAAAAAGCACCCAGCACTCACTGTAAATGAGGTTGGTGTTAGGAAGGGCATCCAGCTGTAGAAATCAAGCCAGAATCAGTTCCCGTCCCACCCTTGCAAGCAGGGAAAAGCGGACGTAAAAAATCAGGTCCCATCCCACCCTTGCAAGCAGGGAAAAAGTGGACGTAAACAAAAAATATATATATATATTATATATATAATATATATATATATAATATATATATATATATAATATATATATTATATATATATATAATATATATATAATATAGTTCATAAAAAGTCGTTTTTGTACAGGAAAACACATAAAAATAGGTGAAGAAAAGATTACAGCTCAAAATATGAGATTTATCACTAATTTTGCGCTAATATTGACTTCAAAATGTTTTTACACGGTAACAATTGATTTATATTTTCATTTAATAATGCTGATAATTCCAATTTTGAGGTTTATTTAATTAATTAAGTAATAATTAATTATGCATCTACTCAAAATATGGCTGAAACGTTCGTTAATTAATTAATGAAATATTATTAACTGTTTTTGGTCTTTTATATAATATATATATATGTGTAAGGGGTAAACAGAATTAACAAAAATAACAAAACAAATTGCACAGTACATGGAAGAAATATATTAGTTTAATGCTTGAAATAGCAGGAAGAGAGTCTTAACATTTTGGACACTAGTCCTTCATAAGATAGAGGTAGAAATAGAAGATAAATAGAAAGTAAAGAGTGATGTATGTATATATATATATATATATATATATATATATGCATGTGAGTGTGTATGTGTGTGAGTGAGTGTGTATGCTTAGAAATACGTATTTCTGTTTATATATATGTATGAGAGTGTATATGTTTAGAAATATGTATTTTTTTATATGTGTGTGTGAGTGTATGTTTAGAAGTATGTATTTCTGCACATTGGGTATGAAATCATTGTTGATGTACAATGTGGCTCTTCAACATTTATGTCTGACTGTTTTCCAGCAGACATAACTGGACAATTCTCTGCACCTCAGGTAACTAATATATTTCATGTTTCATGTAGGTTACCAACTCCATGTTAGTTAGGTAACCAACTTCCATTGTCAGTTATTAGTATAAAGGTGGTTTGGCCATCTTTCTTTTTAAAAAAATCATCAAAAACATGTAAATCCCTTTGATTTATAGGTCAGCAATTTCGGTATTTCTTAACCTCTTCAGTGCCACAGACAAGATAACTCGTCCTAACAATTTTGAACATTTTTGTGACAGTTCCTAACTTCAAAGTTATCAACTTGTTTCCAACAGTTCATAACTTCAAAGCTAGATGGCGTTACTAGTTTATTGACGTGATGTTTGTCAATCATTCAGATATGTGTTGTTAATAAATGTTTGTTTAAAACTATAGTCATTTTACTGAAAAAAAACCTGGCACAGCAACTGTAGCTGTGTAAAATATACACAGTAGTCAACACAGCAACTGTAGCTGTGTAAAATATATACAGCAGTTCACACAGCAACTGTAGCTGTGTAAAATATACACAGCAGTCAACACAGCAACTGTAGCTGTGTAAAATATACACAGTAGTCAACAGGTTAAAGAATGTTGTTAAGAATGTCCATTTGTGTCAATGTCTAACACATGTAAGAAGAAAGCAGTTTTACAAATCATCAATTTCTCTCTAAGTTCTGGATCACCTTTAGCTTGGTGAAGTAAACCATTTAACACTTGAGAGAACATGGGTATCAAGCCTGGGTAGATCAAAGTTACCAAAATCTAACTTTTCTTTGTCTTCATACATGTCACTAAATTCTATCTCCTCTTTACATGGATCAGTCCAAAATCTATCTCTTTATCTTCCTACAAGGATCAAAGCCACCAGAATCAATGTCATTATCTTGAAACAAGGACCAACACCACCAGAATCTATCTCTTTATCTTCTAACAAAGACAAAATCCATCAAAATCTATCTCTTTATCTTTAAAGAAGGACCAAAGCCACCAAAATCTATCTCTTTATCTCCACACATTGACAGCAGAAATTAAGGAATGATGGGTTTAATAATTGTTGTTCATTTTGTTTTGTTTTCTTTAAAAGTCAAGTAATTGTTGCAATTGATATTGTTCATGTTTACATAGTTGAGGAATCCAGTACTTGTTTATTGATTCCTCAGCCATTGGTAGCAAATCATATCTGACCATATATGCAAGAAATCTGATGAAATATAGTATATGTGGTTTGAAGTCCAAATATCTGAGAGATTCTATCATTCTTGTGATTCGTTTGTAGTTGTTTGGATGTCTGAAATAAAAGAAGTTACATAGTGAAATTTGGTACACTAGTAAGGCACTATCATATATATTTTATAGCAAATGAGGAACAGAGGGAAGAACACCTTTGGTAAAATTAATGATGCAATAACGCAACAGACGTTTTATTGGCATTTTCTCTGCTAAAGCAGAAGTTAGCCTTGCAGGTCCTTTTTGGGTAATGATTTAACAGCTAGTTGGTGACATGACAAAAAGCACCTGGTCCACCCTGTAAGGTGGTCATGCTGGTAACACGAAGGAAAACTATCCAGTCTAACCTGTTAGTTGGTTGTTTTGGTGTCACAATAAAAAGCACTAATATAGTAATGTGTAAGACTCTTATATAAAATTATGTTGGAAGATTTTAATTTAAATTAGAAACCTTTAAAATGGATGGTTTTATTTCATAGAATAGGCCGGATTGGTAAGAATGTGATTACGGAAGACTGAGGACTAATGGAAAGTTGCTATTACTGAAGTGAATAAAACTTTGCTAAATACTTTTGGAGGTAATCAAATCTTTCACGGTAGTTAGGATAATGTCCAAACTGGTATGGATCAGTCATTTGTATACCAAAGAATCTCAGCATTATTTTAAAAGACTGCAGAACTCTACTTCTGAGAATAGGCTGGCTGCGAAAGATCTGAAATAGGTGAACAAAATTTACAGTGTAAACTTTAAACTATAAAGGTTCAGGACAAATGTATTGTGTGTATGTGTGTGTGTGTTTGTGTTGTGTATGTGTTTGTGTGCATTATATGTGTGAGTGTGTGTATGTGTGTGCTATAGTAACTTGAATGAACTAAAAAAAGGTGAATGTGGGGTGGAATATTTAGTTGTTTTATAATCAGTTATCTACCTCTTACTGGAGCCATGATAAAATACACCCAGTACACTCTGTAAAGTAGTTGATATCAGGAAGAGTATCCAGCTATAGAAACCATTCCAAAGAAGGAATCTCTCATGATTTCGCCAAATTGACCAAGGTACATGATTAAGATCATGATCATGATATACACATATATATATATATATATATATATATATATATACACACAGTTCAAGAGTAACCAATCTTAAAGAGAGAGATGGAGATAGGAGAGGAGAGATTGGTGAATTAGTTAGAAGCCAAAGCATAAAGGCATGTGCTCAATGTGCAATATGCAGTAGAAAGCAGCTAGGTGGCTGGGTTCATGCAGAAGTTAGGCGCACAGAGCTGGAAATATTCATTAGTTAAGCAAAACAAGACCAGAAATTTCACAAGGAAGACATTATTAAAAGATTGTCAACATATTTTAGTTTGATGTAAGGAATGTAGAGAATAATAATAATAATATTAATAATAATTGTTTACAATTGTTTACAATTGTTTACAATAATGTCCGTTTACAATTGTTTCGCTACTCCATATTAATATTATTATTATTCTCTACATTCCTTACATCAAACTAAAATATGTTGACAATCTTTTAATAATGTTGTGAAATTTGTGGTCTTGTTTTGCTTAACTAATGAATATATATATATATATATATATAGTTTAGGGATTGTAACACCAAGTTACTGTTGGTTCACCAAAATGAGGACTCGCTGTGTAGTCTCCAGAATGTATTTTGGGGCTGTACTAAGCAGAGTGTAATAGTAATAATTGTTTCTACTTTTGGCACAAGGTCAGCAATAATCCCAGTGCATTACTGGTACTTTATTTTATCGACCCCTTAATGATGAAAGGCAAAGTTAACCTCGATGGGAGTTGAACTCAGTCCATAAAGGCCTGTAACTCTATGCTGCAAAGCATGGCGTCTGACCCTCTACCAATACTGCCAATCCACCAGTAATAATAATAATTGTTTCTTCTTTTGGCACAAGGCCAGCAATTATCCCAGTGCATTACTGGTACTTTATTTTATCGACCCCGAAAGGATGAAAGGCAAAGTTAACCTCGACGGGAGTTGAACTCAGACCGTAAAGGGGTGTAACTCTATGTTGCAAAGCATGGCGTCCGACCATCTCCCGATACTAATAAGTGTGGATGAGATGTCAAATTTTCATTAAGTTTATTCAGGTGTGACACACGTTTCACGACTGATCAGCTCAAGGTTCCATCTCTATTGATCAGGCCCGACTCTGGAATGAAAAGCTCATCAAACTTCTGTTTGCTGACGTAAGCAAACAAGCACAATGTGTATGTGTGTGCTTGTTTTCTTATAGCCTATAACATAACAGTCTGACAAAAAGAGATTGGTTAAATAACTACTGGGGTTGATATGACTAACTAAATAAATCTGTTGAATGTGATATATCATCATGGCTATTGTCCAATAACTGAAACCAATAAAAACAACCACAGAATGTTGTGTAAATATATAATGGTGACAACTCTCACATCTCTCTCTTCTTCTGTTATTGGTTGAGCATATCTGTTAGTTTTGCTGATTCTCGGGATTGGAAATAACCTGAAATAAAAAACAAAAATTAACACGAGACAAAACATACCATCCCTACACTAAAACCTGGTCCACTGTGCTATTATATATATACTAGAAATTTTTCAACATGCTGACGCATATGTGTATATGTGCATATGCATACATTTATATATATGAGTATACAAATATAAACATGCAAACACAGACACACTTACAAAAATACACACTCACAGACATACATTCACACAAATACACACACACATTGTGGAAGTTGCTCAAATTTATATATATATATATACATATATATATAAATTTATATAACAAAGGAATTGTGGTAAGGAACCAGATGGACCATAATGCACCAAAGTACCCAATACTTAGGGTAGTAGAGAGGGAAATAGGAAAAAGTATGACCCCGACGGCAGAGCTCAAGCCGTTTCAACGGCTATTTCTGGACTGAAATACCTCAGTCCAGAAATAACCGTCGAAACGGCTTGAGCTCTGCTGTCGGGATCATACTTTTTCCTATATATATATATATATAGCTTAGTTGTCAGCGACCTCACAGTCAGAACTAGACGAACCTGGAAACAGAGGCCAACCTGGAGAAGAAAGATCTGGAAGCTGAAAGACCCCTCAGCCAGTAACAGATTTAAAGATATTTTACTCAATGCCTACGACAGTAAAGAAGAACAGATACAGACATTCAATGTAGAAGATAACTGGGAGTTCCTAAAAAATAACTTACTAGAGGCGACGGATGAGGTCTGTGGCTGGAGTAAGACCACAAGCAGGAGGAGAGTGACTTGGTGGTGGAACAATAAGGTAGATGAGGTAGTTAAGGCCAAGAGACAGGCATGGAAAGAATGGAAGAACGGGGTGAGCAGGGTACATTACATAGAGACCAAGAGGGAAGCTAGGCGACAAGTATACTTAGCTAGGAGGGAAGCAGAGGATAGAAAATTCAAGCATGTTTTGCAACATGAGGACCAGAAACAGGAGGTGTTCAAGATTGCGAGGCAGTGTGTCAGAGAGAATTGTGATGTCATTGGAGAGAAGTGTATCCGGAATGATAAAGGTGAGCTTGCCCTCACAAGTGCTGAGAAGAAAGATGCATGGAAGAGTCATTATGATAGATTACTAAATGAGGAGAATGCATGGGAAGAAGAGACCCTACCCCAAGTAGACCCTATAGAGGGGGCAGCATAGTAAGTAAGGCAATCAAAGATATGAAGATGGGGAAGGCAACCGGTCCATCAGGTATAGCTGCCGAGATGCTGAAGGCATCTGGGTCTGTAGGTCACACTATAACCACACGTATTGTTAACCAGGTAATACTAGAAGGTGTCATACCAAAAGATTGGTGCAGTAGCATCATTGTCAACTGCTACAAAGGTAAAGGTGATGCACTAGATAGAGGAAACTATAGAGGTATAAAGCTGATGGACCAGGTCATGAAAGTAACAGAAAGAGTTATAGCACAGTTGATTAGGGACCGGGTGAAACTAGACGAGATGCAATTTGGGTTTGTACCAGGAAGAGGCACCACTGATGCCCTCTTCCTTGTGAGGCAGTTACAGGAAAAGTACCTAGCTAAAAGTAAGCCACTCTACCTGGCATTTGTCGATCTTGAGAAAGCCTTTGACAGAGTTCCACGTGCTGTCATCTGGTGGGCTCTTAGAAAACTAGGAGTAGATGAATGGCTTGTGAAAGCGGTACAACCATGTATAGGGGAGCAGTCAGCAAAGTTAGGATTAGCAATGAGTATAGCGAGGAATTTAGCGTACATGTTGGGGTCCACCAGGGCTCTGTTCTTAGCCCCCTCCTGTTGATCATAGTCCTGCAGGCAATAACGGAGGAGTTTAAGACCGGATGCCCATGGGAACTCCTGTATGCTGATGACCTCGCACTTATAGCTGAATCTATGGTAGAACTAGAGAAGAAATTCCAAACTTGGAAGCAGAGACTAGAAAGAAAGGGTCTCAAAGTCAACATGACAAAGACTAAGGTCCTTGTAAGTAGACGAGAAAACAGAACCCAGATCCCCTCAGGGAAATGGCCTTGCTCAGTATGTAGGAAAGGTGTAGGTAGGAACTCCATTCTCTGCCCCAAATGCAAACAATGGGTACACAAGAGATGTAGCGGGATCTCAGGAAGCTTAATTAAGAATGTAGGCTTCACATGCAGCAGCTGTGCTGGGACAGCAAGCAGCAAACAGCCACAGGAAACAAGTACCACCAATCTCTGGGAGGGCTCTGTAGAAACAGTAGACAGCTTCTGCTACCTAGGCAACCGAATTAGCAGCGGAGGTGGGTGTTCAGAAAGTACAATAACTAGGGTAAGAACGGGATAGAAGAAGTTTAGGGAATTACTACCACTGCTAGCTGCAAAAGGCTTCTCCCTCAAAATGAAAGGCAGACTGTATGATGCGTGTATCCGAACAGCGATGTTGCATGGTAGTGAGACCTGGGCGCTGAAGGTGGAGGACTTACGTAGATTAGAGAGAAACGAAGCCTGCATGCTCCGATGGATGTGTAATAGTAATATACGCGAACGACAAAGCATAAATGAATTGAGAGAGAGACTGAGCATAAGAGGAATCAAATGTGTGTGCAGGAGAGGCGGTTGCGTTGGTATGGACATGTGATGCGTATGAAGGATGACAGCTGCATAAAAAGGTGCAGAGCACTAGAAGTCGATGGAAACTGCGGAGTGAGGAGACCCAAGATGACCTGGGATGAGGTGATAAAAGCTGACCTTACCCAATTACACCTCTCAAAGGCGATGACTCACGACCGTGACCTCTGGCGTCACGCAGTAATACAGAGTACCCGACCTCCCATGGGTACAAGCTGAAGCATATAGACAATATGCCCCCACACCCACCACTGCAAGGTGGTCGTGGAGGTGCCACGGCAAAAAAGCACCCAGCCCACACTGTAAAGTGGACATGTAGGCACAACGAAAAAGCACCCAGCACTCACTGTAAATGAGGTTGGTGTTAGGAAGGGCATCCAGCTGTAAAAATCAAGCCAAATCAGTTCCTGTATGAACAAGGCATGGTCAGCCGACCAGACACTGCCCACAACAGGACAACCCGTCTAACCCATGCTAGCGTGGAAGAACGGACGTAAAACGGTGATGATGATGATGATGATATATATACATATATATATATATATCCGTCGCCATCGACTCCCTCATCACCTCCACCTTACTCAAACCCACCAACTCCACTCCTACCTCAACTTGACCTCCTACACACACCAAACACTCCACTCCCTACTCCTCCAGATACGCTGCCTCTGCAGCCGAGATTCTGACTTCAAGACTCAGGCCCTGTCTCTGGTGAGCCCTTTCATCCGTAGAGATTACCCCCGCACACACACCCATATTCGACATCCCACCACAGACACACACACCAGTATATTACCCTCACTCATACTGTACCCAGCACCGTCTCTCTCTCCCCCTGTACTACCCTTTTTAATGTCTTTCCACCACTCCTCCTCACACCCTCGGAACGCTTTCCCTTCCCACCTTTCTCCTGATGAAGGGCTTATGCCTGAAACGACCCCCCACCCCCCACTCTCAAGCGTGAACCTAATACTAACACTTTGTACTGCACACTTTGTTATTGTTTTTGTTTTTTGTTTTAACTTATAAATATCATCATCATCATCATCATCGTTTACCGTCCATCTTCCACGCTAGTATGGGTTTAGACGGGAATTGTCCCACTTGAGGCAAGATTGGTTGTCTCGCTCGAATAGGACTGTCTGGCAGGTTTTCTACGGCTGGATGCCCTTCCTAACACCAACCACGTTTACAGTGTGGACTGAGAGGTTTTTACTGTGTTACCTACACGGCTACATTACAGCGTGGACTGTGTTTTTTGTCGTGACACCTACACAACCTCATTTATTTAGGACTAGATGTTGTGGTACCAACATAACTTTACAGAGAAAGGGGTGGTGTGGATGGGGTGGGGGTAGTGGGACGGGGTGGTGTATTTTGTTTGGGGGTGAAAATCTAATTAGAAAATCCAACGAATTTTGGGAGGTCCACATATATATATATATATATGTATGTAGGTTCATGTAAGCGTTGATATATATATATATATATATATATGTATGTATATACCCGTATATGGTAGACAACAGAGAAAGGCATACTCAATTACTGAAGTAGTTTTTATATTCATTTTATTATGGCTAAATAATGAGTCTTGTTACTCTGGAGTTTTGCTTGTTTGTCACAAGGTCATCAAAGTGAAATTCAGCTTAAATAAAATGAGTATATATATATATATATATATATATATATATATATATATATAAATCAAGAAAGTAGAGTGACACGGTTTGCTATACAAAAAAGGTTTTTAATCACATTGCTGACAATTGTTTCTCTGAACTGGTAGGTCTAGAGATCGCTACCCGCCTGTTTCTGCGTCATTCGATCACCAATACATAGTTGTAACCAGTCAATTCATCAGAGCTAGCGAGAATGAAGGGAATACACAGGCATGGCTTCTATATATAGTAATGGCATTCAATCAGAACATTAACAACAATATTAACAATGCTAGCAATAAATTATTTGAAATAATTACAGCATCAATCTAAGTAAGACATAGAGTAAAAGCTGTCGTGGGGTGTATTATATAGTGTAGAGATAGGCCGGGGCTTTAAACAATCTACCATTTCCTTTACCGTAGGTCTGGTGACCGTAAGAATTATTTATTATCTGACAGATAAAATATTTATCATTGTAGTGAGGATTGAATGCCATTACTATATATAGAAGCCATGCCTGTGTATTCCCTTCATTCTCGATAGCTCTGATGAATTGACTGGTTACAACTATGTATTGGTGATCGAATGACGCGAAAACAGGCGGGTAGCGATCTCTAGACCTACCAGTTCAGAGAAACAATTGTCAGCAATGTGAATAAAGCCCTTATTGTATAGCAAACCATGTCACACTTCTTTCTTGATTTATCATTACTCCAAGTGTTAACAACATTGAAATTACTGCGTACTCGCAGCATCACTATGGAAACGCCTTGTTGAGTCAAACTTAGCCAAGCGTTGATATCATCCACTACTCGGAGTACCCTAACTGTACTACATCTAAGTGGACTACCTATAATAATAATCTGTTACCCCGTATACATAGCTCCCACCTGGTTGAGCAACACCATTAACGCACGGCAACAACATGGAAAAGCACCGTATAGGAATGTCACTGAAAAACATACCTATGGCTACAAATAAGGACTATACACTAGGCATGATACAACGGACTAATGATTTCATCCGTAGGGTCCGATGGAAGGCTTACCACTTCGACAAAGGACCAGCTATTAACGCAAGAGAATTTTCTAAGGAGAATTACGGATTCAAATCCTGCTAAAACCCTCCAAACAACCCCACACTCGATGCCTTCGAGCTGGACCTTATGAATATGATAAGTGGAACTAAATTCAAAAAAAGAACACACCACAACAAGTTACCAAATGACATCAACACACTACTAAAATAACTAAAAGACACCAACGGTATCATAGTAAAGGCAGACAAAACATCAAACGTATATTCTATGGACCTTAACACATACAATAATTTTATTCAGCGTGAACTACACAAAAAATACAAAAAAACAAATGAATCCACGCTCACCAGCATTAACGTGGAGGGCCTTAGGATAGTAAATAAACTCGGAATACCCGATAGGACCGAGCCTCTAACCCCATGCAACCCCACATTTAACCTGAAGGATCACAAAAATCATTTTGAAACAAACCCTACTATGAGATTAATATGCCATTCTAAGTCAGATATAGGTAAAATTAGCAAGAACATGCTAGATAGGGTAATTGCACAAATAAAGGGAAAACTAGAAATCAATTTATGGGGTAACACTAACGAGGTAATAGAATGGTTCAATAAAATAAGAAATAGAGAGACATGCAACTTCATACAATTTGATATAAACGATTACTCTGCATCCAAAATTTGCCCAAAATAACTCCGATCTTACCCCTGAGGAAATTGATATAATAATTGTTTCTACTTTAGGCACAAGGCCAGCAATTACTCAGTGCATTACTGGTACTTTATTTTATCGACCCCGTAAGGATGAAAGGCAAAGTCAACCTCGGCGGGATTTGAACTCAGATCGTAAAGGGACGTAACTATGCTGGAAAGCATGGCGTCCGACCCTCTACCGATACTGCCAATCCACCACCCTTTATTTGCAATGTGGGTTCAACATGTTAAAATTGATATAATAATAGCGGCTAGAAGGACTATCATAAAATTTGAAAATAGCTACTGGGTATGAAAAGATAGAATAAAAAGCTTCGATATCACAATGGGATCAAATGACTCTGCGCAAATCACTGACGTCGTGGGGCTATTTATAGCACACAGCCTACATAAAGAATTCAGTAACCTCCAAGGAGGGATTTATAGAGATGACACGCTCCTTATAGCTAGGAACTTAAACAACCAGAGCATGGAAAGATTAAGAAAAAACATTAGAACATTCTTAAAAAAACTAGGCCTAAGTATCACCTACGAACTGAACCATAAAAAGGTAAACTTTCTAGATGTGAGTCTAAATCTAAATACGGGATTAATAGAACCCTTCCACAAAAATAATGACAAGCTGGCTTACATTAGTTATAACTCAAACCACCCCAGATCCATAATCAGATCCATAGCACGTAGTATATCCCTTAGAATATAACGCTTATCCTCAAACCTAGAAATTTTTAATGAATATGCTAACTATTATAACGCCGCATTACATAGGGCCGGACATAAAGAAAAGCTGCAGTTTATAACAAATAAAGACAACTTAAACAAACCTACTAACAATGACACCAACCGCTCACACAAAAATAGAGGTAACAGGACTAGACATAGAGTTAGGCACATAGCACCTAGAGTAAGTGGTCCAAACACCAATAATGTAAACCCTGGAAACAATAGAAGAATCAGAGAAAGAAAATACCTGTGGTTCAATCCAATCTTCAACTCCTCTGTAAAAACTAGACTGCCTTCTACGTTCTTTAAACTAATAGATAAACACTTCACAGATATCATAAAATACTCAATAGAAAAACTATAAAACTCTCATACTCTACGGCTGCAAATATAGAATCACACATACGCAAGATCAACCACAGAAATACCTCTAGGGAATCCACCCCCACCTATGCGCAACATAGCACCAAATTATAAACATAAACACATCACAGTATCACAACCGCATACAAGCACGCAGCAGCAAAACCTCAACGGGCATGAATCACAACCCACTTATAGCAGTGTACAAAACAGCAGTGTGGAAGCTGCACGGAATAACACCTCAAAATGCAACTGTCACCTACCGGATAGGTGCCCATTGGCGAATAGATGCCTTGATTCGAGCCTAGTGTACATGTGTACGGTCAACTCGGGCAACTCCACTTGGCATTACATTGGATCCACCGCGGGTACTTTTAAAAAAAGATGGTATGTGCACAGACACTCGATGTAGAACCATGCACTTATGGGTTCTACAACCCTCGCCAAAAAAAATCTGGGAACTTAAGGACAATAACACCAACTACAATATCAACTGGTCGAACTTGTCGGCCGCAAGGGCTTACAGTACCGGTATGTCCTACTGTAGGCTCTGTGATCTTGAATTACTGTATATCCTTAGGAATGAAAAAAGGCTACTCAACAACAAGATAGAAAGATAAATTTTCTGCATACACAGGATAGCCACTAAATTCACAAGATTTAAGCCTCCGTGAATCGAACCAACATAACTTAGCATTCAAAATATCATACCCACACTATTAACCTAAATCCAAGTACATTTTCAGAATACTACCACAGAAAAACATCACCTTCCTCCTGTTGTTATAATTGTAGTCAGCATGCTTTCTCTCTCTCTCATCATCGTTTAACGTCCATCTTCCACGCTTGCATGGGTTTGGATATTGCCTCCTTAACCTCTGTATTAACTTACCTATTATATTGCTACTCTGTTAATGTTATCTTATACTTGTATGTTATTGATGATGTGAAAGCTAAACAACCCCATGATTGAAACTAACAATCCCTTCATCTAATATAGACCACATAAATATTGAATCCACTTCACACCACAAAAATTACTATCCTCACTACAATGCTAAATATTTTATCTGTCAGATAATAAATAATTCTTACGGTCAGCAGACCTACGGTAAAGGAAATGGTAGATTGTTTAAAGCCCCGGCCTATCTCTACACTATATAATACACCCCACAACAGCTTTTACATGTCAATGTCATACATCTGCCTCATATCAGCTTGTTTTATATGCTAAAGTCATGAGTATACTCTATGTCTTACTTAGATTGATGTTGTGATTATTTCAAATAATTTATTGCTAGCATTGTTAGTATTGTTGTTATTGTTCTGATTGAATGCCATTACTATATATATAAGCCGGGTGTGGATTGGCGGTATCGGTAGAGAGTCGGACGCCATGCTTTCCAGCATAGTTACGTCCTCCCTTTACGGTCTGAGTTCAAATCCCGCCGAGGTTAACTTTGCCTTTCATCCTTACGGGGTCGATAAAATAAAGTACCAGTAATGTACTGGGTAATTGATGGCCTTGTGCCAAAAGTAGAAACAATTACTATATATATAAGCCATGCCTGTGTATTCCCTTCATTCTCGATAGCTCTGATGAATTGACTGGTTACAACTATGTATTGGTGATCGAATGACGCGAAAACAGGCGGGTAGCGATCTCTAGACCTACCAGTTCAGAGAAACAATTGTCAGCAATGTGAATAAAGCCCTTATTGTATAGCAAACCGTGTCACTCTTCTTTCTTGATTTATCATTATTCCAAGTGTTAACAACATAGAAATTACCGCGTACTCGCAGCATCACTATGGAAACGCCTTGTTGAGTCAAACGTAGCCAAGCGTTGATATCATCCACTACTCGGAGTACCCTAACTGGACTACACATAAGTGGACTACCTATAACAATAATCTGTTATCCCATATATATATATATATATATATATATATACAAATATATTACACAAAGAGAAGTGTGTTACACAGTGAGATGAGTGTAAAGAATTATTACAAGTGATTGTTACCGTTACTGTATAGAAAACAATATCTACAGGTTTAGCAATTAAATAGAAAAAAATCTAAGTCAGAATCCAAGCTCTGAAGTAGTTTTAAATTACCAACCTTATAAGGCACATGGCTTAGTAGTTAGAGCATTGGCCTTGCAATCGAAAGGTTGTGAGTTCAATTCTCAGACCGGGTGATGTGTTGTTTCCTTGAGCAAGACACTTTATTTCACATTGCTCCAGTTTACTCAGCTGTAGAAATGAGATGATAGGGACTGGGGTCCATATCATTCCACTGCAAAGTGGTCGTGGAGGTGCCACGACAAAAAAGCACCCAGCACTCACTGTAAATGAGGTTGGTGTTAGGAAGGGCATCCAGCTGTAGAAATCAAGCCAGAATCAGTTCCCGTCCCACCCTTGTAAGCAGGGAAAAAGCAGACGTAAAATGAAAAAAATGAAATGATAACTATAAGTTTGCTGATACAAATCAAGTTCATTTCCCAACAGAAATGTGCAGTTTAACAGCCACAGGTTCATCAGTCAGCAAATGTGGATTCTGTTTACTACACATCGAACCTCATGGATAGAGAGAAAGCTAATATACACGCTGCCCAGGGTAGGGCGAAATCACGTGTTATTTGCATCAAATA
Organism: Eledone cirrhosa; assembly: GCA_964016885.1. Lineage (NCBI taxonomy): Eukaryota > Metazoa > Mollusca > Cephalopoda > Octopoda > Eledonidae > Eledone > Eledone cirrhosa. Next base: position 22,364,982 of record OZ024752.1, on the reverse strand, counting down.
ACGGCTCTCACTTTGTGTAATATATTTGTATCTGAGCTCAGAAGAAAATTCTGTATTCTTCTTTGAGCTAATATTATTATTATTACTGTGAACTGCGGAATACTCTTAATTCCGATCCTAGTATACTTAACGAGCTCCAAATTGTTGAGCTAATAAATTCGAATGGTTGCTCTCTCTAGCATTTTCTCCAATCTATGAGAGCCGTTATTTGATGCAAATAACACGTGATTTCGCCCTACCCTGGGCAGCGTGTATATTAGCTTTCTCTCTATCCATGAGGTTAGATGTGTAGTAAACAGAATCCACATTTGCTGACTGATGAACCAGTGGCTGTTAAACTGCACATTTCTGTGGCGAAACGAACTTAATTCGTATCAGCAAACTTATAGTTATAAGGTTAGTAATTTAAAACTCTACTTCAGAGATTGGATTCTGACTTAGGTTTTTTTCTATTTAATTGCTAAACCTGTAGATATTGTTTTCTAGACAGTAACGGTAAAAATCACTTGTAATAATTCTTTACACACATCTCACTGTGTAACACACTTCTCTTTGTGTAATATATTTGTATCTGAGCTCAGAAGAAAATTCTCTATTCTTCTTTGAGCTAATATTGTTATTATTACTGTGAACTGCGGAATACTCTTAATTCCGATCCTAGTATATATATATATATATCATCATCATTTTACGTCCGCTCTTCCCTGCTTGCAAGATATATATATATATATATATATATATATATATATAGTGAAAAATGGAACGAGAACAAAACAGAGAGGCAGTATGAACAAAGGTTTATTAGTTTCACGCTCTTGAGGGTGGGGTCGGGGGGAACGACGTTTCGGGCATAAGCCCTTCTTCAGGCGAAAAGTGTGTGGGAAGAGAGTTCCAAGGGTGAGTAGGAGAGAGACATTTAGAAAAAATGGGGTGCGAGGAAACGGTGGATGGGGTACAAATGAAAATAAATAGAAAAACATAATAAAAATAAACATGAAGATAAACAAGTGGTGGAAGGGTGTGGGGCGTGTAGGGGTGGTGGCGGGTGGAGTGGGGAGAGAGAGGCGGGGTGTCCGAGAGGGGAGGGCTGAAGGTGGTGTGTGTGTGTAGGTGTACGTGTGTGTGTGTATGTGAATGTGAGGGTTGGGGGAAGAACGGGGTTCCATGTTCAGGAAAAGGTGTGTGGGGTGGGGTGTAGGTCGGTGTGTGTGTTCGTGTGTGGATGGGGAGGGGTCAGAGGGTGGGGGGAGGGGGAGAGAGGATTCCGGAGACTGAGTGTGTAAATATGTGGGGGTACGCACGTGTGTGTGGTGTTTATATGAATTGTGGATGTAGGTGGCGTATGGGAAAACATTTTTTTTTTAGTCTATGTCCGTGGGTAAGTTCCTAAGGTAGTTCCGTAGAGGGTGTGGTGGGTTGCCGGATATTTTCCTAGTGATGGAGTTGATTCGTGGGAGCGATGTCCAATGTGTGTAATCCGTGGTTGGGTTGGTCGGAAGAGGCGAGATGTGGGGGCGCGCGCAACAGGAAGTGGTCAGAGGGTCAAGGCAGGAGGAGGGTTGTGTGTCTGTGTGTGCGGAGAGGTGGTCAGGGGGTCAGGGCATAGCAGCTGTAGGGGAGAATGGCAGGTGGAGAAAGTCGGTGTGTCAGTGTGTGCGGAGGTGCGGTGGACAGAGGAGAGGATGGGTAGGTGTGAAAGGTGGAGTGGGGAGGGGGGGTGTATTAGTAGAGGTGTTAGTGGAATGTGTGTGTGTGTGTGTGAAGGGGTGTGGGTGGAGCGGGGAGAGAGAGAGAAAGGTGTGGGGGACAGTAGAGAGGGTGTAGTGTACTGGTGTGTGTGTGCGTGATAGGGGGAGGGGGGAGAAAAAGGATGTTAGTATTGTTAGTTGGGGGAGGGTGGTCGGGGGTGGGGTGGGGGTGTTAGTATTGTTAGTTGTGGGGTGGGCGGTGAAAAGGAGGAGTGTGTTAGTGGTGTTAGTGGGGGATATGTGGGGGGGGGGGAGAACAGGGCGGCCGAAGGCTGAAGGAATAGGGGTGAGGAGTTTAGCCCGGGGGGGAGTGTGGGTCTGTAGGGTGAAGATGAAAACTATCACAATCCAGTGATGTAGCTATGACAAGACAAGTAGAGGCCGCCTCTAAAAAAAGCCTAGTTTTGCAGGTTTAGAAAGACCGACCCAGTATATTTAATTAACATTCTTATGCTATAAAATAAAATAATTGTCCAAAATTTAATCAGTCACTCACCATTGGATATATCCATTATGTTGTTGAAGTTTTTTGAAATTATTTGCCCAATTTTTCAAAATTTCTTCTATATAATCACCTTTAAAATAAATAACAAATAATACATGCAATGACATCAATATCATTATCATCATTTAATGGCCATTTTCCCTGACAGTAAGGATTGGACAGGTCATCACAGACCAAGTCAGTACTTAATTGGAGTGAATTTTATCATAGCACCCTCTCAGAAGAGCTGTGAGCCCAGATCTTGCTAACATATGTTCCCATAACTCATTCTCCATTGTGCACTGAGTGCATTTTATCATGGCACCATCTCAGACAGGCTGAGAGCCTATATCTTTTTTATATACTTTCCCACAGTCTATTTTAGTGATATTTTCCCAGATTAGGTCCTTTATAACTCCAGTCAGTAACATATAAGCCATTGTCCTCACCACACATAACAGCAAACATACAACCTCATACCATAACTGTCTCAGATATATATACTGTATTTCAATGATGGTTGTAACTGAGCCTTGTCAAGGGATCAGCAATTTATTGGGTTGATGTGTTGTCTGATTCTAAAGACAAATCCTAGTCTTTTAGAAACACTTTTCACAATGTTATATATTTAGGATCTCCACCAGAGAACAGAAACTGTGACACTTTGTTAGTTACAGCTGTGTGTTGTTCATGTGTGCAAAGCATGTAGTGAAAGACTTGTCCTTGAGATGTGTAGTGTTTTGGTCTTTCAGCTCCTGAATGAAATGATATCAAATTAACATGATTTACTCTATATATTCATATATAAGCTGGAAAATATGTGATAACAAATCGATGGTAAAATGGGGGTTGGCTTATATGTAAGGTCAATACTTTGTTGATTTTTACCAACTTCAAAATGAAGAGTTAAAATATTTGCGCTTTGGAGGTGAATATTACACCAGTTTCACTTTGAGGGTGAATGTTACACCAGTTTCACTTTGGAGGTAAATATTACACCAGTTTCACTTTGGAGGTGAATATTACACCTGTTTCACTTTGGAGGTGAATATTACACCAGTTTCACTTTGGGGGTGAATGTTACACCAGTTTCACTTTGGGGGTGAATGTTACACCAGTTTCACTTTGGAGGTGAATATTACGCCTGTTTCACTTTGGAGGTGAATATTACACCAGTTTCACTTTGGAGGTGAATATTACAACTGTTTCACTTTGGAGGGGAATATTACACCTGTTTCACTTTGGAGGGGAATATTACACCAGTTTCACTTTGGAGGGGAATATTACACCTGTTTCACTTTGGAGGTGAATATTACACCGGTTTCACTTTCAAGGTGAAATTAATATTTCCTATTGTTTTTCATATTTTGAATGAATATGGCCTTCAAAACTGTTGGAAATTGGTAAAATATCATTATGTAACGGAGTTATAAAACAAAAGCCACACTCTAAACAACATTTAAAACATTTCCAATATCAAAATATCAAAACTTCATAAATATATTCTCCAATCATAAGAATTTCAAAACTGCACCATCTAAACATGTGTTGTTTACCTGCCTCACTTTATAAACAGGGTTTGGATTTTTGTCTATTTCTCAGATAATAAAATAAGGGGTTGGCTTATATTCAGATCAGCTTATATGCAAGTATACACAGTATTTGTCATCATTACATAGAAATTCTAAAATGAAGGTAACCTACCATTAGGAAGTGATGGTTGAATGTTGGAGTAAAAGTTCACATTTGGGTAGGTCTTTTGTTGAAATGGACAAAATGGTGTACAAATAGCCTCATCTCTTGGTGCAACATCCCCTATCATCATAGCTTTATTCTTCATGGACTTCTTCCCATATCGATGTACCATATTGTGAAGTGGCAAAGGTGTAGATCCAGTTGTTATCTGCACTATTGGGGCCATGGGCAGGATGATATAAGGCTGGGTAATGGTAATAAATAATTTACATAATTATGACTTGACCTAGTAGTAGTAGTAGTAGTAGTAGTAGTAGTAGTAGTAGTAGTAGTAGTAGCATTAGTAGTGGTAGTAGTAGTAGTAGCAGCAGTAGCAGCAGTAGTAGGAGCAGCAGTAGTAGCAGCAGTAGTAGTGGTAGTAGCAGCAGCAGCAGATGTAGTAGTAGCAGCAGTAGTAGTGGTAGTAGTTGGGGGTTGTGGTGGCAGTAGTAGTAGTAGTGGTAGTATTTGGGGGTTGTGGTGGCAGTAGTAGTAGTAGTGGTAGTAGTTGGGGGTTGTGGTGGCAGTAGTAGTAGTAGTGGTAGTAGTTGGGGGTTGTGGTGGCAGTAGTAGTAGTAGTGGTAGTATTTGGGGGTTGTGGTGGCAGTAGTAGTAGTAGTGGTAGTAGTTGGGGGTTGTGGTGGCAGTAGTAGTAGTAGTGGTAGTAGTTGGGGGTTGTGGTGGCAGTAGTAGTAGTAGTGGTAGTAGTTGGGGGTTGTGGTGGCAGTAGTAGTAGTAGTGGTAGTAGTTGGGGGTTGTGGTGGCAGTAGTAGTAGTAGTGGTAGTAGTTGGGGGTTGTGGTGGCAGTAGTAGTAGTAGTGGTAGTAGTTGGGGGTTGTGGTGGCAGTAGTAGTAGTAGTGGTAGTAGTAGTTGGGAGTTGTGGTGGCAGTAGTAGTAGTAGTGGTAGTAGTAGTTGGGAGTTGTGGTGGCAGTAGTAGTAGTAGTAGTTGTAGTAGTTGGGAGTTGTGGTGGCAGTAGTAGTAGTAGTAGTAGTAGTAGTAGTAGTAGTAGTAGTAGTAGTAGTAGTAGTAGTAGTAGTAGTTGGGGGTTTTGGTGGCAGTAGTAGTAGTAGTAGTAGTAGTAGTAGTGGTGGTAGTAGTAGTGGTAGTAATTGGGGGTTGTGGTGGTAGTAGTAGTAGTAGTTGGGGGTTGTGGTGGCAGTAGTAGTAGTAGTGGTAGTAGTTGGGAGTTGTGGTGGCAGTAGTAGTAGTAGTAGTAGTAGTAGTAGTAGCAGTAGTAGTAGTAGTAGTAGTAGTAGTAGTAGTAGTAGTAGTAGTAGTAGTAGTTGGGAGTCGTGGTGGCAGTAGTAGTAGTAGTAGTGGTGGTAGTAGTAGTAGTAGTAGTAGTAGTAGTAGTAGTAGTAGTAGTAGTAGTTGGGAGTCGTGGTGGCAGTAGTAGTAGTAGTAGTAGTAGTAGTAGTAGTAGTAGTAATAGTAATAGTAGTAGTGGTGGTAGTAGTAGTAGTAGTAGTAGTAGTAGTAGTTGGGAGTTGTGGTGGCAGTAGTAGTTGGGAGTCGTGGTGGCAGTAGTAGTAGTAGTAGTGGTGGTAGTAGTAGTAGTAGTAGTAGTTGGGAGTCGTGGTGGCAGTAGTAGTAGTAGTAGTAGTGGTGGTAGTAGTAGTAGTAGTAGTAGTAGTAGTAGTAGTAGTAGTAGTAGTAGTAGTAGTAGTAGTAGTCATTGTTTGAAAAATACATCAAAAGTTTCCTTTCTTAAACAAGAATTAGGTACATCTTGGATAACCTAAAAATGTCCACCCACAACAAGAAGTATTTTAAAGTCCCTTTCCCTGCTAAACCATGGGTTAGCTTTGCGGATCCCATTTTTTCCTTTCATCTGCATTTCCCTTAACTGATCCCCTGGCTTTCATTTCCTTTTCCATCATTATTACCTCCATCATCCTTCTCACCCTGTCATTTTCATCCTCCCTCAACACATGACCCAACCATCTCATTTCATTTCTCTTCACAACATTCATCACTTGTTCTCTTCCCAACATCATCTGCAATTTATTCTTTGTCTCCCTCTCTCCGACTGAAACCCCATTCAGCCACTGTATCATTCTCATTTCTTTTCTTTCCAGCCATCTCTGTTGCTCCATGTTTATTACCTATGTCTCACTCACATAAATCATGGCACTTCATCTACATGCAGCCTATGTATTTGTCTTCCAGCAACAATTCCCTCCCTTGGTTCCCAGAACTTCCTCCATACATCTCTCACACTAGCAACTATCACCAAGTTCAGTTCCCCTCTCCATTTAACATATCTCCATGATAACAAAACATTTTCACACCTTCCATTTCCAACATCTAGCAAGACATTCTTTCCTTTATCCATTCCTAACGTCTAGCTAAACATTCTCTCCATCTGTAGCTCTCCCTATACATACTTTCATTTGAAAAACAACAACAAAAAAAAGAAAAACTATTTAAAGAAAAGATGTATGAGAATAGCCAAACAATATTTACAGCCGTTGGTATTGCTATTTCCTGGGCTGTACATATGTCCTGTGAAAACTGGCTAGATTGTTTGGTGCTGGCACCATCCCTCCTTAAGTTAAAAACGAATATCTGGCCGTTTTGAAATCCAGAAAACACAATAACATAAATTTCAACTCCGAGGCAGGTGTAATTGTAAAAATTTACCTTTTATCTATGATTAATCTCTATCGACATGTCTCTTTTGTAAATCTTATTCATTATATATAATTGTTTCTACTTTTTGGCACAAGGCCAGCAATTACCCAGTACATTACTGGTACTTTATTTTATCGACCCCGTAAGGATGAAAGGCAAAGGATTTGAACTCGGATCAGAAAGGGGCGTAACTCTGTGCTACAAAGCATGTTGTCTGACCCTCTACCGATAATGATCGGTGGATTGGCAGTATCAGTGGAGGGTCGGACGCCATGCTCTGTAGCATAGAGTTATGCCCTTTTATGGTCTGAGTTCAAATGCCGCCAAGGTAACTTTGCCTTTCATCCTTACGGGGTCGATAAAATAAAGTACCAGTAATACACTGGGATAATTGCTGGCCTTGTGCCAAAAGTAGAAACAATTATATATATTGTTTACATATAAACAGTGCCAGATTATGGACAAATGAGGCCCTGTGCTAGTTAAGTTGAAGGGCCCCAAACATTTGAAAAATGCATAGTAAAATTTTTTTTGGCAGGAAGATGGGCATCCTCTGGCCAACGGGGCCCTGTGCTTAATAACACAAGACACAAGGTGGAATGTTGCAGCGCCAGGCAGCGACGGAAGCAGCGACTGACGTACGACGAAAGGAGACCAGCCGCTGTGAATAGCCGTCCACGTGCGTTCAGAGGCCAGTGCTTCAGGTGCCAGGGTCCGACATGGCAAGGGACTGCAGAGAGCCGAAGCCAGCCATAGTCTGTTACCGCTGCGAGCGACCAGGCCACATCGCCAATAACTGCGACTAGGGAAATGGTTCAAGGGGGACTACTGCATCGGCAGCCACCCCTGGGAGCGAGTAAAGACACCTTTGCAGTCGCTGCCCGTAGTAGAAGTTCTGGTGAGGGGGAAGCCATTGCGAGCACTCGTGGACACGGGTTGCACGACAACATTAGTGACCACGGAGGTGGTTAAAAGGTGGAGCGGGATGAGCAGTATAAGGGCAGTCGACGGTAGGGAGGTGTCGGTGGTGGTACGGGGAAGAAAAATTAGGTTCGGGGCGATCGTGATTGACCAGGTGGTGGACGGAATCGATGTAGTAATGGGCATGGATGCGATTGGCTGCTTAGGAGGTGTTACAGTGAGTGAAGTCAGGGTGACGTTTGGTAGCGAGGAGACATCATGTGCCGTGAGTGCGGTGAGAATCCACGAAGAAAACACCATACAGGACAAGGATTTCAGGGCGGTGTTCGATGGGCAGCGGTGGGTAGTTGAGTGGTACTGAAAGGGAGATCCACCAATGCTGAAGAATAAAGTGGGCTGCTATCAGCATACCCAGAAAGGAAATGCCAGAAGCGAGTTTGAGGGAAAGATACCCAGGAGGGTATACTGATTCCTTGGAAGGAGGAGGTGAAGTGTGGAGTGTTGCCGCTGATGGCAGTGGTGCATCCCACGAAGAACAAGGTTAGACCGGTGCTGGACTTTCGTGAGCTGAACGAACACGTTTCATGCCACATAGGCGGTGAGGTTACGGATAATTGCGGGGGAACCTTGCAAGAGTGTAGACGAATGACGGGGGCCTCCACGATTGTCACTTACAGTCGGCATATCTGCAGTTACACATGGATGAGAAGCTGTGGAAATATCAGCTGGTCAGGTATAAGGGCCAGACATACTGCCTGACCAGGCTTGGCTTCGGGTTGAACTCTGCACCAAAAATCATGGCCACGGTCCTCAAGGCCATTCTGGGAAAAGCAGACAAGGTGAAGAGGGCCACCAACTCCTACATCGACGACATCTTGGTGGACGAGACGGTGGTGTCAGCAGCAGAGGTCTCGGGTTACTTGGGAAGGTTCGGTCTGACCGCAAAACTGCCAGAGATGATAGGAGGAGGAGCCGCAAAGAGATAAGGTGGGTACACTGGTGTTTCGGAGGAGTAACAAAGTCCTGGAACTGGGCCCCGATATGAATAGACGGGAACTCTTCTCAATGTGTGGTAAATTTGTGGGCCACTATCCGATTGCAGGGTAGCTCCGGACGGCATGCAGCTATGTCAAGAGACGAGCAGACGGGATGAGCTGGGGGTGACAGGGTTGGAGAGAGGACAGTGGCCATGATGTAGGAGATTATAGAGAGGGTAAAGGCGGATGACTTAGTGATAGGACGCTGGTACGTCCCCAAATCGGAGAGTGGGACGATATGGTGCGATGCCAGCAGCATAGCACTAGGGGTCACTCTGGAGAGGGGATGTCGAGGTCGAGGATGAAGCCTGGCTCAAGAAGAAGGACTACAACCTATTCAATGTGGCCGAACTGGATGCTGTGCTGATAGGAATGAATCTCGCCCTGAGATGGGGGCTGTGCACCATAGAAATTCGTACTGAGAAGAGGGTACGAATGTGAGGAGCAGCAGAAATGTTGATTACGCGCCACCCAGGAACTCTGGGAGAGCTGTCCACCAAGTTTGGCCTGGAGTTGAGTGTGGTTTTTGTACCCTCAGAGAAAAACAGGGCAGACGTATTAACCAGGGTGAAGAACGCCTGTCTGGAAACGCCAGAGGACGCAGATAGGGGGATAGCTGCAGTGTGTCGGCTGATTGATTCGGAATTGAGGGGACTGTATGCCATGCACCACATGGGAGTGGATAGGACCCTGTTCCTAGCCAGAAGAATCAACTCTGATGTTAGCAGATAGAGTGTCCAGAGAGTGGTCGGAGGTTGCGACAGATGCCAGTCTATCGACCCTTCCCCGGGTGTGCACGAGAGAGGCAGCATCCCGGTGGAGCACAACTGGAAACGATAGGGGGTGGACGTGACACACTACCGACAAGGAACGTATCTCTTGATGGTCGTTTGTGGGCCGGGACAAATGGCAATATGGAGGGAAATGAAGACAAGGACTGCGGAGGAAATCGCGCGGACGCTGAGAGATATTCTTGGAGCGAGGCCCTGTAGATGAACAACAGCACAGCGTTTCGCTCGGAGGCGCTGGGGGAAATGCTTGACAATCCGGTATTGTATGTAAATAATATTTATTACCAATATTGTGTTTGTGGGGCTGCCGTGAGATAGAGGGAGGGGGGTGTAGAGCTGCCATGGGAGAGGGATTACCGGAAGTTGAGGGAGGGCTGACCAGAAGCAGGAGGACGGGAGGCGACACGAGGGACCAAGCGGTGGGCAGTTGCACTTGGCTGTTGGCACCGTGAGGAGACGTGTCGTGTGAAGATAGACACTGTTGGAAGAACCCCACGTGGAGAGTGGAACGACTCTCGCCAAAGTGATAGAAAGACGCCAGGCAAGTCTGAATGCCTCCGGCTACAGTGTTTATATGATGTTATAATGGTTTCTGATTTAGGCACAGTATGTTACTGGTACTTTATTTTATCGACCCCCATAAGGACGAATGGCAAAGCTAACCTTGGTAGGATTTGAACTCAGAACGTAAAGAGAAGGATGGTGTCAGACGCTCTATCAATACTGCCAATCTACCACCCTCACAAGATATAAAATGAAATTTCCTGTTGAAAAACAACCACAAAGACAACAATCCTGATCACTTTGTGCACCAATATCTAAAATAAAGTAATGAAAAACTTACCTTTAGGGGTTTATACCTGAATAAAAGTGATACCACAATGAACATCAACGATATGGTCAATAAGGGGAGTACAATCATTTTTGAATGTGTTTGTCTATATTTCTTTCTCCTTATCTCTCTATCTGTCTGTCCCTCTATCTATATCTATCTTTCTATCTCTCTATATCTAGCTGTCAGCCTCCTGTCCGTCTATCTACATATTTATCTGTCTGTCGCTTTGACAATCTGAGGCACTGTTTGTCAATACATAACTCCTTATCTACTAAAAATTGTTTTCCAACAGCCAAAGACTGAACTGAAAATGTCTCGCATCAAAACAATGCAACTTTTCGTAACTTTTGTAAGTGTTCTAGTTAGAACGAGTATTATTTTTCATTTAAACAAAGGGCAACTATGTTTCTATATATTTACAGTTATAAAGAAAAAGCGAGTGATATATACTTGTATATTCGAAAAGTAAACGATATATATATATATATGTCCTGATTGATAGTCAAGTAAAATCGTTAGCTTCCCTGAAAAAGGTTCGTATATTGGTATATTATTAATCAACAAGGCAACAACTTGTGTAAGATGACATCACACCTTAACCAGCAAGTCGTCGCGAAATACGAAAATATTTTCTACCGCTTGCTAGAAAATATAATTCCAATCGGTGAAAGGGAATACTTATTCAATTTTTTTTTTAAGGGGGCATTCGTTGCACTTTGAAAGATATTTTGGACTGTTTCTTAGTTTTGGTTCGTTGTTCTTTTTTGTCCAAATGAAGGAAGAAAGGTTTTGTTGCTGTTGTTGTTTTGACACACATGCACAACCCTTCAAGCTCCCTGTCAGTTGTAGCCCGGACTGAATTTAGGGACGAACCGTGTTATATCTGTAGATTGTTTGTTCCCTTTCAAGCCTAGCTTAATAATCGTCATCCCAGCAGATCCCTAATACTTTGACTAGTTGGAAGACTACGAAAACTACAACTTACCTAGCTGCGTTGTTTCTATAGTTACCAAGACTTCAAAATACCCAACATTGTGGGCTTGTTTCAATGTTGCTCTGTTCCTCATATTTGTCCTTGGTCATAAACTCACACGAAAACATCTCTCTCTCTCTCTGGATATAATAATGGTTTTTGATTTAGGCACAAGGCCAGCAATTTTGGGGGTGGAGAAAGTCGATTACATCAACCTGAGTACGTAACTGGTACTTTATTTTATTGACCCCGAAACGATGAAAGGCAAAGCTAACTTCGTAGAGGGCTGTAACTCTAAGCATGGTGTCCGATGATCTACCGATACTGCCAATCTTAATAATTGTTTCTACTTTTGGCACAAGGCCAGCAATTACGCCAGTGCATTACTGGTGCTTTATTTTATCAATCCCGTAAGGATGAAAGACAAAGTTAACGTAAAGGGCCATAACTCTATGATGCAAAGCCTGATGTCTGACGTTCTACCGATACTGCCAAAAGCTATGATAAATGACATGCCCAAAATCCCATGCAGTGGGATTGAACCCGGGGCCAAAGTGAACTTCTTAACCAGTCAACCATGCTGTGTCAACATCTTGCAGAGTAACACAGTACAGTAATAATTGTTTCTACTTTAGGCACATGGCCAGCAATTACCTAGTACATTACTGGTACTTTATTTTATCGACCCCGTAAAGATGAAAGGCAAAGTCAACCTCTGTGGGATTTGAACTCAGATCGTAAAGGGACGTAACTATGCTGGAAAGCATGGCGTCCGACCCTCTACCGATACTGCCAATCCACCGCAATAATGGTTTCTGATTTAAGCACAAGGCCAACAATTTGGGGGGAAGGAAAAGTCAATTAAATTGACCCCAGTGCATTACTGGTACTTTATTTTATTGACCCCATAAGGATGAAAGACAAAGCTAACTTAGGCAGGATTTGAACGCGGAACGTAAAGGGCAGTAACTCCATGTCGCAAAGCATGGTGTCCGACACTCTACCAATACTGCCAATACATCTGTACAGTAATAGGAGATAGGAAAAACTGGGTGAGAACTGGTCATCAGAACTTTAGTTTCTGAAATAAATAATGGTATCTACTAAAATTCTATAGTATCTCAGTCTTCAATATCAGGTAAGATTATTTCTTTGGCAGTATGTCCAGCTTCACAAGGAGGTGGGGTGACGAAGGAGGTGCATGCTCTATGAAATGTCTGGCCACATGAGATGCAGCCTCACATGATTCCTACTCCAAGCTGGCTTCTTAGCACCTCACTCAAGTCGTCACTGACTGAGAGCCCATCACCCTCTTCCCTTCCCCTCCTTTTCTTCTGTGACCCAAGATTCCCTTCTCATTCATAGCTTTTATAGTCCTTTTTCAAATAATTTGTCATCTTTGTACGGAGGAAATCTTTCAAATTATTACTAATCCAGGTAATATTATTAACAAGAAAAATGAATTATTTAATTCTTGCTTGCACCGTATTTCCAAGACTTTCCACAAAGTTTACAGTTAGTACATTGACCATTTATATAATTTACTGTATTATGTTTTACTTATCTATAATATAAATAATTATAAGATCTAGTAGATAGAAACATATTTTATTCGAAGTAAATAACACCGTTATCAAAATCATATTTTGAATACTGTCATAAAAACGTTACAAATTAAGAGTTACTTCCCCATCGTTGTTTACATATATAAATATTATAAATTAAAAATTAGAATTGTTGCTCTGATTGAACTGATTATACAGAGCGGTTGCCGGTCAAGCAGAAATTAAAAATTAGAATTGTTGCTCTGAAATAACTATATATATATGAATGTATATATAGCGTATTTTGCAATACACTGTATGCTTAATAAAAAGCATTTTGAAGACCTTAAGCTATTGTTTTAGAGTAGTGACAGATTCACTTACTTTAATTTCAGCAAACAGGGGGAGATAAAGCTGACAAGGCCTTAATTTCTGCTTGACCGGCAACCGCTCTGTATAATCAGTTCCTGATTATTTACTAGAATTCTATAAGAACCAAAACATCCAGGTTCTCAGCAAACGGGAGGAGTAGTTGGCTTTGATAAGCATCAATAAATGCAGAAACAAGGCCTTGTCAGCTTTATCTCCTCCTGTTTGCTGAAATTAAAGTAAGTGAGTCTGTCACTACTCTAAAACAATAGCTTAAGGTCTTCAAAATACTTTTTATTAAGCATACAGTGTATTGCAAAATACACTATATATACATTCATTATAAATTAAGTTAAAACTGATTGATACTTCATTCATTTATTCACAAAAGGATCATACCTAACCATATACTTCAGTATCTTATAATATAATACAACAAATCTTTTTTATATAACCAAGATTTGTAGCAAGCTACTTTCCTTTGGCGCATTGATACGCTGTCCGTACGTGATTTGGCTAAGTTCGGCCAATCGTGATCCGCACATCAAACTTTAACAAGAGACAATCTATATAGAATCTCAAAATACATAGTTCGTTAGAGTATCATATTAAAATTTAATTAAAATTTTAAACATAGACACCTGATAAAAATCATATATATCTCCCTCATATGTATCCTTCACAAAACATGAATACATTTCACCAAATATCGGCGAAGTTAGATAATCAATTTTGAATTGTCAGTGAGGGAATCGATCTAAACTTACACCCATTAACATACAGAACTGAAGGTGACGAGAGAGGCACATGGTATTATTTTAAAAAGCCAATGCACGGAGTCAACGCCCGCAATGACATGAAAGGGTTCAGGCCAACTAGAAATAGCAGTCCAACCTCTCAACATATTAAACAGCTCAAACAAATAGGAGCATAAATATATTTAAATTTTTTTTTATTTTTGTTAAATTTTAATATGATACTCTAAGGAAGTATGTATTTTTACATTCCACATATATTGTCTCTTGTTAAAGTTTGATGTGACCTATCATACATTTATATCATTAGATATTTATGTATGTATATATGTCATTCACTATTTTATAATGATTAAATACTTGGATTTATTCTCTGAACTTTTTCTATGAGCTGATTTTGGGAGACAAGACACATGTTTGAGAATATCTCAATCATAACATCCATAACTTTGAATATCATCATCATCATCATCATCATCTTCGTTTAATGTCCATTTTCCATGCTAGCATGGGTTAGACGGGAGTTGTTCCACTTGAGGCAAGGCTGGTCGAGTGACTGTGTCTCGTTCGTATAGGACTATCTGGCAGGTTTTCTACGGCTGGATGCCCTTCCTAACACCAACCACATTTATAGTGTGGAACTGGGAACTTTTTACTGTATTTATGCGCTTATTTGTTTTAGCTGTTTAATATGTTGAGAGGTAAACAATATATATAATAAATATATACATGTGTGTGTGTATGTATATATATATATGTGTGTGTGTGTGTGTGTCTATATATACATATTCAATATAGGAAAGATGGTTGATCAGATAATCCACTGACTGGTTGAAAACAGACGTAAAACACTCTAAAGTGTTTTTCATTACATAAATATTATAAAGAGAGACAGTTTTAAATGTATATCCTATGTTTATTACATAATCCTGTTATATGTATTGCGAAGACGTCGACGTCATTGCACGATAACCCTTTGTCATGTTCCAGACAGGTGCAAAGTTGTGGTGTTTTTGTTTTTGTTATGGAACTGGAGTTATGATTACTCAAGTGGGCTGCCACCTGTGCATACTTTCTCTTCTCGGCGAATATGTTGGCCTTTCTTACCATCTCTTCTTTTCAGTTGCAGCACATTGGTTTGTAGCAAATTTTATTTTATATATATATTTTTTTTCCTTTAGTTTCATAGTGGGTTAGATAAGTTGTTACATTATCTGACAAGTCAGGTCAGGTAATCTTGTCGTGCTCATACAGATATGTTTTTGGCTTGGTTTACACAGCTGGATACCCTTCCTAATGCCAACCACATTGCAGTGTGGACTTGGTGCAATTTTATTGTAGCACCAAAATGACCAGTGTGGATTGGGAGCTTTTTGTCATGTCACCAGTATGACCACCTTAAAGGGTGAACTGGTTGCTTTTTGTCATGCCACCAGTATGACCACATTACAGGCAGGGGTGGTGGTGATTTTTAGTTAAGTTACCAGCACAACCATCTTACAGGGTGGACTGGGTGCTTTTGTTGTTGTAGCGCCAGCCCTGTCAGTATGCAGAATGGCCTAGGCACATTTTGTCATGGCAGCAGCACTGGGAGAGTAAGTGTGGAACACGTCCAGCTTTCTATGGTTGTATGCACTGTCCCCCCCCCCCCACACTTCCTCTGCTACCTTCCATTCCAATCTGTCTCTTCCATTATATCCTCATTCACCCAGGTCCTTCTTCTATCCACCATCTGGGTTACATTGGATAGATTGAACCAGTGATGCAACAATATAAATTGGTGAGTACCATTAAGTCTCTGACAAGTCCCTTTACTCCTGTAGAAGACTTCATGAACTCACTAATGCTAGTGCCATAATAAAATGTACCCAGAACACTCTATAAAGTGATTGTGACCAAACCAAGAAAATGTAGGGTTGAATGGATCCCTTTAGCTCTGTTTAGGACATAGTGAACTTACTTGTGTTGGGGCCATGGTAAAATGCACTCAGAACATTCTATAAAATGGTAGTGCCGGTGCCATGATGAAATTTACCCAGTGCTCTCTATAAAGTGGTTGGCATTAGGAAAGTCATCCAGTCAGAGAAACCATGCCAGAAATGGAATGTATAGACAAGATGACTCATCTATACTTAAACCATGACAACCTATCCAGTTCACACAAACATTGAAAATGACAATGTTGATGATGCCCAACAACCTCTCTAGTGCTGGTGTCATGATGAAATGCACTAGGTAGACTGCGGGAATGTATAGGAGATATTGGCCTCTCAGCCCATCATAGCATTCAGATAGGCTGGGGGTCAAAATGTATGACAGTGAGGTGCTGACCCCCTCAACAAAAAGCACCCAATACATCCTGTAAGGTGGTGGTGTTGGGCCCATGACAAATAATATCCAGTTCACCCTGTAAAGCAGTAGAGATGGTGTGTGTGTTTGTGTCCATCCAAAAACAATGCTCTCAGTACATGCTGTAATGTGGTTGGCATTAGAAAGGGAAGCCAACTGAAAAAAGCCCAAAGTAGATTATATGAGTAAGACATGATCACATGATCTGACTAACCTCATAATGTAACAGCTCATCTAATCTATGCAAACATGGAAAGTAGATGGAAAGTAGATGTTAAATGATGATGACCTTGTATATTTTAGTAGGACTCCGAACAAAAACTGAATTCTTCTACAGCTGGAATCCAGAATGTATACAAAGAAAAGGCAGCTTCATTCAGAATACCATCAGTGACTATTTTCTTCAGGAATTCTAACCAGTTTCTCTGTTCGTCTGTGAGACCAAATTCTCCAAGGGCTACCAGAATTCTGGTGATCCTCAAAAAGTTATGCCTGTTTCTAGAAATAAAGCAAACATTGAATATTTCTTAGTCAACTTGAGAAACATAACACAAGCACTTTCAAATTGGTCCTAGTTGTATGAAACAAAACCATATATTTTAAAGAATTCCCATTTGAATTAAAATCTTCTAACATAACTTTATGTAAAACCATTTATTAAGTGGCGAGTGTGGGAGAGATGGAAGCAGTGACAGTGGGAGTTTGGTTCTTTTGTGTTCGGACCTGGTATATATATATGTGTATGTAAGAGAGAATGAGTATGTTCAGTATTGCTGTTATTTATTCAACAACAATATATTATAAAAGGTATTTTAACCCTTTAGCATTAACATTACTCTATATTTATTATTATATTTTCACAGTAAAGGTTTCATCTTACAAAATTACCTCACATAATATCGAATCTATGAGATTTTGAAGTTATTTATTTTGAGAACAATACCTTAACGTCAGTATGAGTGGCTGGTTATAGTCAGTTTAAGCAGAAAGAGGTGAGAGCCATCTGTCTGGATATGGCTGGTTTAATGGTAAAGGGTTAATTAATATCTACTATTTACAATTTGTTAAGTTACTGTCTTAGTAAGGAAAAAATTAATAATCTTCGTAAAACCCTCAAAAGTCATCAATAATTAATTGAAATAGGGTGTATTTCATTAGAAATATAACCACAAATGGGTAAACTCATTCAACTCTGAAATATGATTAACCCTTTAGTATTTACATTACTCTATATTTACTATTGTATTTTTAAAGGAAAGACTTTATCTTACATAATATCAAATTTATGAGATTTTAATATTATTTATTTTGAGAACAATAATTTAACATCAGTATGAGAAGCCATTTACGGCTGGTTTAAACAGAATAGGGTGGGAGAATTCTGGCCAGATAGAGCCAGTTTAAATGCTAAAGGGTTAAAGCAGAAATATTTCTCAGAATGGAGAGATAAATAAATGAAGAAGAGAAATAGTCCAGGAGAAGAAAGACAGGTTTATGAAAAGAAGGAATATCAACAGGGATATAGTGATGGTGACAGAGAGACAGTGGCAGTGACATAGTGACAGTGACATAGTGACAGTGAGACAGTGGCAGTGAGATAGTGACAGTGACATAATAAGAGTGACATAGTGACAGTGACATAGTGACAGTGAGAGAGTGACAGTGAGGTAGTGACAGTGACATAGTAAGAGTGACATAGTGACAATGACATAGTGACTGTGAGACAGTGGCAGTGAGATAGTTACAGTGACATAATGACAGTGACAGTGACAGTGAGATAGTGACAGTGACATAGTAAGAGTGACATAGTGACAGTGAGACAGTGGCAGTGACATAGTGACAGTGAGACAGTGGCAGTGACATGGTGAGAGTGACACAGTGACAGTGAGATAGTGGCAGTGAGATAGTGACAGTGAGATAGTGACAGTGAGATAGTGGAAGTGACATAGTGACTGTGAGACAGTGGCAGTGACATAGTGACAGTGAGACAGTGGCAGTAACATAATGACAGTGAGACAGTGGCAATGACATAGTGACAGTGAGACAGTGGCAGTGACATAGTGACAGTGGCAGTGACATAGTGACAGTGACATAGTGATTGTGAGATAGTGACAGTGAGACAGTGGCAGTGACATAGTGACAGTGAGATAGTGACAGTGAGATAGTGACAGTGAGATAGTGACAGTGAGATAGTGACAGTGACATAGTGACAGTGAGATAGTGACAGTGACAGTGAGATAGTGACAGTGAGATAGTGACAGTGAGATAGTGACTGTGAGACAGTGGCAGTGAGATAGGGACAGTGACATAGTGACAGTGAGATAGTGATAGTGAGATAGTGACAGTGACATAGTGACAGTGAGATAGTGACAGTGAGATAGGGACAGTGACATAGTGACAGTGAGATAGTGACAGTGAGATAGTGACAGTGAGATAGTGACAGTGACATAGTGACAGTGAGACAGTGGCAGTGAGACAGTGGCAGTGACATAGTGATAGTGACATAGTGACAGTGAGACAGTGACAGTGACATAGTGACAGTGAGATAGTGACAGTGACATAGTGACAGTGAGATAGTGACAGTGAGATAGTGACAGTGAGATAGTGACTGTGAGACAGTGGCAGTGAGACAGTGGCAGTGAGACAGTGGCAGTGACATAGTGACAGTGAGACAGTGGCAGTGAGACAGTGGCAGTGACATAGTGACAGTGAGATAGTGACAGTGAGATAGTGACAGTGAGATAGTGACAGTGAGATAGTGACAGTGACATAGTGACAGTGAGACAGTGGCAGTGAGACAGTGGCAGTGACATAGTGATAGTGACATAATGGTTTCTTATATAGGCACAAGGCCAGCAATTTTCGGAAAGTCGATTAAATCGACCCCAGTGCGTAACTGGTACTTTATTTTATCGATCCCGTAAGGATGAAAGGCAAAGTTAACCTCGGCGGGATTTGAACTCACAATGGCAAGGGCCATAACTCTATGCCTCAAAGCAAGGCGTCCGATAATGACAGTGAGATAGTGACAGTGACATAGTGTCATAGTGACAGTGAGACAGTGACAGTGAGAGAGTGACAGTAAGATCGTGACAGTGAGATAGTGAGAGTGAGAGAGTGACAGTGACATTGTGACAGTAAGATAGTGGCAGTGACATATTGACAGTGAGATAGTGACAGTGACATAGTGACTGTGATATAGTGACAGTGACATAGAAACTGTAACATAGTGATAGTGACTGTGACATAGTGACAGTGACATAGTGACTGTGACATAGTGATAGTGACCGTGACATAGTGACAGTGACAGTGACATAGAGACAGGGACATAGTGACAGTGATATAGTGACTGTGATTTAGTGACAGTGACATAGTGACCATGACATAGTGACCGTGACATAGCGACAGTGACATAGTGACAGTGACATAGTAACAGTGAGATAGTGACACTGATATAGTGAGCGTGACATAGTGACAGTGACTTAGTGACAGTGACACAGTTACAGTGAGATAGTGACAGTTAGATGTTGACAGTGACATAGTGACAGTGATATAGTGGCAGTGTCACAGTGATGGTGAGATAGTGACATTGACACAGTGACAGTGAGATAGTGACAGTGGCATAGTGAGAGTGACATAGTGACTGTTACATAGTGACAGGGCCAAAGTGACAGTGAGATAGTGCCATTGACATAGTGACAGTGACATAGTTACAGTGAGATAGTGACATATTGACAGTGATATAGTGACAGTGAGATAGTGACAGTGACATAGTGACAGTGAGATAGTGACAGTGACATAGTGACAGTGAGATAGTGACAATGAGATAGTGACAGTGAGACAGTGACAGTGAGATAGTGACAGTGAAATAGTGACAGTGACATAGTGACAGTGAGACAGTGGCAGTGACATAGTGACAGTGAGATAGTGACAGTGAGACAGTGACAGTGACATAGTGACAGTGACATAGTGACAGTGACATAGTGACAGTGTCATAGTGACAGTGAGACAGTGACAGTGACATAGTGACAGTGAGATACTGACAGTGACATAGTGACAGTGAGACAGTGACATAGTGACAGTGACATAGTGACAGTGAGATAGTGACAAAAAAATGAACATAATATGATCGTTGAAAATAGTGGTGGTGGTGGGACATTCCATTTCTGTAGGCCTTTGCACCCAATAATTTCGACCAGCTAATCCCGTATTCTTGGTTTGTATCCTTAACCTGCCAGATTTTATTGGCCAGCGTTGTTGTGTTCACTAGTCTACGGTTCTTCATAGAATGTCTGTGGACGTACCATCTTTGTTTTAACTCCCCAGCCGTAGAACCTATGTAGTGCCATGCTAAGTTGCCCGAATTTATAGTACACAGGTACACTATATTTGATTCCAGGCATCTATTTTGTAGTGGGCATTCGTCCGGTAAATGACAGTTACATTTGGAGGCCTTCCTGTGTGCAGGTTCTCCATTGCGGTTTTGTATATTGTTAAGTATAGGCTGAGATTTGGGTTTGTTGAAATTTGACACCCTAATCAATGAAACAATTGTTAATACTATAAATAAAACCCTTTTTGTACTGTTGACCATGTTATTCTTTACTCTTCCACTATATATATATATATATATATATATATATATATATATATATATATATATATATATATATATATATATATATATTTCCAAGTGTTATTGACAGGTATGAAAAAAAGTACTCAATACCAAAGTAAAGTTTAAATATTCATTTATTATAGCTAAGCAGTGAGTTTTGTTATTCTGGAGTTTCACCTGCACACTCAGAGGATCAAGTGCACAAGTGAAATTCCAGAGTAACAAGGCTCACTGCTTAGCCATAATAAATGATTAAATGAATATATGTATATGTATATATGCATGTATATATATATATGTCTATGCATGTATATATATGTCTATGCATGTATATATATGCAAGAGGTGAGATGGAGAGGTGCCTCTGCAAGACTAATCGCAGGCAAACATCTTAGTTATAAGCTTTTCTGGGTGTGTGATGATGATGGGTTAGGTGCGGTAGGCATATTACTGGCTGAGAGATGGAGCGATAAGACAATAGAGGTAGTTAAAGTTAGTAATCGAATAATTAAGCTTAGATTAGTTGTAGGCAAGAGACTACTGACAATCATCTCTGCCTATGCTCCCCAAGCAGGCCTAGGTAAGGAAGAGAAAGACTGCTTTTACGAGCAACTTTTAGAAACAGCCACAATGACAGAGGATGGAGACATCGTTATGCTAGCAGGGGACTTCAATGGTCATGTTGGACAGCTCCAGGATGGTTACACTGGGGTACATGGTGGGCACGGTTACGGCTCAAGAAATGAAGGAGTGAGGCTTCTTGAATTTTGTGGTGCAAGTGCACTAAACATTTGCAGCACTAACTTCCAGAATCCTACCAACTACCTAATAACCTACAAATCAGGCAAGCACATAAGCCAGATTGACTTCCTGCTAGTTAGACAGCGAGACAGACAGATGGTGTCAAATGCTAAGGCTTACCGTGGGGAAGAATGTACCCCTCAGCATAGGTTAGTCGTTAGTGACATCTCAGTAAGCAAGAGACAGAATGAGACTTACAGGAAGGTGTGGAAAAGAAAGGTTTGGAAGCTAAAAGACCTTTCACTAAAATATAAATTTAGCAAAGCCCTTCAAGATGTCTATGACAAAAAAGAAGACGATTTAGAGTCGTATGACATAGATAATAACTGGAATTTCTTGCGTGACAACTTACTGCAGGCAACTGAAGAAACTTGTGGCTGGGGCAGAGCTTCAAGCAGACAGAGAGTGACCTGGTGTTGGAACAGCACGGTAGATAAGGCCATTAGAGACAAAACACTCACATGGAAGGCTTGGAAAAATGGTCGGAGTAGAGAAGGATACATAGCCGCTAAGAGAGAAGCTAAACATCAGGTGCACTTAGCACGCAGGGAGGCTGAGGGTAGGAGGTTTGCCAATGTTCTACGATGGGAAGATCAGAGACGTGCGGTGTTCCGCATTGCAAAGCAGTGTGTCAATGCAAATCAGGATGTTGTTGGAAATAAGTATGTCCAGAATGATGCCGGTGTACTTAGTGTCACGAATGATCAAAAAAGGGAGGCCTGGAAATGTCATTATAAGAGACTGATGAATGTGGAGAACAAATGGGAGAGAGAGAAATTACCCCCAGTAGATCCGACAGGGGGACCAGCTATTGAGATTGATGAATATAGGGTCCAAGAGGCAATTAAGGAAATGAAGAATGGTAAGGCTGCTGGACTGTCAGGGATAGTTGCTGAGATGCTGAAGGTGCCAGGAGAAGTAGGCACTAAACTGGTTGCATGCATCATCAATCAAGCTATATATGGTGGTGTCATACCCAAAGACTGGTGCAGAAGTATTCTCATAAATTGCTACAAAAGTAAAGGGGATGCTCTGGAGATGAGCAAATATAGGGGCATAAAACTGATGGATCAGGTTGTGAAAGTGGCAGAGAGAATATTAGCCCAACTGATTAGAGAAACGGTCAAATTAGATGAGATGCACTTTGGTTTTGTGCCTGGGAAAAGTACAACAGAGGCCCTCTTCTTAGTGAAACAACTACAAGAGAGGTTCTTAGAGAAGAATAAGCGACTATACTTAGCTTTTGTTGACCTAAAGAAGGCTTTGATAGAGTACTCTGATCTGTGATCTGGTGATCCCTAAGGAAACTAGGTGTAGAGGAATGGCTTGTGAGGACAGTGCTGATGATCTGGTTCTTATAGCAGAATCAGTCGAGGAGCTAGAGAATAAATTCTGGCTATGGAAACAGCAGTTGGAATCAAGAGGACTGAGAGTGAACCTAGCTAAGACAAAAGTGTTTATAAGTAGAAGAGAGGACAATACTCTGATTCCATCAGGGAAATGGCCATGTTCGATATGTAGAAAAGGAACTGGCATAAATTCCATAAAATGTATACAATGAAGATCTTGTGTCACAAGAGATGTAGTGGGATAGCAGACAAACTAACGGGTAGGGAAAACTGCCTATGCAGTAGATGTACAGTGAAAGTTGGCAGTGGTAATCGCAGTGATAGACACATTTTTCCAATGCAGGTGGGTTCTATAGAAATGGTTGATAGCTTCCGGTACCTAGGTGATCAGATTAGCATGGGAGGGGGGGGGGGTGTTCTGAGGGCATAGTATCTAGAATAAGGACGGGTTGAAAGAAGTTTAGGGAGCTGCTTCCTCTGTTAACAAAGAAGGGTTTCTCCCTGCATATGAAAGGCCGGTTATATGATGCCTGTGTGAGATGCTGCATGGTAGTGAGACATGGGCAGCATCTGCAGAGGATATGCGACGGCTGGAGAGAAATAAAGGAAGCATGCTCCGTTGGATGTGCAATGTCAATGTGTGTGAACGACCAAGCATAGATGAATTGAGAAAGGAACTGGGTATAAGAGGGATAAGTTGTGGTGTGCAGGAGAGATGACTGCGATGGTATGAACATGTGATGACTGCTAGGTAAAGAAGTGCCAAGAAATGCCAGTAGAAGGAAGACACAGTAGAGGAAGACCAAGAAAAGCAAGGGTGGAGGTGGTGAGAGCAGACCTCAGATTGCTGAAACTCACAGAGGAGATGACAACGGACCGTGACAAGTGGAGAGATGCTGTGCTGAATAGGACCCATCCCACCCTTGCAAGCAGGGAAAAGCGGACGTAAAATGATGATGATGATGATGATATATATATATATATACATATGACATTAAGCGGTTATGGCACAGTGAGTCAATATTATTGTATATTGATTCAAATGTATATTTCTGCTCCCTATTTTTTCAATATATCAGTGAGTTGCTACTTGGCTTGCAAGTGTGTTATTTTTAGCATTCCTTCCCTACCAACTGTCCATGACTGTTACAGTTATTGTCTCA
The DNA here is from genome assembly GCA_964016885.1 of Eledone cirrhosa. NCBI lineage: Eukaryota > Metazoa > Mollusca > Cephalopoda > Octopoda > Eledonidae > Eledone > Eledone cirrhosa. The sequence goes on along the minus strand of OZ024752.1, from coordinate 22,340,874 downwards.
GCCATCATAAGAACACACAGGAGGTTTTGTCTCAACTCAAACTTAATTTTGGACAGTTAATATTTTGTCTAATTAATAAGATGGCCTACTGATGAGGGTTGACTTCTTCACTTTACTAATTATCCATTTAATAATTGTTTCTACTTTTGGCACAAGGCCAGCAATTGTCCCAGTTTATTGCTGGTGCTTTATTTTATTGACGCTGTAAGGATGAAAGGCAAAGTTAACCTCGGCAGGATTTGAACTCAGACCATAAAAGGCCGTAACTCTGCTGCAAAGCATGGCATCCGAACATCTACCAATACTGCCAATCCACCGCACTAATTAGTTTTGTTTCTCTAAACACAAAACAACATTGTATAGACAATGTTGTACAGTGTATTACTAATTTAATATAAGTTGTATTTTTATTGTTCTAATTATTTATCTATATATATAAAACTGAGGATGTCTGTCTGTGTGTGTGTGAGTATGAATCCCTAAAACTAGAGAAGCACCCAACCAACTGTTTTCAAACTTTACACATGTAATACTTATGTTTCAGAGAGTGTTCTGAGCAAAAGAAATTTCAAATTTCCAATGCCCTAGGGACCGCATTAGGCGATTTAGCGATCTCCCTCTATAATTCTTAGTCTTACTCTTTTTAGATAGATACATACATATAACGTCGCGCCCTTATAATATCTGTCTGTATGTCTGACTGTCTGCATTATGTCACTTCCTACAATTCCCTCTCCATCCAGAATGCGCCCTTATAATATCTGTCTGCTGCCCGCATTAGGTAAAAAACTTCATTTTTTCAGCTTTTTGGGGCTTTTTTGAGGCATTACGTCTAGCCGATTTTCCCGAAATTTCAAGGCATATTATGCACATAAAAAAAATTCATTTTCTTGATTCCCTAGGGCCTGTATTAGGTGAAAACCTGCATTTTTTCTGCTTCATCGAGGAAAATTTTAAATATTATCCAGCCATCAGAGTATTCGGTTTATTTTCTTTACATATTGTCGGGGCATGCAGTTTTTCCACGATTAGGTCTGTTGGCGGCCCGCATTCCAAAATACATTATCCCGTGCAACGCCGGGTACCACTGCTAGTAAGTTATATATTTGCAAGATATTAAAAACTATTATATCCATAACATTATCATTTATGAGTGGACTCTGCTTTGCATATTTTCCTGCCAAATTTACATTGTAATTTGTAAAGAAATGGTATAAATTAATTGAATTTGATCCAATACATAACTGGTATTTTATCAAACCCAGAAGAAGTGGGATTTCAACTCACAAGCCTACGGAACAATATATGTTACTCTCTTGAAAAAAGAAATAATATAAATAAAAAACAATCAAAGATATTTCTAGAATAACTTACTCTTTCAGATTTCTAACTCTTGCTTTCTTCTGTGAAGTGAAAGAAAACTGATACCTATCATCCATAGCCATTCCAAAGAAATTCAGCATCATCTTGAAGCTTCTCCTCACTCTATTCCTTAAAACTTTCTCACTTGATATCATCTGAAATATATTGGAAATAGTAAAACAGATTAAAGATTTGACAAAGAAACTGGTTCAGTGGATATATATCTTAGCCTTCTAACCTAAGATAAGGTAAATTATAATGGATTCTGATTTAGGCACAAGACCAACAATTTTTGGGGAAGGGATAGTTGATTAAATCGAACTCAGTGCATTACTGATACTTTATTTTATTGACCCCTTAAGGATGAAAGGTAACACCAACCTTAATAATAACAATAATAATGGATTCTGATTTAGGCACAAGGCCAGCAATTTGGGGGAAGGGAACGTTGATTAAATTGACCCCAGTGCATTACTGGTGCTTTATTTTATCAACCCTGTAACAACGAAAGGCAATGCCAACCTTAATAATGATATATAAATGACAACTGAGATGAAACATAGGATATGTGGAGAAAAGGGAGAATATGTGTGGCATATCACCAGCCTGTGTGGCATATCACCAGCCTGTCACAAAGCTGGCACAGAATATAAGTGACACAATCATAACGTCACAAAAATCATTCATTGGAAATTATGTGGAAAATGTGGCCTCAAAAGAACAAGCCAATGGTATGAACACAAACTTTATGATGTTGGGTATATTACTGGGGTACTCTATGATGTTGGGTATATTACTGGGGTACTCTATGATGTTGTGTATATTACTGGGGTACTCTATGATGTTGTGTATATTACTGGGGTACTCTATGATGTTGGGTATATTACTGGGGTACTCTATGATGTTGTGTATATTACTGGGGTACTCTATGATGTTGGGTATATTACTGAGGTACTCTATGATATTGGGTATATTACTGAGGTACTCTATGATGTTGGGTATATTACTGAGGTACTCTATGATGTTGGGTATATTACTGGGGTACTCTATGATGTTGAGTATATTACTGGGGTACTCTATGATGTTGGGTATATTACTGAGGTACTCTATGGTGTTGAGTATATTACTGAGGTACTCTATGGTGTTGAGTATATTACTGAGGTACTCTATGATATTGGGTATATTACTGGGGTACTCTATGATGTTGGGTATATTACTGAAGTACTCTATGATGTTGGGTATATTACTGAGGTACTCTATGATGTTGGGTATATTACTGAAGTACTCTATGGTGTTGAGTATATTACTGAGGTACTCTATGGTGTTGAGTATATTACTGAGGTACTCTATGATATTGGGTATATTACTGGGGTACTCTATGATGTTGAGTATATTACTGGGGTACTCTATGATGTTGGGTATATTACTGAGGCACTCTATGATATTGAGTATATTACTGAGTTACTCTATGATATTGAGTATATTACTGAGGTACTCTATGGTGTTGGGTATATTACTGAGGTACTCTATGATATTGGGTATATTACTGAGGTACTCTATGATGTTGGGTATATTACTGAGGTACTCTATGATATTGAGTATATTACTGAGGTACTCTATGATGTTGGGTATATTACTGAGGTACTCTATGATATTGGGTATATTACTGAGGTACTCTATGATGTTGGGTATATTACTGAGGTACTCTATGATGTTGGGTATATTACTGAGGTAATACAGACAGCTAAATCTTGCTAAATTTAATACTAACTTTTTAAATAATGAAAGGATATACAGTGTACTCCAGGCATTTGCGGTCCCGACATTACTGATTACAGAAGAGAGTGTAACGCAGACTTCGTTCAATTTCTGTGTATATTGTCAATTACTATTTCATTTGATCTATCATATCTACATGTATGTATATTTGCTTATAATATCAATATACACACTACACATGCTAGCAGAAGACCACCCGAAGGTTGGTTTTCTGTCTTTTTAAATAACGAAAGGATATAGTGTACTCCAGACATTTGCGGTCCCGACATTCGTGGTCCTGGTTATTTGCGGAATTTTCCTTAGAACCTGATTAATAATTGTTTGTAGAAACCACCGCATATTCACTGAATTGTAAATATCTTCCGCGATTTTTTTCATGGCAATATGTTTTTTTTTAGCACTAAATTTTTAATAACAATATACCGTATTTGCTGGCCAATTAGACGCCCCTTTGCATAAGGCGCTCCCTTTCTTTTTATTACATTTTACATTATATTTTGAGGTTTATAGGCATTTTTATGAACCACGTCCAATATATGCAGTTTTTCACTCTTCACGGGTGTTTTAGGGACTTAACCCCCGCAAATACTGGGAGACAACTGTATTAGATTATGTCACATAATGATATGTCTGCTTGATGAGTTTGGACCGAGAGGCTAACCCAAACAACGCCCCCACCCACCAACACTAGCATATATTTACCTGAGCTTCATAATCAGCAAGACAGAAAGCTTCACGATTTACACCTTCATGTCTATTGGGAAATAACCTAAATTATGTAAAACAAGAAATATATTAAACACATGGTATTTAAAATCAAAATATACAATTCATAAATTTGTTCAGGTATAAATGAACATATTTTCTTTCTCCAAAATGGCTGACTGAATCCACACGTGCTTTTTCTCAAAAAATGTTTTTCCATCCCTTCCTCTTCTTACTCTCTACCTTTCTATTTCATTTTTTATTTCTCATTCTATCTTCTGATGAAGGATTATTGACCGAAACATAAAGACTCTTTTTCTACTATATCAAGTGTTAAACTAATATATTGTACCGTGTTGCTTGGTTTGTTGTTTCCATTTACTTTTTGTATATATATGGGATAACAAGTTATCATTTTAGGTAATCCAGTTGTGAGTACTCTGTACTATGGATAGTTTTAACGTACGGCATTGTTTGACTCAACAAGAGGTTTCCTTAGTTAGGTAGCGAGTTGGCGATAATTCCCAGGTCATTCTTGGAGTAATAATAGTGAAAGAGTGAAGAATAACATGGTCGGCTGTACAAAAGAGGGTTTTATTTACAGTATTAACAATTGTTTCATTGATCAGGTGAGTCTAAAGGCCGCTTATCACTCGAAATTGCGTCACTCAACCTTAAATACAGTGTGTGTCTCTGATCAAATCATCAGAATACTGTATTCAGATGATTTGATTAGAGATACACAATTATAGACGCAATTTCAAGTGATTAGCAGCCTTTAGACTCACCTGATCAATGAAACAATTGTTAATACTGTAAATAAAACCCTTATTGTACAGCCGACCATGTTATTCTTCACTCTTTCACTATATATATATATATATATATATATACATTATAGTAATAATAATAAAATTGAAGACTAAAATATATATACATTATATATATATATATGTATACTGACATGGAAAGTTGACTGTATATATATCATCATCATCATCATCGTTTAATGTCCAGCTTCCGCGCTAACATGGGTTAGACGCTTTTTGTTCCATTTGATGCGTGTCTCGCTCGTACAGAAGTGCCTCTGGCAGGTTTTTTACAGCTGGATGCCTTTCCTAACACCAACCACATTTACAGTGTTGACTGGGAGCCTTTTCACCATGTCTCCTACACGGCCACCTTACTGTGTGGACTGTTGTGTCATCGGCACTGTGGACGGAACGGGAGAGGGAGGATGGGGTAGGGTGCGTGGCGTGGGGTGTATATTGTGTTAAGAGGTGCCTACTAACTGTAGGTTTGTATGCAATGGTAGTCCGGTCTTCTGTACAACTGCATGGTGCCAAAGGTCTTGATCCAGTGTCATTGTCTTAGAGAGGTGTAGGTGGGCAAGGTCAGTTTTTATCACCTTGTCCAAGGTTTTTCTTGGTCTACCCACTCCGCAGCTTCCATTCATTTTCATTGCCCGGCACTTTTTTATACAGCTATCATCCTTCACACGCATCACATGGCCATACGAACGCAATCTCCCCTCCAAAACACAACATTTGATACCTCTTATGCTTAGTCTCTCTCTCAATTCGTTTATCATATTCATCATCATTTTACGTCCGCTTTTCTCTGCTTGCAAGGGTGGGACGGGTCTTATACAACACATCATCAGTCCACTGTTCCTTCTACTGGAATTTCTTGGCACTTCTTTACCCAGCGGTCACCCTCCTTGTGCTGTGCATCGCATGTCCATACCATCTCAGTCTTCTCTCCTGCACACCACAACTTATCTCCCTTATACACAGTTTCTCTCTCAACTCATCTACGCTTGGTCGTTCATGCACATTGACATTGCACATCCAACGGCGCATGCTTGCTTCATTTCTCTCCAGCCATCACATATCCTCTGAAGTTGTTGCCCATGTCTCACTACCATGCAGCATCGCACATCTCACACAGGCATCATATAACCGGCCGTTCATATGCAGGGAGAAACCCTTCTTTGTCAACAGAGGAAGCAGCTCCCTAAACTTCTTCCAACCCATCCTTATTCTAGATACTCTGGCCTCGGAACACCCCCTCCCATGCTAATCTGATCACCTAGGTACTGGAAGCTATCAACCACTGCTATAGCAGCCACCTACATTTGAAAAATGTGTCTATCACTGCAATTACTACTGTCAACTTTCCCTGTACATCTACTGCATACATAGTTTTCCCTACCAGTTAGTTTGCCTGCTATCCCACTACATCTCTTGTGTACCCAAGATCTGCATTGCGTACATTTTATAGAATTTATGCCAGCTCCTTGGAATCAGAGTTTTGTCCTCTCTTCTACTTATCAACACTCTTGTTTTAGCTATGTTCACTCTCAGTCCTCTTGCTTCCAACTGCTGTTTCCATAGCCAGAATATATTCTCTAGCTCCTCTACTGATCCCTGCTATAAGAACCAGATCGTCAGCATAGAGAAGTTCCCATGGGCAGCCAGTCTTAAACTCCTCTGTTATGACTTTGAGGACTATAATGAACAAGAGCGGGCTGAGGACCGAACCTTGATGTACTCCTACTTGTATCTGGAATTCTTCACTAAACTCCATTCCTACCGATTTTACTGACAGCACCTCTGTACAAAGTTTGCACCGTCCTCACAAGCCATTCCTCAACACCTAATTTTCTTAGGGACCACCAGATCACAGATCGGGGTACCCTATCAAAGCCTTCTCTAGGTCAACAAAAGCTGAGTATAGTGGCTTATTCTTCTCTAAGAACCTCTCTTGTAATTGTCTCACCAAGAAGAGGGCATCTGTTGTACTTTTCCCAGGCACAAAACCAAACTGCATCTCATCTAGTTTGACCGTTTCTCTAATCAGTTGCGCTAATATTCTCTCTGCCACTTTCATAACCTGATCCATCAGTTTTACACCCCTATAATTCTCCTCTCCAGAGCATCCCCTTTACCTTTGTAGCAATTTATGAGAATACTGCTGCACCAGTCTTTGGGTATGACACCGCCATATATAGCTTGATTGACGATGCGTGCAACCAGTTTAGTGCCTACTTCTCTTGATGCCTTCAGCATCTCAGCAACTATCCCCGACGGTCCAGTGGCCTTACCATTTTTTATTTCCTTAATTCTTCGACCCTTAATAGCTGGCCCCTCTGTCAATCTCAATAGCTGGTCCCTCTTTTGGGTCTACTGTGGGTAATTTCTCTCTCTCCCATTCGTTCTCCACATTCACCAGTCCCTCATAATGACATTTCCAGGCCTCCTTTTTTTTTTATCATTCGTGACACTAAGTACACTGGCATCATTGCAGACACATTTATCTCCAACAACATCCTGATTTGCACTAACACACTGCCTTGCAATGCGGAACACTGCACGTCTCTGATCTTCCCATCGCAGAACATTGGCAAACCTCCTACTCTCAGCCTCCCTGCATGCTAAGTACACCTGACGTCTAGCTTCTCTCTTAGCAGCTGCGTATCCTTCTCTACTCCCACCATTTTACCAAGCATTCCATGCTAGTTGTTTGTCTCTAATGGCCTTATCTACCATGCTGTTCCATCACCAGGTCACTCTCTGTCTGGTTGGAGCTCTTCTCCAGCCACAAGTTTCTTCAGTAAGTTGTCACGTAAGAAATTCCAGTTATCATCTATGTCATACGACTCTAAATCGTCTTCTTTTTTGTCATACACATCTTGAGGGGCTTTCCTAAATTTATATTTTAGTGAAAGGTCTTTTAACTTCCAGACCTTTGGTACAATCACTGCCACACCATTAAGAGGGTTGATAAGAAACACAACACCGCCCCCTCAGAACTGGTGTGGCATCTCAAACATGATAACTTAGAATTCACCATGCCGTGGCCCAAGGTAGCATCGGCCCAACCCTACAGAGGGGGTGAACATGACTTGTGTGATTTGTGTGTCACCGAGATTATGGAAATAATCGAGAGGGGAGCTCAAGTTATCAATAAAAGGAGTAACCTCTTCAGCACCTGCCTCCACAGATCATCTGGAACCATCCTCAAACTGAACGGACTAACAACATAGTTGTACTAGTTGAAGACTATTGCAAACTTGACCGTGGAAGCCGCGCGTGGCCATACAACAACCCCAGCACCTGGCAAACCTTGTTTGCACACCTGGAGTCTCTATGTGTACATATTTCTTGTCACTTGTTCCTTATTTCTCTGTTTATATACCTACTGCTGTTTTTTATGTATTTTTGTCCCGTTCTTTTATTATTGTGTTCTTTATATGTGTTCTCGATTTCTTATCTCCTTATTCCTGTCCCTACTTTCGCTTCCCGTAACTCTCTTCCATAGCCTAACAGCCCTTTTAATAGTATTGTTGCCACTGTAGTTAAGACTAAATGCTATAATTATTGCTAGCCTTGTGCCTTACAATGATAGAGAGGACTGTATTAACTGTGCATGTATTTATTTATATTTCGTTTCTGAATTTGTTTAGCAAGATTCTTTATCTGAAATCGTGTGTTGAAACCGATATTGTTATACTTTGGGAGGGTCATGTTGCCAATAAGAAACACACGCACCAGTTGCTTTCACTTCAATTTATTATAATAAATTTATAAATTTAGGAATTTATAAATCTATAAATTTCTGGTTGGTTGGTTGGTTCCACAACCAGATAGTTGTTTATATATTGTCAAAGTTCTTTCGTCACACATTCTGTGACCTCTTCAGTGACTGGGGATTCTTTTCTTTGTTTTTGTGCCTCTCCTTTGTTCTGTCCTATGCCATTTTGTTTCTGTGTGTGTGTTGTGTGCTCAGTCTGTGCCTGCGCCACATCCGGGTGTCTGTGTGTGTTTATATTTGTTTATTTATTTGTTTATTTACATGTTACAGGTTGGTTGTTTGTTCTATGTGTGTGTGTGTTTTCATTTTGTCCTTAATTGTAAGTTGTAATGTTGCTGTTCCACTCATATTTTCTATTTAATTTTGGTTGTAATTCTTTTATGTTTATTGCCTCTGTGATTTGATTAAACATTGCGTCTTTTCTGTGTGTAGATTTTATTTTTATTTCTATGTTCTCTAATTTACCCTTATGTTCTATTTTAGCATGTTGGTAGAGTACAGATGATTCTTCACTATCTTGAAGGTCTCGCCAGTGTTCATCTATCCGCTCCCCCACACTACGAGCTGCCTCACCCATGTACACTATATTTTTGTCTCTACATTGTCCTTCAGTACATCTTATGCTATACACTACATTTCTAGTTTTACTGAAGAGGTCACAGAATGTGTGACGAAAGAACTTTGACAATATATAAACAACTATCTGGTTGTGGAACCAACCTACCAACCAGTTTGTTTGTTTGTTTGTTCCTTTTTATATGACATGTCAATTCAGCTCTACTTTGTAATCGGTTGTAAATAAAACTTGTAAAATATTATAAAGTCTTGTAATATTTTTACCACAGCCAACACCTCGACGCGATAAGGGAAAAATCCTTTCCCAAGGTTGTTATCACTACAGCGGCAGATATACTTCTTTCATGGCTACAAAACCTACTACCGAACTACAACAACTTCTTACATTCCTCTTTAATTCAAACATACATTTTACTTTCAACTACGTTACATTTCTCACTATAACAATTAGCCTGACAACTCCTCATGTGCTACTACAACAAATAACAATAATTCAATCTTATTCTTATTGTGCCAACACAGCATAATTAAACTTTTGTATTAATATTATACCAACACCGCATAATATTATTTTTCTGCTAAAGTACCAATGTCAGCACTCGATGCAGAGCAGAGTGTATATAAGAACAAAGTAGAGGTGTTACATATGAGATTTATTGCTTAACCCAGTTACAAGTGTTTCCTAGGCAGCTGGCTCATGATCTGGGGTCATCATCCCAGACCAGACTCCAAGTCTGATCCTCAGGCTTACCTGTGATGACCCCAGATCACGAGCCAGCTGCCTGGGAAACATTTGTAACTGGGTTAAGCAATAACTCTCATATGTAACACCTCGACTTTGTTCTTATTATATATATATATCATCATTTTATGTCCACTTTTCCCTGCTTGCAAGGGTGGGACAGGAACTGATTCTGGCTTGATTTCTACCGTTGGATGCCCTTCCTAACACCAACCTCATTTACAGTGAGTGCTGGGTGCTTTTTTGCTGTGGCGTCTACATGTCCACTTTACAGTGGGGCTGGGTGCTTTTTTGCTGTGGCACCTCCACGACCACTTTGCAGTGGAATGATAGGGACCCCAGTCCCTATCATCTCATTTCTACAGCTGAGTAAACTGGAGCAATGTGAAATAAAGTGTCTTGCTCAAGGAAACAACACATCACCCGGTCTGAGAATTGAACTCACAACCTTTCGATTGCAAGGCCAATGCTCTAACCACTAAGCCATGTGCCTCCATGATCATATATATATATATCATCATCATCATTTTTACGTCTGTTTTTCCATGCTTGCATGGGTTGGATGGGTCCTTCTAGGCATGGCATCTCTCTACTTGTCACGTTCCTTTGTCATCTTCTCTGCCAGTCTTAGCGATTTGAAGTCAGCTCACACAACCTCTGCCAAGGTCTTTCCTGATTGTTCTCTACTGCGGTTTCCTTCCACTGGGATTTCCTGGCATTTCTTCACCCATCGGTGATTGTCCATGCGCATCACATGTACATACCAATGCAGGCTTTTCTGCTGCATACCACCTCAGATTCCCCTTAAACCCAGCTTCTCTTTCAGCTCTGCCTAACTCACACATTTACATTGCACATATATATATATATATATATATAATTCAAATTAAAGGATATATATAGAGAGAAAGAGTTATATATCGTTAGAGAAACATAATATTTTGTAAATATATATAAAGCATATAATATTTATGAAAAAGTACATACTTTAAGGTGGAAAGGTTGTTATTTTCCTTACGGTACCATTTCATAGTTCATAAACCAAAGCAAAAATTGATCTAAGCAATCGATTATCAGTTACCAACTATCAATTTTAGTAGAGCTACAGAAGATGCAGATCTAATCAGCCGAGGAAACCGTCTTTTGATAAGTTCCAATAAAGTACAAAAATACCTTTATATCTGTTATGTTCCGATAAGTAGTCAAACCATACCTGGTGGTGTGAAGAATGTTTTAACTTTGGCAGCAGATATAAATAGGACTGGATGTGATAGCCAATAGAAAGTGGTGCGAAGTACTACTACTGTATGAGCAATTCAACAAATTAAGAATTTGAAGCAGAATTATACTAAGGTGGTGAATTGGCAGAGTTGTTAAGACGACGGATAGAATGGTGTTCGTCCCACCTCATTGCATACTCTGAGTTCAAATCCCGCCGAGGTCAACTTTGCCTTTCATCCTTTCAAGGTCGATAAAAAAAGTACCAGTCCAGTACTGGGATCAATTCTTTCTCTATAGAAAAAATTGGCTGTGTTCAGACCTGGAGAGGGTTGGGCTCTGCCAGATTTAAAAGTGCCCTAGACATGCTGTATGACAGTGCCTCCACAAGGAGTTATGACATTTTTATCCTTATCCTATACACTAATTTAAAGTATCACAACATATATAATATGTATGATGATTATGTTTCTCAGTATAAAAGCTCAATGGACATTTGTCCAGAGCATCAATAATTCAAATTAAGTGTATGTATATGTATGTGTATGTGTGTTCATGTGTGTGTGTGTGCATGTACATGTATATGCGTGTGCATGTGTATATGTGTGTGTGTTCATGTACGTGTGGGTGCATGCATGCGTGTGTGTATGTGTTGAAGCTCATGTATGTACATACAAGGGGCTTTCAAAAGGTTTGTGGAAAAAGGACATGTGAAGAAACGGTTTAAATTATGATGCTCCACCTAGATCAATACACTTCAGCAAGCATTGATACCAGCCTTTAAGCCCATCTGTGAAAAACTGAGGGCCATGTGATTTAAACCACGTCAAAGCAGCTATTTTTACATCTTCAACTGGGGATCATCTTTAGCCTCATCCCTTCCACTTCTAAAACGACATATCCATTTGTAGATTGTTGATTTCTTTGGGACATTGTCCCCATAAACTTGCTCCAGAGCGTCAATGATTTGGCTGCTCTGCCACCATGAATTTGATGTTTTGATGGCAGCCATGTTGCTTGAGAGGGTGGTAGCTTCTGACTGGCGGCGCCACATTGCAACATGCATTTAAGGGTTCATGTTAGAATATGTTATGACACATTAGTACGGGAACATACAGGTGCATTGAGATCAAAATCCTTGCATAGAATTTTTAGCTATGTACTTTTTCCACAAACATTTTGAAGTCCCCTCGTATATATATATCAACCTCATTGTTTAACATTTATTTTTCATGCTAGCATGGGTTAAGTGGGTTTGTCCCATTTGAGGCAAATTGAGTCGGGTGATCGTGTCTTGCTCATGTAGGACTATTTCTGGCTGGTTTTCTACGACTGGATGCCCTTCCTAATGCCAACCACATTTACTGTGTGTGCTGGATGCTTTTTGTCATGTCTCCTACACGACCACTGGATGTTTTGTGGTACCAATATAACTTTACAGAGTAAGGGTGGTGTGGGCGGAAGTGGAAGGGAGGTGTAAAATATATATATTAGCTATAAGTATTTTCCTCATAATCAAAGTAGCCTAAACATCAATACTTGCCACTGGATATAGCCATGATGTTCCTCCAGTTTCTTGTAGTCGGTAAACCAGCTCTTTAAAATATTTTCTATAAGATCTCCTGGTAATATGAAGATAAAAATGAAATGAAAATAAATGAGTATTTTCCTTCTTGATAGAACCCAGATATGGCAGATCATCATCACTACCGCCACCATCACCACCATTGTCATAAATCACCCCCCCCCCCACCACCACCACCATCACCACCATCACCACCATTGTCATAAATCACCACCCCCACCACCACCATCTCCACTGCCATCATCATCACCACCATCACCACCACCACCAGCACCACCACCACCGCCATCACCACCATTGTCATAAATCACCACCCCCACCATCACCACCACTACCATCACCACCATTGTCATAAATCACCCCCCCCCCCCACCACCACCACCACTACCACCATCACCACCACCACTACAGCCATCACCACCATTGTCATAAATCACCACCTCCACCAACACCATCACCACTGCCATCATCATCACCACCAGCACCACCACCACCACCAGCACCACCACCACTGCCATCACCACCATTGTCATAAATCACCACCCCCACCACCACCATCACCATCACCACCATTGTCATAAATCACCACCCCCACAACCACCATCACCACTGCCATCATCATCATCACCGCCATCACCACCACCACCACCATCATCACCATTGTCATAAATCACCCCCCCACCACCACCACCACCATCACCACTGCCATCATCATCACCATCACCACCAGCATCACCACCACCACCATCACCACCAGCACCACCACCACTACCATCATCTTCTTCATCATTGTTAAGAGTTCTCTCTCTGCTCATGTTTTTCCCAAACAAGTCCAAACTGAACTTTGATCACCTCAATCTCACCAGTTGAACACAACAGAGTACAACAATGATTCCCTAAATGGGGGTCATGCATCACAGGTGGGGGGGGGGGGGCAATTTGAATATTTATAGGGGTGGGAAAATTTGAAAATGATGTTAATGAGAACAAACTTCAGATTTTACCTTATTACTTTTACACCAAGGTAACTTTGGTACATATTACTGTCAGAAACTTCTGTCTCACCTCCTCCACACATGTTATTATGCCATGTGGCACCAACTATATGCCAATTTGTTTATACTTTGCTGTTGATCATCTCTGTTTTCATAACAAAGGGGTGTATTTTCATATCAAGTTCAGGAGGAGGGGGGATAACAATTTTTGAGATGTTGGGTTGGGGCATGGTGCACAAAAGGTTGAGAACCACTGGGTTATAAACATGATGGGAATTGTTTCTCCTCCGCCAGATACTCTTTTATTCTTTTAACTGCTCCAGCCGACTGGCTAGGCCATGTTGGGGCACTGCCGTTGAAATATTTAATTGGAGATGCTTACAGCACCAAGGTTTCCCAAGTGGTCAACCATCTAAATACTAATTAGGTATGACATTGCTTAACTTTGGTGATCAGACAAGAATCTGTGGTTTCAGTGGGGTAAGGTTATACTTCTTTTTAGTCTTTTCTTAACCCTTTTGATACCAAACAACCTTGCCTGGTTCCATGATACAAAACTATTTGTTATAAAACATATTTATCTAATTTTATGTAAAAACCTTTGTTAGGTTATGTTCCAAACACCAGATTTATAATGAAAAGATTGCTTATATTACTAAATATCTCCAAATTCTTGACTATTTAAATCATAGGCAGTGTATTTCATTAGAAATAGGTAACAAAAGGGTTAATACGAGAAAATTAAATTTAAAGATGGGTTATTGACTGACTTACCATTTGGTTGAGATTTTCTGATATTTTTGTAAAATTCCAGATTTGGATAGCATTTTTCCTTAGTCGAATCAGGGAATGTTTGCTTACGATTGTTTATCATTGGCTAAACATTGGAAAACAGAAGAAACCGTGATATTCCTCATCAGACAATATATTTTTTGTTAAATGGCAACATTTAATTATTATAATTATGGCCATGTCTGTTTAATTCCACCCAGTAGCTCAGCACTGTCTTCACTGCCACAGGCAAAAGTAAAGAGGAGATAGATATCTACATCAAACATACACTGATTTCTATCGTTTTCAAAGCTAGCTTCTGGTTTAGGTCAGACATCTATCAGGCCACAAAAATCTGCATCTGTTGATTGCTTATTTACATGATCCTTCTGTGAAAAGTGACATTAACACCATACTTCAGCTTTGAGATGTGGACAATGCAAGTAACAGATTTATGCAAGTTGGAAAGTTTCCACCACTATTGCCTTCACCAAATTTTCCATGTTTATGCAGGGGATTCTGAAATTTGTGATTATTATCAACTCTCTCCAGCAACTTAATTGATTGGTTTAGTTCCCAACTATGCCACCTACAAGGTGAATTAATCTGTGATGCAGTTGAGCCAAAGCCCCTTAATAGATGTGTAAACAGTAAAGGTGGACAGCCAAAAATATGGCATGATTAACCCTTTAACATTTACATTACTCTATATATACTATTGTATTTTCATGGTAAACACTTTATCTCACATAATATCGAATCTACAAAATTTTGATATTATATATTTTTAAGAACAATACCTTAACATAAGTATGAGCAGCCGGTTATGGTCGGTTTGAACAGAAAGAGATGAGAGAATTCTGGCTGGATATGCCAGTTTAAATGTTAAAGAGTTAACCCTTTAGCATTTACATTACTCTATATTTACTATTGTATTTTTGTGGCAAAGGCTTTAACTTACATAATTATCTCACATAATACCGAAGCTACAAGATTTTGATGTTATTTATTTTGAGAACAATACCTTAATGTTAGTATTAGCAGTCAGTTATGGCTGGTTTGAACCGAAAGAGATGAGAGAATTCTGGCTGGATATAGCTGGTTTAAATGCTAAAGGGTTAACTTAAGTATGAGCAGCTGGTTATAGTCGGTTTGAACAGAAAGAGATGAGAAAATTCTGGCCAGATACAGGGCTAAATCAGATCTTATGCTAAGATCTGGTCCTTGCAATTATGGTGTCTGCCAAGATTCACATCGGATGCCTGTGATCACCATGAAAGGTGAAAGGGGTGTTATTCACTGTAAAGATTACATTCGAACCACAGGTAGTTACCTTGGGACCAACAGGTAGATCACCAATAGATAATTACCTGTGGATCATCAATAGATATATACCTGTAGAACATCAAGTAATTACTTGAGGACCATATTACCTGTGGATCATCACAAATAATTACCTGTAGACCAACATATGAAGAATTTAAAAGGTTACTAGAGGGGAGAAATTAAACTGTAAGGGACTTCTGATTTTGTCCCCTGTAGGTGGTCTTCAATCCAGTACTACGTCTTTATAATTGTTCGTTATACAGTGCTCCCACTATTTATTGCTATATGTTGTGTCTCTTTATGTTGCCTATTTATTCATCAATAGTTTCCTGATCCCTCTGTCATTAAGTTACTATGTACTCTCCCTCCCCCCTCTCTCTCTCACTCTCTATCTCCCTCCTTCTCTCTTTCTTCCACTACCACTTACACTACAACAGTCACTACTCCTTTAAACTTTGCTCTATACCATTTCCACCCTAAACCCATTTGTCTCACCTTTTCCTTCATCTCTCACCCTGTCTCCCTTTAATCTAGCACTAAACACTTCTCCAATCCTTTCTCCCCAGAATTTTCCTCCCTTCGCCTTCTAAGTTTGTGCTCCACCCCACCCCACCCACAATCACTACCTTCATTACCTATAAGAGCTATATATCATCATCATCATCATCATCATCATCGTTTAACGTCCATATTCCACGCTTGCATGGGTTTGGACGGGGGTTTTCCCACTTGAGGCAAGAGTGGTTGTCTTGCTCGCATAGGACTGTCTGGCGGGTTTTCTACGGCTGGATGCCCTTCCTAACACCAACCACATTTACAGTGTGGAACTGGGAGGTTTTTACCGTGTTACCTACATGGCCACATTACAGCGTGGACTGTGTTTTTGTTGTCGTGACACCTACACAACCTCATTTGTTTCGGGCTGGATGTTGTGACACCAACATAACTTTACATTGGTGTGGATGGGGTGGGGGTAGTGAGACGGGGTGTATTTATGTTAGAGGTGCCTACTGACTGTAGTAGATTTCACTTTGTACTTAGGCAAGGCGGATCTTCTCTATTACTGTGTAGCGCCAAAGCTCTCGGTCGAGTGACATTGTCTTGGAGAGGTGTAAGTGTGTGAGGTGGGAATTTATCAAGTCGTCCCAGATTTTTCTGGGTCTGCCTACTCCGTGGCTACCGTCTATTTTTATTGCCCAGCACTTTTTTATACATCTGTCGTCTTTCATGCGCATCACGTGACCATACCAACGTAGTCTTCTCTCGAGTAAACAACATCTGATCCCTCTTATTTCTAATTTCTCCCTTAGTACGTTTATGCTTTGCCGTTCACGTATATTACTATTACACATCCAGCGGAGCATGCAAGCTTTGTTTCTCTCTAGTCTGCGTATATCCTCTCCACACAATGTCCAGGTCTCACTGCCATGTAACTTTGCTGTTCGTATGCAGGCATCATACAGCCTGCCTTTCATTTTTAGAGAGAACCCTTTAGCGGCCAATAGTGGTATAAGCTCTCTGAACTTTTTCCATCCCGTTCTGACCCTAGCTACTGTACTTTCAGAGCACCCTCCCCCACTGCTGATTTTATCACCCAGGTAACGGAAGCTGTCCACTATTTCTATAGAACCATCTGTGCAATGGAATGAGTTAGTATTCTGTGGGCACTTGCTGCTACTTATTGCACCAGAGCACCGGCCACATATAAAATCTATATTCTTAGATAGTTTACCTGTGATCCCACTACATCTTTTATGTACCCATACTTTGCATTTGGGACATAAAATGGAGTTTCTACCTATTCCTTTCCTACACACTGAGCATGGCCATTTCCCAGATGGGACCGGTGCCCTATTTTCCTTCCTACAAACTAGAACTTTAGTCTTAGACAAGTTAACTTTAAGGCCTTTTGATTCTAGGCCATGCTTCCATGTTTGGAATTTCTTCTCTAGTTCAGCCATTGATTCAGCTATGAGCGTTAGATCATCTGCATATAGGAGTTCCCATGGGCAGCCGGTCTTGAACTCCTCTGTTATAGCCTGAAGGGCAATAATAAATAGTAGGGGGCTAAGGACGGAGCCCTGATGAACACCAACTTTTACGCTAAACTCTTCACTATATTCGTTGTTAATTCTAACCTTGCTGACTGTTTCTTTATACATGGCTTGTATAGCTCTCACAAGCCATTCATCAACACCTAGTTTTCTAAGGGCCCACCAGCTAATCGAGCGGGGTACTCTGTCAAAGGCTTTCTCCAAGTCAACAAAAGCTAAGTATAGGGGTTTACTTTTAGCTAGGTACTTCTCCTGTAGTTGTCGTACAATGAAAAGAGCATCTGTTGTACTTTTACCTGACACAAACCCGAACTGCATTTCATCTAGATCAATTCGCTATCTGATTAGTTGCGCTATTACTTTTTCTGTGACCTTCATGACCTGGTCAATTAATTTAATGCCTGTATAGTTTCCCCTATCTAGGGCATCACCTTTACCCTTGTAGCAATTAATGATGATGATGCTACGCCAGTCCTTCGGAACGACCCCATTCTATATGACTTGGTTTACTATCCGGGTGACCATAGTGTGTCCCACCGTTCCAGATGCTTTCAGCATTTCGGCAACTATTTCCGAAGGGCCGGCCGCCTTGCCCGTCTTCATGTCTTTGATCGCCTTACTTATTATACTACCTTCAACTTGCTCTGCTGGTCCCTCTATTGGGTCGATGTGGGGGAGACTTTCTTTCTCCCAATTATTCTTCTCATTTAGTAGACTTTCGTAGTGACACTTCCAAGCTACCTTCTTATCAGCGTCAGTGATGGCAAGTACACCATCATCATTTAGGACACACTTCTCCCCGACAATATCACTGTTTTCCTTGACACATTGCCTAGCAATCCTGAACACCTCACGTTTTTGGTCCTCGCGTTGTAGAACATGCTTGAACTTTCTTTCCTCTGCTTCCCTTCTTGCGAAGTACACTTGTCTCCTAGCTTCCCTCCTGGCCACTTGATAGTCTTCTCTACTTCCTCCATCCCGCCATGCTTTCCAAGCCTGCTTTTTGACCTTGATTGACCTCTCCACCTTACTGTTCCACCACCAAGTTACTCTCCTCCTGCCTATAGGCCTGCTCCAGCCACAGGTTTCATCTGTCGCCTTCAGCAGGTTAGCTTTCAGGAATTCCCACTGTTCCTCTATATTGTGCGACTCTAATTGCTCTTCCTTACTATCAAAAGCATCAAGTAATATGCTTTTAAATTTATGACTGGTTGTGGGGTCCTTTAATTTCCATATTTTTCTCCTGAGGATAGTCCTCTTCTGTTGTCGAATACGTCTCGTCCTGACTATGAGGTCGCTAATTATGAGGCTATGTTGAGACGTGCATTCTTCATGGGGGAGGGATTTAGTGTTTACAACAGACACTCTGTCACGTCTCCTGGTAAGGATATAATCTACCTGGCTTGTGTGTTACCCCAATCTATAGGTGATCAAGTGATTGTCTCATTTTTTGAAGTTAGTGTTACAGATAGTTAGGTTATTTGCGTCACAGAATTCCAGCATTCTGGAGCCTTCCTCATTTCTAGTACCAAACCCATAGCCTCCATGGATTCTGTCATAGCCGTCACAACGTTGTCCAACGTGACCATTTAGGTCACCTGCAATAATTATATAGTCACTGTCGGTTATTTGGGAGGTAGTGAGCATCAGTGTCTCATAGAATCTGTCTTTTATAGTGCCGGGCAGTCCGGATTGGGGTGCGTATGCAGATATTACTGTCACCGTAGTTCTATTGAGGACAAGTCTTATTTTAATTATTCTGTCGTTCACTCTATTTACATCTATTATCTTATCTGCCCACTTTTCTGCTACCATGATCCTACTCCACCCAGCCCATTGTCATTTCCCACCCAGAAAAGCTTATAGCATCGTTCTTTACCCACGATGAATCTAGCAGACCCACCCCTCCACCTGGTCTATTGAATACAACAAACATCGACCTCCTTATGTTCAAGCATTTCTACAACCTCGTGGTGCCTACATTCATGGTACCAACTCTGAAGTTTTGGATTGCGTTTGGAGGGTGGGAGCGGTGGGGCGCGGGGGGGGGGGGGTATGTTAGCCATCCGCAGATGAAACAAAGAGGAGTGCTTGCATTCTCGTCCACGAGGTGAATTTGTCTTTATCTTTGGCATTGTCACTGAGCGTCCAGTTTTTTCTTTTCAACTCTCCAGAATTCCATAGTCCATCCATCATATCGAAAGGCAACCAGGTAAGTGATAGTATAGGCCTCTGACTTATGATTGGTCCACGTAATAATGGTGGTGCGTGGGGGCGGGTGGGAGGGATATTGGGTAGTTAGCGAGAAGGTAAGGTTTAAATAAGATCCCCGTATTTTGGGCATAATTTAACAAGCATGAAACAAAAATACAAGATTTGTTTTGGAAATACGACAGAGTATCGAGTAGAAAGGCAAAGATTGGATTCGGGGGAAAATGATAGAGAATGACGAATGGACTAAGGAATTAAAATGGTGAGAAGAATGAAGAAATATTTGTATGTTACATTATGCCATGAAAGCAGCCATCCGGAATAGGAATTGGCTGTTCTGATTTTTCGTACTTGCAGTATTTATCTTATATATGGAGAGAGAGGGGGGGGGGGGGGGTTGGCCTCGAACCAGTATGATGTAGGGGGGGGGGGGGGAGCAGGGAAAAGCGGACGTAAAATGAAATGATGATGATGATGATATATATAGATATAGATATATAAGTAAAAGGTAAACAGAAATAACAACACAATCAGTACAGTATATGGAAGGGATATATTAGATTAACGCTTGATATAGCAGGAAGAGGGTCTTAACGTTTTGGACGCTAGTCCTTCATCAGAAGAAAGAATGAGAAATAAGATAGATTGAGGGGACGGGCGGGTTGGAATTGGAAAAAATGTCTTTAGATAAAAATAACAGGTCCATTCATGTTGACATCTCTTGCAAAACTGTTGGTGCTGGCGTTTTGTCTATGAATTATTTTTTAGAAAAGTGAATATATCTTTCATTAATGAGGCTCAGCAAAGTTTTCAGATATTTCTTATTAAACATAAGTGTCTTACCTGGATGACTGAATTATTCCAGAGTTCCTCTTTATGACCTGTCTCAGTTTGGAGTTCCTCTTTATGACCTGTCTCAGTGTAGAGTTCCTCTTTATGACCTGTCTCAGTGTAGAGTCCCTCTTTATGACCTGCCTCAGTGTAGAGCTCCTTTTTATGACCTGTCTCAGTTTGGAGTCCCTCTTTATGACCTGTCTCAGTAAGGAGTTCTTCTTTATGACCTGTCTCAGTGTAGAGTTCCTCTTTATGACCTGACTCAGTGTAGAGTTCCTTTTTATGACCTGTCTCAGTTTGGAGTCCCTCTTTATGACCTGTCTCAGTAATGAGTTCCTCTTTATGACAGGTCTCAGTGTGGAGTTCCTCTTTATGACCTGTCTCAGTTTGGAGTTCTTCTTTATGACCTGCCTCAATTTGGAGTTCTTCTTTATGACCTGTCTCAGTTTGGAGATCCTGTTTATGACCTGTCACAGTGTGGAGTTCCTCTTTATGACCTGTCTCAGTTTGGAGTTCTTCTTTATGACCTGCCTCAATTTGGAGTTCTTCTTTATGACCTGTCTCAGTTTGGAGATCCTGTTTATGACCTGTCACAGTGGGGAGATCCTTTTTATGACCTGTCTCAGTTTGGAGTCCCTCTTTATGACCTGTCTCAGTAAGGAGTTCCTCTTTATGACCCATCCCAATGTGGAGTTCCTGTTTATGACCCATCTCAATGTGGAGTTCTTCTTTATGACATGTCACAGTGTGTAGTTTCTCTTTATGACCCATCCTAGTAAGGAGTTCCTCTTTATGATCTGTCACAATGTGGAGTTCCTCTTTATGACATGTCTCAGTTTGGAGTTCCTCTTTATGACCTGTCTCAGTTTGGAGTTCTTCTTTATGACCTGCCTCAATTTGGAGTTCTTTATGACCTGTCTCAGTTTGGAGATCCTGTGCTTGACCTGTCACAGTGGGGAGATCCTTTTTATGACCTGTCTCAGTTTGGAGTCCCTCTTTATGATCTGTCACAATGTGGAGTTCCTCTTTATGACCTGTCTCAATTTGGAGTTCCTCTTTATGACCTGTCTCAGTTTGGAGTTCCTCTTTATGACCTGTCTCAGTTTGGAGTTCTTTATGACCTGCCTCAATTTGGAGTTCTTTATGACCTGTCTCAGTTTGGAGATCCTGTGTATGGCCTGTCACAGTGGGGAGATCCTTTTTATGACCTGTCTCAGTTTGGAGTCCCTCTTTATGACCTGTCTCATGAGGTTCCTCTTTATGACCTGCCTCAGGAAGGAGTTCCTCTTTATGACCCATCTCAGTAAGGAGTTCCTCTTTATGACCCATCCCAATGTGGAGTTCCTGTTTATGACCCATCTCAATGTGGAGTTCTTCTTTATGACATGTCGCAGTGTGGAGTTTCTCTTTATGACCCATCCTAGTAAGGAGTTCCTCTTTATGATCTGTCACAATGTGGAGTTTCTCTTTATGACCTGTCTCAATTTGGAGTTCCTCTTTATGACGTGTCTCAGTTTGGAGTTCTTTATGACCTGCCTCAATTTGGAGTCCTTTATGACCTGTCTCAGTTTGGAGATCCTGTGTATGACCTGTCACAGTGGGGAGATCCTTTTTATGACCTGTCTCAGTTTGGAGTCCCTCTTTATGACCTGTCTCATGGGGTTCCTCTTTATGACCTGTCTCATGGGGTTCCTCTTTATGACCTGTCTCAGTAAGGAGTTCCTGTTTATGACCCATCTCAGTAAGGAGTTCCTCTTTATGACCCATCCCAATGTGGAGTTCCTGTTTATGACCCATCTCAATGTGGAGTTCTTCTTTATGACATGTCACAGTGTGGAGTTTCTCTTTATGACCCATCCTAGTAAGGAGTTCATCTTTATGATCTGTCACAATGTGGAGTTCCTCTTTATGACCTGTCTCAATTTGGAGTTCCTCTTTATGACCTGTCTCAGTTTGGAGTTCTTCTTTATGACCTGCCTCAATTTGGAGTTCTTTATGACCTGTCTCAGTTTGGAGATCCTGTTTATGACCTGTCACAGTGGGGGGATCCTTTTTATGACCTGTCTCAGTTTGGAGTCCCTCTTTATGACCTCTCTCATGGGGTTCCTCTTTATGACCTGTCTCAGTAAGGAGTTCCTGTTTATGACCCATCTTAGTAAGGAATTCCTGTTTATGACCCATCTTAGTAAAGAGTTCCTGTTTATGACCCATCTCAGTAAGGAGTCCCTGTTTATAACCCATCTCAGTTTGGAGTTTCTCTTTATGACCTGTCACTGTTTGGAGTTCCTCTTTATCACATACTAGAGTTTGAAGTTCCTTTTTGTGACCTGTCTCAGTCTGGATTTCTACTTTACGACCTGCCTCAGTTTGGAGTTCTTCTTTATGACCTGTTTCAGTGTTGAGCTTCTCTTTATGACCTGTCACAGTGTGGAGTTCTTCTTTATGACCTGTTTCAATTTTTAGTTCCAGTTGATGATCTGTCTTAGTTTGGTATACACCTTTATGACATACCACAGTTATTAGTTCATCTTTATGACCTTTCTGAGTTTGTTGTATGTCTTCATGACATATGAGAATTTGGTATCCATCTTTATGACCTTTCTCAGCCTGGTGTACTTCTTCATTATATATCATAATTTGGTGTTCATCTTTATAACCTCTCTCAGTTAGGTGTTCTTCGTTATGACATGTTTCAATTTGGTCTTCCTCCTTACACATCAGATCTATCTTAGTTTCATCTGGTTGGACATCTGTCTTCTTTGAACACAAGGCACACACTGTATCATCCTGTAATGAGTAAATAATATTATAAGAATTAATTTCATCATTTTATCTGTTGCTCGGGATTTGCTCTAGGGTTCTCATATATTTAATATATATTTATCCTTATCGAGCCTCGTGAAATAAATACGTTTGTTTATATTTTGTTATTGTGTATGCAAAAATATCTGTACACGAATATATAATTATATATATATATATTAAAATAACAGATTAAAGTTTAAGCAAAGAATCGCAGCTTTCACCCTAACGGGATCTTCTGAAACTAAAATAAAAAAAATCAATCTGTGGACGCAGAAGTACATATTTCGAAAAACGTTACACACTATATATATACACACACTATATATACATATATACACACACACACACAGCGTCATAATGTCATAATGCAGACAGCCAGACATACAGACAGATATTATAAGGGTGCAACGTTATATCTATGTATCTATCTAAAAAAAGAAAAACTAAGAATTATAGAGAGAGATCGCTAAATCGCTTAATGTGGCCCCTAAGGCATTGAAAATTTGAAATTTTCTTTTCTCAAAACACTCACAGGGCCATAAGTATTACATTTGTAAAGTTTGAAAACAATCGGTTGGGTGGTTCTCGAGTTTTAGATATCTATATATCTATATATCTAAAATAGAGAATGTCTGTCTGTCTGTCCGATCACTAAAACTCGAGAACTCGATCTCTCTCTATAACTCTTAGTCTTTCTCTTTTTAGATAGATACATAGATATAACGTTGCGCCCTTATAATATCTGCCTGTATGTCTGGCTGTCTGCATTACGACATTATGACGTGGTGTGTGTGTGTGTATATATAGTGTGTGTGCGTATATATATATATATATATATATATATATATATATATATATAGGAAAAAGTATGACCCCGACGGCAGAGCTCAAGTTGTCAGAGACGGCTATTTCTGGACTGACTCTGCCGTCGGGGGTCATACTTTTTCCTATTTCCCACTCTACTACCCTAAGTATTGAGTACTCTGGTGCGTTATGGTCTCCATCTGGTTCCTTACCACAATTCCTTTGTTATATATATATGACAAGTAAGTATGTTTTGAAAGTGAGCAGGTTTGAAATTAGAAAATAGAATAGCTTCCACCGTATTTTTGACTAAAGAAATTTTAGTCTGATAATGGGGTTTAGAACCCTCAGATAAATGGAAAAAGATGAGTATTGACGTAGTGTGTAACGTTTTTCGAAATATGTACTTCTGCATTCACAGATTGATTTTTTATTTTAGTTTCAGAAGATCTGTTAAGGGTGAAAGCAGCGATTCTTTGCTTAAACTTTAATCTGTTATTTTAATATATATATATATATAATTATATATTCGTGTACAGATATTTTTGCATATACAATAACAAAATATAAACAAAAGTATTTATTTCACGAGGCTCGATACGGATAAATATATATCAAATATATGAGAACTCTAGAGCAAATCCCGAGCAACGCCGGGCCATTCTGCTGGTATAGATTAATTAAACACTTTTTAATGATGACCTAATTATTGTTTAAACCAGATCATACGGTAAGAATTCAAATATGGAATTAGGAGAAAATTTAGGAATATCTACAGAGATATTCAGAGGTCAAGTATGAGATTAAGTAAGGTAAGGTATGGTATGGTATGGTATGGTATGGTATGGTATGGTGTGGTATGGTATGGTATGGTGTGGTATGGTATGGTATGGTATGGTGTGGTATGGTATATGGTGTGGTATGGTATGGTATGGTGTGATATGGTATGGTATGGTATGGTGTGGTATGGTATGGTGTGGTGTGGTGTGGTATGGTGTGGTATGGTATGGAGTGATATGGTATGGTATGGTGTGGAATGGTGTGGTGTGGTATGGTGAGGTATGGTGTGGTATGGTATGGTATGGTGTGGTATGGTTTATATGGTGTGGTATGGGGTGGTGTAGTGTGGTATGGTGTGGTATGGTATGGTGAGGTATGGTGTGATATGGTATGGTATGGTGTGGTATGGTTTATATGGTGTGGTATGGGGTGCTGTAGTGTGGTATGGTGTGGTATGGTATGGTGTGATATGGTATGGTGTGGTATGGTGTGATATGGTATGGTATGGTGTGGTATGGTATGGTATGATATGGTATGGTATGGTGTGGTATGGTATGGTGTAGTATGGTGTGGTATGGTATGGTGTGGTATGGTGTGGTGTGGTATGGTTTATATGGTGTGGTATGGGGTGGTGTAGTGTGGTATGGTGTGGTATGGTATGGTGAGGTATGGTGTGATATGGTATGGTGTGGTATGGTATGGTGTAGTATGGTGTGGTATGGTTTATATTGTGTGGTATGGGGTGGTGTAGTGAGGTATGGTGGGGTATGGTATGGTGAGGTATGGTATAATATGGTGTGGTATGGTGAGGTATGGTGTGTAATGGTATGGAGTGGTATGGTATGGTGTAGTATGGTGTGGTATGGTTTATATGGTGTCATATGGGGTGGTGTAGTGTAGTATTGTGTGGTATGGTAATGTATTGGTACGATGTGGTAGTGTACGGTATATTGTGGTAAGGTATGGTGTGGTATGTTATAGTGTAGTGTGATATGGTATGTCGTGGTATGGTATGGTTTGGTATGGCATGGTGTGGTGTGGAATGGTATAGTATTGTGGTATGGTATAGTAAGGTGTTGTATGGTATGGTATAGTATGGTGTGGAATGGAATGGTGTGGTATAGTATGGTATAGTATGGTATGGTATGATTTGGTATAGTATGGTGTGGTATGGGATGGTGTGGTGTGGTAAGGTTTGGTATAGTATGGTGTGGTATGAGGTGGTGTGGTGTGGTACGGTGTGGTATGGTATGGTAAGGTATGGTATGGTGTGATATGGTGTGGTATGGTGTGGTACGGTGTGGTATGGTATGGTAAGGTATGGTATGGTGTGATATGGTGTGGTATGGTGTGGTATGGTATAGTGTGGTGTGGTATCTTGTGGTATGGTATAGTATAGTATGGATAGTATGGTGTGGTATGGTATAGTATGCTGTGGTATGGTATATTATGGTGTGGTATGGTATAGTATGGTATGGAATGGTGTGGTGTGGTATGGTGTGGTGTGGTATATGGTAGTATAGTATGGTGTTGTGGTATGGTGTGGTGTAGTGTGGTATGGTGTGGTGGTAATGTATGGTGTGGTGTGGTGTAGTGTGGTATGGTGTGGTGTGGTATGGTGTGGTATGGTGTGGTGTAGTGTGGTGTGCTGTGGTATCGTGTGGTGGTATGGTGTGGTGTGGTTTGATGTGGTAGGGTATGGTGTGGTATGGTGTGGTATGTTATAGTGTGATATGGTGTGGTATGGTGTGGTATGGTAGGGTATGGTGTGGTATGGTATGGTATAGTGTGGTATGGTGTGTTATTGTATAGTGTGATATGGTAGGGTATGATGTGATATGGTAGGGTATGGTGGGGTATGGTATGGTGTGGTATTGTATAGTGTGATATGTTAGGGTATGGTGTGGTATGGTGGGGTATGGTATGGTATAGTGTGGTATGGTGTGGTATTGTATAGTGTGGTATGGTATGGTATGGCATGGTGTGGTATGATATGGTATGTTATGGTATGTTATGGTGTCGTATGGTGTGGTGTGGTATGGTGCGGTATAGTATGGTGTGGTATGATATGGTATGGTGTGGTATGGTATAGTTTGGTATGGTATGGTATGGTATAGTATAGTGTGGTATGGTATAGTGTGGTATGGTATGGTGTGGTATGTTATAATGTGGTTTGGTATAGTGTGGTATGGTGTGGTGTGGTATGATATGGTATGGTATGGTGTGGTATAGTATGGTATAGTATGGTGTGGTATGGTATAGTGTGGTATGGTATGGTGTGGAGTGGTATGGATTGATATGATATGTTATGCTATGGTATGGTGTGGTATAGTATGGTCTGGTATGGTGCGGTATGG
>OZ024752.1:22268374-22305874 GCA_964016885.1 Eledone cirrhosa | reverse complement strand
CGCCTATGGATATTATCTCTGTGCAAAGTAGTGTTGAAATTTATTGTTTCACAGTACTTGCGCAACACGCGAGTAGACGATGCCAGCCGAACAACAGAGCTGCGATGGAGTTGTTCTGCATAGTTGTCTAATGTGTGTTTTTTAAATTTAAGACAGTAGGGAGGCATGTGATATGGGGAGAGTTAGCTGCTGTTTCTAGCAGGTTTAGTGACCTCATAGAGGATATGTTTTCTAAATTTAAGACAGTAGGGTGTGGTGTGATATGGGGAAGAGTTAGCTGCTGTTTCTAGCAGCTTTAGTCACCTCATAGAGGATATGTTTTCTAAATTTAAGACAGTTGGGAGGAGTGTGACATGGGGGAGAGTTAGCTTCTGTTTCTAGCAGGTTTAGTGACCTCATAGAAGATATGTTTTCTAAATTTAAGACAGTAGGGAGGGGTGTGAATGGGGGAGAGTTAGCTTCTGTTTCTAGCAGGTTTAAGACAGTAGGAAGTGGTGTGATATGGAGGAGAGTTAGCTGCTGTTGCTAGCAGGTTTAGTGACCTTATAAGGGATATGTTTTCTAAATTTAAGACAGTAGGGTGTGGTGTGATATGGGGGAGAGTTGGCTGCCGTTTCTAGCAGGTTTAGTCACCTCATAGAGGATATGTTTTCTAAATTTAAGACAGTCGGGAGGGGTGTGTTATGGGGGAGAGTTAGCTTCTGCTTCTAGCAGGTTTAAGACAGTAGGGAGTGGTGTGATATGGAGGAGAGTTAGCTGCTGTTGCTAGCAGGTTCAGAGACCTCATAGGGGATACGTTTTCTAAATTTAAGATAGTAGGGAGGGGTGTGATATGGGGGAGAGTTAGCTGCTGTTTCTAGCAGGTTTAGTGACCTCATAGAGGATATGTTTTCTAAATTTAAGACAGTAGGGAGGGGTGTGATATGGGGGAGAGTTAGCTGATGTTTCTCGCAGGTTTAGTTACCTCATAGAGGATATGTTTTCTAAATTTAAGACAGTAGGGACGGGTGTGATATGGGGGAGAGTTAGCTGCTGTTTCTAGCAGGTTTAGTGACATCATAGAAGATATGTTTTCTAAATTAAAGACAGTAGGGTGTGGTGTGATATGGGGGAGAGTTAGCAGCTGTTTCTAGCAGGTTTAGTGACCTCATAGAGGATATGTTTTATAAATTTAAGACAGTAGGGAGTGCTGTGATATGGGGGAGAGTTAGCAGCTGTTTCTAGCAGGTTTAAGACACTAGGGAGGGGTGTGATATGGGCGAGAGTTAGCTGCTGTTTATAGCATGTTTAGTGACATCATAGAGGATATGTTTTCTAAATTTAAGACATTAGGGTGTGGTATGATATGGGGGAGAGTTAGCTGCTGTTTCTAGCAGGTTTAGTGACCTCATAGAGGATATGATTTCTAAATTTAAGACATTCGGGTGTGGTGTGATATGGGGGAGAGTTAGCTGCTGTTTATAGCAGGTTTAAGACAGTAGGGAGTGGTGTGATATGGGTGAGAGTTAGCTGCTGTTTCTAGCAGGTTTAGTGACCTCATAGAGGTTATGTTTTCTAAATTTTAGACAGTAGGGAGTGGTGTGACATGGGGGAGAGTTAGCTGCTGTTTCTAGCAGGTTTAGTGACCTCATAGAGGATATGTTTTCTAAATTTAAGACAGTAGGGAGGGGTGTGATATGGGGGAGAGTTAGCTGCTGTTTCTCGCAGGTTTAGTTACCTCATAGAGGATATGTTTTCTAAATTTAAGACAGTAGGGAGGGGTGTGATATGGGGGAGAGTTAGCTGCTGTTTCTAGCAGGTTTAGTGACATCATAGAAGATATGTTTTCTAAATTTAAGACAGTAGGGTGTGGTGTGATATGGGGGAGAGTTAACTGCTGTTTCTAGCAGATTTAGTGACCTCATAGAGGATATGTTTTATAAATTTAAGACAGTACGGAGTGGTGTGATATGGGGGAGAGTTAGCTGCTGTTTATAGCATGTTTAGTGATCTCATAGGGGATATGTTTTCTAAATTTAAGACAGTAGGGAGGGGTTTGATATGGGGGAGAGTTAGCTGCTGTTTATAGCAGGTTTAAGACAGTAGGGAGTGGTGTGATATGGGGGAGAGTTAGCTGCTGTTTCTAGCAGGTTTAGTTACCTCATAGAGGATATGTTTTCTAAATTTAAGACAGTAGGGAGGGGTGTGATATGGGGGAGAGTTAACTGCTGTTTCTAGCAGGTTTAGTGACCTCATAGAGGATATATTTTATAAATTTAAGACAGTAGGGAGTGCTGTGATATGGGGGAGAGTTAGCTGCTGTTTCTAGCAGGTTTAAGACAGTAGGGAGTGGTGTGATATGGGGGAGAGTTAGCTGCTGTTTATAGCACATTTAGTGACCTCATAGGGGATATGTTTTCTAAATTTAAGACAGTAGGGTGTGGTGTGATATGGGGGAGAGTTAGCTGCTGTTTATAGCAGGTTTAACACAGTAGGGAGTGGTGTGATATGGGTGAGAGTTAGCTGCTGTTTCTAGCAAGTTTAGTGACCTCATAGAAGATATGTTTTCTAAATTTAAGACAGTAGGGAGTGATGTGTTATGGGGGGAGAATTAGCTGTTGTTTCTAGCAGGTTTAATGACCTCATAGAGGATATGTTTTCTAAATTTAAGACAGTAAGGAGGGGTGTGTTATGGTGGAGAGTTAGCTTCTGTTTCTAGCAGGCTTGGTGACCTCATAAAGGATATGTTTTCTAAATTTAAGACAGTAGGGTGTGCTGTGATATGGGGGAGAGTTATCTGCTGTTTCTAGCAGGTTTAGTGACCTCATAGGTGATATGTTTTCAAGATTTAAGACAGTAGGGTGTGGTGTGATATGGGGGAGAGTTAGCTGCTGTTTCTAGCAGGTTTAGTGACCTCATAGAGGATGTTTTCTAAATTTAAGACAGTAGGGTGTGGTGTGATATGTGGGAGAGTTATCTGCTGTTTCTAGCAGGTTTAGTGACCTCATAGAGGATGTGTTTTCTAAATTTAAGACAGTAGGGAGGAGTGTGATATGGGGGAGAGTTAGCTGCTGTTTCTAGCAGGTTTAAGACAGTAGGGTGTGGTGTGATATGGGGGAGAGTTAGCTGCTGTTTCTAGCAGGTTTAGTGACCTCATAGAGGATGTGTTTTCTAAATTTAAGACAGTAGCAAGAGGTATGAAATGGGGGAGAGTTAGCTTCTGTTTCTAGCAGGTTTAAGACAGTAGGTAGTGGTGTGATATGGGGGAGAGTTAGCTGCTGTTTCTAGCAGGTTTAGTGACCTCATAGAGGATGTTTTCTAAATTTAAGACAGTAGGGTGTGGTGTCATATGGGGGCGAGTTAACTGCTGTTTCTAGCAGGTTTAGTGACCTCATAGAGGATATATTTTATAAATTTAAGACGGTAGGGAGTGCTGTGATATGGGGGAGAGTTAGCTGCTGTTTCTAGCAGGTTTAAGACAGTAGGGAGTGGTGTGATATGGGTGAGAGTTAGCTGCTGTTTCTAGCAAGTTTAGTGACCTCATAGAAGATATGTTTTCTAAATTTAAGACAGTAGGGAGTGGTGTCTTATGGGGGAGAATTAGCTGCTGTTTCTAGCAGGTTTAGTGACCTCATAGAGGATATGTTTTCTAAACTTAAGACAGTAGGGTGTGGTGTGATATGGGGGAGAGTTAGCTGCTGTTTCTAGCAGGTTTAGTTACCTCATAGAGGATGTTTTCTAAATTTAAGACAGTAGGGTGTGCTGTGATATGGGGGAGAGTTAGCTGCTGTTTCATGCAGGTTTAGTGACTTCACAGAGGATGTGTTTTCTAAATTTAAGACAGTAGGGAGGATTGTGATATGGGAGAGAGTTAGCTGCTGTTTCTAGCAGGTTTAAGACAGTAGGGTGTGGTATGATATGGGGGAGAGTTAGCTGCTGTTTCTAGCAGGTTTAGTTACCTCATAGAGGATATGTTTTCTAAATTTAAGACAGTAGGGAGGGGTGTGATATGGGGGAGAGTTAGCTGCTGTTTCTAGCATGTTTAGTGACCTCATAGAGGATATGTTTTCTAAATTTAAGACAGTAGGGAGGGGTGTGATATGGGGGAGAGTTAGCTGCTGTTTCTAGCAGGTTTAGTTACCTCATAGAGGATATGTTTTCTAAATTTAAGACAGTAGGGAATGCTGTGATATGGGGGAGAGTTAGCTGCTGTTTCTAGCAGGTTTAAGACAGTAGGGAGTGGTGTGATATGAGGGAGAGTTAGCTGCTGTTTCTAGCAGGTTTAGAGACATCATAGAGGTTATGTTTTCTAAATTTTAGACAGTAGGGAGTGGTGTGATATGGGGGAGAGTTAGCTGCTGTTTCTAGCAGGTTTAGTTACATCATAGGGGATGTGTTTTCTAAATTTAAGACAGTAGGGAGGGGTGTGGTAAGGGGGAGAGTGAGCTGCTGTTTTTAGCAGGTTTAGTTACCTCATAGAGGATATGTTTTCTAAATTTAAGACAGTTGTTAGTGGTGTGATATGGGAGAGAGTTAGCTGCTGTTTATAGCAGGTTTAAGACAGTAGGGAGTGGTGTGATATGGGTGAGAGTTAGCTGCTGTTTCTAGCAGGTTTAGTGACCTCATAGAGGATGTTTTCTAAATTTAAGACAGTAGGGAGGGGTGTGATATGGGGGAGAGTTAGTTGCTGTTTCTAGATTGTTTAGTGACCTCATAGAGGATGTGTTTTCTAAATTTAAGACAGTAGGGAGTGGTGTGTTATGGGGGAGAATTAGCTGTTGTTTCTAGCAGGTTTAATTACCTCATAGAGGATATGTTTTCTAAATTTAAGACAGTAGGGTGTGATGTGATATGGGGGAGAGTTAGCTGCTGTTTATACCAGGTTTAGTAACCTCATAGGGGATATGTTTTCAAGATTTAAGACAGTAGGGTGTGGTGTGATATGGGGGAGAGTTAGCTGCTGTTTCTAGCAGGTTTAAGACAGTAGGGTGTGGTATGATATGGGGGAGAGTTAGCTGCTGTTTCTAGCAGGTTTAGTTACCTCATAGAGGATATGTTTTCTAAATTTAAGACAGTAGGGAGGGGTGTGATATGGGGGAGAGTTAGCTGCTGTTTCTAGCAGGTTTAGTGACCTCATAGAGGATATGTTTTCTAAATTTAAGACAGTAGGGAGGGGTGTGATATGGGCGAGAGTTAGCTGCTGTTTCTAGCAGGTTTAAGACAGTAGGGAGGGGTGTGATATGGGGGAGAGTTAGCTGCTGTTTCTAGCAGGTTTAGTGACATCATAGAAGATATGTTTTCTAAATTTAAGACAGTAGGGTGTGGTGTGGTATGGGGCAGAGTTAACTGCTGTTTCTAGCAGGTTTAGTGACCTCATAGAGGATATATTTTATAAATTTAAAACAGTAGGGTGTGGTGTGATATGGGGGAGAGTTAGCTGCTGTTTATAGCAGGTTTAAGACAGTAGTGAGTGGTGTGATATGGGTGAGAGTTAGCTGCTGTTTCTAGCAGGTTTAGTGACCTCATAGAGGATGTTTTCTAAATTTAAGACAGTAGGGAGGGGTGTGATATGAGGGAGAGTTAGCTGCTGTTTCTAGCAGGTTTAGTGTCCTCATAGAGGATGTGTTTTCTAAATTTAAGTCAGTGGGGAGGAGTGTGTTATGGGGGAGAGTTAGCTGCTGTTTCTAGCAGGTTTAGTTACCTCATAGATGATATGTTTTCTAAATTTAAGACAGTTGTTAGTGGTGTGATATGGGAGAGAGTTAGCTGCTGTTTCTAGCAGGTTTAGTGACCTCATAGAGGATGTTTTCTAAATTTGAGACAGTAGGGTGTGGTGTGATATGGGGGAGAGTTAGCTGCTGTTTCTAGCAGGTTTAGTGACCTCATAGAGGATATGTTTTCTAAATTTAAGACAGTAGAGAGGGGTGTGATATGGGGGTGAGTTAGCTGTTGTTTCTAGCTGCTGTTTCTAGCAGGTTTAGTGACATCATAGAGGATATGTTTTCTAAATTTAAGACAGTAGGGTGTGGTGTGATATGGGGGAGAGTTAGCTGCTGTTTCTAGCAGGTTTAGTGACCTCATAGAGGATGTGTTTTCTAAATTTAAGACAGTAGTGTGTGGTGTGATATGGGGGAGAGTTAACTGCTGTTTCTAGCAGGTTTAGTGACCTCATAGAGGATATGTTTTCTAAATTTAAGACAGTAGGGAGGGGTGTGATATGGGGGAGAGTTAGCTGCTGTTTCTAGCAGGTTTAGTGACCTCATAGAGGATATGTTTTCTAAATTTAAGACAGTAGGGAGGGGTGTGATATGGGGGAGAGTTAGCTGCTGTTTCTAGCAGGTTTAGTGACCTCATAGAGGATATGTTTTCTAAATTTAAGACAGTAGGGAGGGGTGTGATATGGGGGAGAGTTAGCTGCTGTTTCTAGCAGGTTTAGTGACCTCATAGAGGACATGTTTTCTAAATTTAAGACAGTAGGGAGGGGTGTGATATGGGGGAGAGTTAGCTGCTGTTTATATCAGGTTTAAGACAGTAGGGAGTGGTGTGATATGGGGGAGAGTTAGCTGCTGTTTCTAGCAGGTTTAGTGACCTCATAGAGGTTATGTTTTCTAAATTTTAGACAGTAGGGAGTGGTATAATATGGGGGAGAGTTAGCTGCTGTTTCTAGCAGGTTTAGTGACCTTATAGAGGATGTTTTCTAAATTTAAGACAGTAGGGTGTGGTGTGATATGGGGGAGAGTTAGCTGCTGTTTCTAGCAGGTTTAAGACAGTAGGGTGTGGTGTGATATGGGGGAGAGTTAGCTGCTGTTTATAGCAGGTTTAGTGAACTCATAGAGGATATGTTTTCTAAATTTAAGACAGTTGTTAGTGGTGTGATATGGGAGAGAGTTAGCTGCTGTTTCTAGCAGATTTAGTGACCTCATAGAGGATGTTTTCTAAATTTAAGACAGTAGGGTGTGGTGTGATATGGGGGAGAGTTAGCTGCTGTTTATAGCAGGTTTAGTGAACTCATAGAGGATATGTTTTCTAAATTTAAGACAGTAGGGTGTGGTGTGATATGGGGGTGAGTTAGCTGTTATTTCTAGCTGCTGTTTCTAGCAGGTTTAATTACCTCATAGGGGATATGTTTTCTAAATTTAAGACAGTGGGGAGTGGTATGATATGGGGGAGAGTTAGCTGCTGTTTCTAGCAGGTTTAGTGACCTCATAGAGGATGTTTTCTAAATTTAAGACAGTAGGGTGTGGTGTGATATGGGGGAGAGTTAGCTGCTGTTTCTAGCAGGTTTAAGACAGTAGGGTATGGTGTGATATGGGGGAGAGTTGGCTGCTGTTTCTAGCAGGTTTAGTGACCTCATAGAGGATGTTTTCTAAATTTAAGACAGTAGGGTGTGGTGTGATATGGGGGAGAGTTAGCTTCTGTTTCTAGCAGGTTTAGTGACCTCATAGAGGATGTTTTCTAAGTTTAAGACAGTAGGGTGTACTGTGATATGGGGGAGAGTTAGCTGCTGTTTATACCAGTTTTAGTAACCTCATAGAGGATATGTTTTCAAAATTTAAGACAGTAGGGAGTGTTGTCTTATGGGGGAGAATTAGCTGCTGTTTCTAGCAGGTTTAGTGACCTCATAGAGGATATGTTTTCTAAATTTAAGACAGTAAGGAGGGGTGTGTTATGGTGGAGAGTTAGCTTCTGTTTCTAGCAGGTTTGTTGACCTCATAGAAGATAAGTTTTCTAAATTTAAGACAGTAGGGTGTGGTGTGATATGGGGGAGAGTTAGCTGCTGTTTCTAGCAGCTTTAGTGACATCATAGAAGATATGTTTTCTAAATTTAAGACAGTAGGGTGTGGTGTGGTATGGGGCAGAGTTAACTGCTGTTTCTAGCAGGTTTAGTGACCTCATAGAGGATATATTTTATAAATTTAAGACAGTAGGGTGTGGTGTGATATGGGGGAGAGTTAGCTGCTGTTTATAGCAGGTTTAAGACAGTAGTGAGTGGTGTGATATGGGTGAGAGTTAGCTGCTGTTTCTAGCAGGTTTAGTGACCTCATAGAGGATGTTTTCTAAATTTAAGACAGTAGGGAGGGGTGTGATATGGGGGAGAGTTAGCTGCTGTTTCTAGCAGGTTTAGTGTCCTCATAGAGGATGTGTTTTCTAAATTTAAGTCAGTGGGGAGGAGTGTGTTATGGGGGAGAGTTAGCTGCTGTTTCTAGCAGGTTTAATTACCTCATAGATGATATGTTTTCTAAATTTAAGACAGTTGTTAGTGGTGTGATATGGGAGAGAGTTAGCTGCTGTTTCTAGCAGGTTTAGTGACCTCATAGAGATTGTTTTCTAAATTTGAGACAGTAGGGTGTGGTGTGATATGGGGGAGAGTTAGCTGCTGTTTCTAGCAGGTTTAGTGACCTCATAGAGGATATGTTTTCTAAATTTAAGACAGTAGAGAGGGGTGTGATATGGGGGTGAGTTAGCTGTTGTTTCTAGCTGCTGTTTCTAGCAGGTTTAGTGACATCATAGAAGATATGTTTTCTAAATTTTTGACAGTAGGGTGTGGTGTGATATGGGGGAGAGTTAGCTGCTGTTTCTAGCAGGTTTAGTGACCTCATAGAGGATGTGTTTTCTAAATTTAAGACAGTAGTGTGTGGTGTGATATGGGGGAGAGTTAACTGCTGTTTCTAGCAGGTTTAGTGACCTCATAGAGGATATGTTTTCTAAATTTAAGACAGTAGGGAGGGGTGTGATATGGGGGAGAGTTAGCTGCTGTTTCTAGCAGGTTTAGTGACCTCATAGAGGATATGTTTTCTAAATTTAAGACAGTAGGGAGGGGTGTGATATGGGGGAGAGTTAGCTGCTGTTTCTAGCAGGTTTAGTGAACTCATAGAGGATATGTTTTCTAAATTTAAGACAGTAGGGTGTGTTGTGATATGGGGGAGAGTTAGCTGCTGTTTATAGCAGGTTTAAGACAGTAGGGAAAGGTGTGATATGGGGAAGAGTTAGCTGCTGTTTCTAGCAGCTTTAGTCACCTCATAGAGGATATGTTTTCTAAATTTAAGACAGTTGGGAGGAGTGTGACATGGGGGAGAGTTAGCTTCTGTATCTAGCAGGTTTAGTGACCTCATAGAAGATATGTTTTCTAAATTTAAGACAGTAGGGAGGGGTGTGAATGGGGGAGAGTTAGCTTCTGTTTCTAGCAGGTTTAAGACAGTAGGAAGTGGTGTGATATGGAGGAGAGTTAGCTGCTGTTGCTAGCAGGTTTAGTGACCTTATAAGGGATATGTTTTCTAAATTTAAGACAGTAGGGTGTGGTGTGATATGGGGGAGAGTTAGCTGCTGTTTCTAGCAGATTTAGTGACCTCATAGAGGATGTTTTCTAAATTTAAGACAGTAGGGTGTGGTGTGATATGGGGGAGAGTTAGCTGCTGTTTATAGCAGGTTTAGTGAACTCATAGAGGATGTTTTCTAAATTTAAGACAGTAGGGTGTGGTGTGATATGGGGGAGAGTTAGCTGCTGTTTATAACAGGTTTAGTGAACTCATAGAGGATATGTTTTCTAAATTTAAGACAGTAGGGTGTGGTGTGATATGGGGGTGAGTTAGCTGTTATTTCTAGCTGCTGTTTCTAGCAGGTTTAATTACCTCATAGGGGATATGTTTTCTAAATTTAAGACAGTGGGGAGTGGTATGATATGGGGGAGAGTTAGCTGCTGTTTCTAGCAGGTTTAGTGACCTCATAGAGGATGTTTTCTAAATTTAAGACAGTAGGGTGTGGTGTGATATGGGGGAGAGTTAGCTGCTGTTTCTAGCAGGTTTAAGACAGTAGGGTGTGGTGTGATATGGGGGAGAGTTAGCTGCTGTTTCCAGCAGGTTTAGTGACCTCATAGAGGATGTTTTCTAAATTTAAGACAGTAGGGTGTGGTGTGATATGGGGGAGAGTTAGCTGCTGTTTCTAGCAGGTTTAGTGACCTCATAGAGGATGTTTTCTAAGTTTAAGACAGTAGGGTGTACTGTGATATGGGGGATAGTTAGCTGCTGTTTATACCAGTTTTAGTAACCTCATAGAGGATATGTTTTCAAAATTTAAGACAGTAGGGAGTGTTGTCTTATGGGGGAGAATTAGCTGCTGTTTCTAGCAGGTTTAGTGACCTCATAGAGGATATGTTTTCTAAATTTAAGACAGTAAGGAGGGGTGTGTTATGGTGGAGAGTTAGCTTCTGTTTCTAGCAGGTTTGTTGACCTCATAGAAGATAAGTTTTCTAAATTTAAGACAGTAGGGTGTGGTGTGATATGGGGGAGAGTTAGCTGCTGTTTCTAGCAGGTTTAGTGACATCATAGAAGATAGGTTTTCTAAATTTAAGACAGTAGGGTGTGGTGTGGTATGGGGCAGAGTTAACTGCTGTTTCTAGCAGGTTTAGTGACCTCATAGAGGATATATTTTATAAATTTAAGACAGTAGTGAGTGGTGTGATATGGGTGAGAGTTAGCTGCTGTTTCTAGCAGGTTTAGTGACCTCATAGAGGATGTTTTCTAAATTTAAGACAGTAGGGAGGGGTGTGATATGGCGGAGAGTTAGCTGCTGTTTCTAGCAGGTTTAGTGTCCTCATAGAGGATGTGTTTTCTAAATTTAAGTCAGTGGGGAGGAGTGTGTTATGGGGGAGAGTTAGCTGCTGTTTCTAGCAGGTTTAGTTACCTCATAGATGATATGTTTTCTAAATTTAAGACAGTTGTTAGTGGTGTGATATGGGAGAGAGTTAGCTGCTGTTTCTAGCAGGTTTAGTGACCTCATAGAGGATGTTTTCTAAATTTGAGATAGTAGGGTGTGGTGTGATATGGGGGAGAGTTAGCTGCTGTTTCTAGCAGGTTTAGTGACCTCATAGAGGATATGTTTTCTAAATTTAAGACAGTAGAGAGGGGTGTGATATGGGGGTGAGTTAGCTGTTGTTTCTAGCTGCTGTTTCTAGCAGGTTTAGTGACATCATAGAAGATATGTTTTCTAAATTTAAGACAGTAGGGAGGGGTGTGATATGGGGGAGAGTTAGCTGCTGTTTCTAGCAGGTTTAGTGACCTCATAGAGGATGTGTTTTCTAAATTTAAGACAGTAGTGTGTGGTGTGATATGGGGGAGAGTTAACTGCTGTTTCTAGCAGGTTTAGTGACCTCATAGAGGATATGTTTTCTAAATTTAAGACAGTAGGGAGGGGTGTGATATGGGGGAGAGTTAGCTGCTGTTTCTAGCAGGTTTAGTGACCTCATAGAGGATATGTTTTCTAAATTTAAGACAGTAGGGAGGGGTGTGATATGGGGGAGAGTTAGCTGCTGTTTCTAGCAGGTTTAGTGACCTCATAGAGGATATGTTTTCTAAATTTAAGACAGTAGGGTGTGTTGTGATATGGGGGAGAGTTAGCTGCTGTTTATAGCAGGTTTAAGACAGTAGGGAGAGGTGTGATATGGGTGAGAGTTAGCTGCTGTTTCTAGCAGGTTTAGTGACCTCATAGAGGTTATGTTTTCTAAATTTTAGACAGTAGGGAGTGGTATGATATGGGGGAGAGTTAGCTGCTGTTTCTAGCAGGTTTAGTGACCTCATAGAGGATGTTTTCTAAATTTAAGACAGTAAGGTGTGGTGTGATATGGGGGAGAGTTAGCTGCTGTTTCTAGCAGGTTTAAGACAGTAGGGTGTGGTGTGATATGGGGGAGAGTTAGCTGCTGTTTATAGCAGGTTTAGTGAACTCATAGAGGATACGTTTTCTAAATTTAAGACAGTTGTTAGTGGTGTGATATGGGAGAGAGTTAGCTGCTGTTTCTAGCAGGTTTAGTGACCTCATAGAGGATGTTTTCTAAATTTAAGACAGTAGGGTGTGGTGTGATATGGGGGAGAGTTAGCTGCTGTTTATAGCAGGTTAAGTGAACTCATAGAGGATGTTTTCTAAATTTAAGACAATAGGGTGTGGTGTGATATGGGGGAGAGTTAGCTGCTGTTTATAGCAGGTTTAGTGACCTCATAGAGGATGTTTTCTAAATTTAAGACAGTAGGGTGTGGTGTGATATGGGGGTGAGTTAGCTGTTATTTCTAGCTGCTGTTTCTAGCAGGTTTAATTACCTCATAGGGGATATGTTTTCTAAATTTAAGACAGTGGGGAGTGGTGTGATATGGGGGAGAGTTAGCTGCTGTTTCTAGAAGGTTTAGTTACCTCATAGAGGATATGTTTTCTAAATTTAAGACAGTAGCAAGAGGTATGATATGGGAGAGAGTTAGCTTCTGTTTCTAGCAGGTTTAAGACAGTAGGTAGTGGTGTGATATGGGGGAGAGTTAGCTGCTGTTTCTAGCAGGTTTAGTGACATCATAGAAGATAGGTTTTCTAAATTTAAGACAGTAGGGTGTGGTGTGGTATGGGGCAGAGTTAACTGCTGTTTCTAGCAGGTTTAGTGACCTCATAGAGGATATATTTTATAAATTTAAGACAGTAGTGAGTGGTGTGATATGGGTGAGAGTTAGCTGCTGTTTCTAGCAGGTTTAGTGACCTCATAGAGGATGTTTTCTAAATTTAAGACAGTAGGGAGGGGTGTGATATGGCGGAGAGTTAGCTGCTGTTTCTAGCAGGTTTAGTGTCCTCATAGAGGATGTGTTTTCTAAATTTAAGTCAGTGGGGAGGAGTGTGTTATGGGGGAGAGTTAGCTGCTGTTTCTAGCAGGTTTAGTTACCTCATAGATGATATGTTTTCTAAATTTAAGACAGTTGTTAGTGGTGTGATATGGGAGAGAGTTAGCTGCTGTTTCTAGCAGGTTTAGTGACCTCATAGAGGATGTTTTCTAAATTTGAGATAGTAGGGTGTGGTGTGATATGGGGGAGAGTTAGCTGCTGTTTCTAGCAGGTTTAGTGACCTCATAGAGGATATGTTTTCTAAATTTAAGACAGTAGAGAGGGGTGTGATATGGGGGTGAGTTAGCTGTTGTTTCTAGCTGCTGTTTCTAGCAGGTTTAGTGACATCATAGAAGATATGTTTTCTAAATTTAAGACAGTAGGGAGGGGTGTGATATGGGGGAGAGTTAGCTGCTGTTTCTAGCAGGTTTAGTGACCTCATAGAGGATGTGTTTTCTAAATTTAAGACAGTAGTGTGTGGTGTGATATGGGGGAGAGTTAACTGCTGTTTCTAGCAGGTTTAGTGACCTCATAGAGGATATGTTTTCTAAATTTAAGACAGTAGGGAGGGGTGTGATATGGGGGAGAGTTAGCTGCTGTTTCTAGCAGGTTTAGTGACCTCATAGAGGATATGTTTTCTAAATTTAAGACAGTAGGGAGGGGTGTGATATGGGGGAGAGTTAGCTGCTGTTTCTAGCAGGTTTAGTGACCTCATAGAGGATATGTTTTCTAAATTTAAGACAGTAGGGTGTGTTGTGATATGGGGGAGAGTTAGCTGCTGTTTATAGCAGGTTTAAGACAGTAGGGAGAGGTGTGATATGGGTGAGAGTTAGCTGCTGTTTCTAGCAGGTTTAGTGACCTCATAGAGGTTATGTTTTCTAAATTTTAGACAGTAGGGAGTGGTATGATATGGGGGAGAGTTAGCTGCTGTTTCTAGCAGGTTTAGTGACCTCATAGAGGATGTTTTCTAAATTTAAGACAGTAAGGTGTGGTGTGATATGGGGGAGAGTTAGCTGCTGTTTCTAGCAGGTTTAAGACAGTAGGGTGTGGTGTGATATGGGGGAGAGTTAGCTGCTGTTTATAGCAGGTTTAGTGAACTCATAGAGGATACGTTTTCTAAATTTAAGACAGTTGTTAGTGGTGTGATATGGGAGAGAGTTAGCTGCTGTTTCTAGCAGGTTTAGTGACCTCATAGAGGATGTTTTCTAAATTTAAGACAGTAGGGTGTGGTGTGATATGGGGGAGAGTTAGCTGCTGTTTATAGCAGGTTAAGTGAACTCATAGAGGATGTTTTCTAAATTTAAGACAATAGGGTGTGGTGTGATATGGGGGAGAGTTAGCTGCTGTTTATAGCAGGTTTAGTGACCTCATAGAGGATGTTTTCTAAATTTAAGACAGTAGGGTGTGGTGTGATATGGGGGTGAGTTAGCTGTTATTTCTAGCTGCTGTTTCTAGCAGGTTTAATTACCTCATAGGGGATATGTTTTCTAAATTTAAGACAGTGGGGAGTGGTGTGATATGGGGGAGAGTTAGCTGCTGTTTCTAGAGGATATGTTTTCTAAATTTAAGACAGTAGCAAGAGGTATGATATGGGAGAGAGTTAGCTTCTGTTTCTAGCAGGTTTAAGACAGTAGGTAGTGGTGTGATATGGGGGAGAGTTAGCTGCTGTTTCTAGCAGGTTTAGTGACCTCATAGAGGATGTTTTCTAAATTTAAGACAGTAGGGTGTGGTGTGATATGGGGGAGAGTTAGCTGCTGTTTCTAGCAGGTTTAGTGACCTCATAGAGGATATGTTTTCTAAATTTAAGACAGTTGGGAGTGGTGTGATATGGGTGAGAGTTAGCTGCTGTTTCTAGCAGGTTTAGTGACCTCATAAGGGATGTTTTCTAAATTTAAGACAGTAGGGTGTAGTGTGTTATGGGGGAGAGTTAGCTGCTGTTTCTAGCAGGTTTAGTGACCTCATAGAGGATGTGTTTTCTAAATTTAAGACAGTAGGGAGGGGTGTGAAACGGGGCAGAGTTAGCTGCTGTTTATATCAGGTTTAAGACAGTAGGGAGTGGTGTGATATGGGGGAGAGTTAGCTGCTGTTTATATCAGGTTTAAGACAGTAGGGAGTGGTGTGATATGGGGGAGAGTTAGCTGCTGTTTCTAGCAGGTTTAGTGACCTCATAGAGGATGTTTTCTAAATTTAAGACAGTAGGGTGTGGTGTGATATGGGTGAGAGTTAGCTGCTGTTTATAGCAGGTTTAGTGAACTCATAGAGGATGTTTTCTAAATTTAAGACAGTAGGGTGTGGTGTGATATGGGGGAGAGTTAGCTGCTGTTTATAGCAGGTTTAGTGAACTCATAGAGGATATGTTTTCTAAATTTAAGACAGTAGGGAGGGGTGTGATATGGGGGTGAGTTAGCTGTTATTTCTAGCTGCTGTTTCTAGCAGGTTTAATTACCTCATAGGGGATATGTTTTCTAAATTTAAGACAGTGGGGAGTGGTGTGATATGGGGGAGAGTTAGCTGCTGTTTCTAGCAGGTTTAGTTACCTCATAGAGGATATGTTTTCTAAATTTAAGACAGTAGGGAGGGGTGTGATATGGGGGAGAGTTAGCTGCTGTTTCTAGCAGGTTTAGTGACCTCATAGAGGATGTGTTTTCTAAATTTAAGACAGTAGCAAGAGGTATGATATGGGAGAGAGTTAGCTTCTGTTTCTAGCAGGTTTAAGACAGTAGGTAGTGGTGTGATATGGGGGAGAGTTAGCTGCTGTTTCTAGCAGGTTTAAGACAGTAGGGTGTGGTGTGATATGGGGGAGAGTTAGCTGCTGTTTCCAGCAGGTTTAGTGACCTCATAGAGGATGTTTTCTAAATTTAAGACAGTAGGGTGTGGTGTGATATGGGGGAGAGTTAGCTGCTGTTTCTAGCAGGTTTAGTGACCTCATAGAGGATGTTTTCTAAGTTTAAGACAGTAGGGTGTACTGTGATATGGGGGATAGTTAGCTGCTGTTTATACCAGTTTTAGTAACCTCATAGAGGATATGTTTTCAAAATTTAAGACAGTAGGGTGTGGTGTGATATGGGGGAGAGTTAGCTGCTGTTTCTAGCAGGTTTAGTGACATCATAGAAGATATGTTTTCTAAATTTAAGACAGTAGGGTGTGGTGTGGTATGGGGCAGAGTTAACTGCTGTTTCTAGCAGGTTTAGTGACCTCATAGAGGATATATTTTATAAATTTAAGACAGTAGGGTGTGGTGTGATATGGGGGAGAGTTAGCTGCTGTTTATAGCAGGTTTAAGACAGTAGTGAGTGGTGTGATATGGGTGAGAGTTAGCTGCTGTTTCTAGCAGGTGTAGTGACCTCATAGAGGATGTTTTCTAAATTTAAGACAGTAGGGAGGGGTGTGATATGGGGGAGAGTTAGCTGCTGTTTCTAGCAGGTTTAGTGTCCTCATAGAGGATGTGTTTTCTAAATTTAAGTCAGTGGGGAGGAGTGTGTTATGGGGGAGAGTTAGCTGCTGTTTCTAGCAGGTTTAGTTACCTCATAGATGATATGTTTTCTAAATTTAAGACAGTTGTTAGTGGTGTGATATGGGAGAGAGTTAGCTGCTGTTTCTAGCAGGTTTAGTGACCTCATAGAGGATGTTTTCTAAATTTGAGACAGTAGGGTGTGGTGTGATATGGGGGAGAGTTAGCTGCTGTTTCTAGCAGGTTTAGTGACCTCATAGAGGATATGTTTTCTAAATTTAAGACAGTAGAGAGGGGTGTGATATGGGGGTGAGTTAGCTGTTGTTTCTAGCTGCTGTTTCTAGCAGGTTTAGTGACATCATAGAAGATATGTTTTCTAAATTTAAGACAGTAGGGTGTGGTGTGATATGGGGGAGAGTTAGCTGCTGTTTCTAGCAGGTTTAGTGACCTCATAGAGGATGTGTTTTCTAAATTTAAGACAGTAGTGTGTGGTGTGATATGGGGGAGAGTTAACTGCTGTTTCTAGCAGGTTTAGTGACCTCATAGAGGATATGTTTTCTAAATTTAAGACAGTAGGGAGGGGTGTGATATGGGGGAGAGTTAGCTGCTGTTTCTAGCAGGTTTAGTGACCTCATAGAG
Source organism: Eledone cirrhosa (assembly GCA_964016885.1). Lineage (NCBI taxonomy): Eukaryota > Metazoa > Mollusca > Cephalopoda > Octopoda > Eledonidae > Eledone > Eledone cirrhosa. Next base: position 22,289,179 of record OZ024752.1, on the reverse strand, counting down.
GATATGTTTTCTAAATTTAAGACAGTAGGGAGGGGTGTGATATGGGGGAGAGTTAGCTGCTGTTTCTAGCAGGTTTAGTGACCTCATAGAGGATATGTTTTCTAAATTTAAGACAGTAGGGTGTGTTGTGATATGGGGGAGAGTTAGCTGCTGTTTATAGCAGGTTTAAGACAGTAGGGAGAGGTGTGATATGGGTGAGAGTTAGCTGCTGTTTCTAGCAGGTTTAGTGACCTCATAGAGGTTATGTTTTCTAAATTTTAGACAGTAGGGAGTGGTATGATATGGGGGAGAGTTAGCTGCTGTTTCTAGCAGGTTTAGTGACCTCATAGAGGTTATGTTTTCTAAATTTAAGACAGTAAGGTGTGGTGTGATATGGGGGAGAGTTAGCTGCTGTTTCTAGCAGGTTTAAGACAGTAGGGTGTGGTGTGATATGGGGGAGAGTTAGCTGCTGTTTATAGCAGGTTTAGTGAACTCATAGAGGATATGTTTTCTAAATTTAAGACAGTTGTTAGTGGTGTGATATGGGAGAGAGTTAGCTGCTGTTTCTAGCAGGTTTAGTGACCTCATAGAGGATGTTTTCTAAATTTAAGACAGTAGGGTGTGGTGTGATATGGGGGAGAGTTAGCTGCTGTTTATAGCAGGTTTAGTGAACTCATAGAGGATGTTTTCTAAATTTAAGACAGTAGGGTGTGGTGTGATATGGGGGAGAGTTAGCTGCTGTTTATAGCAGGTTTAGTGACCTCATAGAGGATGTTTTCTAAATTTAAGACAGTAGGGTGTGGTGTGATATGGGGGTGAGTTAGCTGTTATTTCTAGCTGCTGTTTCTAGCAGGTTTAATTACCTCATAGGGGATATGTTTTCTAAATTTAAGACAGTGGGGAGTGGTGTGATATGGGGGAGAGTTAGCTGCTGTTTCTAGCAGGTTTAGTTACCTCATAGAGGATATGTTTTCTAAATTTAAGACAGTAGCAAGAGGTATGATATGGGAGAGAGTTAGCTTCTGTTTCTAGCAGGTTTAAGACAGTAGGTAGTGGTGTGATATGGGGGAGAGTTAGCTGCTGTTTCTAGCAGGTTTAGTGACCTCGTAGAGGATGTTTTCTAAATTTAAGACAGTAGGGTGTGGTGTGATATGGGGGAGAGTTAGCTGCTGTTTCTAGCAGGTTTAGTGACCTCATAGAGGATATGTTTTCTAAATTTAAGACAGTTGGGAGTGGTGTGATATGGGTGAGAGTTAGCTGCTGTTTCTAGCAGGTTTAGTGACCTCATAAGGGATGTTTTCTAAATTTAAGACAGTAGGGTGTAGTGTGTTATGGGGGAGAGTTAGCTGCTGTTTCTAGCAGGTTTAGTGACCTCATAGAGGATGTGTTTTCTAAATTTAAGACAGTAGGGAGGGGTGTGATACGGGGGAGAGTTAGCTGCTGTTTATATCAGGTTTAAGACAGTAGGGAGTGGTGTGATATGGGGGAGAGTTAGCTGCTGTTTCTAGCAGGTTTAGTGACCTCATAGAGGATGTTTTCTAAATTTAAGACAGTAGGGTGTGGTGTGATATGGGGGAGAGTTAGCTGCTGTTTATAGCAGGTTTAGTGAACTCATAGAGGATGTTTTCTAAATTTAAGACAGTAGGGTGTGGTGTGATATGGGGGAGAGTTAGCTGCTGTTTATAGCAGGTTTAGTCAACTCATAGAGGATATGTTTTCTAAATTTAAGACAGTAGGGAGGGGTGTGATATGGGGGTGAGTTAGCTGTTATTTCTAGCTGCTGTTTCTAGCAGGTTTAATTACCTCATAGGGGATATGTTTTCTAAATTTAAGACAGTGGGGAGTGGTGTGATATGGGGGAGAGTTAGCTGCTGTTTCTAGCAGGTTTAGTTACCTCATAGAGGATATGTTTTCTAAATTTAAGACAGTAGGGAGGGGTGTGATATGGGGGAGAGTTAGCTGCTGTTTCTAGCAGGTTTAGTGACCTCATAGAGGATGTGTTTTCTAAATTTAAGACAGTAGCAAGAGGTATGATATGGGAGAGAGTTAGCTTCTGTTTCTAGCAGGTTTAAGACAGTAGGTAGTGGTGTGATATGGGGGAGAGTTAGCTGCTGTTTCTAGCAGGTTTAGTGACCTCATAGAGGATGTTTTCTAAATTTAAGACAGTAGGGTGTGGTGTGATATGGGGGAGAGTTAGCTGCTGTTTCTAGCAGGTTTAGTGACCTCATAGAGGATATGTTTTCTAAATTTAAGACAGTTGGGAGTGGTGTGATACGGGTGAGAGTTAGCTGCTGTTTCTAGCAGGTTTAGTGACCTCGTAAGGGATGTTTTCTAAATTTAAGACAGTAGGGTGTAGTGTGTTATGGGGGAGAGTTAGCTGCTGTTTCTAGCAGGTTTAGTGACCTCATAGAGGATGTGTTTTCTAAATTTAAGACAGTAGGGAGGGGTGTGATACGGGGGAGAGTTAGCTGCTGTTTATATCAGGTTTAAGACAGTAGGGAGTGGTGTGATATGGGGGAGAGTTAGCTGCTGTTTCTAGCAGGTTTAGTGACCTCATAGAGGATATGTTTTCTAAATTTAAGACAGTAGGGTGTGTTGTGATATGGGGGAGAGTTAGCTGCTGTTTATAGCAGGTTTAAGACAGTAGGGAGAGGTGTGATACGGGTGAGAGTTAGCTGCTGTTTCTAGCAGGTTTAGTGACCTCATAGAGGTTATGTTTTCTAAATTTTAGACAGTAGGGAGTGGTATGATATGGGGGAGAGTTAGCTGCTGTTTCTAGCAGGTTTAGTGACCTCATAGAGGATGTTTTCTAAATTTAAGACAGTAGGGTGTGGTGTGATATGGGGGAGAGTTAGCTGCTGTTTATAGCAGGTTTAGTGAACTCATAGAGGATATGTTTTCTAAATTTAAGACAGTAGGGAGGGGTGTGATATGGGGGTGAGTTAGCTGTTATTTCTAGCTGCTGTTTCTAGCAGGTTTAATTACCTCATAGGGGATATGTTTTCTAAATTTAAGACAGTGGGGAGTGGTGTGATATGGGGGAGAGTTAGCTGCTGTTTCTAGCAGGTTTAGTGACCTCATAGAGGATATGTTTTCTAAATTTAAGACAGTAGGGTGTGTTGTGATATGGGGGAGAGTTAGCTGCTGTTTATAGCAGGTTTAAGACAGTAGGGAGAGGTGTGATATGGGTGAGAGTTAGCTGCTGTTTCTAGCAGGTTTAGTGACCTCATAGAGGATGTTTTCTAAATTTTAGACAGTAGGGTGTGGTGTGTTATGGGGGAGAGTTAGCTGCTGTTTCTAGCAGGTTTAGTGACCTCATAGAGGATGTGTTTTCTAAATTTAAGACAGTAAGGAGGGGTGTGTTATGTTGGAGAGTTAGCTTCTGTTTCTAGCAGGTTTGGTGACCTCATAGAGGATATGTTTTCTAAATTTAAGACAGTAGGGTGTGCTGTGATATGGGGGAGAGTTAGCTGCTGTTTATAGCAGGTTTAGTAACCTCATAGGGGATATGTTTTCAAAATTTAAGACAGTAGGGTGTGGTGTGATATGGGGGAGAGTTAGCTGCTGTTTCTAGCAGGTTTAGTGACCTCATAGAGGATGTTTTCTAAATTTAAGACAGAAGGGTGTGGTGTGATATGGGGGAGAGTTAGCTGCTGTTTCTAGCAGGTTTAGTGACCTCATAGAGGATGTGTTTTCTAAATTTAAGACAGTAGGGAGGAGTGTGATGTGGGGGAGAGTTAGCTGCTGTTTCTAGCAGGTTTAAGACAGTAGGGTGTGGTATGATATGGGGGAGAGTTAGCTGCTGTTTCTAGCAGGTTTTGTTACCTCATAGAGGATATGTTTTCTAAATTTAAGACATTTGTTAGTGGTGTGATATGGGGGAGAGTTAGCTGCTGTTTCTAGCAGGTTTAGTGACCTCATAGAGGATGTTTTCTAAATTTAAGACAGTAGGGTGTGGTGTGATATGGGGGAGAGTTAGCTGCTGTTTCTAGCAGGTTTAAGACAGTAGGGTGTGGTGTGATATGGGGGAGAGTTAGCTGCTGTTTCTAGCAGGTTTAGTGACCTCATAGAGGATATGTTTTCTAAATTTAAGACAGTAGGGAGGGGTGTGATATGGGGGAGAGTTAGCTGTTGTTTCTAGCTGCTGTTTCTAGCAGGTTTAGTTACCTCATAGGGGATATGTTTTCTAAATTTAAGACAGTGGGGAGTGGTGTGATATGGGGGAGAGTTTGCTGCTGTTTCTAGCAGGTTTAGTGACCTCATAGAGGATGTGTTTTCTAAATTTAAGACAGTAGCAAGAGGTATGATATGGGGGAGAGTTAGCTGCTGTTTCTAGCAGGTTTAAGACAGTAGGGAGGGGTTTGATATGGGGGAGAGATAGATGCTATTTCTAGCAGGTTTAGTGACCTCATAGAGGATATGTTTTCTAAATTTAAGACAGTAGGGAGGGGTGTGATATGGGGGAGAGTTAGCTGCTGTTTCTAGCAGTTTTAGTGACCTCATAGAGGATATCTTTTCTAAATTTAATATAGTAGGGAGTGGTGTGATATGGAGGAGAGTTAGCTGCTGTTTCTAGCAGGTTTAGTTACCTCATAGAGGATATCTTTTCTAAATTTAAGACAGTAGGGTGTGGTGTGATATGGGGGAGAGTTAGCTGGTGTTTCTAGCAGGTTTAGTGACCTCATAGAGGATATGTTTTCTAAATTTAAGACAGTAGCGAGGAGTGTGATATGGGGGAGAGTTAGCTGCTGTTTCTAGCAGGTTTAAGACAGTAGGGAGTGGTGTGATATGGGGGAGAGTTAGCTGCTGTTTCTAGCAGGTTTAGTGACCTCATAGAGGATATGTGTTCTAAATTTAAGACAGTCGGGAGGGGTATGTATGGGGGAGAGTTAGCTGCTGTTTCTAGCAGGTTTAGTGACCTCATAGAGGATATGTGTTCTAAATTTAAGACAGTCGGGAGGGGTATGTATGGGGGAGAGTTAGCTGCTGTTTCTAGCAGGTTTAGTGCCCTCATAGAGGATGTGTTTTCTAAATTTAAGACAGTCGGGAGAGGTGTGTGATGGGGGAAAGTTAGCTTCTGTTTCTAGCAGGTTTGAGACAGTAGGGAGTCGTGTGATATGGGGGAGAGTTAGCTGGTGTTTCTAGCAGGTTTAGTGACCTCATAGAGGATATCTTTTCTAAATTTAAGACAGTAGGGAATGCTGTGATAAGGGGGAGAGTTAGCTGCTGTTTCTAGCAGGTTTAGTGACCTCATAGAGGATATGTTTTCTAAATTTAAGACAGTAGGAAGGGGTGTGATATGGGGGAGAGTTAGCTTCTGTTTCTAGAAGGTGTATGACAGTAGGTAGTGGTGTGATATGGGGGAGAGTTAGCTGCTGTTTCTAGCAGGTTTAGTGACCTCATAGAGGATATGTTTTACAAATTTAAGACAGTAGGGAGTGCTGTGATATGGGGGAGAGTTAGCTGCTGTTTCTAGCAGTTTTAGTGACCTCATAGAGGATATGTTTTCTAAATTTTTGACAGTAGGGAGTGGTGTGATATGGGGGAGAGTTAGCTGCTGTTTCTAACAGGTTTAGTGTCCTCATTCGATCACCAATACATAGTTGTAACCAGTCAATTCATCAGGTTAAATGTGGGGTAGCATGGGGTTAGAGGCTCGGTCCTATCGGATATTCCGAGTTTATTTACTATCCTAAGGCCCTCCACGTTAATGCTGGTGAGCGTGGATTCATTTGTTTTTTTGTATTTTTTGTGTAGTTCACGCTGAATGAAATTATTGTATGTGTTAAGGTCCATAGAATATACAATTGATGTTTTGTCTGCCTTTACTATGATACCGTTGGTGTCTTTTAGTTATTTTAGTAGTGTGTTGATGTCATTTGGTAACTTGTAGTGTGTTCTTTTTTTGAATTTAGTTCCACTTATCATATTCATAAGGTCCAGCTCGAAGGCATCGAGTGTGGCGTTGTTTAGAGGGTTTTTGCAGGATTTGAATCCGTAATTCTCCTTAGAAAATTCTCTTGCGTTAATAGCTGGTCCTTTGTCGAAGTGGTAAGCCTTCCATTGGGCCCTACGGATGAAATCATTAGTCCGTCGTATCATGCCAAGTGTATAGTCCCTATTTGTAGGTATAGGTATGTTTTTCAATGATATTCCTATACGGTGCTTTTCCATGTTGCCATGCGTTAATGGTGTTGCTCAACCAGGTGGGAGCTATGTATACGGGATAACAGATTATTGTTATAGGTAGTCCACTTATGTGTAGTCCAGTTAGGGTTCTTTTTTTGAATTTAGTTCCACTTATCATATTCATTATCAGAATAATACCACAGTAAAACACCTTCCTCCTGTTGTTATAATTGTAGTCAGCATGTTTTCTCTATATATATATATATATTGCCTCCTTAACCTCTGTATTAACTTACCTATTATATTGCTACTCTGTTAGTGTTATCTTATACATGTATGTTATTGATGATGTGAAAGCTAAACCCCATGATTCAAACTAACAATCCCTTCATCTAATATAGACCACATAAATATTGAATCCACTTCACACCACAAATATGACTATCCTCACTACAATGAAAATATTTTATCTGTTAGATAATAAATAATTCTTACGATCACCAGACCTACGGTAAAGGAAATGGTACATTGTTTAAAGCCCCGGCCTATCTCTACACTATATATAAAACAACCCACAACAGCTTTTACATGTCAATTTCATACATCTGCATCATATCAGCTTGTTTTACATGCTAAAGTCATAAGTATACTCTATGTCTTACTTAGATTGATGTTGTGATTATTTCAACTAATTTATTGCTAGCATTGTTAGTATTGTTGTTATTGTTCTGATTGAATGCCACTACTAGATGTAGAAGCCATGCCTGTGTATTCCCTTCATTCTCGCTAGCTCTGATGAATTGACTGGTTACAACTATGTATTGGTGATCGATTGACGCAGAAACAGGCGGGTAGCGATCTCTAAACCTACCAGTTCAGAGAAACAATTGTCAGCAATGTGAATAAAGCCCTTATTGTATAGCAAACCGTGTCACTCTTCTTTCTTGATTTATATATATATATATATAATATTAATTCAAAATATTAAATCTAATCTATTGTGAAACTTTATTCATTGATTTATTCATTGAACCTTGTTTAACCTTTAATTAATATATATATATATATATATATATATATATATATATATATATATATATATATATATATATATATATATATATAATATATATATATTATATATATATATATATATATATATATATAATATATATATATATATATATTATATCATCATCATCATCATCATCACCGTTTTACGTCCGTTCTTCCACGCTAGCATGGGTTAGACGGGTTGTCCTGTTGTGGGCAGTGTCTGGTCGGCTGACCATGCCTTGCTCATACAGGAACTGATCTGGCTTGATTTCTACAGCTGGATGCCCTTCCTAACACCAACCTCATTTACAGTGAGTGCTGGGTGCTTTTTCGTGGCGCCTACACGTCCACTTTACAGTGTGGGCTGGGTGCTTTTTTGCCGTGGCACCTCCACGGCCACCTTGCGGTGGAGGGGGGGGGGCATATTGTTTATATGCTTCAGCATGTACCCATGGGAGGTCGGGTACCCTGTATTACTGCGTGACGCCAGAAGTCACGGTCGTGTGTCATTGACTTTGAGAGGTGTAGTTGGGTAAGGTCGGCTTTTATCACCTCATCCCAAGTCATCTTGGGTCTCCCCACTCCGCGGTTTCCATCAACTTCTAGTGCTCTGCACCTTTTTATGCAGCTGTCATCCTTCATACGCATCACATGTCCATACCAGCGTAACCGCCTCTCCTGCACGCAGCATTTGATTCCTCTTATGCTCAGTCTCTCTCTCAATTCCTTTATGCTTTGTCGTTCACGTATATTACTGTTACACATCCATCGGAGCATGCAGGCTTCGTTTCTCTCTAATCTACGTAAGTCTTCCACCTTCAGCGCCCAGGTCTCACTACCATGCAACATCGCTGTTCGGATACACGCATCATACAGTCTGCCTTTCATTCTGAGGGAGAAGCCTTTTGCAGCTAGCAGTGGTAGTAGTTCCCTAAACTTCTTCCATCCCGTTCTTACCCTAGTTATTGTACTTTCTGAGCACCCACCTCCGTTGCTAATTCGGTCACCTAGGTAGCAGAAGCTGTCTACTGTTTCTACAGGGCCCTCCCAGAGATTGGTGGTACTTGTTTCCTGTGGCTGTTTGCTTGCTGTTTCAGCACAGCTGCTGCATGTGAATCCTACATTCTTAATTAAGCTTCCTGAGATCCCGCTACATCTCTTGTGTACCCATTGTTTGCATTTGGGGCAGAGAATGGAGTTTCTACCTACACCTTTCCTACATACTGAGCAAGGCCATTTCCCTGAGGGGATCTGGGTTCTGTTTTCTCGTCTACTTACAAGGACCTTAGTCTTTGTCATGTTGACTTTGAGGCCCTTTCTCTCTAGTCCCTGCTTCCAGGTTTGGAATTTATTCTCTAGTTCTACCATAGATTCAGCTATGAGTGCGAGGTCATCAGCATACAGGAGTTCCCATGGGCATCCGGTCTTAAACTCCTCCGTTATTGCCTGCAGGACTATGATGAACAGGAGAGGGCTAAGAACAGAGCCCTGGTGGACCCCAACCTGTACGCTAAATTCCTCGCTATACTCATTGCCAATCCTAACTTTGCTGACTGCTCCCCTATACATGGCTTGTACCGCTTTCACAAGCCATTCATCTACTCCTAGTTTTCTAAGAGCCCACCAGATTACTGCACGTGGAACTCTGTCAAAGGCTTTCTCAAGGTCGACAAATGCCAAGTAGAGTGGCTTACTTTTAGCTAGGTACTTTTCCTGTAATTGCCTCACAAGGAAGAGGGCATCAGTGGTGCCTTTCCCTGGTACAAACCCAAATTGCATCTCGTCTATATTCACCCGGTCCCTAATCATATATATATTATATATATAAGTTGTAATAAAATGAAAACGAAATTTCATTTCTCACTCTTAGTACGGCACTTACTTAAATGTAAGTATGTATGTATACGTACATACATATATGTATACAGACTTACAGTAGCATGCATATATATATATATATATATATACATACAGGTACACATACATATATGTACGTATCAGTTTAGCAGACGCTTATTATAACCCCCGCTTTGTTCGTTTGTAAACAAACTGAACAGCCTGAATTTATGCCGTACGGTGTTAAGGCAACCACGTCACCTTTTTGTTCAACACTGACACAGGAACGATGTACTAGTTTCAAGCTTGTTAGCTATCATCAGCACCGTATACCCTTCTGCCAGATGGTTGAACGTTCGAAAGTATATACTTTCCTTATGAAAATTAACGGCTGAGCAGCCTAATTTGCATATCGAGTGAGTTCGGCCAGGCGTACCGAAAACGATAAGTTGTAATAAAATGAAAACGAAATTTCATTTCTCACTCTTAGTACGGCACTTATATATATATATTATATGGAGGCACATGGCTTAGTGGTTAGAGCATTGGCCTTGCAATCAAAAGGTTGTGAGTTCAATTCTCAGACCGGGTGATGTGTTGTTTCCTTGAGCAAGACACTTTATTTCACATTGCTCCAGTTTACTCAGCTGTAGAAATGAGATGATAGGGACTGGGGTCCATATCATTCCACTGCAAAGTGGTCGTGGAGGTGCCACGGCAAAAGAGCACCCAGCGCTCACTGTAAATGAGGTTGGTGTTAGGAAGGGCATCCAGCTGTAGAAATCAAGCCAGAATCAGTTCCCGTCCCACCCTTGCAAGCAGGGAAAAAGCGGACATAAAATGAAATGATGATGAATGATTATATATATATATTCATCATCATATATATATATATATATATTATATATATTATATATTATATATATATATATTATATATATATATATATATATATTATATATTATATATATATATATATATATTATATCTTGCAAGCAGGGAAAAGCGGACGTAAAATGATGATGATAAAATGATATATATATATTATATATATATATAATATATATATATATATAATTGTTTCTACTTTAGGCACAGGGCCAGCAATTACCCAGTACATTACTGGTACTTTATTTTATCGACCCCGTAAGGATTAAAGGCAAAGTTAACCTCAGCGGGATTTGAACTCAAACCGTAAAGGGACGTAACTATGCTAGAAAGCATGGCGTCCAACCCTCTACCAATACTGCCAATTCACCACCCTTATATATATATATATATAATATATATATATATATATAATATATATATATATAATATGATATATATATATAATTTAATATTTCTGGAGAACATATATATATATAATATATTATTTCTGAAGACAGCATATATGTGTAGGTATGTATATTCCCTCTGATAGTTTGTAAAATTTTTACATAGATCTATATCAAAGATTCTAAATGGGGGTCATATGCACCCCCAGGGGGCGTTTCGGAAATCCAGGGGGGGGGGGCAATTTGGGAGCAAGGGGGCATTAGGGGGCATTTGGAGCTTTGGAATGCACTGGAAGGCTCTTTACTTTGGTAAGTTTTATAAGCCATATTTGTATGTCTTTGAGACAGCCAGTGTGAATGCATTTGAATGAGCATGCAGACAGCATAACTATGGTCTGACCGCAGGTGTGCAGGCATGTTTAAACATTAACTGGCAATTGAGATCCTAACAATGGAAAACCCCACAGTCAACTGGGTCAAGGACACTTCAATCGCAGCCAGTTAGAATCTTGTCTTTCCTTCACCGATAACAATGTATTTCATATCTGAAATTATTGATTCAACCGTAACGAGTTAACACTATGTAGATCTATTTTATTTCCTATTGTATAAATAATATTACAAATAAAAAAAGAAGAAAAAAAACACAGAAGCAGGTAGCACACACACCTAGGACCACATACAACACATAATCAGATAATACACACATCTAGGACCACATACAACACATAAGCAGGTAATACACACATCTAGGACCACATACAACACATAAGCAATTAATACACACATCTAGGACTACATGCAACACATAAGGAGGTAGCACACACGTCTAGGACCACATGCAACACACAGGCAAGTAATACATACATTAGGACCACATACAACACATAAGCAGGTAATACAAACATCTAGGACCACATACAACACATAATCAGGTAATACATACATCTAGGACCACATGCAATACATAAGCAGGTAATACATACATCTAGGACTACCTACAACACACAGGCAGGTAATACATACATCTAGGACCAAATACAACACACAGGCAGGTAATACATACATCTAGGACCAAATACAACACACATTGTATCATGTGCTACGGACGACGCTAGAGCAATGGTCGGCCAACATAAGGGTTTCGTCACTCTTCTGAAGAGAGAAAATCTCTCTGTATTTGTTGTTCATTGTGTCATTCATCGACAACATTTGGCTGTGAAGAAACTCAGGAAGCCACTGATCAAGTCCTTGCAGGTGACCCTTGATGTCATCAATTTTATCAAACGGCATTCCCTCAATGAACAAATTTTCCGGCAACTGTGCCAAGATAATGACGAAGAATTCGTCAAGTTGCTCCTTCATAATGAAGTGAGGTGGCTTTCAAAGGGCAAGTGCCTTACTCACTTCTTTGAACTGTTTGACTCTATCATTGAGTTTCTGCGAGAGCGCAACACGGAACTGTACAAGAAAACCCTTGATGTGAGGCAAAACTGCACCTACCTCACCGACATCGTCAACAAATGCAATAGCGTCATTTTGGCTTTGCAGGGGAAGAAGATCACCTTGCAAATTGAATGTCATCGAAAGGAATCTTTGTTGACGGGAATTCTATAATTTTCCTAGTGTCGCCAATGTTCAAAACATTGTAAGCGATGACCAACTCCAAATTTATACCGCTCACTTCCGTGCGCTACAAGACAACATGAGAGAACGGTTTGTCGACCTTTTGCCGATGGACATCCCAATGTGGGTAGCAGATCCCTTCACAGCTAACGTCGATGATTTGGACGTTATATTTCAGGAAGAATTCATTGAACTTCAAGCAGATGACATGATCAAAATTAGATTTCCCAAAATAGGTGAACCCCTTTTTTGAATGCAAGAGGAAATTCAGCATCGATTTCCACACCTACATGCAGAGGCTAAGAGATTTGCTCTGCCTTTTCCAAGCTCATACTTAGTCAAGAGGAGGTTTGGTGCTGTTTCCAGACTGCACAGTAAGGCTCGCAACCGCTACAATGTAATTACATGTGGAGATCTCCGGCTACATCTTACGAAAAATCCAGCCTGACGTCAAAGAGTTAGCTAGACTCCATAAAGTTCAAGGGTCCCATTGAAATGAGGTCAAAGTTAAAGTAAGTTGATTTATCCGAAAACTTAGATATGCTATTGTTACAAAGCAAACTAACAATTTTTTTTATTTGTAGTTGCAGTCTGACTGAACTGGAAACCATCTACTACAATTCACTTACTCATTTGTTGTATATATTTTACCATTTACTAATAAATATACACTCCCGCGTGGTCATGAAAACCCTCTTCCGTGGTCTCTAAGCTCACAAAGCAGAGGGGACATCAAGTTAGATATCAACATTTATTCTGTCTGTTTCATTAAAGGGAAAATTGGAAAGCTTTGAAATGATATAATTGCCACTTTCTTCCAGATAAAAGCACTCTTTGGATAGACAGAGTTGCTCTTGTATAAATGTTCAAAATAGTTGGTATCACCTGGTGGGAATATAACAAATTCAACTGGTCCTTATTCATAAAAAAGAACATTTATGTTCCTTTTTTTTAAATTTATATATTTTCTTTCAAGGAATGTATTTATACTCTCAGCTGCCTGTAATGGTATCTTTGGAATATTGTTAATCATTTTTTTAGTAATCTACAGATATCAAAATCAGTAGTATATTGAAAAATGGAAAAATAGGGTAGGGGGGCGTTTCGTGATTTCGTTTGGCCTAAATGGGTTGAGAACCTGTGATCTATATGATATACATAGCAACGCACACATATATATCCTAGAAACGATCGTAAAATGATGAATTTTTTAATATAAGGAACTGTTTCTTTGTTTTTATTAATTTATCTTGACTCTGTTTTCTTGTGATTTTCATCGAAAAAATTTTTGAATACATCTTCTCTTTTCATGATATTTGGATTACATTGAGTTCTTCATACAGATTGGACACTACCGTATATTTTGGTAGATTTATCTACATATATATATAATATATATATTCTATATTATATATATATAGAGAGAATTCACAAGGATCAAAGCTATGTTCAAAGCATTTATTCACTTACAATTGTTTCATCCAAACCTAGGCTTGGAGTCTTCGGAGCATTTTTCAATGCATGTACATATAATTGACCTCCTATCCAATGCAAGAGACATACAGATACATATATATATATTGATGTACAGTGGAGTGACATATATTATAAAGTTTAAGCAAAAGAATCGCTACTTTCACCCTTAATGGGATCTTCTGAAGATCCCGTTAAGGGTGAAAGCAGCGATTCTTTGCTTAAACTTTAATCTGTTATTTTAATAAATATTTGCTCTACGGTTCTTATATATTTGATATATATTTATCCTTATCCAACCCTCTTTGGATTTTAGTCTTCAAATTTATTATTATTATTATATTGGCAGTATCGGTAGAGGGTCGGACGCCATGCTTTGACGTATAGAGTTATGGCCCTTGCCATTCTGAGTTCAAATCCCGTCGAGGTTAACTTTGCCTTTCATCCTTACGGGGTCGATAAAATAAAGTACCAGTAATGCACTGGGTCATTGTTGGCCTTGTGCCTAAAGTAGAAACAATTATTATATATATATATATATGGCATACGTCAAGACGGGCGGTCTCAAAAGTGAAACTAATTTTTGACAGTTACGTAAGTGATTACTTTCACACACAATGTCATTATTTAAAAAAAAAACCCATACAATTGTGTACATGCATATATATATACATCTACAAATTCATACAAATGTGTATGTGTGCATAAATATATATATACATACACATATATATATATACAGACACATATATATATACACATAAAAACATATATATACACACAAACACATATATACACACAAACATATATATACGTCTAAACCCATGCTTGCGTGGAAGATAGACGTTAAACGATGATGATGACACAAACACATATATATATACAAACACACATATATATATATATATATATATATATACATACACACACACATATATATACACACGTCAAAAATTAGTTTCACTTGTGAGTCCGCCTGTCTTGACGTATGCCCATACATGCACACATATATATATGTACGTATATATATGTACATTTATTATAATGCTCGGTGTGTTTGTAAACAAACATCCCGTATTAAGCCGTAGTGTCTAGCAACCATCGTTGCTCGTTTGTTCAACACTGACAAAGGAATACGTACATATATATATGTGTGCATGTATGTATATATATATACATACTACTGTACGTCTGTATACATATATGTATGTACGTATACATACTTATATTTAAGTAACAGCCGTACTAAGAGTGAGAAATGAAATTTCGTTTCATTATTTCTGTTTATATATACATATATAATACCAAATGAGTCTTCTATACAGTGTGTCCCCTAAAAGTGTATACACACTTTAACAGTATTTTAATAAATATTACATGTACCGGTAATCAAAGTGTGTATACATTTTTGGGGGGACACCTTGTGTGTTGTGTATATATAGAGAGAGCGAGAGAGATATGTGTATACTGCGATGAAGGTGGTGGGGTTCACTACATTGATAGATGAATGCAATAAACTCCTGAAATAACAGAATTTACTATTACTAGTAAATTGATTGTTTCATTAGGGTGTCACTCGGGGAGTTTTTGTTGTTGTTGACAGTTCGCCTTACTAAAGTATTAGGGGAGAATTGGAAAGGGTTTAAGTGTTTACCTATTTCAACGGCTTAGCCTTGCTATCAACCTCAGTTGTAGGCCTTCCATAGTTTATATATATATATATATTGACGATTTCATACGAATTAAACAGTTCTAGTCCTGCAGAAGTCATTTCTATATATAATCTTTTTCACCACCCTTATTCAAAAGCATGGATACAGTCCACATGGAGACAAGAGACAGTCCCCATGGAGATTGATGGTATCTGCTGTAGTAGCGGTAGCGATGGTTAATTCCATTAACAATTTGGCCCTTTTAAGGGCCACCTATATTTTCATTTAAGTAACTCCACTTACATCGATATGCTTTAATAAAAAAATTTAAAAAACGCGTGATATCTTCATTTAAGTAACTCCACTTTAAAAGAATGAAAATGAAGTGAAATAATATTTACCTTTCTCAAGCAGAAGAAAAAGAGAATAACAATCATCAAACATATAATCAGAGATACTGTAACTATTTCTGACATATTTCTTTTCTTTCCTATAATGTTGTCTCTATCGTAAAGTTAAAAGTTGTTAACTGTAAACTTCCGTGTTTAATATGACTATGAAAGTAATAGTAAATTGAAAGTAAACAGTCTAGTGACGTAAGATGTCTATATTTTATTTGTTTCTACTTTAGGCACAAGGCCAGCAATTACTCAGTTCATTACTGGTACTTTATTTTATCGACCCCGTAAGGATGAAAGGCAAAGTCAACCTCGGTGGGTGTTATCATCATCATCATCATTACGTTCAAATCCCGCCGAGGTTGACTTTGCCTTTCATCCTTACGGGGTCGATAAAATAAAGTACCAGTAATGCACTGCGTAATTGCTGGCCTTGTGCCTAAAGTAGAAACAATTATCTATAAAAGGCAGATTGTTGTTGTGTGTGTGTGTGTGTGTGTGTGTGCATGTTCCATGTTTATACATTTGCACAATTTCAAACCGATTCGACTCAACGTGTGTAAGAATGTTGTAAATGGTCTTACTTAGGTCAACGACTATTTATTTCATTCAAACTCACCTACAATTACGGAAATAATCAATAAAACTAAATACGTGACGCTTTACCCCTCTAATACACTCAACACATTTTTAATTTTTAAATCTACTTGCACCCTAATAATAATTGTTTCTACTTTAGGCACAAGGCCAGCAGTTAACCAGTGCATAACTGGTACTTTATTTCATCGACCCCGTAAGGATGAAAAGCAATTTGAACTCAGATCATAAAGGGACGTAACTATGCTGGAAAGCATGGCGTCCGAACCTCTACCGATATATATATATATATATATATATATATATATATATATATATATATATATATATATATATATATATATATATATATATATATATATATATATATAAGACGTCTTTATCCCATTGCAGAAACTAATTAGTTGGAGTGAAAATTTAAGTAAGTTAATTTTTAAAAAAAATTTTTTTTAAGAAATTTTCTTATTTTACGTCTTATATATTACTGTTCTGCATTCTCCTGCATTGAACCACCTAGGTACTATGACATAACCTGTGTATTTGCTGGCATTAGCGTACATATGTGCGCTTATGTTAGTAGATATATTAAATTATCTATATATATATATATATATATATATTATTATTATGTAATAAACAACATAAGGCAATTATTCCATTTACCAGTGGTTTCTTAAAAGCAAAAGGTTTTGCTTTCAATCCTCAGAATGAAAAATCCTGGTTTGTTTATTGAATATGGATTCTAAAAACAAAAATGCAATCTATATGAAAGTGAGGCTGGAAAAGGGAGAAGGAAAGGAAAAATAAAATAAAACTACACATGCAAACACACACAAAAAAAACACAAAAGCATACTTACACACACACACATATATACATATATATAAATGTACGCATACACATACATATACACATATATATATATATATATATATATATATATATATATATATATAAAGCGTACACCTACACACACATACACATATATATACACACATATACACATACATACATTCATACATACACACACACACACATATACACACACACATATATATACATGTACACATATATATATATATATATATATACACATATACACACACACACACACACATGTGTGTGTACAAGCATACACATACACACACACATATATATATATACACATACATACATTCACACAAACATACAACGTACATACATACACATACATGAATGCACTCCACTACATATTCACACACACAAATAAATATAAGAAAATAAATATATATTAACAAATTTTTGACAGCGATACATGCCCCAGCTAACAGGACAGACACGCGTGGTAAGTAATACACACAAAAGCACATCTACATACGTACGAAATAGTAAACACATACACACACTCTCACACATAAATATACATATACAAATATATAAACACGTACATACACAAACACGTACACATATACAATATAAACACACACATGTATATGTAATTATATACACACACACACACACATATATATATATATATATATATATACACATACAAAAATATAAAAATATAAACGCACACACACATATAAATACGTAAACACACATATACATACATAGCTAAACAATTATACACATGCATACACATACACACACACATATACATGTGTGTATGTGTAAAGCTCAGTATTAGATAAGACAAATGAACCTTACATAAACGTATATATAGTAGTAAAGTAATAAAGTCATACAAGGCAATTAATCCATTCACCAGAGGTTTCTTAAAAGCAAAAAAAGTTTCCTTCAATCTTCAGACTGGAAAAAAGGCTGGTTTATCCACATATACATACATATACACACACAAATATACAATTATATACACACATACACACACGCACACACACACACACACACACACATATATATATATATATATATATATATATATATATATATACATACACAAACACATACATACACATATACATATATACACATATATATATACACACAAAAATACATACACATACACATAGGTATGTGAAGGGCAAAACAAAAAGAATATATGGGGGGGGGGGCTAAGAGGAGGTAAAAATATAAGGGGAGGTAAGGGAGAAATTTTTTTTTAAATATACAAGAGTACAGAAGGTAGAATCAGCAAAATAAAAACCGTAGCAAAAGTAAAGAGCAGAGAAGGAATTCAAGGCGGTTGATTTATCGTAGGAGTGTCAATCCAGTTACAGATCAGATGTGATTTCAGATGAGGACAGCATCTGAAGATCTCAGTCTTTGAGTTAAGGCAAGCGGAAGTGGCTCTCAAGTTTAGCAAAATCCTATACTTTTCTGTGGTACACAAAGAACAATTCTTTGTGCCCCTTTGGTACTCCCTCGAACGGTCTAATATAGACCAATCAATAGAGTACGGGATATTACTATCCTTGAGATCCCATACCTTACTTGCGAGGGCCGTTAGTGTTCGTTTATCTGAGTGTTTAAAAGAAGCGACATGTGAGTAAAATCTGGTTTTAAACCTGTCCTGGGTCATACCGACATATCGCTCACTTCTGGCTGGCTGGTTGTTGATAACTGGCGTTATCTTAGCCTCATAAACGACAGATTTTGTGTTACATTTACCCTGCAATGGGCATTCATCCGGCTTCCTGCAACTGCATCCTGGATTTATCCTCGTACGGTTTGAACTGGTGATTTTGGACTTCATGGATGGGCAACAAGAGTAGCTGATCTTAACTACATTCCTATTAAAAATCTTATAATATCTATGAATAGGAGGAAAATGTTTGTCTAATAGTTCAAGGAATTTCCTTCCTACATTAGTTTTGACATTTAGAGAGAAGGGGGGTGTGAACCAAATAATCTTCCTTTTCCTGTTATTATGGTTAGTTTTAGGGGGGGGGGGAGTAGGTAAATAAGAAATATTTTCTGTAAAACCGCTGTTCTTAAGGGCTTTATTATAATAAGGGGCGGCTTTAT
Organism: Eledone cirrhosa; assembly: GCA_964016885.1. NCBI lineage: Eukaryota > Metazoa > Mollusca > Cephalopoda > Octopoda > Eledonidae > Eledone > Eledone cirrhosa. The sequence continues at coordinate 22,270,189 of OZ024752.1, read as the reverse complement.
TAAAAATGTCTATAGACGAAGATAAGGTAGAAATCCTACGGCTAATGTTAGGAATAAGATTATTAAAAACTATAGGGGGATGGCAAGACTCTTTGTGTATATACCTAAGATTTTCATTAGGTTTATGATAGGGTTTAAAAGAGGCAGTAAGTAGATCAAGATTAATATCAAGAAAGTTAGCATTAGTAAGGTTCGTATCTATAGTAATTTTAAGGTTAAGATTAGCAAAAGTACTAATTAAATCTTTACGGAATTTATCAAGATTATGGCCATTGGTGGTATGAGAAACTGCTAATCCGTCATCACGGTATAAACCGATATTATGGGACGGAAATTTCTCTTTGAGTGTGTGGAGAAGGAATAATCCTACTTAATCGCACACATCCGCACTGTCATAGGAACCCATTGCAACATCGAAAGAGTTTTCAGGGTTTGACTTTTTAACCCAAATATTATCATTAGTAAAAAGTAAAGTTTTTCTAGCATGAAAGATAATGTCCTCTTCTAATTTGGAGATATTAATGAAGGGTCTTGCAAAATCTAAGGCTTTAGTTAATAAGGAAACAGTAATAGAAGGGTAAAAATCGACAATATCAAATTGGGTAAATCTACACTTAATTTTACCTTGTATATTATTGAACCAAGAAATAACAGAGGAAGTATTTAGCCACTGTGAAAGGACAGTGTTAGTTCTAATTTGGAGAATTATTTTTCTTAAGATTTTCTTACTAGCAAGGCCAACCTCGGATTTAGCCGGGTTAATCAGTCTACAACTAGGTCGATTAGTAAAGTCCAATTTATGGTCTTTAAGGGTAATATATTCTTTACGCTTAGCTAAGCTTTCAATCCGGTTATCTATTTGTAAAGAACTAGCTAGTTCTTTAGCTTCTTTATTGATAGTATTGTAGCTATTATTATTAGTTAATTGATATTTATTGGTAATACTATTTGTTAAAAGTTGGTTATACAAATTACTATTAACTTCAAAGAGGTTTTTAGTTTTATCAGAAAGAACGAAAGTGTTTGTAGAATTTCTAAAATTAGAGATATCGTTAGAAAGTTTAGTTTGAAAATTAAACTTAGTAGGATTATTCCTTCTCCACACACTCAAAGAGAAATTTCCGTCCCATAATATCGGTTTATACCGTGATGACGGATTAGCAGTTTCTCATACCACCAACGGCCATAATCTTGATAAATTCCGTAAAGATTTAATTAGTACTTTTGCTAATCTTAACCTTAAAATTACTATAGATACGAACCTTACTAATGCTAACTTTCTTGATATTAATCTTGATCTACTTACTGCCTCTTTTAAACCCTATCATAAACCTAATGAAAATCTTAGGTATATACACAAAGAGTCTTGCCATCCCCCTATAGTTTTTAATAATCTTATTCCTAACATTAGCCGTAGGATTTCTACCTTATCTTCGTCTATAGACATTTTTAATAAAGCCGCCCCTTATTATAATAAAGCCCTTAAGAACAGCGGTTTTACAGAAAATATTTCTTATTTACCTACTCCCCCCCCCTAAAACTAACCATAATAACAGGAAAAGGAAGATTATTTGGTTCACACCCCCCTTCTCTCTAAATGTCAAAACTAATGTAGGAAGGAAATTCCTTGAACTATTAGACAAACATTTTCCTCCTATTCATAGATATTATAAGATTTTTAATAGGAATGTAGTTAAGATCAGCTACTCTTGTTGCCCATCCATGAAGTCCAAAATCACCAGTTCAAACCGTACGAGGATAAATCCAGGATGCAGTTGCAGGAAGCCGGATGAATGCCCATTGCAGGGTAAATGT
>OZ024752.1:22035874-22263374 GCA_964016885.1 Eledone cirrhosa | reverse complement strand
GGTATCGGATAAGTAGCACTCTACAGTTTGTAGGACTGGAGTATAAATAATATATAAGATCAAAAGATGGTTAAAAGAGTTTCATATATTTTATTATGCGCATTTCAAAAAAAATATCATCATGCGATTACATTTGCGTTTTCGTCAGATAAAATAGGGAAACATGATATGAAGGTTAAAAAACACTTGTGAATGGTGCAGTTTTAAATCAACATATGAAAAGTAGTTTTAGATTGATGTGTGATATTGGGGAAAAAAAAATTGGGGGGGGGGGGGATTAAAAAGAGGAGGAGATGAGAGTAAAGAATGGAGGTGGGGGAGTATAATAAGGGAGGATGAGATAGGAGGAGAGATGGATGATAGAGAGAGATATAGCTTTTATAACTGAGAAAAATATATTGTTTTACAGAGAGAGGTTAAAAAACCGTTGGAAGATAATATATAAATTAAAAGAATTTGAAAATTAACGAAGAGAAAAATTTAAGAATAATGTTAAATTAAGGTTTGTATATTGAAGGGTTTAATAATATGTGCGATGAAAAGAAATTGTTAATATGTATTAAGAATAATATGAAGTTAAGGTTTGAATATTGAAGGGTTTAATATGTGAGATGGAAAGAAATTGTTGATATGTATTATTAAAAAAAATATAAAAATAGTAATGTAATTAAGGATATATTGTGAAAAGAAGTAGAAGAGTGGATGAATTAATATATGTAAATAGTTTGTTTACAAATGAGCAAAGAAAGCAAAGAAGGAGATAGTGTTTAAGGAGAAGACCTTAACATCAAAATATGTATGTTTATGAAGTATTTCCTAATGGTAATAAAAGAGATTAGTTAGGGTTTAAGTTTGATTTTATGTGTTGTGATGAGTAATATGTAGAAGTTAGACGAGCATGAAAGGGAGAAAAAATAATGAATTGAGGATGAATAATCTAACGTCAAAAAAATGTTTATGTTTACGAAGGATTTTTCAAGGTGATACTATAAATTATTTAAAAGGTAATAGTAAATTTTATGGCCAGTGATAGGATGGAAGAAGGAAGAGTGGATATATTGTGGTGAGTAATAATGAGAATTGAGAAGTATCTAGGAAGAAAAGGTACAGATTAGAGGTTAGAAATTAAACGAAAAAAGGAAGAAAGGGAGTGATATAGAATGAGTAACTAGTATTATATAATGTATAATAAATAACATTGAAATAAGGTAGAAAGATGGGTATATTTTTAAAGAATTATATATGTATATATATATATATCTACCTTTGAGAAAAAGGATTTTAAATTGGGGAGGAGGGTGCAAGAGTCTCACCAACCTGCTCAGGCGTTTTGAACTGTCTGACAGGTACCGATTGGATTTCCCGAATGTGCCAATGTGGACTTGGACAAATCGTATAGGGTCATCCAGATCATATCTAGACAGAGTATTTTGTAGGGAAATAGATACGTCTAGCATAGGCTGTCCACAAGTCAAGATAGTCAGCTACACGGACCACGAATTCGTGATCTGTGTGCTTGACTTAGATAGGCTTCATAGACGAGGACCCGGCTACTGGAAGCTAAACGGTCCTTACCAGTGCGCAAGGCCTACAGAGACCGGATTAGCGAACTAGATTAGACCGGATTAGCGATTAGAATAGAGTCCATTAGGTTTAGTAAGGCTTTAGCAATAGAGAAAAATAGAGCAGAGGGAGAATTAGTTAGAAAATTAGACGAGGCGCTTAGCAAAGGCATCGCGACCGACGTACTTGCGGCGAAATTGGCCAATTCTTCAATGCAAAGCACGAAGGCTGCGTTGTCAGAGCTAGGGTGCGTGCTCTCAGACACGAGGGGACGAAAGGCGTTCAATGGGCCTGAGTGGCGGAGGCGCGTCGTGGCAACAAAGCCACGATCCGGTCTTTGGTGGACCACGACGAGCGCATGCTACTCGATCCCGGGCAAATGTGTGAAGCTTTTCAGCGACACTTCGCTCAGCTGTTCGGGGGCAGCCGTGGGCCGGGTCGAGGGATGGACTTTAGTGTCTACCTCGACGGACTGGATGGTCTGCCCTATGAACTTTACGTACAGATGCCAGACTTGTTCGGAGGCCTCTTGGCGGACGTCTACTGCAACTGGCAACAGAACGGGAGAATTCCCAGCTCTGAGAGCCGAGGAGCGGTGGCACTGCTGAGAAAGGATCCGAACAAGGGGGATAACATAGATAATTTCAGGCCCATAACTCTGCTAATCACAGAGTTCAAGAATTTGGCCAAGGTGCTAGCAAAGAGGTTGGCGCTTGTCGTTGGTGGTCTGGTGGGAGAGGCGCAGACATGCGCCATTCCCGACAGATCCATCCACGACAACCTCCACCTCATGCGATACATCGTAGAGAGGGTAGCTAGGGAACCTGGCACGGGTGGGTCCTTGATCAATTTAGATCAGTCGAAAGCTTTCGATAGGGTCGACCATCGTTACCTAGCGGCAGTCCTGGGGGCGGCTGGCTTTGGGCCCGTCTTCAGAGGCTGGATCGCTGCCATGCACAGCGACATCTGCTCTGTGGTGAGAGTGAACGGTCACCTTTCGGAACCGTTCAACATCATGCGCTCGGTAAGGATGTCCCCTCTCGTCCCTCTTGTACGTATTGACTCTCGAGCCATTACTGCACAAACTGGAGACGTTGAGAGGGGTCCCGCGCAAACTAGGATGCGGAAGATCCGTGTCAGCATATGCGGACGATGTCACCGTAATGGTGTCAAACGCCAAACACATCGAGGCGATCGGCACTACACTAAGAGAATACGAAGCGGTGACAGGAGCAATGATCAACCAGGAAAAGTCAGTGGGCCTGCAGCTCGGCACCTGGAGAGGCAGGTCCATGCCGTCCAACAGCGTCGTCAGGCGCTGGACGGACGGACCAGTTAAATTGCTCGGGGTCTGGTTCGGTCCGGACCTCCAGACGGACAAAAACTGGGACGAGGTGACGAGCAGGGTGGCTTCTCTCACCCAGAAATGGGCCGAGAGGAAGCTATCCCTGAAAGGTCGAGCGGAGGTGGCTAACACGTACATCGTGTCCGTCATCTACTACCGCCTGACCGTCGTACGTTGTCCTAAGCCCCGCCTGACTACGCTGGAGCGTTTGCTCTTTCGCTTTTTGTGGAAGGGACGCGCTCCGATGGTCAGGCGGTCCATCTGCTGTCAACACCCGCTACGTGGAGGGCTGGGCATGCCGTGGCGGATGATGCACAGAAACGCGCTCAGGCTACGACATCTCCACCTCTTCCTCGACGGTGATCAGGTGTGGTCGCCGTTTGCTAGACGCGTCTTTCCCCAGCTCGTCTCCTTGACGGAGCTGCAGTCCTGGGTCAAGCGAAGACCGAGAGGAAGCGCTTGGAGACTGGAATGTCTTCAGGCGCTCACAGCCCTCGACCAATCGGGCAATGTGATCGGTGGAAACTCCACCTTGGCGTTCTATAGAATATTAGTGGAGGGGAAGAGCGACGATGTACTTGGAGAAACTCTAGGCGTCGACGAAAATCAACTAGCCAAACTCTTCGGAAGGACTTTCGGGCCGGGGCCTATGGACAACTTCCAGAAATCCCTGGCCTGGCAGTGCTACCGAGGAGCTTTGCCAGTTCGGGATAAACTCTACAGGCATGGAGGTGCTGTCAGCCGGGCATGTCCGAGATGCGTGCAGGGCGACGAAACCGTCCTGCACGCACTCGTCCAGTGTCAGAGCATTGCTGACTTGTGGGTTTATGTCGATCACCTGCTGTCGCGTGTGGGACGTATCCAGCTATCAGCTGAGTCCATCGTGAGGAGTGGCCGGCCCTCTTCCTTTAGCCGGGAAGGGCAGGCAGTTTTTATCTGTCTGGTGGCCATGGCGAAAGAGATAGTATGGTGGACACGTTTGAAAGGGCTGAAGACGAGAACTTACCTCTTCGGTGATGCTCTGATTAACTTTTTCAAATTTCATTTGAAAAGGAATCTTCCCAGCATTTTGTTGAAAGATGGGTCAGAGAGGCAAGAATGGCCCTGAGTATGTGTCTGTAAATTAAAGGTGGAAAACTGGGAGAGGGCACTTGCCTTGGTGGTAAGGGTAACTGTGGCTTTTTAATGGGCTTTCTCCACCAATGTCCCTCGGAAGTCTCCCCCCTATTGGGGAATGTTTTCATTGTTCTATTATTACATCCTCTGTTTCTTGTTTTTTTTACACGCAGAAATGCCCATTTGTACCACCCTGTATTGTCCTGTACTGTCCTTAATGTCTACTTTATGTAAACCCTTGTGGTTAATAAAGAAATCATTATTATTATTATTATTATTGTTGTTGTTGTTGTTGTTGTTGTTCTTTGAGTCTCAGTCATTGATGTTATTTAACTGGAAAGTTTGTTGAAATGAATATCAAGCTGCTACCTGCAGCCTCAGATATTCAGGACATATCGGAGGGTTCTTGCTGTTCCCAGCAAGCATGCCTTTTGAAGTGTTCCAAAAAGCGGGGCGGGGCCAATTTTCTTTAACCATCCCTGGAAACTTTTTGAGATAGTACCTAGTGCGCTTATGACAATCGGGACCACTTTCACTTCATGGCAGTTCCAAATCCTTTTTACCTCCCATTTTAAATCCTGGTATCGGTTAATTTTCTCCCTCTCCGAATACGTTTTACTAACTACTTATAGCAGATGTGTTAAAACCCCTTTAATATTGTATCAGTTTTGTTACTACTCATTCTACAAGTTTTTTCTATTCTCAACTTATTAACCTGTAATTGTAAGATAGCATTGTGAATTTTTTTATTCATATCTCACTATCTAATTTTATATATTTTTTTATTTCTTTCTATTATGTTTTATTGTCTCCTACTCCCTTTCGATTTACCTATTCTATAACCTCACTACTCCACTTCATACACTATCCTTAGAATCTGCTGTATACATATCAACTTCAACGCTTGACCGCTCCACTCACTCCCCTACTGTTCTACAAGCAAGTTCAGCCACCCCTACCTCCCACCAAATGCCACAATAGACTTATTTGTGTTTACAACAAATTTTAACCAATCCTCTTGACAACTACAATCTTCCCATATAAGGAATACCCCCTTGACAAGTTCGGCTATTTATTCACCATTCGTTTGCAATTATGAAAACAAGCCTTTGTCAGCCATGTCAGTAGAATGAACCCCTCATTCTTGCTCTTGTGTTGACATGCAAACAGAACTGCAGACACTAATGTTTCTGGGTATCACCCTTCATCAGTACAGCTCACTGTTCACCTGCCAACTGTCAGGGCTAGTGAAAATATATGCTATGTTCTAAAATATACAGTGACTGATCGGTTTGGTTTGCATATTAGCAGATCCACTGATCAGCCAGATTTGCATATCAGCAGACTGGCCAGTCAGTTTCCTGTATACAAGCGATCAATGACCGGCTTTGCCACATTCAAATTTAAAAAAATAAAAATTTCGCTCTACATGGCTGAATACAATTAATATAATCTGAGTTTTTCGAATATTAATAATAATATTCGATTCGTTTGCAATTATGCAAACAAGCCTCATTTTTAAAGCCATGTCAGTAGAATGAGCCCCTCATTCTTGCTCTTGTGTTGACAAGTAAACAGATCTGCAGGCACTAATGTTTCTGGGTATCACAGAAAGTCACAGAAAGAGTTATTACTCAACTGATTAGAGACCAAATTGATCTAGATGAAATGCAGTTTGGGTTTTGCCAGGTAAAAGTACCACGGATGCTTTTTTCCTTGTACAGCAATTGCAGGAGATGTACCTGGCTAACAGTAAACCTCTCTACTTAGCTTTTGTTGACCTGTAGAAGGCCTTTGACAAAGTCCCACGCACCTTAATCTGATGGGCTCTTAGAAAACTAGGAGTGGAAGAATGGCTTGTGAGAGCTATACAAGCCATGTATTGAGGAACAGTCAGCAAGATTAGAATTAACAAAGGATATAGTGATGAATTTAGCGTAATGGTAGGGGTTCATCAGGGCTCCGTTCTTAGCCCCCTCCTGTTTATTATCATCCTAGAGGCTATAACAGAGGGTTTTAAGACTGGCTGCCCATGGGAACTTCTATATACAGATGACTCTCATAGCTGAATCTATGGCTGAACTAGTGAGGAAGTTCCAAACATGGAAGCATGGCCTTGAATCAAAAGGCCTTAGAGTCAACTTCTCTAAGACTAAGGTTCTAGTATGTAGAAAGGAGAATAGGGCACAGATACCCTCTGGGAAATGGTCATGCTCAGTGTGTAAGAAAGGAGTAGGCAGAAACTCCATTCTATGTCCCAAATGCAAACTATGGGTACATAAAATATGTAGTGGGGTCAGAGATAAGCTATCTAAGAATGTAGATTTTATATGTGGCCGATGCTCAGGTGCAATAAGTAGCAAGGACCCACCGGATAATATCTCCTTCAACTGCCCAGATGGTTCTATAGAAATAGTAGACACCTTCCGTTACCTGGGCGACAAAATAAGCAGTGGTGGAGGTTGCTCTGAAAGTGTAGTAACCAGAATTAGAACGGGATGGAAAAAGTTCAGAGAGCTAAAACCGCTGTTGGCCACAAGCGGTTTTTCTCTAAAAATTAAAGGCAGATTGTATGATGCATGTATACGAACGGTGGTATTTCATGGTAGTGAGACTTGGGCATTGTGTGCTGAAGACCTGCGTAGATTGAAAAGAAATGAAGCTTGCATGCTCTGATGGATGTGTAATAGTAATGTGCGCGAAAGGTGAAGCATAAACGAACTAAGAGGAAGACTAAGTATAAGAGGTATCAAATGTTGTGTTCTGGAGAGGAGGTTGCGTTGGTATAGACATGTGATGCGTATGAAGGACAACAGCTGTACAAAAAAGTACAGGGCAATGAAAATTGGTGGAAGCTGCGGAGTGGGTAGACCCAGAAAAACCTGGGACGGGGTGATAAAAACTGACCTTACCCACCTACACCTCTCTAAGACAATGATATTAGATTGAGACCTTTGGCACCATGCAGTTGTACAGAAGACCTGACTACCATTACATACGAACCTACAGTCAGTAGGCACCTCTTAACTCAATGTACACCCCACTTCCACACCCTACTCCATCCTCTATCTCCCGTTCCATCCACTGTGTCGATGACACAACAGTCCACACTGTAAATGTGGTTTGTGTTAGGAAGGGCATCCAGCTGTAAAAAACCTGCCAGAGATACTTCTGTGAGAGCGAGACATGGTCTCCCGACCATTCCCGCATCAAATGGAACAAAACCGTCTAACCTATGCTAGCGTGGAAGATGGACGTTAGATGATGATGATATATATATATATATGAGTTGTTCTATATATATGGGATAACAAGTTATCGTTATAGGTAATCCAGTTAGAGGTTGTGAGTACTCTGTATTGTGGATAGTTTTAACGTTCGGCTTTGTTTGACTCAACAAGAGGTTTCCATAGTTAGCAGCGAGTTCGCGGTAATTCCTATGCAGGTTAAACTTGATGTAATAATAGTGAAAGAATGAAGAGTAACATGGTTGGCTGTACAATAAGGGGCTTTATTTCAAGTACTGACAATTGTTTCATTGATCAGGTGAGTCTAGAGGTCGCTAATCGCTTGAAGTTGCGTCACTCGATCTGCAATACATTATTTACCTCTGGTCAACACATCAGAGTGCGTAGATATAAAAATAATTCACTCGAGGCAAGATATATATAGAAGAATAGCATATAATCAAAACAATAACATCAATAATAAAATATATATTGTAAATAGGTAGAGAAGTTACAGACGTAAAAAGTAAAAGATAAGATAGGATACATTAAAAAAGTAAGAAAATAAGAAAATGGAAAATATAAATAAATAAATAATAATAAGTGAGAGTATGTAAGTACAGAGTATGTTTGTGGTGGTGAGTAAGTGTTCTTATAAGGATTCTTTGGTGGGTTTAGTGCTAAGATAAAAAACCAGATTCGAAACATACATAGATACGTGTAGAGAGTCCGATGTAGTGACAGATAAAAGAAAAAGAAAAAGCAATAAATTAGAGATTAATTGGGGGATACAAGTATGAGATTTAAGGGCTAGGGGTGGATTGTGAAGGGAGGTTTGACAAACGTGTGTTGTAAATGTTTTGCTGATGTAAATGTTTGACAGCTAATAGCAGTGTGATAGTGTGCATTCTAAATGCTAAAATCTAGGTGGTTCAGTTCTAATTTTGGGATTGCTGGTTCAAATCATGGTGGTTTGAAGTTTGTGAATCTGGTAGCTATTTTATGCCTACAGAAAATTGATCTTTCTATTTTGCTTTTAAGCAGAATCCCATCGAACCTTAAAATATGGAGTAGTTCTAAATTACAAAGTCCGCAATGGGACATTCCGTTGCTGTAGGCCCTTGCTACCGATAATTTTGACCAGCTAATCTTATATTCTTGGTTTTTGTTTTTAAGCTGCCAGATTTTATTGGCGAGCATCGTAGAGTTCTCCAGTCTACGGTTCTTCATGGAGTGTCTGTGGACGTACCACCTTTTCTTGTACTCCCCAGCCGTGGAACCTATGTAGTGCCAAGTAGAGTGGCCTGAATTTACAGTACACAGGTACACCATACTCGAATCCAGGCATCTATTTTGTAGTGGGCACTTATCCGGTAGGTGGCAATTACAATTTGCGGTTTTTCTGTGTGCAGATTCTCCGTTTCAGTTTTGTAAGTTGTTGTGGGTGGGTTGCGATTTAGGCCTATTAATATTTTGTTGTGATGCGCTCTGATGTTTTTGTGGTTGTGATGTTGTTATTTGTTTGCATTTTGTAATTGGTGCCATGGTGTATGTTGGCAGGTTAATTTCGTTAGAGATATTTTTGTGGTCGATTTTACGTATGTGTGATTCTATGTTGGCTGCAGTAGAGTATGATAGTTTTATAGTTTTTCTATTAAAGATTCTATGGTATTTGTGTAGTGTAGGGAAGTGCTTGTCTATTAGTTTAAAGAATGTAGAAGGTAGTTTAGTTTTTATAGAGGAGTTGAATATCGGATTGAACCATAGGTATTTTCTATCTCTGGATCTTCTATAGTTTTTTTTTGGGGGGAGGGGTCCTTATATTAGTGTTCGGTTCAGTTATTTTTGGTGCTCGTTGTCTAATTCTATGCTTAGTCCTATGCTTGTTATTTCTATATGAGCGGGTAGTGTTATTGTCGTTAGGTTTGTTGCTGCTGTCTCTATCTAGAATGTATCCCAGCTTCTCCTTATGTCCAGCCTTATGTAATGCTATGTTATAATAGTTACCGTGTTCGTTAAAAATTTCTAGGTTCGAAGATAGGCGGGATATTCTGAGGGATATACTATGTGCTATGGAGTTAATTATGGATCGGGGGTCGAACTGTATTGGTTCGTTAGTGTTACCCCATAGCTTAATTACTAGTTTGTCCTTAATTTGTGCGATTACTCTATCTAGTATATCTTGCTAATTCTACCTCTATCCGACTTCGATGGGCATATTAATCTGATTGTGGAGTCTATTTCGAAATAATTTTTGTGAACGTTTAGGTTAAATGTGGGGTTACAAGGGGTTAGAGGCTCGGTTCTATCAGATATTTTCAGTTTTTTTAATATGCTAAGTCCTTCCTTATTAATGCTAGTGAGTGTAGATTCTGTAGTTTTTTTGTATTTTTTGTACAGTTCACGGCGTATAAAGTTATTGTATGTGTTAAGGCTCATGGTGTATACGTTTGATGTTTTGTCTGCTTTTACTATAATACCGTTGGTGTTGCGTAGTTTTTTTTAGTAGTGCAATGATGTCGTTTTGCAGTTTGTTGTGATGAGTCCGTTTTTTAAATTTGGTTCCACTTATCATGTTCATGAGGTCGAGTTCGAAGGCATCGAGCTGGGGGTTATTCGGTGGATTTTTGCAGGATTTGAATCCGTATTTTTCCCTAGTAAATTCCTCCGTGTTATTAGCGTGTCCTTTATCGTAATGATAGGCCTTCCACCGGATTCGACGGATGAAGTCATTAGTACGCTGTATCATGCCGAGTGTGTAGGTATAGGTATGTTTTTCAGTGACATGCCTATGTGGTGCTTTTCCCTGTTAGTGCCGTGCATTAAGGTTGTTGCTCAACCTAGTGGGAGCTGGATATATGGGATAACAAGTTATCGTTATAGGTAATCCAGTTAGAGGTTATGAGTACTCTGTATTGTGGATAGTTTTAACGTTCGGCTTTGTTTAACTCAACAAGAGGTTTCCATAGTTAGCAGCGAGTTCGCGGTAATTCCTATGCAGGTTAAACTTGGTGTAATAATAGTGAAAGAATGAAGAGTAACATGGTTGGCTGTACAATAAGGGGCTTTATTTCAAGTACTGACAATTGTTTCATTGATCAGGTGAGTCTAGAGGTCGCTAATCGCTTGAAGTTGCGTCACTCGATCTCCAATACATTTTTTACCTCTGGTCAACACATCAGAGTGCGTAGATATAAAAATAATTCTAAACATACATAGATACGTGTAGAGAGTCCGATGTAGTGGCAGATAAAAGAAAAAGAAAAAGCAATAAATTAGAGATTAATTTCCTGAAACAGCATCAAGCCCATTAAGATAAAACAATCAGCAAAACATTTACAACACACGTTTGTCAAACCTCCCTTCACAATCCACCCCTAGCCCTTAAATCTCATACTTATATCCCCCAATTAATCTCTAATTTATTGCTTTTTCTTTTTCTTTTATCTGTCACTACATCGGACTCTCTACACGTATCTATGTATGTTTCGAATCTGGTTTTTTATCTTAGCACTAAACCCACCAAAGAATCCTTATAAGAACACTTACTCACCACCACAAACATACTCTGTACTTACATACTCTCACTTATTATTATTTATTTATTTATATTTTCCATTTTCTTATTTTCTTACTTTTTTAATGTATCCTATCTTATCTTTTACTTTTTACGTCTGTAACTTCTCTACCTATTTACCATATATATTTTATTATTGATGTTATTGTTTTGATTATATGCTATTCTTCTATATATATCTTGCCTCGAGTGAATTATTTTTATATCTACGCACTCTGATGTGTTGACCAAAGGTAAATAATGTATTGGAGATCGAGTGACGTAACTTCAAGCGATTAGCGACCTCTAGACTCACCTGATCAATGAAATAATTGTCAGTACTTGAAATAAAGCCCCCTATTGTACAGCCAACCATGTTACTCTTCATTGTTTCACTATATATATATATATATATATATATATATATATATATATATATATATGAAAAACAAGGGAAGAGGAATACTGCGTGGTTGCACATGGGTTACATATTATAAAATTACTCCCTCATCAGTGATTTGACAACCATCATTGGTATTTCATCGCATTAAAAATCAGATACCTCAGGTTGGTGCGAGCAATAACTAAAATAAGCTATTGGGACAAGTGAATCGCGTAAAGCGAGTGAGACAAGTAAACAACAAGAAGGAAAAGCAAACCGAATATCGGAAAACAGCAAGCAACATGATGGTTATCCGGTCACCATAAGCTGGGTGAATTTCATGGGCGGTCAGAAAAACAGACCGTACGCCGTGAATGAGGTGTGAGAAAGAAGGAACCCCACTACCAACGAACGGGAGGAAGTGAGAAGGGGAGAAACAGAGAGTGAGTGAGTGGAAGTGCGAGGAAGAGGTCAGTCGAGAGAAAGTGTAACTGACAGAGGGGGCGAAAGAAGGTAAGAGAAACAGAGAGAACGGGGGAGCAGTAAGAGAGAAAGAGAGAAACAGATAATCGCAGTCTAGGTAAATATGTATATATATATATATATATATATATATATATATATATATATATATATATATATAAACCTATAGTAGCGTGGAAGATAGACGTTAAACGATGATGATGATATATATATATATGGGTTGTTCTATATATATATATGTTATAGAATACTATTAGCTTCTCGCTAAAACAATTTCTATACCTTTCATTTATATATATATTTCATTTCATTTCATTTGAGTTTGAGTCCATGCTCAGGCCAAGTCGAAGACTCCACCCTCAGAGTCTGGTGTGGTTGCCAGGTTGGATTCTCTGTTTAATTTTGACATGTGTAGGAGCGAGTTTGAGTCAGTTTGTGCTCGTTGTGTATATCCTGGGAGATGGGGTTCATCTCTAATGGTGTTTAAGTATCTATCCAGCTGCAATTTGAATGATTCCACACTGCATCCTGATAGATTTCTGACATGTACCGGAATGGAGTTGAATAGTTGTGCCCCTCTAACCAACAGACTTGACTCTCGCAGGGTTTTTGCTGCCTGGCCAGCCCTTTTGTTGATTGATGGTAGCTGGCAGCGTCTTCCGTGGCGCAGTGAGTGGTAGGTTTTGATACCAAAGTTTGGCACCTTTTGCTCTATCATTTTCCAAATGTATATAATTCGGTATCGCTCAAATCTTCTTTCTATTGGGTACATCTTCAAGGTTTTGAGTCTTTACCAATAGTCCAGGTCCCTCGTTTCTGAGAAGTATGAGGTAAAATTTCTTTGGAGCGATTCCATCTTAGATAGTTGGCCCTTTGTTGTTGGTGACCACAACTGAGAACAGTAGTCAATCCTCGGAAGTATCATACTGTTCCAGAGGGTTTTCATTGTTGAGGTATCTCTTGATTTGAAGGTGCGCAAGATCCACCCGCTGTACTTTCTTGCAGTAAGACAGACTGAGTCAAGGTGTTCTCTGAATTTTAGGCTGGTTCCCATGTGGATGCCTAAATCTTTCACACACTGTTTTTCCATTATTTGTTGTCCTGATGGGTTTCTGTAGTTTGTTGTATTTTTCAGATCTTGATCTGTTCCGTAGCGAATTAGTTCAAACTTCTCATCATTGAACAACATGTTGTTTGTTTCCTGCCATTTGTATATGGTGGTTAGGTCCTTTTGTAAGGCCTCTGTATCCACCTCGTCTTTGATTTGTCTCATGACCCTGGTGTCACCAGCAAATGATGAGACGTTGCTGGTTGTATCTTCATCTATATCAGAGATGAGGATGAGAAACAGGATCGGGTCGAGTACTGTACCCTGAGGAACACTGCTGGTCACAGGTGATGGTGTTGAATGGGTTCTATTCACAGTGACTGTTTGAGTTCTATTTGTAAGGAACTCATGTATCCATGTACCAACTTTTCCTCCTACTCCTAGCTTTCGAAGTTTGTGTCCCAGGATGCCATGATCTACCTTGTCAAATGCCTTGGCAAAGTCGAGGTAAATAACATCTGTGTTGTATCCATTCTCTAGATTTTCTAGGATTTGGTCATGGTGTGCCAGTAGTTGGGAAAGACATGATCTACCTAACCTGAATCCATGCTGATTGCAATTCATCAGATTGTTGGATTCCAGGAACTCAACCAGTTTTCCACGAACTATTCTTTCAAAGACCTTGATAATGTGTGATGTCAGTGAGATTGGTCGGTAGTTCTTTGGTTTTGATTTGCTGTCGCCTTTATGTATTGGAGTTATGTGTGCTTCTTTATATGTATTTCGTATTTTGCCATTCTCCATAGATTCCTTCCATATCATGTAAAGGGGTTTCAACAATTGTACCTTGCAGTTTTTAAGTATCATGGCATTGAAACCATCAGGCCCCGCAGCCGAGTGCATGGAGAGCTTGTCTATGGCTCTTTATATGTCTTCTGGGTTGAAATCAATGTCGGATAGGGTAGGTTTAGTATGGTCGATATCCTTGAAGAATTCTCCTGGGTCATGGATCTTCATGGTTTTAGATGGCTCACTGAAGACACTTTCATACTGTTGACCCAACATTTCTGCCATTTCAATAGGGTTATTCACTACATCCCCATTTTGTCTCTGGAGAGGTCCTATTGTTGACTTGGTATTCGAGTATTTCTTTGCAAAACTGTAGAAACATTTTGGATTTTTCTTGATGTTTTCTATGGCTCTCTTTTCTGCATTGTTACGTTCTTCATCATAGTGTTGTTTTAGATTGTCTTCTAATCTGTATATTTGGTCAAGGACTTTCTGTAGTTCATGTTTTGATGTCAGCTTAGATGTTTTGTTTCTTAGTCTTGACCTTTTGCGCATCAGGATCTTTCGCTCCCGTGGTACAGGTTTTTTTGTGGATTTGGTTTTCTTAAGAGGAATATTTTTTGCACATATTTCTTCGATCTTGTTTAAGAATTTATTGTGTTTATCTGGCCCAGTAAGGTAGAGATCCCAGTCAATGATTTGTAACTGGTTGTTAATAGTTTCCCAATTTGCCTGGTGATAATCATACCTGCATAGCTTTGGCATGTCCTTTTGTTTAAGAGTTGTGGCATTGGGCTCATTACCAATGTGTAAATGCATTTCAATAATATTGTGGTCTGAAAGGATTGTTGGGGTTGAGTGAAGGTCAAATAGCGTGTCCTCGTTGTTGGTGAAAACCAAGTCGATCGTATTATTATTTCTAGTTGCTTCTGTCATCATTTGTTTGAGGTATAATTTCTCTGTGACTTCCAACAGTTTGGCTGCCTGTATTTGTTCAGCTTTTGTCCCCAGTTTTAGTATGTGTCCATGTGGCCAGATGATGTTAGGGAAGTTGAAGTCACCAAGGAGGATAATGTCTGGCATTGGACTCGCCATGTTTCCCAGAATTTGTTGGAGCTTTGTCAGTGGCTCAGTGAAGGATAATGTTGGGCTGTTTGGCGGTCTGTACATTATTGTTACAACTGTATTAAGTTGGATGATTTTTATGCACAGCAGGTTGCAGTAGGCATTTGATTCATTGACAAGTTCTCTGCATGCATAGGTATCATGGATATACATGATAACGCCCCCATGGGATCTGCCTTTTCTATCACATCTGAAGATGTTGAATCCATTGATTGAGATTTCGCTGTTGCGGATGTTTTCGTTGAGATGACTTTCAGTAATTCCAATTATTTTGGAGTTGTTTTCTGTTGCTAATTCTTCCAAGAAAGGGACTTTACACTGTTTTGTTTTCGGATAAAGACCCTGGATATTTGCTGTTATTATGCTTGTTGTACCGGATACATCTGCCCTATTGTTGGCAAGACTGTTGTAGTTGCTGGGACTGTGCTGACTGGATATTCGGTCTGCTGGGCTGTCTGTATTTGTTGTATGTGGCCTGTAAGTCCAGGTGTCAGCCTTTGTATCAATGTTGCCTGGTTTTGCTGAGTCATCTGTATGGAGTACAGCTGTTGTTGTAGTTGGTAGATTATGCCTAAAAAACTGCTTTCATTCATTACTGTATCGAATTTCTGCGAGTTTGGGTTTGTTACAGCTGATGTGTGCAATTGAGTAGCATGATTTTCATTCACTGTTGAGCCATGTCCTGGTTTCTGCATTTTTGGGAAATGGTTTTCATACCCTGCTGAGCTTGGTCCTGGTGGTGTGGGTTCAGTAGTTTTTATGCGAATTGTACCCTTCCGGTGCATAAATTTGCAATTCTCGTCAAAACATTCTTTTTTTCTCAGCGAATTGCGGCACATCTTTGGGTGAAGGAGTTCACATTCTCGGTCATTTTGGCATCCTTTTTTTCGATCAGTACCGAAGTTGATATATGGTTTGCATGGTTTGGGGTGACTGTACGTGCACCCTTTACCTGAAAGACCATGTTTGCACTTGTTGCTCCTGTAATGGATACATACTGGCCTTTCTTCATTTGAGCGTTTGCTCTGAATCTGTTTCTTTTCGTGGGAAGTTTGGTCTTTTTCTGCAGGATCTCCTGTTTCTTGTTTTGTAGGTGTTTGCATGTCATTGTCTTCATTCTTGTCATTTACAAGAGGCACTTGGATGGCCTGTGTGTGGCAGGATTTATTTGCCATGTCAGTTTCGCCAATCAATGTCTGCTTAGAACGGCCTGTCTGTGGTAGGGTCCTAGGTTCATTCGTTATTGTGGCCCTTGGTGAACAATAACCGCATAGCCAGTGTAGGCCTAGAATATCTGGAATGGTGTGGTTATTTATCTTTTTTAAGTAGCACGCTTCGTGTATTCCTTGTCCACAGATGAAGCATGCCAAAGCTGGTTTTTGGCCAAATGTAATGCAGTACTGTTTGTCACACATTTTGCAAGACTCCGGGAGGAAGTTTTCAATCCTTGTTATAATCCAGTTGGTGAGGTTTGATTTTGTGAGCTCAACTTGAACACCATCATTCAAGAAAGCTGCTGCTTTCTTTAACATTGTAAACTTACAGTTTGTGAAAATATTTTTGTATATTGCTCCACTTTCCTGTTTGATATCATATTTCGACAAGACACTTTTTATATCTTGATTTTGTGTTGATGAGATGATTTTCAATATGATGTCTGTGGCCAGGCAAGTGTTGCTCTCTGAGCTGGCAGTCCGTGGATTTCCGTTACCCATCATCGTTTATGTGGGCGGTGGATTGTGAATAGCTTGAGATTTAGAATTGTTTGACTTGAATGGAGAGGGGGAAAGGAGCAGTGGTTATATATATATATATCAAATTATCTTACGGGCGATCTGTCGATTTTGAGAATGTAAGCAATACCTGTCTTTTCTTTATTTCGTAGTCTCCTCAATTAAGCAGTGTTTTAAACTCTTATTTATACCACTCTAAAATTCAAATTCTCCGTTTTCCTCTCTGATTTTAAATTATTATTTTACATCTTTTTAATACGTCTCAATCTGTTGGACCCTTCCTAAAAACTAAACTTCTCCTAAAGTCACCCATAAAGTTGTCTCAGTGTTTTAAACTCCTATTTATATCAATCTAGAAGTCAAATTCTCCGTTTTCCTCTCGGATCTACAATTAATATTTTATATATTTTTAATAATATGTCTCTTTCTGTTGGACCCTTCCTAAAAACTAACCTTCTAGCATCTCGCTCGCAAACTTTGTAATATGTCTCAATCTGTTGGACCCTTCCTAAAAACTAAACTTCTCCTAAAGTCACCCATTGCTATATGGTCCAATCATAACTCAGCGACTTTAGTAAGTTCTCTAACAAATCAGTATAGCAAAGCTACCACCCCGGTTACTACTCCTTAAGTTTAGACCTGTTTGATGGGTTGACTGCGGAAATTTGAAAAGTCTAAGCACTCAATGACAATGTCACAGATAAAGATAAATTCACCTCCCGCTGCAAGACGAGAATACAAAGACCCCTCTTTATTTCGGACACAGATGACCAACAAAATCCCGTCTCCCACACCCCTCCCTGCCCCTCCAACCCATCCATCCCACCCTCCCAACTTCAGAGTTGGTACCATGAACGTAGGCACATTGAAAGGTTTCACGTCTCCCTGCATTATAAGCGAAAAAAATGTAAGCACAATGGCGTCGGTGAAAGGGACATAATCCACTACGGAAGGTAACAGTACGGTGCTAGGCCGTAAATTACCCTAAAATTTGTTTTAACCTATCCCAGCTAGGGGGAAGCTTTAGCAGGGTGAGCCTAACTCAGTAGGTGATGGGCAGTGCCTCGGTAAAAATCCGATGGTTGGTTGATAGCGTCATTAGACACTGCACTTTGGCCTACCTATTGCAGGTGCAATGCAGATAGCTGTGGGGATAGGATGTTATTCTGGTTCTGGGGACCACTTGTAGAACGAGTGCTGTAGTCTGTGGCCGCAATTGATGACCGTTTCGGCCCGACTATTAATGAGTTCCTGGAGTGAGTTCATTATATAGTATGTTTCCATTAAGCAGAGCTGGCATTTTTCCTAAAATTATATGGGGTTGCTAGATCTACTATTCCCCATTGTGTGGTGTAGCTAATGTTAGATTCAGTTAATAGCGTAATATAATTAGCGAGGGAGGTAGAGAATCTGAGTTTCTTATTTCTAAAGGAGTGGAGATGTGATCTAAATCTAGTCTTGAACTCATTAGAAGTGGTGCCTATGTATGACCTAGTGCATTTGTAGATTACGTTTCTAATCAAGAGGTGGCCCTGGAGCAGACAGTTGTTGGGGTTTCGGCAACTGCAATACTTTTTGTTGCTATTTCTAAAGTGGTGAGGTCCGCTGCTATCATTACTACCATCATTACCACCATTACCACTGTCGTCATTGTTGCCGTTGGCATTATTACAGATATAGTTTTGAGGCATGGTGATAATTCTGTTGTTCCTATTATGGTTCCTTCCACTGCTGTTGTTATCGCTGCTATGGTTCCTACCCTGATCACCAGTTCCACTATTAATGCTGTGGTTAGTCTCTATGGTGTTGATATTGTTGATGTTATTGCTATTACTATGGTTATTATCCTGGTTTCTATTATTGATATTATGGCTACCGGTGCTGTTATGGTTATTAAGGTGGCCAGACGTTCCGATATTGGCATTACAAGATGGCTTGATTCCAGTGAGCTTCCTGTGGTTACTAAGAGCTATAAGATCCCTATGTTAGATGTAGTAGAGTAAGAGATTTTGACATTATACTTGTTGAGGATCTTGTGGTAGCTATGGTTAGGTGGGAAATTCCTCTCTATGGCGTCGAAGAAGATTCTGGGTATGTTTGAGGCTATACTCCCCGAGTAGGGAGAAGGAACCATATGACATTACGCCGGCGTTTCCGTTTCACCGTTGGGCCGGTGTGGTCGTTTAAGCCCTGGTGGGTGTTTCTACTATGGCAGTTGGACTGCTGCCTGTTGTGCGCTCTGTTCCTATTAGACCCATGTGGTAACCTACTCCATGGGGGGCGGACCTGGGTTGCCCTATGTTTGCTGGTAGGTGTTGGTAAGATACCATCTCCATTGTTAAGCCTGTATGCGGGAAATTTTTATAGTAAACTATTTCTAGTTATATTGTCTAAATTAGATTGGCACCAGTTTATGGTCCCCCTGGCCCACCACCATTGCTGTTGTGATGTTGGCCTAGGTCAGTCACAATGTTGGTTCGATCTGTATATTTCCCATTAACAAGCCCACTGCCACGGTGGTTATTGGTGCGCCACGCCATTATACTGGTCCTATGGGAGGGGGACCTAGTAGAACTAGTGTCCTGGATGTAAGAAATCCTACTGCTATACCCAGATTCAGCCAGTGCTTTGTTGTAGTAGTCAGCAGTTTGGTCGAAAAGGTCCTCGTTGGCCGATAGCCTCGAGATTCTGTGCGAGATGCTACTCACTATAGAGTTAAGTGTAGATTTGGGGTGATTAGATGCTTTGGTAATGTAAGACAGGACCTCACCTGGCTTGTGGTACGGTCTATAAAGGCCGGTATCTAACTCTAATGTTACATCTAGGAAGTTAACTACTTTGTGGTTATGATCTATTGTAACTGAGAGGCCATACGTTTTAAAGAACTTATGGATATGCTTATTGAGGTTTTCTATTCTACAGATAGTGCGGGGATCTCTTCCCTGAGCGTATGCAGGAGGTATATTCGAACCAGGTCAGTTACCTGTGCCGAGTCACTCGACCCCATTGTGATATCGAAATTATCAGGACGGTTGGCTCGGGTCCAGTATGAGCCTTCGAAGTGTATGATGGTTCGTCTCGCTGCAAGCACTATATCTATTTCTTTTTTAGTTAAACTAGTATTAGATCTAGCTAAGATGAGGGCTTTGTTTAGGAGTACAGGGGAGATAGAGGCGTAGTAATTATCTATGTCGAACTGAATAAATTTTAAAGAATCCTCATCGTGTATATTTGTGAACCATTTGATGACCTGGCCAGTATTGTTCCAAAGAAGGACCTTAGCCTTACTATTTAGCACAGGTATTATCCTATCGAGGATCACTTTGCTAATTCTACCTATATTAGAGGTGGAGGGGTATATTAATCTCTGCTTAAACTATGCGCTAGATATTAAATCTGCTAATATTTAACTCTGCTAACCCAAGCATTGAGCACACCACGCTTCGGATTGGCATTTAGTAATCTGCATCGCACCTCTCTGCTTCCTCCTCTCCTACGATATTTATACCCTGTTATATATATATATATATATATACATATATATATATATATATACATATATATATATATATATATACACACACATATATATATATATACATAGACTAGCATGGAAGGCTTAGAAAAAGGGTGGGAGTAGGGAAGGATATACAGCCGCTAAGAGAGAAGCTAGACGTCAGGTGTACTTAGCACACAGGGAGGCTGAGAGTAGGGGGTTTGCCAATGTTCTGCGACGGTAAGATCAGAGGCGTGCGGTGTTCCACATTGCAAGGCAGTGTACCAATGCAAATCAGGATGTTGTTGCAGATAAATGTGTCTGGAATGATGCCGGTGTACTTAGTGTCACGAATGATCAGAAAAAGGATGCCTAGAAATGTCATTATGAGAGACTGATGAATGTGGAGAACGAAGGGGAGAGAGAGAAATTACCCTCAGTAGACCCGACAGAGGGACCAGCTATTGAGATTAGCGAATATAGGGTCCAAGAGGCGATTAAGGAAAGGAAAAATGGTAACGCTGCTGGACCATCGGGGATAGTTGCTGAGATGCTGAAGGCATCAGGGGACGTAGGCACTAAACTGGTTGCACGCATCATCAACCAGGCTATATATGGTGGTGTCATACTCAAAGACTGGTGCAGCAGTATTCTCATAAATTGCTACAAAGGTAAAGGGGATGCTCTGGAGAGGAGCAATTATAGGGGTATAAAACTGATGGATCAGGTTATGAAAGTGGCAGAAAGGATATTAGCACAACTAATTAGAGAAAGTGTCAAACTAGATGATATGCAATTTGGTTTTGTGCCTGGGAAGAGTACAACAGATGCCCTCTTCTTGGTGAGACAATTACAAGAGAGGTTCTTAGAGAAAAATAAGCCACTATACTTAGCCTTTGTTGACCGAGAGAAGGCCTTTGATAGGGTACCTCGATCTGTCATCTGGTGGTCCCTAAGGAAACTAGGTGTTCAGGAATGGATTGTGAGGACAGTGCAAACTTTGTACAGAGGTACTGTCAGTAAAGTCAGGGTAGGAATGGATTTTAGTGAGGAATTCCAGATACAAGTAGGAGTACATCGAGGTTCTGTCCTCAGCCCGCTCTTGTTCAGTATAGTCCTCCAAGCCATAACAGATGAGTTTAAGACTGGCTGTCCATGGGAACTTCTCTATGCTGACGATCTGGTTCTTATAGCAGAATCAGTAGAGGAGCTAGAGAATAAATTCTGGCTATGGAAACAGCAGTTGGAATCAAGAGGACTGAGAGTGAACCTAGCTAAGATAAAAGTGTTGATGAGTAGAAAAGAGGACAAAACTCTGATTCCGCCAGGGAAATGGCCATGTTCGATATGCAGAAAAGGAACTGGCATAAATTCTATAAAATGCACACAATGCAGATCCTGGGTACACAAGAGATGTAGCGGGATAGCAGGCAAACTAACGGGTAGGGAGAAATACGTATGCAGTAGATGTACAGGGAAATTAGACAGTAGAAGTCGCATTGATAGACACATTTTTCAAATGCAGGCGGGTGCTATAGAAGTGGTGGATAGCTTCCGGTACCTAGGAGATCAGATTAGCATGGGAGGGGGGTGTTCCGAGGCCATAGTATCTAGAATAAGGACGGGTTGGAAGAAGTTTAGGGAGCTGCTGTCGAAGAAGGGTTTCTCCCTGCATACGAAAGGCCGGTTATATGATGCTTGTGTGAGGTGTGCGATGCTGAATGGTAGTGAGACATGGGTGCCAACTGCAGAGGATATGCGATGGCTGGTGTGAAATGAGGCAAGCAT
This sequence comes from Eledone cirrhosa, assembly GCA_964016885.1. NCBI lineage: Eukaryota > Metazoa > Mollusca > Cephalopoda > Octopoda > Eledonidae > Eledone > Eledone cirrhosa. The sequence continues at coordinate 22,241,723 of OZ024752.1, read as the reverse complement.
GCTCCATTGGATGTGCAGTGTCAATGTGCGTGAACGACCCAGCATGAATGTGTTGAGAGAGAAACTGTGTCTGAGAGGGATAGAATGTAGTGTGCGAGAGAGGAGACTGAGGGGGTATGGACATGTGATGCGCATGGAGGATGACCGATGGGTGAAGAAGTGCCAGGAAATGCCAGTTGAATGAAGACGTGGTAGAGGTAGACCACGAAAAACATGGGCGGAGGTGGTGAGAACAGATCTCATATTGCTGAAGCTCACGGTGGAGATGACGAAGGACCGTGACAAGTGGAGAGATGCTGTGCTGAATAAGACCCGTCCCACCCTTGCAAGCAGGGAAGAGCGGACGTAAAATGATGATGATGATGATGATGATACACATATATATATATACACACACACACACACACATATATATATATATATATATATATATATATATATATATATATATCATCATCATTTTACGTCCGCTTTTCCCTGCTTGCAAGGGTGGGACGGGAACTGATTCTGGCTTGATTTCTACAGCTGGATGCCCTTCCTAACACCAACCTCATTTGCAGTGAGTGCTGGGTGCTTTTTTGCCGTGGAACCTCCACGACCCCTTTGCAGTGGAATGATAGGGACTGGGGTCCCTATCATCTCATTTCTACAGCTGAGTAAACTGGAGCAATGTGAAATAAAGTGTCTTGCTCAAGGAAACAACACATCACCCGGTCTGAAAATTGAACTCACAATCTTTCGATTGCAAAGCCAATGCTCTAACCACTAAGCCACGTGCCTCCATATATATATATATAGTGAAAGATTGAATAATAAAATGGTCGTCTGTACAAGAAGGGGCTTTATTTCAAGTATTAACAATTGTTTCATTGATCAGGTGAGTCTAAAGGCCGCTAATCACTTGCGTCACTTGACCTTAAATACAGTATTTACCTCTCATCAAATCCTGAGAATACTGAGGGTTTGATCAGAGGTAAATACTCGAATTTCGAGTCATTAGCAGCCTTTAGACTCACCTGATCAATGAAACAATTGTTAATACTGTAAATAAAAGCCGTTTTGTACAGCCAACCATGTTATTCTTCACTCTTTCACTATATATATATATATATATATACACACACATATATATAGACAGATATACATACACACACACACATATATACACTGGGCCTCCATGCCTCCATGCTTCCCGAGATCCGCCAACACTACAGCTAACACATACACACATGTACTTCCCTGACATTTGTGTATTATTCTATGTACTATATTGACGAGTTGTAGTGCACCTGAGCACTTTACACAATAATTTCATTATATTATATTATATATATACACACATATCTATATATATATATAAAACTGAGGATGTCTGTGTGTGTGTGAGTTTGAATCCCTAAAAGAGAAACACCCAACCGACTCTTTTCAAACTTTACACATGGAATACTTGTTTCGGAAAGTGTTCTGAGCAAAATAAAATTCAAATTTTCAATGCCCTAGGGACCGCATTAGGCGATCTCTCTCTATAATTCTTAGTCTTTCTCTTTTTAGATAGATACATATATATAACGTCACGCCCTTATATCTGTCTGTATGTCTGGCTGTCTGCATTACGTCACTTCCTACAATTCGCTCTGCGTCCAGAACGTGCCCTTATAATATCTGTCTGTATGTCTGGCTGTCTGCTGCCTCTGGTTATTCTGCCACTCTTGCTCAAGACAAATCTCACACTCATTCCCCCAAAAGTTGGTAGGTGCACACAACTTCTTCCTCACGTTTTAAGCCACAGTGTTGCTTACTTACGTACCACCAGACCCTTACTTCTTTGTCAGCCGTGGTTGTGGCAATACTAAGCTTAGCTAAGGCGGTTATATATTTCACAATGCCTTATCCCGTGCAACGCCGGGTACCACTGCTAGTATATTATAGTTAAAACAGAAAACAAAAACGAAGTGAAGAGGCAGTACAAAGTGGTTTACGCTCGAGAGTGAGGGGTGGGGAAGGATGTTTCGGGCATAAGTCCTTCATCAGGAGAAAAGTGGGCAGGAAAGGAGTCCCGAGGGTGTGAGGGGGAGTGGTGGAAAGACATTAAAGGGGGGGGGGCATTTTTTTTAGAGGGTAAAAAAATTGAAATGAAACAAGTGGTAAAAGGATGTGAGGCGTGTAGGGGTGGTGGTGTGTTGATGGAGGGGGGAGAGGGAGACAGGGGGTCCAAGCGGAGAGGGCAGGTGGTGTGTGTGTATGTGTGTAGGTATACGCGTGTGTGTGGATGTGAATGTAAGAGTTTGGGGAAGCACGAAGTTCCATGTTCGGGTAACAGGGAAACCAGTGTGTACATGGGGTGGGGTGTAAGTCAGTGTGTGTGTGCGTGTGGATGGAGAGGGGTCAGAGGGGGCGTGGAGTCCGGAGGCTGAGTGTGTGTTGTGTGGTTGTGTGGTGCGAAAATAGTGTAAGTGTTTGTGTGTGTATGTGTTCCTGGATGTTTTTCCGCGGAGTGTAGGAACGGATGTTGAAAATTCCGAGTATAGCAGGGTGGATGCCTGGAGCGGTGGTGTAAAATCCTATATATATATATATATAGAATAAGAAAATGCAAAGTAGTTTCAGATGTTAAAGTCCTTTAATGATAATGCTGTGATACATATTTCAATGACGACAGTGGCCACACACTTCGATGTACCCAGTGCCGTGACATCATCAGACAGCTTCTTACATAATAAGGTTATGTTCAATTTGGATTACCTCAGGAACATAACCTTATTATGTAAGAAGCTGTCTGATGATGTCACGGCACTGGGTACATCGAAGTGTGTGGCCACTGTCGTCATTGAAATATGTATCACAGCATTATCATTAAAGGACTTTAACATCTGAAACTACTTTGCATTTTCTTATTCTAAATATACTCCGTCACCCCTATGTGGAAAAAGTACATTGAGTGGTCAGATCGAATTGCAACAAAGTTAACCTTAAGAATCTAGCTCCAACCTGTAGAGCGCTCCATGGTGCAACCGATATTGTGAAGAAGTGAGGTATCAACCATCGGCTACACCTGGAAATTCCCTCTAGCATGGGACTGATTACAGCCACTGGAAATCCCTACTGCTAGACAGAATTTAAATTATAATCTAACTTTCGACCGAGTAAATAAGCAGAGCTAAAAGCAATGTTAAACCCCTTATTTTCCTGCAGCAAATGGCCTTTGCACATATGCCTTGAGCTCCAACGTCGGTTTCTTCACACACTGGGAAATTGTCAGCACCGTACAATTTCAAGAGGAAATGCGAGCTCTGCCTCGTGGAACTTTACCATATCATAAGAGCACCACTCGAGCTCATCAACAGCAGAGGAGTATCGGTGATAAACTGCAGACACAGGATACAACAGTCTTTCTTCGGTTGGGAAGTGACAGAAACCTGAAAACCATAAACTGGGTTCCCCTGCACCAAACCATAACACTCCGGTGGGTAGGCTGCGCAAATAAACATCTGTACACCAACTATGCATCTCAGACCCTGCCTGAATTGACAATAGTAAAGTAGCACCCACAAATTAGTAATGGAAAACCACCATCATGTGAATGGGTAATAAGCCCGTTGGGGACAATTATTCGAACACCGGCCAGAGTTACTCCCCTTGCTCTGTGTCAATAACAACGTGTATGTTCGAACTAAGAATGAACTTTGATGTATCACTTTAAAACCGCTTCTGGGTCCTGTACTGAACACTAGTTTTCTATGCCCTTGAGAAGCCCTTTTTGGGCGAAACGTACGTAGGTGCTTTTATATAAACATGTTCTGACAGTATATATTCTCCTTTGTAATCCTTTCATTTATATATATATATAAATGAGTTTTTTGAATATTAATAATAATATTTGATTCGTTTGCAATTATGCAAACAGCCTCATTTTTAAAGCCATGTCAGTAGAATGAGCCCTCGTTCTTGCTCTTGTGATGGCATGTAAACAGGACTGCAGGCACTAATGTTTCTGGGTATCACCCTTCATCAGTGCAGTTCACTGTTCACCTGCCAACTGTCAGGGCTAGTAAAAATATATATTTTCTAAAATATACAGTGACTGATTTGCATATTAGCAGATTGGCTGATCAGTCAGATTTGCATATTAGCAGATCCACTGATCAGCCAGATTTACATATCAGCAGACTGGCCAGTCAGTTCCTGTATACAAGCGATATATGGCCGGCTTTGCCATATTCAAATAAAAAAAATATGTACATATATATACTAGCTGAATTACCCAGGTTGCTCGGATTACTGCGGTTCTTATTCAGATTAGGCAACAAGATATGTTTTTATTTTCTCATAATTATTTCAAAATATCTATATTTTATAAAAACAATATCAAAATTATAATGATAATAGAATTTAGAAATGAAAATGTCAATCTTGAAGCACCTTAGGGTAAACAATATTCATTGTGTAATTTTTTGTTGGGTGTCCAAAGGAATAAATCGTTGCTACACTCACACACATATACTAAGACAAACACGAACAGGCAGATGAAATATAATTGTTTCTACTTTTGGCACAAGGCCAGTAATTACCCAGTACATTACTGGTACTTCATTTTATCGACCCCGTAAGGAGGAAAGGCAAAGTCAACCTCGGCGGGATTTGAACTCATAATGGAAAAGGCCGTAACTCTTTGCATCAAAGCATGGCGTCCGACCATCTACCAATACTGCCAATCCACAATAATAATGATTTCTAATTTAGACACAAAGCCAGCAGTTTTGGGGGTGAAGGGGAAAGTCGATTAAAACAACATCAGTAAATGACAGGTACGATAACAGATATTTTAACAACCCTGGATAGATGGAAGGCAAAACTTACCTCAGCATATGTCTCCAATTATGTACACTGTAAACCAGTGATTCCCGTGGGGTGCAAGTTGAATATTTAAGGGGGCCATTTGAAAATGATGTTAATGAAAACAAACCTCAGGTTTTACTTTATTACTTTTACACCAAGGCAACTTAAGTGCACATTACTGTCAGAAACTCCTGTCTCACCTCCTCCACACATGTTATTGTGTATCTGGCACCACCTATACACCAATTTCTTTACACTTTGCAGTTGATCATTGCTGTTTTCATATAAATGGGGGGCAGGGGATAACAATTTTTGAAATGTTGAGGTGGGGCACAAAAGGTTGGGAACCACTGTTGTAAATACAGTGCTGTAGAAAGCCCTATTTTATCAACCACAGCAATAAAATAATCACAAACACAAAAAATTAATAACATCGATAACATTTTATTTCGTGTGAAATCATTAAAAAAAATATCAACATTCATTTTGGTGATGGAAGACAAATATACATACATGCTTATATTAGTATTGTAAGTATTATAATATATATCATGAAAGATATATATCATAATTACAGGTGTATGGAATATATATCATAATACATATTATAATTATAGGTATATAATATATATCATGATAGATATATTACTGGTGTATAATATATATCAGTGGAGGCACGTGGCCTAGTGGTAAGGGTGTTGGACTTGCGATCATAATGTCGTGGATTCGATTCCTGGGTTGCGTGTTGTGTTCTTGAGCAAAACACTTCATTTCACATTGCTCCAGTATACTCAGCTAAAAATGAGTACCAGCAATTGCTGGAGGGTTAACCCTGCGATGGACTGGTGTCCTCTCCAGGGGGAAGTCGTGTAGTCTCAGTTGATTCACGGCATGAAACCGGGATAAGCACCGGCCAAATGAGCCTTCTGGCTTAAGACAGACTTTAGACTTTAGAATATATATCATGAGAGACATATATTACAGGTGCATAATATATATCATGAGAGATATATATTACAGGCGTATAATATATATCATGAGAGAGATATATTACAGGTGTATAATATATATCATGAGAGATATATTACAGGTGTATAATATATATCATGAGAGATATATTACAGGTGTATAATATATATCATGAGAGAGATATATTACAGGTGTATAATATATATCATGAGACATATATTACAGGTGTATAATATATATCATGAGACATATATTACAGGTGCATAATATATATCATGAGAGATATATATTACAGGTGTATAATATATATCATGAGAGACATATATTACAGGTGCATAATATATATCATGAGAGATATATTACAGGTGTATAATATATATCATGAGTGAGATATATTACAGGTGTATAATATATATCATGAGAGACATATTACAGGTGTATAATATATATCATGAGAGATATATTACAGGTGTATATTATATATCATGAGTGAGATATATTACAGGTGTATAATATATATCATGAGAGACATATATTACAGGTGTATAATATATATCATGAGAGATATATTACAGGTGTATAATATATATCATGAGAGATATATATTACAGGTGTATATTATATATCATGAGTGAGATATATTACAGGTGTATAATATATATCATGAGAGAGATATATTACAGGTGTATAATATATATCATGAGTGAGATATATTACAGGTGTATAATATATATCATGAGAGATATATATTACAGGTGCATAATATATATCATGAGAGATATATTACAGGTGTATAATATATATCATGAGAGATATATTACAGGTGTATAATATATATCATGAGAGATATATTACAGGTGTATAATATATATCATGAGAGATATATATTACAGGTGCATAATATATATCATGAGACATATATTACAGGTGTATAATATATATCATGAGAGAGATATATTACAGGTGTATAATATATATCATGAGAGACATATATTACAGGTGTATAATATATATCATGAGAGAGATATATTACAGGTGTATAATATATATCATGAGAGAGATATATTACAGGTGTATAATATATATCATGAGAGATATATTACAGGTGTATAATATATATCATGAGAGACATATATTACAGGTGTATAATATATATCATGAGAGATATATTACAGGTGTATAATATATATCATGAGACATATATTACAGGTATATAATATATATCATGAGAGAGATATATTACAGGTGTATAATATATATCATGAGAGATATATTACAGGTGTATAATATATATCATGAGAGATATATTACAGGTGTATAATATATATCATGAGAGACATATATTACAGGTGTATAATATATATCATGAGAGAGATATATTACAGGTGTATAATATATATCATGAGAGAGATATATTACAGGTGCATAATATATATCATGAGTGAGATATATTACAGGTGTATAATATATATCATGAGAGAGATATATTACAGGTGTATAATATATATCATGAGACATATATTACAGGTGCATAATATATATCATGAGAGATATATTACAGGTGTATAATATATATCATGAGACATATATTACAGGTGTATAATATATATCATGAGAGATATATTACAGGTGTATAATATATATCATGAGAGACATATATTACAGGTGTATAATATATATCATGAGAGAGATATATTACAGGTGTATAATATATATCATGAGAGATATATATTACAGGTGCATAATATATATCATGAGTGAGATATATTACAGGTGTATAATATATATCATGAGAGAGATATATTACAGGTGTATAATATATATCATGAGACATATATTACAGGTGCATAATATATATCATGAGAGATATATATTACAGGTGTATAATATATATCATGAGAGATATATATTACAGGTGTATAATATATATCATGAGACATATATTACAGGTGTATAATATATATCATGAGAGATATATATTACAGGTGTATAATATATATCATGAGAGATATATTACAGGTGTATAATATATATCATGAGAGATATATTACAGGTGTATAATATATATCATGAGAGAGATATATTACAGGTGTATAATATATATCATGAGAGAGATATATTACAGGTGTATAATATATATCATGAGAGAGATATATTACAGGTGTATAATATATATCATGAGAGAGATATATTACAGGTGTATAATATATATCATGAGAGAGATATATTACAGGTGTATGGAATGTACACCACTGCACCTCACACTGACAGAAGTTATGAAATTACAATCTAACCAGTTTATCAATTGTAAGTAAAATATTCATATCAACTACATTACAATAGAGTATACACATCTATAAATGTTTTACATTTATAAATAATCAATATAAACCCTACACCTCACTATCTTCAGGGTTCAAATTCCAATAATTTGTACTGCTACATGTGAAGTTGATAGATTAAGACAGTAGATGTATTTCCAATACAATGAGATGTTGGTAACAAGCATTACCAAGAATGTTAATGCAACTAAAGCATTAAGAGAGAGAGAGAGAGAGAGAGAGAGAGAGAAGCAACAAAACAGATTCTCCTTGCCAAACCAGAGGGTGTTACTTAGTTGATACCCCAGTGTTATTGGAAGATTACATGCTTATCATATAAACTGCTTACCCAATTATTCTACTTCATATTTTCTGAACTATTTATGAAGATATATTCTCATTTAACCATACAGCATTTCGGGTGAAATATATTACACATGTCAGCTGTAGTCTAGTATAAAGGGGTTTAACCAATATCCTACTATATATAGCATTTATAGATAAAATATACTGTCATTTTGATATTTATGTGGTGTAGTACAAGTGTGAATATATTCAGAATGTACACCTACAAATATACTTCTATACAATATCTATCGATTTCACACTATTTAATATCATATAGAGAGTATACTATGTTTTAAATAAGTTCTATTTATAATATAGTTTAGTGTAGACTGTGTTGTTTACACTCTGCTATACTACTTGTATATATTTCATATGTTCTGCACTATTTATTCTCAACTAAATATATCTATTTTATGTTAACAATGATCAAGTTTATCTCATCACAGTATCCTGCAGGTTTAAACTATAGTGTAGCAGTAATTTGATACTCTCTTCAAAAGAGTTTCATTCACTCTATCGAGCAGCCACCAAAGACTTGACCTTGTGTGGCCCCATTGATAAGTTTTTATTGTAATCGTTTTTTAGACATCACCGTGTCTATGATTATGACATAAAAATTAGTATCTGTCTATTTTTAAGTTCTGAAGAAAGAATGAGTGATTCTAATAAATAGCAGCCATCAAGTCAACACAAAAGAGTTGCAGAAAGTATTTCAACCAGGTAAGATGTAGCCACTATATCACAGAGACTCCTGTAGTTCTCTCTCACTGCCAGACAGATGACTATCATCTTATTACAAAAACTGTAAATACTGTATTAGAAACTTATCTATGAGACCATGAAGGTCAAGTTTTTGGTGGCCACTTAATAAGATCGAATGAAACTCAATTGAAGAGAGTATCAAATTACTGCAACAATAGTACTAGGCACATGGCTTAGTGGTTATAGCATTTGGCTCATGATTTTAAGGTCATGAGTTCTATTCCTGGCTGTGCATTGTGTCTTTGAGTAAGACACTTTATTTCACATTGCTCCAGTCGACTCAAATGAGTTGTACCTGTAATTCAACAAGCCAGCCTTGTCACACTCACACACTATCTCCCAAAGAATTATATTAAGGGTAGACATGTTGTTGGAATGCTTAAGAAATTGCACATTAATTTCATGAGCATGCTGTTCTGTTGATCAAGCTACTGGAACACTCCTTGTTGGACCCAAAAGAGGTTCACAACACTATTGGGTATTATGAAGAGTGAAAGTAGTGTAGTTATAGAGCATAGTTATAGAGTTATATAGAGTTAAATATTAATATTTAGCATAGTTGTGTGTTATAGGGTAAATACAGTAATAACACACCACTATACTTATCCTATGTCTTTCATATTTTCTGCAGTGTTAAAGTATTATCATCATTTACTTACATATATGACATATATACAATGTTCAGGTTTAACCTTTACTCTACATTTACTATTATATTTTCATAGTAAAAGCTTTACCTTACATAATTATATCACATAATATTGAATCTATGAGATTTTGATATTATTTATTTTGAGAACAATATGAGTGGCCAGTTTCAGCTGGTTTGAACAGAAAGAGGTAAGAGAACTCTGGCCAGATACGGCCGGTTTAAATGCTAAAGGGTTAATCATTATTAAATTCAGCACACCCTATTTCAACATACACAGTATGCCACTGACATACACACACTTCAATACTAAAATATCAAACATAGTAAGTAAGAAACCTTGTATAGTTTAGTTGCCAGTCTTTACAGGATATTTCCCTGCCATTCTGTGTAGAAATACTTTAATTCCTTCTTCAAGAGATGTACTAAAGTTTAGATAAAGCCACACATCAGAACAGTTAACAGGCCATTACAGTGCAAATGGGGGTGTCCTTGTTGTTGTTGAGTTTGATGTTGCCTGGTCAACCCTATTTAGAAAGACCCATGATATTGAGACAGCTTAAAGTGGGTAAGAAATGACACAAATACAATACACCAAAACATAAATAGATTTGATGTGAGTTCAAGTAAAATTTCAAAACATGATTAGTCTTCTAAACATAGCTATCTTATTTTAGGAGAGGAAAGTGAGAAGGATTATCTTTGGACTTAGCAATTTAAACATGTAGTTCCTTCATTTAAAAAGATAGTAATGTAGTTTGTTAGATGATATATTTGGCTGCTATATTATGCAAATCAGTAACTATACAAAAGTGTCATTGATGGCTCATAGATTTGATGTCGCTGTTGTTGCTGAGTAATACTGTTGAAGTCAACCTTGAAGGGTAACCTCTGAGCAATTCTATAGGCGGCTCGTCTGCACTTATTTTGGGGGACATGTTATCTTATGACTAAAACATGGTTTGAAGACAGTATGTAGTTAGTTGAAGGAAATTTGGCCACTAATATATATATATATTCTGCCAGGAGTTGCAACCAGTAGATAGTATCAGCAATGGAAAGACTAATAGAAACATTGTTTCCTTGGTGTGATTTGACAAGTTCCACCTTACTCGGTAAGTGAGTGAGGTCTGGGATATTATCGATTATATATGTGTGTGTGTGTGTATTTAAAGAAAAGAAAGAAAAAAAAGAAGCAGAAACTGCCAACTCCTCTTCTTTCAATTTGGTGAGAAATATATCCATGTTATAGGGAACAAAAACAACAATGTGATTATTTACAGTTCCCTTTACTAAAACTAACATCAATTTCCAGCAGTGTTGACTTATGGTTTGTAACAATAATATAAAAAGACTGGACATTAGTGCCACAGAAGCTTTCCAGACTAAATATGTATGATGATGAGGTGCAGTTGATAACTGCATTTCCCCCATCTGGTTGTGATACATATGGATATTTGCAACAGTAAACCTAGATGTTACAGTAGACCTAGATGTTACAGTAGACCTAGATGTTACAATAGACCTAGATGTTACAGTAGACCTAGATGTTACAGTAGACCTAGATGTTACAATAGACCTAGATGTTACAATAGATCTGGATGTTACAGTATACCTAGATGTTACAATAGACCTAGATGTTACAATAGACCTAGATGTTACAATAGACCTAGATGTTACAATAGACCTAGATGTTACAATAGACCTAGATGTTACAATAGACCTGGATGTTACAGTATACCTAGATGTTACAGTAGACCTAGATGTTACAATAGACCTAGATGTTACAATAGACCTAGATGTTACAATAGACCTAGATGTTACAGTAGACCTAGATGTTACAATAGACCTAGATGTTACAATAGACCTAGATGTTACAGTAGACCTAGATGTTACAGTAGACCTAGATGTTACAATAGACCTAGATGTTACAGTAGACCTAGATGTTACAATAGACCTAGATGTTACAGTAGACCTAGATGTTACAATAGACCTAGATGTTACAATAGACCTAGATGTTACAGTAGACCTAGATGTTACAATAGACCTAGATGTTACAATGGACCTAGATGTTACAATAGACCTAGATGTTACAGTAGACCTAGATGTTACAATAGACCTAGATGTTACAATAGACCTAGATGTTACAGTAGACCTAGATGTTACAATAGACCTAGATGTTACAATAGACCTAGATGTTACAGTAGACCTAGATGTTACAATAGACCTAGATGTTACAATAGACCTAGATGTTACAGTAGACCTAGATGTTACAGTAGACCTAGATGTTACAATAGACCTAGATGTTACAGTAGACCTAGATGTTACAATAGACCTAGATGTTACAGTAGACCTAGATGTTACAATAGACCTAGATGTTACAATAGACCTAGATGTTACAGTAGACCTAGATGTTACAATAGACCTAGATGTTACAATAGACCTAGATGTTACAATAGACCTAGATGTTACAATAGACCTAGATGTTACAGTAGACCTAGATGTTACAATGGACCTAGATGTTACAATAGACCTAGATGTTACAGTAGACCTAGATGTTACAATAGACCTAGATGTTACAGTAGACCTAGATGTTACAGTAAACTTAGATGTTACAATAGACCTAGATGTTACAGTAGACCTAGATGTTACAATAGACCTAGATGTTACAGTAGACCTAGATGTTACAGTATACCTAGATGTTACAGTAGACCTAGATGTTACAATAGACCTAGATGTTACAGTAGACCTAGATGTTACAATAGACCTAGATGTTACAGTAGACCTAGATGTTACAGTAAACCTAGATGTTACAGTAGACTTAGATGTTACAATAGACCTAGATGTTACAGTAGACCTAGATGTTACAATAGACCTAGATGTTACAGTAGACCTAGATGTTACAATAGACCTAAATGTTACAGTAGACCTAGATGTTACAATAGACCTAGATGTTACAGTAGACCTAGATGTTACAGTAGACCTAGATGTTACAATAGACCTAGATGTTACAATAGACCTAGATGTTACAGTATACCTAGATGTTACAGTAGACCTAGATGTTACAGTATACCTAGATGTTACAGTAGACCTAGATGTTACAGTAGACCTAGATGTTACAATAGACCTAGATGTTACAGTAGACCTAGATGTTACAGTAGACCTAGATGTTACAATAGACCTAGATGTTACAGTAGACCTAGATGTTACAATAGACCTAGATGTTACAGTATACCTAGATGTTACAATAGACCTAGATGTTACAATAGACCTAGATGTTACAATGGACCTAGATGTTACAATAGACCTAGATGTTACAGTAGACTTAGATGTTACAATAGACCTAGATGTTACAGTAGACCTAGATGTTACAGTATACCTAAATGTTACAGTAGACCTAGATGTTACAGTAGACCTAGATGTTACAGTAGACCTAGATGTTACAATAGACCTAAATGTTACAGTAGACCTAGATGTTACAGTAGACCTAGATGTTACAATAGACCTAGATGTTACAGTATACCTAGATGTTACAGTAAACCTAGATGTTACAGTAGACCTAGATGTTACAATGGACCTAGATGTTACAGTAGACCTAGATGTTACAGTATACCTAGATGTTACAGTAAACCTAGATGTTACATTAGACCTAGATGTTACAGTAGACCTAGATGTTACAATAGACCTAGATGTTACAGTAGACTTAGATGTTACAATAGACCTAAATGTTACTGTAGAGCTAGATGTTACAGTAGTCCTAGATGTAAAGAGTCTTTCAAGTTGTGAATAATAAGTATGGGAGGAGCTACAGTCCATTAGATGTAAATAGAAATAATGGGGAGGTTGAGTTAAAGATCTGGTTTGGTGTGAGACAACAGAGGATTTATGGGATAAAGGTGTCTGGAATAAAATATGTTGAGAGGATAATGAGCAGATAAACAGCTTTTAGTAAGAAGAAACAGCAGTCTGATAAGGATCCGTTGGTTGTATGGGGGTCAACAAATAGGTATGATTTAATTTGTAAAGGACAGAGTAGGGGTGGAGCAACAACTGTGAGGTGTGGTTACACATGTGGAGGGGGCGGGGCAACAAGTGTGAGGTGTGGAAAACGAAAGTGAAATTTGGAATGATAGCAAATAGCTTATGATGGGTTGGTGTGGTGTGTGTGTGTGTGTGTGTGGTGGGGTGGGGGGGAACATTAGATTATGGTGGACTGGTGCGGTGTGGTGGGGATAACATTAGATCATGGTGGAATGGTGTATGGGGGATAACAGCTATACAACACCAGTATGCTACATATATGTAGGGATAATAAAAACCTTCTTTCAAGTGAAGATAGCAGTTGAATGTCTATAAGAGTGCAGCAAATATCACAGCAGCAACAGTTAACATCAACAACAACAGCAGCTGACTGAAGAAGCACTGCTTCTGTCTTAGCAGTAGGCCAGACAGATGTCATGGAGAGATTCAAATAGGACTACATAATTACTGAATGGTCAGTATGATTTAAAAGCAATCAAAAAAATAAAAAAATGATCGCCCCTCAAAGGTAGAGAAACCCTAATGGCTGACATGTGATGGGGAAACAACAACAAAGAGTCACTGTATGAGAAACAAGAACGTGAAAGAACATATAAAAACAATACAATCTGTTGAAGACGAGATCAGTGACAGAGAATGTGACTCTCAAGTCCATTGTAAAATACATTAGATATTAGTTCAATATCAGCTTGTTTATCTGGTCAACAGAATTACGGGTTACATTAACAACAGACTGGTACAGAGATCCAGTCTGCTTCACAGCGCTTCGTTGCTACAGTTCAGTTTTTGTTCCTCCATTTACTTCACCCTTCAGGTATTTCATATCTGGATAGAAAAATAATCAGTGACATATTAACCCTTTAGTTACCAACCTGGCCAAAACCGACTCTGGTTCTATGAAATAAAACCACCCATTTCAAAGGTTTCCAATTTAAATTAAAATCTTCCAACATAATTTTCTGTAACAACTTTACATTAAGTTACTTAGTAATGAAATAATTTATAATGTTAGTTAATATCTTAAAATTCTTCATTAATTAATTAAAATAGAGTGTATTTCATTAGAAATGCAGTCATGAAAGGGTTATGGTTTCTTAAAAAAAATAAAATACTCACTTTTAGAAAATGGTGAATGGAATTTGAAAATTGAAATAGAAGATCTCACTCTAACTGTGACTAAATAAAATAGTCAAATAATAAGAGGGCATATAAACCAACTGAATGGGAAAATTGAGGCCCCATTATTATCACACTATTTTATTTAATCAAAGTTATGATGAGATCTTCTAATTCAATTTTTAAAAAGAATATATGCTGGCACCAATACCCAATCCACTCTGTAAGATGGTAGTGATAGAGTCATGATAAAATACTCTGTCAACCCTGTAAAGTTGTAGTGTTGGTGTCATGATAAAAAGCAACCAGTCTATCCTGTACGGTGGTACTACCAGAGTCACAAAAAATGCTCAAAGTTCACACAAGCCCATTCTGTACAGTGGTAAAGCTGGTGAAATGATAAAAAGCTCCTGTAGCAGAGCTACTTGCATAGCGTGTATCAATAATCTATTTAGGCGTGATTTGGCTAAAGTTAGACCAATCATAAGCCATGTATGGATATATATATCAACTTCTGCTAGCTCAAAGATTTTCCCACCTCTTTGGTTTAAACTAGCCTCTTGCTGCTTTTAACTCTAAGAAGTCAATACACCATTATGTAACAGTGAGATTTCACTTAGGCCTGTCGGCCTCCTTCGGCCTGGCACTGCGCCTTTCTTTACTTCTTATCTCTTAATTTTGTTTGTTCTTTTGTTTGACATGTCGACCCAACACCACTTTGTAATCGGTTGTAAATAAAACTTGTAAAATATCATAAGGTCTTGTAATATTTTTACTACAGCCATAGCCCTTAAATGTGATATGGAAAAATCCTTTCCAGAGTTCTTATTAATACAGCAACAGATATACTTCTTTCATGGCTACAAAACCTACTACCGAACTACAACAACTTCTTACATTCCTCTTTAATTCAAACATACATTTTACTTTCAACTACGTTACATTTCTCGCTATAACAATTAGCCTGATAACTCCTCATGTGCTATATACAAAACAACAATAACTTATATTCCTTTTCGTTTTAATATTATGCCAACACGGCATAATATTATCTTTCTGCTAAACTCCCAGTTCACACTGTAAGTTGGTAGTGCTGCTGCGTTGACAAAAATACTAGCCCATTCTGTACAGTAGTAAAGCTGGTGTCATGATAAAATGCTCCTAGTACATCCTGTAAAGTTGTTGGTATTAAGAAGGGAATCCAGCCATAGAAACCAAACCTAAAACAGACCATATGAACAGGACATAGACACCTGACTCGTCTAGCCTCAGTGCATGTTAACCAAGGGAAGCTTGGAAAATAGATGTTAAAATAGATGTTAAAAGATGATGACATCAATAGACTAAGGATCAGGGACTAAGAAGTGTTTTCTGAACTATAACCACTAATAGATTAGGGATCACATAGCCAGAATGATCATAGGTCTGCTAGATAAGGGTTTAGCTGGCACTAGGACTGAACAACAACTAAACAATCCTTCCCAATACTTCCTTATACAAGCACAGTGTCTGATTGCCTAGATCACAAAATCATAAAGAGCTCTCATTTGTCACCATTTCAATAGAAAGAATTTACAATTCATTCCAGTAACAGGTAAAAATCTTTAAAAATTAAAAGGAAATATGAAAAAGACGTTCAGTCTCACCCTGTGTTTGATCCATCTCTGCCAAGCAACCTGTTAAAAGAAGTGTTATTCTAAGGTTAATAATGGTTTCTGATTTAGACACAAGGCCAACAATTTTCAGGGAAAGGGAAAGTCAATTAAATCGACCCCAATGTGTTACTGGTACTTTATTTTATCAATCCTGTACAGATGAAAAGCAAAGCTAGCCTTAAACTAATGAGTAAGGAAAATAACAATTCTAAGGTTAAGTGGTAAGATACTCTCAGGAGAGTTAGACAGCAGAAGGTCTTCAGAGAAGATACTCTCAGGAGAGCTGGACAGCAGAAGGTCTTCAGAGAAGATACTCTCAGGAGAGTTAGACAGCAGAAGGTCTTCAGAGAAGATACTCTCAGGAGAGCTGGACAGCAGAAGGTCTTCAGAGAAGATACTCTCAGGAGAGTTAGACAGCAGAAGGTCTTCAGAGAAGAAACTCTCAGGAGAGCTGGACAGCAGAAGGTCTTCAGAGAAGATACTCTCAGGAGAGCTGGACAGCAGAAGGTCTTCAGAGAAGATACTCTTAGGAGAGCTGGACAGCAGAAGGTCTTCAGAGAAGATACTCTCAGGAGAGCTGGACAGCAGGTCTTCAGAGAAGATACTCTCAGGAGAGCTGGACAGCAGAAGGTCTTCAGAGAAGATACTCTCAGGAGAGCTGGACAGCAGAAGGTCTTCAGAGAAGATACTCTCAGGAGAGCTGGACAGCAGAAGGTCTTCAGAGAAGATACTCTCAGGAGAGTTAGACAGCAGAAGGTCTTCAGAGAAGAAACTCTCAGGAGAGCTGGACAGCAGAAGGTCTTCAGAGAAGATACTCTCAGGAGAGCTGGACAGCAGAAGGTCTTCAGAGAAGATACTCTCAGGAGAGCTGGACAGCAGAAGGTCTTCAGAGAAGAAACTCTCAGGAGAGCTGGACAGCAGAAGGTCTTCAGAGAAGATACTCTCAGGAGAGCTGGACAGCAGAAAGTCTTCAGAGAAGATACTCTCAGGAGAGTTAGACAGCAGAAGGTCTTCAGAGAAGATACTCTCAGGAGAGTTAGACAGCAGAAGGTCTTCAGAGAAGATACTCTCAGGAGAGCTGGACAGCAGGTCTTCAGAGAAGATACTCTTAGGAGAGCTGGACAGCAGAAGGTCTTCAGAGAAGATACTCTTAGGAGAGCTGGACAGCAGAAGATCTTCAGAGAAGAAACTCTTAGGAGAGCTGGACAGCAGAAGGTCTTCAGAGAAGATACTCTCAGGAGAGCTGGACAGCAGAAAGTCTTCAGAGAAGATACTCTCAGGAGAGTTAGACAGCAGAAGGTCTTCAGAGAAGATACTCTCAGGAGAGCTGGACAGCAGGTCTTCAGAGAAGATACTCTTAGGAGAGCTGGACAGCAGAAGGTCTTCAGAGAAGATACTCTTAGGAGAGCTGGACAGCAGAAGGTCTTCAGAGAAGATACTCTCAGGAGAGCTGGACAGCAGAAGGTCTTCAGAGAAGATACTCTCAGGAGAGCTGGACAGCAGAAGGTCTTCAGAGAAGAAACTCTTAGGAGAGCTGGACAGCAGAAGATCTTCAGAGAAGAAACTCTTAGGAGAGCTGGACAGCAGAAGGTCTTCAGAGAAGATACTCTCAGGAGAGTTAGACAGCAGAAGGTCTTCAGAGAAGATACTCTCAGGAGAGTTAGACAGCAGAAGGTCTTCAGAGAAGAAACTCTTAGGAGAGCTGGACAGCAGAAGGTCTTCAGAGAAGAAACTCTCAGGAGAGCTGGACAGCAGAAGGTCTTCAGAGAAGATACTCTCAGGAGAGCTGGACAGCAGAAGGTCTTCAGAGAAGATACTCTCAGGAGAGCTGGACAGCAGAAGGTCTTCAGAGAAGATACTCTCAGGAGAGCTGGACAGCAGAAGGTCTTCAGAGAAGAAACTCTTAGGAGAGCTGGACAGCAGAAGATCTTCAGAGAAGAAACTCTTAGGAGAGCTGGACAGCAGAAGGTCTTCAGAGAAGATACTCTCAGGAGAGTTAGACAGCAGAAGGTCTTCAGAGAAGATACTCTCAGGAGAGTTAGACAGCAGAAGGTCTTCAGAGAAGAAACTCTTAGGAGAGCTGGACAGCAGAAGGTCTTCAGAGAAGAAACTCTTAGGAGAGCTGGACAGCAGAAGGTCTTCAGAGAAGATACTCTCAGGAGAGCTGGACAGCAGAAGGTCTTCAGAGAAGAAACTCTCAGGAGAGCTGGACAGCAGAAGGTCTTCAGAGAAGATACTCTCAGGAGAGTTAGACAGCAGAAGGTCTTCAGAGAAGAAACTCTTAGGAGAGCTGGACAGCAGAAGGTCTTCAGAGAAGATACTCTCAGGAGAGCTGGACAGCAGAAGGTCTTCAGAGAAGAAACTCTCAGGAGAGCTGGACAGCAGAAGGTCTTCAGAGAAGATACTCTCAGGAGAGCTGGACAGCAGAAGGTCTTCAGAGAAGAAACTCTCAGGAGAGCTGGACAGCAGAAGGTCTTCAGAGAAGATACTGTCAGGAGAGCTGGACAGCAGAAGGTCTTCAGAGAAGATACTCTCAGGAGAGCTGGACAGCAGAAGGTCTTCAGAGAAGATACTCTCAGGAGAGTTAGACAGCAGAAGGTCTTCAGAGAAGATACTCTCAGGAGAGCTGGACAGCAGAAGGTCTTCAGAGAAGATACTCTTAGGAGAGCTGGACAGCAGAAGGTCTTCAGAGAAGATACTCTTAGGAGAGCTGGACAGCAGAAGGTCTTCAGAGAAGATACTCTCAGGAGAGCTGGACAGCAGAAGGTCTTCAGAGAAGATACTCTCAGGAGAGCTGGACAGCAGAAGGTCTTCAGAGAAGATACTCTCAGGAGAGCTGGACAGCAGAAGGTCTTCAGAGAAGAAACTCTTAGGAGAGCTGGACAGCAGAAGATCTTCAGAGAAGAAACTCTTAGGAGAGCTGGACAGCAGAAGGTCTTCAGAGAAGATACTCTCAGGAGAGTTAGACAGCAGAAGGTCTTCAGAGAAGATACTCTCAGGAGAGTTAAACAGCAGAAGGTCTTCAGAAAAGAAACTCTTAGGAGAGCTGGACAGCAGAAGGTCTTCAGAGAAGAAACTCTTAGGAGAGCTGGACAGCAGAAGGTCTTCAGAGAAGATACTCTCAGGAGAGCTGGACAGCAGAAGGTCTTCAGAGAAGATACTCTCAGGAGAGCTGGACAGCAGAAGATCTTCAGAGAAGAAACTCTTAGGAGAGCTGGACAGCAGAAGGTCTTCAGAGAAGATACTCTCAGGAGAGCTGGACAGCAGAAGGTCTTCAGAGAAGATACTCTCAGGAGAGCTGGACAGCAGGTCTTCAGAGAAGATACTCTCAGGAGAGTTAGACAGCAGAAGGTCTTCAGAGAAGATACTCTCAGGAGAGTTAGACAGCAGAAGGTCTTCAGAGAAGAAACTCTGAGGAGAGCTGGACAGCAGAAGGTCTTCAGAGAAGATACTCTCAGGAGAGCTGGACAGCAGAAGGTCTTCAGAGAAGATACTCTCAGGAGAGTTGAACAGCAGAAGGTCTTCAGAGAAGATACTCTCAGGAGAGCTGGACAGCAGGTCTTCAGAGAAGATACTCTCAGGAGAGTTAGACAGCAGAAGGTCTTCAGAGAAGATACTCTCAGGAGAGTTAGACAGCAGAAGGTCTTCAGAGAAGATACTCTCAGGAGAGTTAGACAGCAGAAGGTCTTCAGAGAAGATACTCTCAGGAGAGTTGGACAGCAGAAGGTCTTCAGAGAAGATACTCTCAGGAGAGCTGGACAGCAGAAGGTCTTCAGAGAGTTAGACAGCAGAAGGTCTTTAGAGAAGAAACCCCTCTCAAGCAAGTGTTTTGGCCCTTAATTTCTTACACTCTAAGGGAGCCAAGCCGTATTCAGATCATGACACCTGGGTGCGCTTCTGCTGTCATTTAACCATTCAGATATTGGAGACTTGTGTATTTAAACAAAATGAAGATTTGTTGACAAGATCTAGCTAGAAAATCTCTCTGTCACCTCAATAATGATTATAAGGAAAGAGATCAAAATGTTACTGCATGTCCACCCTAAGGAATATTTCTTAACTATTTTGTGTTGTACAGCATATCAATCCCTCTATATCTGCCACATTTGATGAATTCTGGCATGAAGTCCCTTCCCCACAAACACACTCAACCCTCCATTTCTTGGAAGAGAATACTCTGGGTGGC
Organism: Eledone cirrhosa; assembly: GCA_964016885.1. Lineage (NCBI taxonomy): Eukaryota > Metazoa > Mollusca > Cephalopoda > Octopoda > Eledonidae > Eledone > Eledone cirrhosa. Next base: position 22,220,840 of record OZ024752.1, on the reverse strand, counting down.
CCTCAGTGACCTTCTTACAGCAAAGTGTAAACTGGGAAACTGATTAAGTATATCACCCAAATAGATGACAGCAAGATTTCGAAATTGAAATACAAAGAGCCAGAAGAAATACTGCAAGACATCTTATTCCTTCAGGTCCACCAGCCTAGGTCGAATGTGAGAGTCAAATTTGATGATAGCAGAATTTGAACTCAGCTACAAGGAGCTGAAATATATACTACCACTAATTTATCTGATGTTCCAACACTTCATTTGTTATAGTTATATTACTGTGTAAACAGTTGTACTTCTCAAAGGTGGAAACACAGCAGAGAGGATGAGAGAAAGCGAGCAACAGCAGGTGGAGAGTGGAGGGCTGACATGGACATGTTAAACAGTTTTATAAGTTAGAGAAGTAGAAGAGAGAGAGAGAGATTACCAGATTCGTTTGGTAAAAGGACAATATCTTTACAGAGGTATTCCTGCAGTGACTGGGTTGTCTGATGTCCAAAATACCAATCTTCAATATCAGTTTCGTGGTCTTCCACTAGACGGATACACTGTTGGAGAGAAGACAAGGAATCTTGTTAAAAAGACAATGTAAGACGTAGCAATGCAAAGGCATAGAGATATCAAACAAATTTTTTAAGGCCATTTTCCTGTTAAAGCAGGGGTTGCAGGATTCCATGGCAAACTCCTCCATTTTCCCTGTCATCTACATTTACTCTTAGGTTTTGAATAATCGTCCCCTCCCCCTGCTTATTAATTTTTCAGATTTTTTCACTTATTAAATTTTACTAATCTATCTCCGGCAAAATTTTATTGTAAGTGATTCATATTGATACAGCAGCTGGAGAATCTAATAATTATTTTATTTTACATTAAAAAAACATTATATATGACAAAAAAAGAACATTACAAGAAATTCCATATTTGTGAACATACACTATACAATTACTAATTTCCCACCCTACTCCCCTGTTTATCCCAAACCCCTCCGCTCATAAGAATATAAGCAAATGTCCAATCTCGCTATTATTTGGGACCCAAGAGTACCCTCATTGGTTCTCAGCCTTTCATTTTGTCCCCCATTATCTTTAGTCATGTCTTTCTTGGATGTCTTCCTCTATTTCATCTCCATCACTCCTTTCACCCAGTCAATTTTATCCTCTCTCAGCACATGACCCAGCCATCTCATTCAATTTCTTCTTCACAACCTTCATCACTAACCACCATGACAAAAGGATACAGAGATAAACTATACTATTTTTAGAAACTGGTATCATTTATTGAATAAAATGGAATACAAACTTAACTAAAGGTTCTTAGATAACATTCTAGTAGAAGATTATAATTGAACATGAAAATGTTAAAATGAGAAGCTCCAATTTTGCGCCAGTTCTCCAAATTTTAGAATTTTGTTATGACTACACATTTATCTCTCTCACACATTCTTTTATATTTTCACAATCATTCTCAGCTTTACACAAAGCTACACATACACTAACTCATATTATCTATTTCTCTCTATCTTTTTAACCCATTTCTCTACCTCTTTCTCCTTTCTACCATCCTACCCTCTTTACCTTACTCCCTTCTTCATACCCCCTCTACCTAACTCCCTTCTTCATAGCCCCTCTACCTACCGTATATATTCGCATATAGGTCGCCCCAGCAGATAGGTCGCATACTTACTTTTCATTTAACAAATAGGCTATTTGCCATTGGCTCGCAGATAGGTCGCACTGAAATTTGGGCAGTCAAACTACTATTTTTTATGATAATTGAAACTAATAATCTGTTAGCTGTCCATTACTTTGCCCTTGCGATATATACTCCAAACCATGTTTTATTTATAAAATAAACCATTAACGTCATCGAAATCTCGTCAATTCGAGATTACTGCGAGATAAAGCCTTTAAGTGAGAAAATTAACTCTTAATATAGTGAAACAACTTGAAATAACACGTGTTTTTTAACGTTGAAAGTATAACAGATTTTTAGCGTATCAACATGGCTTCCCAAAGTAGCGAATACTGACTTTGAAGGTTTTACATGCGACGACATTCGAAATGAAAAAGAAACACAAGATAATATTAGTGATTTATCTTCAATTGAATCAAACTATTTATTTCTGACGATGATAGTTACTTTGAAAATGAAAGCGAAGATCTGATGGACACCATTGAAAATATTTCAGCAACATGGTTGAAAGATACAACACCAATACATGTTCACACCTATTAATGAACTTATATATTGGGAACATTCTGTTACGTAAATTTACACCGTACATTGTGTAAGAGTACATTGCAAATATTATTTTGACTGGTGAAAAGGTTTTATACATTTTTTTCAATGAAAATATTTGCCTGGAATGTAGAGAAAGACTAAAACCTTGTACTGATTATATCTGCATTTTTAATTAATTCACCTGTTCGGAAAACTGCTAGAATTGATGGAAGTCAACATCTAGGTCATTATTGAATTTTTATGCAACAAATCTAACAGGTAAGGCAGATAAAGTTTAAATTTTTGTGTTTATCCATAAAGTTATTACTTTTACACCTGTTAATTAATAGTTTTTTCATTTCTTCATCTGTAACTGTGCATTCGTTATAATAGTCATTCAATTCATCTTCACATTCTTCAATATCATCTCCCTCATCACTCTCTGCATTTTCTGTCTTTTCACCAACTGAATCCTCACATCATCTTCAGTCCCGTCCATCGCATTTGATATGCCACATTTTTTTGAAAGCCTTCATTATTAGCTCTTCAGGGATACTTTCCCAAGCCTCCTTCACCCACTCCACCACTAATCTCAAGCCAGGTCTTTTCAATGATCCACCTTTGGTAATTTCTTTTTCACCTGATATCATCCAAGAAGTCCAGAGTTTACGGATATAAGTCTTGAAGGGCTTATTTATTTCCACATCAAGGGGTTGTAAGACTGAGGTGCAACCACCAGGAATCACTGCTTGTCTTGTTTTACAATCCTTCACTTAGCCTTTACAGACTCACAGCAGTGAGATCGAAACATATCCCAAACTAGCAAACTTTGTGGCTTCAGTAATGCCCCTGGCCTTTTCATCCACACTTCATCAAGCCATAACTTTGTTAAGTTCTCGTCCATCCAGCCCTTCGGATGTACCTTCACAATCACATCGCTTGGAAAATTCTCTTTCGGCATAATTTTCCTTTTGAAAATAACCATAGGGCAAAGTTTTTTTCTATCAGCCCGGCATGCTAGAACAACAGTAAAATGTTGTTTTCCATGACCAGTGGTTTTGACTGTAACAGTTTTGTTACCTACACTATCCACAGTTGTGTTGCCTGACATGTCAAAGTACATGGGTGCTTCATCCATGTTGGCTATATTCTCCATAGCAAAATCAAACATTTTTCTTTCCTTTAACACAAATTTTACAAAATTGTGTACTTTGTCATCAATATCTTTTGTGCAATATGTGTCTTTTGGCGAAGAGTCAGTCCAAACCTATTCATAAACCTGGTGCACCACCCTGCTGACGATTTAAATTGGGATAAGTGGTACTTTGGTGCAAGTTGAAGGGCTTTCGTTCTTATAGTCTTATAACAATGTGTCCATTTTCCCTGATATCTAAAACCCAATCATTTAGCTCTTTTTTAAGATCTTGATATGGTGATACTCCAAACCTTGCTGCTCTCTTTGATTTAGGCATTTCTCCAACCTCTCACCACCTTTTCTGACACTCCAAACTCCCTTTCTGCTGATCTATTTCCAAATTCTTCTGCATAACCAACCACCTTTAACTTGAAAACTGTTTGATAACTTTTTCTCTTACCACAATTCATATTTCTCAGTGAATTATAAAAATAATTTCAACTATCAACTTTTCTTACTTGCTAATTTTGAAAAGAAACGCAACATGCAATAATCTGTTTCCTGTTAAAGTAAATACGTCACAATACGTGTTCATAGCAACGCTAAGACAATGAAATCACATTTTAAATACCGGGTATGCATTTCTATAGATTTTAATGTCGGATGGTTCGGTCAGATAAAAAAAAACGTAAACACTACGAAGTTTTAGTAAAAAATTTAAAATCAAGAAATATATGTATAAGAAGGTAGATATATGAAATTATTATGTTAAATAATAAAAATATTAACAAAGTTATTTTTATAAATACCCATTGTTGATTAAGTCTATGAAAAATCATTGGTCAATCTGATGTCGATCGGCTAGATCGCACCCCAAAAATTTATACTTATTTATCGTTAAAAAAGTGCGATCTATATGTGAGTATATACGGTAACTCCCTTCTTCCTACCACCTCTACCTAACTCCCGCCCACACCTTCTACCCCAACACCCTTTTAGAATAAGGCTTGCAATGATAATGTTCTACTCACCTTTCTATGCAAGTCTGACACTTCCACAGAGGGTGTGTCCCAAAGGTCTTCAGGAATTCCAAGATCCACTTTCACCCCTTTCTCTCTGGAATAACCAACAACAATAACAACATTACATTACTAATACAAGATGGCATTGATTTAGTCATTTTCACATTCAATTAGTTTATATGAAACAATGTGAGATGCGTGGTTGGGGTTGTTTTGGGAAAGCCTGTACAATGTGAATTAGAAATAAATGAGTGAAAACAAAGGTTAAACAAGACTTTACACTATTTCATGATTTAAAAAAAAAAAAAAGGAAATGGCAAGGGTTGGTAATGTCCTTTCTTTTGAAAAAGAGGCCTTAACCCCTAAATATAAGGCAACAGTGTAAACTGTTGGTTTGTTTTATTTGCTTTACTCAAGTTTTTATTCTTTAACCCTTCAGCATTTAAACCAGCTATATCCGGCCAGAATTCTCTCACCTCCTTCTGTTCAAACCAGCTGTAACCGGGTGCTCATATTAACATTAAGGTATTGTTCTCAAAATAAATAATATCAAAATCTCAGAGATTCGAGGTAAAGCCTTTACCATGAAAATATAATAGTAAATATAGAGTAATGATAAAGGGTTAATTGATCAATTTTGTAGCCTTGTCTATCAGGCAAACTATTATTGCTTCTGTAATATTTTGACATCTATGAATTCAGTTTCCATACTGCTTGATGATATCAACCTTCTTGACCTAGAAAAAGTCTAAAGCCTGTCTCAAGCCTGAAGGCTCATCAAGCCAGTGCTTATCGTGGTTTCTGTGGTGCTAAACAACTGATAGGTCAAGATTTCCCCCTGGAGAGGACCCTAATCCATCGCAGGGCTGGTACTCATTTTCAGCTGAATATACTGGAGCAATGTGAAATGAAGTGTTTTGCTCAAGAATAGAACACACAACCCAGTCCAGGAATTAAACCCCACTGTTGATAATCTCACTTCCTACTTTGGACCATTGGGCTGACGAATGACTCTTAGTAACTTTGATGAGTGCTATGAATTTGTCATGAAATTTTCATGGTAGAATACACAGAGAGTGGGCATGTGGTTAGAATGTCTCAGGAAAGAATCGCTGGACAGATTTTACAGGCAAAACCAACTGGTAGGAAACCCAGGGGTAGAGCCTAAGTAAGATGGTTGGATAATATCCGTGAGCTTGGCTGGTCAAGCTTGGAGATCTAGCTGGATCAGTTGGAGATGGTTGCTTCTGACAGGACCTTCTGGAAGGAGTGTTTGAGAACTGCCCTCACGACCCTCTCAGGGATCAGTGAGTGAAGAAGAAGAATACACAAATGTTTTAATCTTCTTCTGGGTATGTTTTAAAGACACTGTCTTCTCAGACAAGTTCACCCAACCTGCATGGTTACTCAATGTAAAAAAAACAGAATAAATACCTTGAGATACATTTTATCCAACATTCTAACACTTCCACAGATCTATTGTTCTAGACTGGTACTTTATTTTATAAACCCCAAAAGGATGGGAGCCAAAGTTGTCCCTACTAGGATTTGAACAGAGAGTACAGAGAGCTGAAACAAATACGAGACATTTTGTCCAACCATCTAATGACTCTTCCAATTCCTGTCAGTTCTACTAAAGTTAACTCCAATCCAATACAGGGCCTTCTCACTCCTGTTGGAGGAACCCCTCTCTCGTTTACCTCCACCTCTTTCTGTTTGGTTTTGGTCATGTCAGGGGTGTAGCCATACACACCACGCTTAGCCAATTGCAGGTTTGTGAGGTTATTTAACCCATAGTTGGGGTGGATGCATGTTGACTTTGAGGAATTCATCAGCCCTTTTAACAACTCTTGTTTTTTGTGCTGCTGGAGTTTCACTTACCCTCCTCACTATACCAGTGTCTGGTGAGGGAGCCAGTTTAGTCATTGACCACTTAACCATAAAGCAGGTTATACTGAATTATAAGGTACCAGAAGCTTAACCTGACCACAATGAAGATAAATTGGAGCTTTCAAGTGCAGTTTATAGCTAACTAGTTTTTGTTGTTTTATCGGAGGGGGTCACAGGAGAATTCAGGAGCTGCTCCAAAGAATAAGAAGGAAGTGTCATACATAGACTGAGTTTTCCTAAGGGTTGGAAGGCCAGATGTGTTTTACCTTAATCCGTGCAAAGTTTTCAGGGTTTCACTTCTGCCCTTGGCAAACCTTAAACTGCCTTTCTTTTCGTTGTGGACATTGTATTTGAGAAGGCGATCACAGATGTGAGGTTCGTGAAGGGCCTCTGTCAAACGAAGCTCTCTGAAACAAATGACAAATAAATATATATGTAATGTATTAACAATATATATATTACATATATATTTATAGTTTAATAATATACATAATATAATAATATCTCCTATATATTTGAGAGTATATGTGTCTATGTATGTGTGTATGCAGCCGAAACAGTGCGGCCTAAAAAAAAAGAAAAACAGATTTGATTTTCGACATCTGTATAACGGCGGCGAAGATTCGAAACCAAATCTGAGCTTTCCCGCCTCTGAGACAAGCCGTGGTAACTTGTTTACGCTCAGGAGACTAACCCCTTGGGAGAGGCTAAACACAGGTCAGAGGTGTTTACGCCTGACAGAAAATAGGTCAGAGGATATATCCATCTTTCTGACTTGTTTACGCTTGGCAAACTAATCCCTTGGGAGACTAACCAAAGTTCAGAGGATATATCTATCCTTCTAACTTCAACTCTTATAAAGACAGGGATTGTTTACGCCAAAAACAAAAAAGAAGTGGATACTGACAAGACAAGACGTTTTACAAGCTCTCGTCACAAAAAACCAGTCTACCATTTATTCTCACCTTCCTGGCTGATCGCTGACTCCTGCAATACAAATAAGTAAATATACTGATACGCCGCACACACGCATTCATAGTGAGTCCAGCATTTGTACACGCACCATTCATTTCTGTTTACACATATTATAATCGTATTCTGTCATATTTGAATTTACGTGGCTCGAAGAGCCACCAAATTATTGTATGAATATTTTGTGTCAATTATTTTATCATTCAATATTCAAATTGAATATTGTTGTAATAAAATAAACTTTGTAACAACACTCCTGGTATTTTTCCTTACACCGAAACCACCATACCAACAGTTACATCCATCCATCCACTTGTCGTTACAACCACACATAATATTCCGTTACATCTGCATCCCAAGAAGAATGTTTTTGGTTATTAGTAATCAAAAAATATAATTTGCTAAGAGAAATAACTCAACTTTAAGATACCCAAAATTGAACAATTTTTAGAAGCCATCATTTCTATCAACAAAAACATCCATTAATGCATGGAGTGAAAAGCCAATTAGATTACTGAATGGTTCTTTTCATTTTCCGTCAAAAAGCTCTTTTCTTCTGTCATTCTTTTGTAATGTTAATATGTGTATGACTTTTCATCACAGTGTGACATAATGGTTAGGGTATTCGGCTCAAGATTGTAAGGTTGTGAGTTCAATTCTTAGTGGCGCGTTGTGTCCTTGAGCAAGATACTTTATTTCATGTTGCTCCAGTCCACATTAATATAGAAACCACCTTGGAGATGATTGATGATTCATGGGGAGAGGCCATGGGGAATAAGTAATACAAGATTTGTTTCTGTGACATTCTAATCCCATACCTGTAGTATCGGAGCTGGATTAATATATGATGTTCTAAAATTAAATAATTGATACTCACGAATATTGGTATTGAATTCTCTTCTTCTTTGTATCCAAGCCATGACCAGTTTCTAAAACAAACTTTGACTTCTCCGTTTCTGAGAGCAATGACTGCAACTCCACAGTCAGATATTTACAAACTGTTCAAAGATACAAAGTAAAACAAGTCAAGAATTTGATGATGGAAATGACTATTTAAAAAATACAGGATGTGTAAAAAAAATTTAATGTTCAAACCAGCCAAAACTGGCCAGAATTCTCTACCTCTTTCTGTTGAAACTGGCTGTAACTGGTCGCTCAAACTGATGTTAAGGTATTGTTCTCAAAATAAATACTTTCAAAATCTCATAGATTCGATATTATGTGAGATAATTATGTGAAGTAAAGCCTTTACCATGAAAATATAATAGTATATATAGAGTAATGTAAATACCAGAAACTACAAATATGTGTTATAATGTTGACAAATTTTGTCATGCTGTTCCATATTAAGCCTGCTCAGTCAAGTTATCCTAGACTTTGTAGTTTCTGGGATATTTACAACTCCAAATTTTTGAAACACCCTGTATAATAAACCCTCTCCACCTGTATTTTTTTCTCTAAAGTTTTCTGTTGTTTTTTTCTTTTTTACTTAGGTCAATGCTGAGAATGTTGAACCTCAGAGATGAAATGATGCTTCCTCCTAAGCCCTAAAATTCTTATAAAAGCTGATACACAACTTCAATTTCATGTTATGAAGGAGTAAATTTCCTACTATCAATCCTACTATTTCTCAACTCCCACATCACACTCCTTTACCCAATCCTTGTTTCCCTAAATTGTAACCATCTGAAAACCCCTTTCTGTAGACATCGATTGATTGAACAACTGAATATCAACTACATCATCCCTAGTCTGGAAAGAAAGGCCTATGAAGATCATGGCCACTGCACCTGTTTCTTTATCCTATAGATTCAGGAGCATTGAAATAAATAAAAATAATCCTTAACTGAATTTAAACTCAGAATGTAGGGAAATGTTGTTGTCTTCTTTTTCTGTTGCTTCTGTCCAGTTTTTGGTAGTTCACCACCACCCTCTGCATTCTGTCAACTATTTTTGGTAGTTCACCACCACACTCTACCTTCTGTCCAGTGTTTTTGGTAGTTCACCACCACACTCTACCTTCTGTCCACTGTTTTTGGTAGTTCACCACCACCCTCTACCTTCTGTCCAGTGTTTTTGGTAGTTCACCACCACACTCTACCTTCTGTCAACTATTTTTGGTAGTTCACCACCACCCTCTACCTTCTGTCCAGTGTTTTTGGTAGTTCACCACCACACTCTACCTTCTGTCAACTATTTTTGGTAGTTCACCACCACACTCTACCTTCTGTCCACTGTTTTTGGTAGATCACCACCACACTCTGCCTTCTGTCCACTGTTTTTGGTAGTTCACCACCACCCTCTGCCTTCTGTCCACTGTTTTTGGTAGTTCACCACCACCCTCTACCTTCTGTCCACTGTTTTTGGTAGTTCACCACCACACTCTGCCTTCTGTCCACTGTTTTTGGTAGTTCACCACCACCCTCTACCTTCTGTTCAGTGTTTTTGGAAGTTCACCACCACACTCTACCTTCTGTCCACTGTTTTTGGTAGTTCACCACCACCCTCTACCTTCTGTCCAGTGTTTTTGGTAGTTCACCACCACCCTCTACCTTCTGTTCACTGTTTTTGGTAGTTCACCACCACCCTCTACCTTCTGTCCACTGTTTTTGGTAGTTCACCACCACCCTCTACCTTCTGTCCAGTGTTTTTGGTAGTTCACCATCACCCTCTGCCTTCTGTCCACTGTTTTTGGTAGTTCACCACCACACTCTACCTTCTGTCGACTGTTTTTGTTAGTTCACCACCACATTCTACCTTCTGTCCACTGTTTTTGGTAGTTCACCACCACCCTCTACCTTCTGTTCAGTGTTTTTGGTAGTTCACCATCACCCTCTACCTTCTGTTCACTGTTTTTGGTAGTTCACCACCACATTCTACCTTCTGTCCACTGTTTTTGGTAGTTCACCACCACCCTCTACCTTCTGTTCACTGTTTTTGGTAGTTCACCACCACATTCTACCTTCTGTCCACTGTTTTTGGTAGTTCACCACCACCCTCTACCTTCTGTCCACTGTTTTTGGTAGTTCACCATCACCCTCTGCCTTCTGTCCACTGTTTTTGGTAGTTCACCATCACCCTCTACCTTCTGTCCAGTTTTTGGTAGTTCACCACCACCCTCTACCTTCTGTCCACTGGTTTTGGTAGTTCACCACCACCCTCTGTCTTCTGTCCACTATTATTGGTATTTCACCACCACACTCTGCCTTCTGTCCACTGTTTTTGGTAGTTTACCACCACCCTCTACCTTCTGTCCACTGTTTTTGGTAGTTCACCACCACACTCTACCTTCTGTCGACTGTTTTTGTTAGTTCACCACCACACTGTACCTTCTGTCCACTGTTTTTGGTAGTTCACCACCACCCTCTACCTTCTGTTCACTGTTTTTGGTAGTTCACCACCACACTCTACCTTCTGTCCACTGTTTTTGGTAGTTCACCACCACCCTCTACCTTCTGTCCACTGTTTTTGGTAGTTCACCACCACCCTCTGTCTTCTGTCCACTGTTATTGGTACTTCACCACCACACTCTGCCTTCTGTCCACTGTTTTTGGTAGTTCACCACCACCCTCTACCTTCTGTCCACTGTTTTTGGTACTTCACCACCACCCTCTACCTTCTGTCCAGTGTTTTTGGTAGTTCACCACCACACTCTACCTTCTGTCGACTGTCTTTGTTAGTTCACCACCACACTGTACCTTCTGTCCACTGTTTTTGGTAGTTCACCACCACCCATTGCCTTCTGTCCACTGTTTTTGGTAGTTCACCACCACCCTCTGTCTTCTGTCCACTGTTTTTGGTAGATCACCACCACACTCTACCTTCTGTCCACTGTTTTTGGTAGTTCACCACCACCCTCTGCCTTCTGTCCACTGTTTTTGGTAGATCACCACCACACTCTACCTTCTGTCCACTGTTTTTGGTAGTTCACCACCACCCTCTGTCTTCTGTCCACTGTTTTTGGTAGTTCACCACCACCCTCTGCCTTCTGTCCACTGTTTTTGGTAGTTCACCACCACCCTCTACCTTCTGTCCACTGTTTTTGGTACTTCACCACCACACTCTGCCTTCTGTCCACTGTTTTTGGTAGTTCACCACCACCCTCTACCTTCTGTCCAGTGTTTTTGGTAGTTCACCACCACCCTCTACCTTCTGTCCACTGTTTTTGGTAGTTCACCACCACCCTCTACCTTCTGTCCACTGTTTTTGGTAGTTCACCACCACCCTCTACCTTCTGTCCAGTGTTTTTGGTAGTTCACCACCACCCTCTGTCTTCTGTCCACTGTTTTTGGTAGTTCACCACCACCCTCTGCCTTCTGTCCACTGTTTTTGGTAGTTCACCACCACCCTCTACCTTCTGTCCACTGTTTTTGGTAGTTCACCACCACCCTCTACCTTCTGTCCACTGTTTTTGGTACTTCACCACCACCCTCTGTCTTCTGTCCACTGTTTTTGGTAGTTCACCACCACCCTCTACCTTCTGTCCAGTGTTTTTGGTAGTTCACCACCACCCTCTACCTTCTGTCCACTGTTTTTGGTAGTTCACCACCACCCTCTACCTTCTGTCCACTGTTTTTGGTAGTTCACCACCACCCTCTACCTTCTGTCCACTGTTTTTGGTAGTTCACCACCACCCTCTACCTCCTGTCCACTGTTTTTGGTACTTCACCACCACCCTCTGCCTTCTGTCCACTGTTTTTGGTAGTTCACCACCACCCTCTACCTTCTGTCCACTGTTTTTGGTACTTCACCACCACCCTCTGTCTTCTGTCCACTGTTTTTGGTAGTTCACCACCACCCTCTACCTTCTGTCCACTGTTTTTGGTACTTCACCACCACACTCTGCCTTCTGTCCACTGTTTTTGGTAGTTCACCACCACCCTCTACCTTCTGTCCAGTTTTTGGTAGTTCACCACCACCCTCTACCTTCTGTCCACTGGTTTTGGTAGTTCACCACCACCCTCTGTCTTCTGTCCACTGTTATTGGTATTTCACCACCACACTCTGCCTTCTGACCACTGTTTTTAGTAGTTCACCACCACCCTCTACCTTCTGTCCACTGTTTTTGGTAGTTCACCATCACCCTCTGCCTTCTGTCCACTGTTTTTGGTAGTTCACCATCACCCTCTGCCTTCTGTCCACTGTTTTTGGTAGTTCACCACCACCCTCTACCTTCTGTCCACTGTTTTTGGTAGTTCACCATCACCCTCTGCCTTCTGTCCACTGTTTTTGGTAGTTCACCATCACCCTCTGCCTTCTGTCCACTGTTTTTGGTAGTTCACCATCACCCTCTGCCTTCTGTCCACTGTTTTTGGTAGTTCACCACCACCCTCTACCTTCTGTCCACTGTTTTTGGTAGTTCACCATCACCCTCTGCCTTCTGTCCACTGTTTTTGGTAGTTCACCATCACCCTCTGCCTTCTGTCCACTGTTTTTGGTAGTTCACCACCACCCTCTACCTTCTGTCCACTGTTTTTGGTAGTTCACCATCACCCTCTGCCTTCTGTCCACTGTTTTTGGTAGTTCACCATCACCCTCTGCCTTCTGTCCACTGTTTTTGGTAGTTCACCACCACCATCTACCTTCTGTCCAGTGTTTTTGGTAGTTCACCACCACACTCTACCTTCTGTCGACTGTTTTTGTTAGTTCACCACCACACTCTACCTTCTGTCCACTGTTTTTGGTAGTTCACCACCACCCTCTACCTTCTGTCCACTGTTTTTGGTAGTTCACCATCACCCTCTGCCTTCTGTCCACTGTTTTTGGTAGTTCACCACCACCCTCTACCTTCTGTTCAGTGTTTTTGGTAGTTCACCACCACACTCTACCTTCTGTCCACTGTTTTTGGTAGTTCACCACCACCCTCTGCCTTCTGTCCACTGTTTTTGGTAGTTCACCACCACCCTCTACCTTCTGTCCACTGTTTTTGGTACTTCACCACCACACTCTGCCTTCTGTCCACTGTTTTTGGTAGTTCACCACCACCCACTACCTTCTGTCCAGTTTTTGGTAGTTAACCACCACCCTCTACCTTCTGTCCACTGGTTTTGGTAGTTCACCACCACACTCTGTCTTCTGTCCACTGTTATTGGTACTTCACCACCACCCTCTACCTTCTGTCCACTGTTTTTGTTAGTTCACCACCACCCTCTGTCTTCTGTCCACTGTTATTGGTACTTCACCACCACCCTCTACCTTCTGTCCACTGTTTTTGTTAGTTCACCACCACCCTCTGTCTTCTGTCCACTGTTTTTGGTAGTTCACCACCACCCTCTGTCTTCTGTCCACTGTTATTGGTACTTCACCACCACACTCTGCCTTCTGTCCACTGTTTTTGGTAGTTCACCACCACCCTCTACCTTCTGTCCAGTGTTTTTGGTAGTTCACCACCACACTCTACCTTCTGTCCACTGTTTTTGTTAGTTCACCACCACACTGTACCTTCTGTCCACTGTTTTTGGTAGTTCACCACCACCCATTGCCTTCTGTCCACTGTTTTTGGTAGTTCACCACCACCCTCTGCCTTCTGTCCACTGTTTTTGGTAGATCACCACCACACTCTACCTTCTGTCCACTGTTTTTGGTAGTTCACCACCACACTGTACCTTCTGTCCACTGTTTTTGGTAGTTCACCACCACCCTCTGTCTTCTGTCCACTGTTTTTGGTAGTTCACCACCACCCTCTGTCTTCTGTCCACTGTTTTTGGTAGTTCACCACCACCCTCTGCCTTCTGTCCACTGTTTTTGGTAGTTCACCACCACCCTCTACCTTCTGTCCACTGTTTTTGGTACTTCACCACCACACTCTGCCTTCTGTCCAGTTTTTGGTAGTTCACCACCACCCTCTACCTTCTGTCCACTGTTTTTGGTAGTTCACCACCACCCTCTACCTTCTGTCCACTGTTTTTGGTAGTTCACCACCACCCTCTACCTTCTGTCCACTGTTTTTGGTAGTTCACCACCACCCTCTACCTTCTGTCCAGTTTTTGGTACTTCACCACCACCCTCTACCTTCTGTCCACTGTTTTTGGTACTTCACCACCACCCTCTGTCTTCTGTCCACTGTTTTTGGTAGTTCACCACCACCCTCTACCTTCTGTCCACTGTTTTTGGTACTTCACCACCACACTCTGCCTTCTGTCCACTGTTTTTGGTAGTTCACCACCACCCTCTACCTTCTGTCCAGTTTTTGGTAGTTCACCACCACCCTCTACCTTCTGTCCACTGTTTTTGGTAGTTCTCCACCACCCTCTACCTTCTGTCCACTGTTTTTGGTAGTTCACCACCACCCTCTGTCTTCTGTCCACTGTTATTGGTATTTCACCACCACACTCTGCCTTCTGTCCACTGTTTTTGGTAGTTCACCACCACCCTCTACCTTCTGTCCAGTGTTTTTGGTAGTTCACCACCACACTCTACCTTCTGTCCACTGTTTTTGGTAGTTCACCACCACCCTCTACCTTCTGTTCACTGGTTTTGGTAGTTCACCACCACCCTCTACCTTCTGTCCACTGTTTTTGGTAGTTCACCACCACCCTCTGTCTTCTGTCCACTGTTATTGGTATTTCACCACCACACTCTGCCTTCTGTCCACTGTTTTTGGTAGTTCACCACCACCCTCTACCTTCTGTCCAGTGTTTTTGGTAGTTCACCACCACACTCTACCTTCTGTCCACTGTTTTTGGTAGTTCACCACCACCCTCTACCTTCTGTTCACTGTTTTTGGTAGTTCACCACCACCCTCTGTCTTCTGTCCACTGTTTTTGGTAGTTCACCACCACCCTCTGCCTTCTGTCCACTGTTTTTGGTAGTTCACCACCACCCTCTGTCTTCTGTCCACTGTTTTTGGTAGTTCACCATCACCCTCTGCCTTCTGTCCAGTTTTTGGTAGTTCACCACCACCCTCTACCTTCTGTTCACTGTTTTTGGTAGTTCACCACCACCCTCTGTCTTCTGTCCACTGTTTTTGGTAGTTCACCACCACCCTCTGCCTTCTGTCCACTGTTTTTGGTAGTTCACCACCACCCTCTACCTTCTGTCCACTGTTTTTGGTACTTCACCACCACACTCTGCCTTCTGTACACTGTTTTTGGTAGTTCACCACCACCCTCTACCTTCTGTCCAGCTTTTGGTAGTTAACCACCACCCTCTACCTTCTGTCCACTGGTTTTGGTAGTTCACCACCACCCTCTGTCTTCTGTCCACTGTTATTGGTACTTCACCACCACACTCTGCCTTCTGTCCACTGTTTTTGGTAGTTCACCATCACCCTCTGCCTTCTGTCCACTGTTTTTGGTAGTTCACCACCACACTTTACCTTCTGTCCAGTTTTTGGTAGTTCACCACCACCCTCTGCCTTCTGTCCACAGTTTTTGGTAGTTCACCACCACCCTCTGCCTTCTGTACACTGTTTTTGGTAGTTCACCACCACCCTCTGCCTTCTGTACACTGTTTTTGGTAGTTCACCACCACCCTCTACTTTCTGTCCACTGTTTTTGGTAGTTCACCAACACCCTCTGCCTTCTGTCCACTGTTTTTGGTAGTTCACCACCACCCTCTGTCTTCTGTCCACTGTTTTTGGTAGTTGACCACCACCCTCTGCCTTCTGTCCACTGTTTTTGGTAGTTCACCACCACCCTCTGCCTTCTGTACACTGTTTTTGGTAGTTCACCACCACCCTCTACCTTCTGTCCAGTTTTTGGTAGTTTACCACCACACTCTACCTTCTGTCCACTGTTTTTGGTAGTTCACCACCACTCTCTACCTTCTGTCCAGTGTTTTTGGTAGTTCATCACCACCCTCTGCCTTCTGTCCACTGTTTTTGGTAGTTCACCACCACCCTCTGCCTTCTGTCCACTGTTTTTGGTAGTTCACCACCACCCTCTACCTTCTGTCCACTGTTTTTGGTAGTTCACCACCACACTCTACCTTCTGTTCACTGTTTTTGGTAGTTCACCACCACACTCTACCTTCTGTCCACTGTTTTTGGTAGTTCACCACCACACTCTACCTTCTGTCCACTGTTTTTGGTAGTTCACCACCACCCTCTACCTTCTGTCCACTGTTTTTGGTAGTTCACCACCACCTTCTACCTTCTGTCCACTGTTTTTGGTACTTCACCACCACACTCTACCTTCTGTTCACTGTTTTTGGTAGTTCACCACCACCCTCTACCTTCTGTCCACTGTTTTTGGTAGTTCACCACCACACTCTACCTTCTGTCCAGTGTTTTTGGTAGTTCACCACCACACTCTACCTTCTGTCCACTGTTTTTGGTACTTCACCACCACCCTCTACCTTCTGTCCACTGTTTTTGGTAGTTCACCACCACTCTCTACCTTCTGTCCAGTGTTTTTGGTAGTTCATCACCACCCTCTGCCTTCTGTCCACTGTTTTTGGTAGTTCACCACCACCCTCTGCCTTCTGTCCACTGTTTTTGGTAGTTCACCACCACCCTCTACCTTCTGTCCACTGTTTTTGGTAGTTCACCACCACACTCTACCTTCTGTCCACTGTTTTTGGTAGTTCACCACCACACTCTACCTTCTGTTCACTGTTTTTGGTAGTTCACCACCACACTCTACCTTCTGTCCACTGTTTTTGGTAGTTCACCACCACACTCTACCTTCTGTCCACTGTTTTTGGTAGATCACCACCACACTCTACCTTCTGTCCACTGTTTTTGGTAGTTCACCACCACACTCTACCTTCTGTCCACTGTTTTTGGTAGTTCACCACCACACTGTACCTTCTGTCCACTGTTTTTGGTAGTTCACCACCACCCATTGACTGCTGTCCACTGTTTTTGGTAGTTCACCACCACCCTCTGCCTTCTGTCCACTGTTTTTGGTAGTTCACCACCACACTCTACCTTCTGTCCACTGTTTTTGGTAGTTCACCACCACTCTCTGTCTTCTGTCCACTGTTTTTGGTAGTTCACCACCACCCTCTACCTTCTGTCCACTGTTTTTGGTAGTTCACCACCACTCTCTGTCTTCTGTCCACTGTTTTTGGTAGTTCACCACCACCCTCTACCTTCTGTCCACTGTTTTTGGTAGTTCACCACCACTCTCTGTCTTCTGTCCACTGTTTTTGGTAGTTCACCACCACACTCTACCTTCTGTCCACTGTTTTTGGTAGTTCACCACCACTCTCTGTCTTCTGTCCACTGTTTTTGGTAGATCACCACCACACTCTACCTTCTGTCCACTGTTTTTGGTAGTTCACCACCACACTGTACCTTCTGTCCACTGTTTTTGGTAGTTCACCACCACCCATTGACTTCTGTCCACTGTTTTTGGTAGTTCACCACCACCCTCTGCCTTCTGTCCACTGTTTTTGGTAGATCACCACCACACTCTACCTTCTGTCCACTGTTTTTGGTAGTTCACCACCACCCTCTGTCTTCTGTCCACTGTTTTTGGTAGTTCACCACCACCCTCTGCCTTCTGTCCACTGTTTTTGGTAGTTCACCACCACCCTCTACCTTCTGTCCACTGTTTTTGGTAGTTCACCACCACCCTCTACCTTCTGTCCACTGTTTTTGGTACTTCACCACCACACTCTGCCTTCTGTCCACTGTTTTTGGTAGTTCACCACCACCCTCTACCTTCTGTCCACTGTTTTTGGTAGTTCACCACCACCCTCTACCTTCTGTCCACTGTTTTTGGTAGTTCACCACCACCCTCTACCTTCTGTCCACTGTTTTTGGTAGTTCACCACCACCCATTGCCTTCTGTCCACTGTTTTTGGTAGTTCACCACCACCCTCTGCCTTCTGTCCACTGTTTTTGGTAGTTCACCACCACCCTCTGCCTTCTGTCCACTGTTTTTGGTAGTTCACCACCACCATCTACCTTCTGTCCAGTGTTTTTGGTAGTTCACCACCACACTCTACCTTCTGTCGACTGTTTTTGTTAGTTCACCACCACACTCTACCTTCTGTCCACTGTTTTTGGTAGTTCACCACCACCCTCTACCTTCTGTCCACTGTTTTTGGTAGTTCACCATCACCCTCTGCCTTCTGTCCACTGTTTTTGGTAGTTCACCACCACCCTCTACCTTCTGTTCAGTGTTTTTGGTAGTTCACCACCACACTCTACCTTCTGTCCACTGTTTTTGGTAGTTCACCACCACCCTCTGCCTTCTGTCCACTGTTTTTGGTAGTTCACCACCACCCTCTACCTTCTGTCCACTGTTTTTGGTACTTCACCACCACACTCTGCCTTCTGTACACTGTTTTTGGTAGTTCACCACCACCCTCTACCTTCTGTCCAGTTTTTGGTAGTTAACCACCACCCTCTACCTTCTGTCCACTGGTTTTGGTAGTTCACCACCACACTCTGTCTTCTGTCCACTGTTATTGGTACTTCACCACCACCCTCTACCTTCTGTCCACTGTTTTTGTTAGTTCACCACCACCCTCTGTCTTCTGTCCACTGTTATTGGTACTTCACCACCACCCTCTACCTTCTGTCCACTGTTTTTGTTAGTTCACCACCACCCTCTGTCTTCTGTCCACTGTTTTTGGTAGTTCACCACCACCCTCTGTCTTCTGTCCACTGTTATTGGTACTTCACCACCACACTCTGCCTTCTGTCCACTGTTTTTGGTAGTTCACCACCACCCTCTACCTTCTGTCCAGTGTTTTTGGTAGTTCACCACCACACTCTACCTTCTGTCCACTGTTTTTGTTAGTTCACCACCACACTGTACCTTCTGTCCACTGTTTTTGGTAGTTCACCACCACCCATTGCCT
This sequence comes from Eledone cirrhosa, assembly GCA_964016885.1. Lineage (NCBI taxonomy): Eukaryota > Metazoa > Mollusca > Cephalopoda > Octopoda > Eledonidae > Eledone > Eledone cirrhosa. The sequence goes on along the minus strand of OZ024752.1, from coordinate 22,201,853 downwards.
TCTGTCCACTGTTTTTGGTAGTTCACCACCACCCTCTGCCTTCTGTCCACTGTTTTTGGTAGATCACCACCACACTCTACCTTCTGTCCACTGTTTTTGGTAGTTCACCACCACACTGTACCTTCTGTCCACTGTTTTTGGTAGTTCACCACCACCCTCTGTCTTCTGTCCACTGTTTTTGGTAGTTCACCACCACCCTCTGTCTTCTGTCCACTGTTTTTGGTAGTTCACCACCACCCTCTGCCTTCTGTCCACTGTTTTTGGTAGTTCACCACCACCCTCTACCTTCTGTCCACTGTTTTTGGTACTTCACCACCACACTCTGCCTTCTGTCCAGTTTTTGGTAGTTCACCACCACCCTCTACCTTCTGTCCACTGTTTTTGGTAGTTCACCACCACCCTCTACCTTCTGTCCACTGTTTTTGGTAGTTCACCACCACCCTCTACCTTCTGTCCACTGTTTTTGGTAGTTCACCACCACCCTCTACCTTCTGTCCAGTTTTTGGTACTTCACCACCACCCTCTACCTTCTGTCCACTGTTTTTGGTACTTCACCACCACCCTCTGTCTTCTGTCCACTGTTTTTGGTAGTTCACCACCACCCTCTACCTTCTGTCCACTGTTTTTGGTACTTCACCACCACACTCTGCCTTCTGTCCACTGTTTTTGGTAGTTCACCACCACCCTCTACCTTCTGTCCAGTTTTTGGTAGTTCACCACCACCCTCTACCTTCTGTCCACTGGTTTTGGTAGTTCACCACCACCCTCTACCTTCTGTCCACTGTTTTTGGTAGTTCACCACCACCCTCTGTCTTCTGTCCACTGTTATTGGTATTTCACCACCACACTCTGCCTTCTGTCCACTGTTTTTGGTAGTTCACCACCACCCTCTACCTTCTGTCCAGTGTTTTTGGTAGTTCACCACCACACTCTACCTTCTGTCCACTGTTTTTGGTAGTTCACCACCACCCTCTACCTTCTGTTCACTGTTTTTGGTAGTTCACCACCACCCTCTGTCTTCTGTCCACTGTTTTTGGTAGTTCACCACCACCCTCTGCCTTCTGTCCACTGTTTTTGGTAGTTCACCACCACCCTCTGTCTTCTGTCCACTTTTTTTGGTAGTTCACCATCACCCTCTGCCTTCTGTCCAGTTTTTGGTAGTTCACCACCACCCTCTACCTTCTGTTCACTGTTTTTGGTAGTTCACCACCACCCTCTGTCTTCTGTCCACTGTTTTTGGTAGTTCACCACCACCCTCTGCCTTCTGTCCACTGTTTTTGGTAGTTCACCACCACCCTCTACCTTCTGTCCACTGTTTTTGGTACTTCACCACCACACTCTGCCTTCTGTACACTGTTTTTGGTAGTTCACCACCACCCTCTACCTTCTGTCCAGCTTTTGGTAGTTAACCACCACCCTCTACCTTCTGTCCACTGGTTTTGGTAGTTCACCACCACCCTCTGTCTTCTGTCCACTGTTATTGGTACTTCACCACCACACTCTGCCTTCTGTCCACTGTTTTTGGTAGTTCACCATCACCCTCTGCCTTCTGTCCAGTGTTTTTGGTAGTTCACCACCACACTTTACCTTCTGTCCAGTTTTTGGTAGTTCACCACCACCCTCTGCCTTCTGTCCACAGTTTTTGGTAGTTCACCACCACCCTCTGCCTTCTGTACACTGTTTTTGGTAGTTCACCACCACCCTCTGCCTTCTGTACACTGTTTTTGGTAGTTCACCACCACCCTCTACTTTCTGTCCACTGTTTTTGGTAGTTCACCAACACCCTCTGCCTTCTGTCCACTGTTTTTGGTAGTTCACCACCACCCTCTGTCTTCTGTCCACTGTTTTTGGTAGTTGACCACCACCCTCTGCCTTCTGTCCACTGTTTTTGGTAGTTCACCACCACCCTCTGCCTTCTGTACACTGTTTTTGGTAGTTCACCACCACCCTCTACCTTCTGTCCAGTTTTTGGTAGTTTACCACCACACTCTACCTTCTGTCCACTGTTTTTGGTAGTTCACCACCACTCTCTACCTTCTGTCCAGTGTTTTTGGTAGTTCATCACCACCCTCTGCCTTCTGTCCACTGTTTTTGGTAGTTCACCACCACCCTCTGCCTTCTGTCCACTGTTTTTGGTAGTTCACCACCACCCTCTACCTTCTGTCCACTGTTTTTGGTAGTTCACCACCACACTCTACCTTCTGTTCACTGTTTTTGGTAGTTCACCACCACACTCTACCTTCTGTCCACTGTTTTTGGTAGTTCACCACCACACTCTACCTTCTGTCCACTGTTTTTGGTAGTTCACCACCACCCTCTACCTTCTGTCCACTGTTTTTGGTAGTTCACCACCACCTTCTACCTTCTGTCCACTGTTTTTGGTACTTCACCACCACACTCTACCTTCTGTTCACTGTTTTTGGTAGTTCACCACCACCCTCTACCTTCTGTCCACTGTTTTTGGTAGTTCACCACCACACTCTACCTTCTGTTCACTGTTTTTGGTAGTTCACCACCACTCTCTACCTTCTGTCCAGTGTTTTTGGTAGTTCATCACCACCCTCTGCCTTCTGTCCACTGTTTTTGGTAGTTCACCACCACCCTCTGCCTTCTGTCCACTGTTTTTGGTAGTTCACCACCACCCTCTACCTTCTGTCCACTGTTTTTGGTAGTTCACCACCACACTCTACCTTCTGTCCACTGTTTTTGGTAGTTCACCACCACACTCTACCTTCTGTTCACTGTTTTTGGTAGTTCACCACCACACTCTACCTTCTGTCCACTGTTTTTGGTAGTTCACCACCACACTCTACCTTCTGTCCACTGTTTTTGGTAGATCACCACCACACTCTACCTTCTGTCCACTGTTTTTGGTAGATCACCACCACACTCTACCTTCTGTCCACTGTTTTTGGTAGTTCACCACCACACTGTACCTTCTGTCCACTGTTTTTGGTAGTTCACCACCACCCTCTGTCTTCTGTCCACTGTTTTTGGTACTTCACCACCACACTCTACCTTCTGTTCACTGTTTTTGGTAGTTCACCACCACCCTCTACCTTCTGTCCACTGTTTTTGGTAGTTCACCACCACACTCTACCTTCTGTTCACTGTTTTTGGTACTTCACCACCACACTCTGCCTTCTGTCCAGTTTTTGGTAGTTCACCACCACCCTCTACCTTCTGTCCACTGTTTTTGGTAGTTCACCACCACCCTCTACCTTCTGTCCACTGTTTTTGGTAGTTCACCACCACCCTCTACCTTCTGTCCACTGTTTTTGGTAGTTCACCACCACCCTCTACCTTCTGTCCAGTTTTTGGTACTTCACCACCACCCTCTACCTTCTGTCCACTGTTTTTGGTACTTCACCACCACCCTCTGTCTTCTGTCCACTGTTTTTGGTAGTTCACCACCACCCTCTACCTTCTGTCCACTGTTTTTGGTACTTCACCACCACACTCTGCCTTCTGTCCACTGTTTTTGGTAGTTCACCACCACCCTCTACCTTCTGTCCAGTTTTTGGTAGTTCACCACCACCCTCTACCTTCTGTCCACTGGTTTTGGTAGTTCACCACCACCCTCTACCTTCTGTCCACTGTTTTTGGTAGTTCACCACCACCCTCTGTCTTCTGTCCACTGTTATTGGTATTTCACCACCACACTCTGCCTTCTGTCCACTGTTTTTGGTAGTTCACCACCACCCTCTACCTTCTGTCCACTGTTTTTGGTAGTTCACCACCACCCTCTACCTTCTGTTCACTGTTTTTGGTAGTTCACCACCACCCTCTACCTTCTGTCCAGTGTTTTTGGTAGTTCACCACCACACTCTACCTTCTGTCCACTGTTTTTGGTAGTTCACCACCACCCTCTACCTTCTGTTCACTGTTTTTGGTAGTTCACCACCACCCTCTGTCTTCTGTCCACTGTTTTTGGTAGTTCACCACCACCCTCTGCCTTCTGTCCACTGTTTTTGGTAGTTCACCACCACCCTCTGTCTTCTGTCCACTGTTTTTGGTAGTTCACCATCACCCTCTGCCTTCTGTCCAGTTTTTGGTAGTTCACCACCACCCTCTACCTTCTGTTCACTGTTTTTGGTAGTTCACCACCACCCTCTGTCTTCTGTCCACTGTTTTTGGTAGTTCACCACCACCCTCTGCCTTCTGTCCACTGTTTTTGGTAGTTCACCACCACCCTCTACCTTCTGTCCACTGTTTTTGGTACTTCACCACCACACTCTGCCTTCTGTACACTGTTTTTGGTAGTTCACCACCACCCTCTACCTTCTGTCCAGCTTTTGGTAGTTAACCACCACCCTCTACCTTCTGTCCACTGGTTTTGGTAGTTCACCACCACCCTCTGTCTTCTGTCCACTGTTATTGGTACTTCACCACCACACTCTGCCTTCTGTCCACTGTTTTTGGTAGTTCACCATCACCCTCTGCCTTCTGTCCAGTGTTTTTGGTAGTTCACCACCACACTTTACCTTCTGTCCAGTTTTTGGTAGTTCACCACCACCCTCTGCCTTCTGTCCACAGTTTTTGGTAGTTCACCACCACCCTCTGCCTTCTGTACACTGTTTTTGGTAGTTCACCACCACCCTCTGCCTTCTGTACACTGTTTTTGGTAGTTCACCACCACCCTCTACTTTCTGTCCACTGTTTTTGGTAGTTCACCAACACCCTCTGCCTTCTGTCCACTGTTTTTGGTAGTTCACCACCACCCTCTGTCTTCTGTCCACTGTTTTTGGTAGTTGACCACCACCCTCTGCCTTCTGTCCACTGTTTTTGGTAGTTCACCACCACCCTCTGCCTTCTGTACACTGTTTTTGGTAGTTCACCACCACCCTCTACCTTCTGTCCAGTTTTTGGTAGTTTACCACCACACTCTACCTTCTGTCCACTGTTTTTGGTAGTTCACCACCACTCTCTACCTTCTGTCCAGTGTTTTTGGTAGTTCATCACCACCCTCTGCCTTCTGTCCACTGTTTTTGGTAGTTCACCACCACCCTCTGCCTTCTGTCCACTGTTTTTGGTAGTTCACCACCACCCTCTACCTTCTGTCCACTGTTTTTGGTAGTTCACCACCACACTCTACCTTCTGTTCACTGTTTTTGGTAGTTCACCACCACACTCTACCTTCTGTCCACTGTTTTTGGTAGTTCACCACCACACTCTACCTTCTGTCCACTGTTTTTGGTAGTTCACCACCACCCTCTACCTTCTGTCCACTGTTTTTGGTAGTTCACCACCACCTTCTACCTTCTGTCCACTGTTTTTGGTACTTCACCACCACACTCTACCTTCTGTTCACTGTTTTTGGTAGTTCACCACCACCCTCTACCTTCTGTCCACTGTTTTTGGTAGTTCACCACCACACTCTACCTTCTGTTCACTGTTTTTGGTAGTTCACCACCACTCTCTACCTTCTGTCCAGTGTTTTTGGTAGTTCATCACCACCCTCTGCCTTCTGTCCACTGTTTTTGGTAGTTCACCACCACCCTCTGCCTTCTGTCCACTGTTTTTGGTAGTTCACCACCACCCTCTACCTTCTGTCCACTGTTTTTGGTAGTTCACCACCACACTCTACCTTCTGTCCACTGTTTTTGGTAGTTCACCACCACACTCTACCTTCTGTTCACTGTTTTTGGTAGTTCACCACCACACTCTACCTTCTGTCCACTGTTTTTGGTAGTTCACCACCACACTCTACCTTCTGTCCACTGTTTTTGGTAGATCACCACCACACTCTACCTTCTGTCCACTGTTTTTGGTAGTTCACCACCACACTCTACCTTCTGTCCACTGTTTTTGGTAGTTCACCACCACACTGTACCTTCTGTCCACTGTTTTTGGTAGTTCACCACCACCCATTGACTTCTGTCCACTGTTTTTGGTAGTTCACCACCACCCTCTGCCTTCTGTCCACTGTTTTTGGTAGATCACCACCACACTCTACCTTCTGTCCACTGTTTTTGGTAGTTCACCACCACCCTCTGTCTTCTGTCCACTGTTTTTGGTAGTTCACCACCACCCTCTGCCTTCTGTCCACTGTTTTTGGTAGTTCACCACCACCCTCTACCTTCTGTCCACTGTTTTTGGTAGTTCACCACCACCCTCTACCTTCTGTCCACTGTTTTTGGTACTTCACCACCACACTCTACCTTCTGTCCACTGTTTTTGGTAGTTCACCACCACACTGTACCTTCTGTCCACTGTTTTTGGTAGTTCACCACCACCCATTGACTTCTGTCCACTGTTTTTGGTAGTTCACCACCACCCTCTGCCTTCTGTCCACTGTTTTTGGTAGATCACCACCACACTCTACCTTCTGTCCACTGTTTTTGGTAGTTCACCACCACCCTCTGTCTTCTGTCCACTGTTTTTGGTAGTTCACCACCACCCTCTGCCTTCTGTCCACTGTTTTTGGTAGTTCACCACCACCCTCTACCTTCTGTCCACTGTTTTTGGTAGTTCACCACCACCCTCTACCTTCTGTCCACTGTTTTTGGTACTTCACCACCACACTCTGCCTTCTGTCCACTGTTTTTGGTAGTTCACCACCACCCTCTACCTTCTGTCCACTGTTTTTGGTAGTTCACCACCACCCTCTACCTTCTGTCCACTGTTTTTGGTACTTCACCACCACCCTCTACCTTCTGTCCACTGTTTTTGGTACTTCACCACCACACTCTGCCTTCTGTCCACTGTTTTTGGTAGTTCACCACCACACTCTACCTTCTGTCCACTGTTTTTGGTACTTCACCACCACACTCTGCCTTCTGTCCACTGTTTTTGGTAGTTCACCACCACCCTCTACCTTCTGTCCACTGTTTTTGGTACTTCACCACCACACTCTGCCTTCTGTCCACTGTTTTTGGTAGTTCACCACCACCCTCTACCTTCTGTCCAGTTTTTGGTAGTTCACCACCACCCTCTACCTTCTGTCCACTGGTTTTGGTAGTTCACCACCACCCTCTACCTTCTGTCCACTGTTTTTGGTAGTTCACCACCACCCTCTACCTTCTGTCCACTGTTTTTGGTAGTTCACCACCACCCATTGCCTTCTGTCCACTGTTTTTGGTAGTTCACCACCACCCTCTGCCTTCTGTCCACTGTTTTTGGTAGTTCACCACCACCCTCTGCCTTCTGTCCACTGTTTTTGGTAGTTCACCACCACCCTCTGTCTTCTGTCCACTTTTTTTGGTAGTTCACCACCACCCTCTACCTTCTGTCCACTGTTTTTGGTACTTCACCACCACACTCTGCCTTCTGTCCACTGTTTTTGGTAGTTCACCACCACCCTCTACCTTCTGTCCAGTTTTTGGTAGTTCACCACCACCCTCTACCTTCTGTCCACTGTTTTTGGTAGTTCACCACCACCCTCTACCTTCTGTCCACTGTTTTTGGTAGTTCACCACCACCCTCTGCCTTCTGTCCACTGTTTTTGGTAGTTCACCACCACCCTCTGTCTTCTGTCCACTTTTTTTGGTAGTTCACCACCACCCTCTACCTTCTGTCCACTGTTTTTGGTACTTCACCACCACACTCTGCCTTCTGTCCAGTTTTTGGTAGTTCACCACCACCCTCTACCTTCTGTCCACTGTTTTTGGTAGTTCACCACCACCCTCTACCTTCTGTCCACTGTTTTTGGTACTTCACCACCACCCTCTGTCTTCTGTCCACTGTTTTTGGTAGTTCACCACCACCCTCTACCTTCTGTCCACTGTTTTTGGTACTTCACCACCACACTCTGCCTTCTGTCCACTGTTTTTGGTAGTTCACCACCACCCTCTACCTTCTGTCCAGTTTTTGGTAGTTCACCACCACCCTCTACCTTCTGTCCACTGTTTTTGGTAGTTCACCATCACCCTCTGCCTTCTGTCCACTGTTTTTGGTAGTTCACCACCACCCTCTACCTTCTGTCCACTGTTTTTGGTAGTTCACCATCACCCTCTGCCTTCTGTCCACTGTTTTTGGTAGTTCACCATCACCCTCTGCCTTCTGTCCACTGTTTTTGGTAGTTCACCACCACCATCTACCTTCTGTCCAGTGTTTTTGGTAGTTCACCACCACACTCTACCTTCTGTCGACTGTTTTTGTTAGTTCACCACCACACTCTACCTTCTGTCCACTGTTTTTGGTAGTTCACCACCACCCTCTACCTTCTGTCCACTGTTTTTGGTAGTTCACCATCACCCTCTGCCTTCTGTCCACTGTTTTTGGTAGTTCACCACCACCCTCTACCTTCTGTTCAGTGTTTTTGGTAGTTCACCACCACACTCTACCTTCTGTCCACTGTTTTTGGTAGTTCACCACCACCCTCTGCCTTCTGTCCACTGTTTTTGGTAGTTCACCACCACCCTCTACCTTCTGTCCACTGTTTTTGGTACTTCACCACCACACTCTGCCTTCTGTACACTGTTTTTGGTAGTTCACCACCACCCTCTACCTTCTGTCCAGTTTTTGGTAGTTAACCACCACCCTCTACCTTCTGTCCACTGGTTTTGGTAGTTCACCACCACACTCTGTCTTCTGTCCACTGTTATTGGTACTTCACCACCACCCTCTACCTTCTGTCCACTGTTTTTGTTAGTTCACCACCACCCTCTGTCTTCTGTCCACTGTTATTGGTACTTCACCACCACCCTCTACCTTCTGTCCACTGTTTTTGTTAGTTCACCACCACCCTCTGTCTTCTGTCCACTGTTTTTGGTAGTTCACCACCACCCTCTGTCTTCTGTCCACTGTTATTGGTACTTCACCACCACACTCTGCCTTCTGTCCACTGTTTTTGGTAGTTCACCACCACCCTCTACCTTCTGTCCACTGTTTTTGGTACTTCACCACCACCCTCTACCTTCTGTCCAGTGTTTTTGGTAGTTCACCACCACACTCTACCTTCTGTCCACTGTTTTTGTTAGTTCACCACCACACTGTACCTTCTGTCCACTGTTTTTGGTAGTTCACCACCACCCATTGCCTTCTGTCCACTGTTTTTGGTAGTTCACCACCACCCTCTGCCTTCTGTCCACTGTTTTTGGTAGATCACCACCACACTCTACCTTCTGTCCACTGTTTTTGGTAGTTCACCACCACACTGTACCTTCTGTCCACTGTTTTTGGTAGTTCACCACCACCCTCTGTCTTCTGTCCACTGTTTTTGGTAGTTCACCACCACCCTCTGTCTTCTGTCCACTGTTTTTGGTAGTTCACCACCACCCTCTGCCTTCTGTCCACTGTTTTTGGTAGTTCACCACCACCCTCTACCTTCTGTCCACTGTTTTTGGTACTTCACCACCACACTCTGCCTTCTGTCCAGTTTTTGGTAGTTCACCACCACCCTCTACCTTCTGTCCACTGTTTTTGGTAGTTCACCACCACCCTCTACCTTCTGTCCACTGTTTTTGGTAGTTCACCACCACCCTCTACCTTCTGTCCACTGTTTTTGGTAGTTCACCACCACCCTCTACCTTCTGTCCAGTTTTTGGTACTTCACCACCACCCTCTACCTTCTGTCCACTGTTTTTGGTACTTCACCACCACCCTCTGTCTTCTGTCCACTGTTTTTGGTAGTTCACCACCACCCTCTACCTTCTGTCCACTGTTTTTGGTACTTCACCACCACACTCTGCCTTCTGTCCACTGTTTTTGGTAGTTCACCACCACCCTCTACCTTCTGTCCAGTTTTTGGTAGTTCACCACCACCCTCTACCTTCTGTCCACTGGTTTTGGTAGTTCACCACCACCCTCTACCTTCTGTCCACTGTTTTTGGTAGTTCACCACCACCCTCTGTCTTCTGTCCACTGTTATTGGTATTTCACCACCACACTCTGCCTTCTGTCCACTGTTTTTGGTAGTTCACCACCACCCTCTACCTTCTGTCCAGTGTTTTTGGTAGTTCACCACCACACTCTACCTTCTGTCCACTGTTTTTGGTAGTTCACCACCACCCTCTACCTTCTGTTCACTGTTTTTGGTAGTTCACCACCACCCTCTGTCTTCTGTCCACTGTTTTTGGTAGTTCACCACCACCCTCTGCCTTCTGTCCACTGTTTTTGGTAGTTCACCACCACCCTCTGTCTTCTGTCCACTGTTTTTGGTAGTTCACCATCACCCTCTGCCTTCTGTCCAGTTTTTGGTAGTTCACCACCACCCTCTACCTTCTGTTCACTGTTTTTGGTAGTTCACCACCACCCTCTGTCTTCTGTCCACTGTTTTTGGTAGTTCACCACCACCCTCTGCCTTCTGTCCACTGTTTTTGGTAGTTCACCACCACCCTCTACCTTCTGTCCACTGTTTTTGGTACTTCACCACCACACTCTGCCTTCTGTACACTGTTTTTGGTAGTTCACCACCACCCTCTACCTTCTGTCCAGCTTTTGGTAGTTAACCACCACCCTCTACCTTCTGTCCACTGGTTTTGGTAGTTCACCACCACCCTCTGTCTTCTGTCCACTGTTATTGGTACTTCACCACCACACTCTGCCTTCTGTCCAGTTTTTGGTAGTTCACCATCACCCTCTGCCTTCTGTCCACTGTTTTTGGTAGTTCACCACCACACTTTACCTTCTGTCCACAGTTTTTGGTAGTTCACCACCACCCTCTGCCTTCTGTCCACAGTTTTTGGTAGTTCACCACCACCCTCTGCCTTCTGTACACTGTTTTTGGTAGTTCACCACCACCCTCTGCCTTCTGTACACTGTTTTTGGTAGTTCACCACCACCCTCTACTTTCTGTCCACTGTTTTTGGTAGTTCACCAACACCCTCTGCCTTCTGTCCACTGTTTTTGGTAGTTCACCACCACCCTCTGTCTTCTGTCCACTGTTTTTGGTAGTTGACCACCACCCTCTGCCTTCTGTCCACTGTTTTTGGTAGTTCACCACCACCCTCTGCCTTCTGTACACTGTTTTTGGTAGTTCACCACCACCCTCTACCTTCTGTCCAGTTTTTGGTAGTTCACCACCACCCTCTGCCTTCTGTCCACTGTTTTTGGTAGTTCACCACCACACTCTACCTTCTGTCCACTGTTTTTGGTAGTTCACCACCACTCTCTACCTTCTGTCCAGTGTTTTTGGTAGTTCATCACCACCCTCTGCCTTCTGTCCACTGTTTTTGGTAGTTCACCACCACCCTCTGCCTTCTGTCCACTGTTTTTGGTAGTTCACCACCACCCTCTACCTTCTGTCCACTGTTTTTGGTAGTTCACCACCACACTCTACCTTCTGTTCACTGTTTTTGGTAGTTCACCACCACACTCTACCTTCTGTCCACTGTTTTTGGTAGTTCACCACCACACTCTACCTTCTGTCCACTGTTTTTGGTAGTTCACCACCACCCTCTACCTTCTGTCCACTGTTTTTGGTAGTTCACCACCACCTTCTACCTTCTGTCCACTGTTTTTGGTACTTCACCACCACACTCTACCTTCTGTTCACTGTTTTTGGTAGTTCACCACCACCCTCTACCTTCTGTCCACTGTTTTTGGTAGTTCACCACCACACTCTACCTTCTGTTCACTGTTTTTGGTAGTTCACCACCACTCTCTACCTTCTGTCCAGTGTTTTTGGTAGTTCATCACCACCCTCTGCCTTCTGTCCACTGTTTTTGGTAGTTCACCACCACCCTCTGCCTTCTGTCCACTGTTTTTGGTAGTTCACCACCACCCTCTACCTTCTGTCCACTGTTTTTGGTAGTTCACCACCACACTCTACCTTCTGTCCACTGTTTTTGGTAGTTCACCACCACACTCTACCTTCTGTCCACTGTTTTTGGTACTTCACCACCACACTCTACCTTCTGTCCACTGTTTTTGGTAGTTCACCACCACCCTCTACCTTCTGTCCACTGTTTTTGGTAGTTCACCACCACACTCTACCTTCTGTTCACTGTTTTTGGTAGTTCACCACCACTCTCTACCTTCTGTCCAGTGTTTTTGGTAGTTCATCACCACCCTCTGCCTTCTGTCCACTGTTTTTGGTACTTCACCACCACACTCTGCCTTCTGTCCACTGTTTTTGGTAGTTCACCACCACACTCTACCTTCTGTCCACTGTTTTTGGTACTTCACCACCACACTCTGCCTTCTGTCCACTGTTTTTGGTAGTTCACCACCACACTCTACCTTCTGTCCACTGTTTTTGGTAGTTCACCACCACACTCTACCTTCTGTCCACTGTTTTTGGTACTTCACCACCACCCTCTACCTTCTGTCCACTGTTTTTGGTACTTCACCACCACACTCTGCCTTCTGTCCACTGTTTTTGGTAGTTCACCACCACACTCTACCTTCTGTCCACTGTTTTTGGTACTTCACCACCACCCTCTACCTTCTGTCCACTGTTTTTGGTACTTCACCACCACACTCTGCCTTCTGTCCACTGTTTTTGGTAGTTCACCACCACACTCTACCTTCTGTCCACTGTTTTTGGTAGTTCACCACCACACTCTACCTTCTGTCCACTGTTTTTGGTACTTCACCACCACCCTCTACCTTCTGTCCACTGTTTTTGGTACTTCACCACCACACTCTGCCTTCTGTCCACTGTTTTTGGTAGTTCACCACCACCCTCTACCTTCTGTCCAGTTTTTGGTAGTTCACCACCACCCTCTACCTTCTGTCCACTGTTTTTGGTAGTTCACCACCACCCTCTACCTTCTGTCCACTGTTTTTGGTAGTTCACCACCACCCATTGCCTTCTGTCCACTGTTTTTGGTAGTTCACCACCACCCTCTGCCTTCTGTCCACTGTTTTTGGTAGTTCACCACCACCCTCTGCCTTCTGTCCACTGTTTTTGGTAGTTCACCACCACCCTCTGTCTTCTGTCCACTTTTTTTGGTAGTTCACCACCACCCTCTACCTTCTGTCCACTGTTTTTGGTACTTCACCACCACACTCTGCCTTCTGTCCACTGTTTTTGGTAGTTCACCACCACCCTCTACCTTCTGTCCAGTTTTTGGTAGTTCACCACCACCCTCTACCTTCTGTCCACTGTTTTTGGTAGTTCACCACCACCCTCTACCTTCTGTCCACTGTTTTTGGTAGTTCACCACCACCCTCTGCCTTCTGTCCACTGTTTTTGGTAGTTCACCACCACCCTCTGTCTTCTGTCCACTTTTTTTGGTAGTTCACCACCACCCTCTACCTTCTGTCCACTGTTTTTGGTACTTCACCACCACACTCTGCCTTCTGTCCAGTTTTTGGTAGTTCACCACCACCCTCTACCTTCTGTCCACTGTTTTTGGTAGTTCACCACCACCCTCTACCTTCTGTCCACTGTTTTTGGTACTTCACCACCACCCTCTGTCTTCTGTCCACTGTTTTTGGTAGTTCACCACCACCCTCTACCTTCTGTCCACTGTTTTTGGTACTTCACCACCACACTCTGCCTTCTGTCCACTGTTTTTGGTAGTTCACCACCACCCTCTACCTTCTGTCCAGTTTTTGGTAGTTCACCACCACCCTCTACCTTCTGTCCACTGTTTTTGGTAGTTCACCATCACCCTCTGCCTTCTGTCCACTGTTTTTGGTAGTTCACCACCACCCTCTACCTTCTGTCCACTGTTTTTGGTAGTTCACCATCACCCTCTGCCTTCTGTCCACTGTTTTTGGTAGTTCACCATCACCCTCTGCCTTCTGTCCACTGTTTTTGGTAGTTCACCACCACCATCTACCTTCTGTCCAGTGTTTTTGGTAGTTCACCACCACACTCTACCTTCTGTCGACTGTTTTTGTTAGTTCACCACCACACTCTACCTTCTGTCCACTGTTTTTGGTAGTTCACCACCACCCTCTACCTTCTGTCCACTGTTTTTGGTAGTTCACCATCACCCTCTGCCTTCTGTCCACTGTTTTTGGTAGTTCACCACCACCCTCTACCTTCTGTTCAGTGTTTTTGGTAGTTCACCACCACACTCTACCTTCTGTCCACTGTTTTTGGTAGTTCACCACCACCCTCTGCCTTCTGTCCACTGTTTTTGGTAGTTCACCACCACCCTCTACCTTCTGTCCACTGTTTTTGGTACTTCACCACCACACTCTGCCTTCTGTACACTGTTTTTGGTAGTTCACCACCACCCTCTACCTTCTGTCCAGTTTTTGGTAGTTAACCACCACCCTCTACCTTCTGTCCACTGGTTTTGGTAGTTCACCACCACACTCTGTCTTCTGTCCACTGTTATTGGTACTTCACCACCACCCTCTACCTTCTGTCCACTGTTTTTGTTAGTTCACCACCACCCTCTGTCTTCTGTCCACTGTTATTGGTACTTCACCACCACCCTCTACCTTCTGTCCACTGTTTTTGTTAGTTCACCACCACCCTCTGTCTTCTGTCCACTGTTTTTGGTAGTTCACCACCACCCTCTGTCTTCTGTCCACTGTTATTGGTACTTCACCACCACACTCTGCCTTCTGTCCACTGTTTTTGGTAGTTCACCACCACCCTCTACCTTCTGTCCAGTGTTTTTGGTAGTTCACCACCACACTCTACCTTCTGTCCACTGTTTTTGTTAGTTCACCACCACACTGTACCTTCTGTCCACTGTTTTTGGTAGTTCACCACCACCCATTGCCTTCTGTCCACTGTTTTTGGTAGTTCACCACCACCCTCTGCCTTCTGTCCACTGTTTTTGGTAGATCACCACCACACTCTACCTTCTGTCCACTGTTTTTGGTAGTTCACCACCACACTGTACCTTCTGTCCACTGTTTTTGGTAGTTCACCACCACCCTCTGTCTTCTGTCCACTGTTTTTGGTAGTTCACCACCACCCTCTGTCTTCTGTCCACTGTTTTTGGTAGTTCACCACCACCCTCTGCCTTCTGTCCACTGTTTTTGGTAGTTCACCACCACCCTCTACCTTCTGTCCACTGTTTTTGGTACTTCACCACCACACTCTGCCTTCTGTCCAGTTTTTGGTAGTTCACCACCACCCTCTACCTTCTGTCCACTGTTTTTGGTAGTTCACCACCACCCTCTACCTTCTGTCCACTGTTTTTGGTAGTTCACCACCACCCTCTACCTTCTGTCCACTGTTTTTGGTAGTTCACCACCACCCTCTACCTTCTGTCCAGTTTTTGGTACTTCACCACCACCCTCTACCTTCTGTCCACTGTTTTTGGTACTTCACCACCACTCTCTGTCTTCTGTACACTGTTTTTGGTAGTTCACCACCACCCTCTACCTTCTGTCCACTGTTTTGGTACTTCACCACCACACTCTGCCTTCTGTCCACTGTTTTTGGTAGTTCACCACCACCCTCTACCTTCTGTCCAGTTTTTGGTAGTTCACCACCACCCTCTACCTTCTGTCCACTGGTTTTGGTAGTTCACCACCACCCTCTACCTTCTGTCCACTGTTTTTGGTAGTTCACCACCACCCTCTGTCTTCTGTCCACTGTTATTGGTATTTCACCACCACACTCTGCCTTCTGTCCACTGTTTTTGGTAGTTCACCACCACCCTCTACCTTCTGTCCAGTGTTTTTGGTAGTTCACCACCACACTCTACCTTCTGTCCACTGTTTTTGGTAGTTCACCACCACCCTCTACCTTCTGTTCACTGTTTTTGGTAGTTCACCACCACCCTCTGTCTTCTGTCCACTGTTTTTGGTAGTTCACCACCACCCTCTGCCTTCTGTCCACTGTTTTTGGTAGTTCACCACCACCCTCTGTCTTCTGTCCACTGTTTTTGGTAGTTCACCATCACCCTCTGCCTTCTGTCCAGTTTTTGGTAGTTCACCACCACCCTCTACCTTCTGTTCACTGTTTTTGGTAGTTCACCACCACCCTCTGTCTTCTGTCCACTGTTTTTGGTAGTTCACCACCACCCTCTGCCTTCTGTCCACTGTTTTTGGTAGTTCACCACCACCCTCTACCTTCTGTCCACTGTTTTTGGTACTTCACCACCACACTCTGCCTTCTGTACACTGTTTTTGGTAGTTCACCACCACCCTCTACCTTCTGTCCAGCTTTTGGTAGTTAACCACCACCCTCTACCTTCTGTCCACTGGTTTTGGTAGTTCACCACCACCCTCTGTCTTCTGTCCACTGTTATTGGTACTTCACCACCACACTCTGCCTTCTGTCCAGTTTTTGGTAGTTCACCATCACCCTCTGCCTTCTGTCCACTGTTTTTGGTAGTTCACCACCACACTTTACCTTCTGTCCACAGTTTTTGGTAGTTCACCACCACCCTCTGCCTTCTGTCCACAGTTTTTGGTAGTTCACCACCACCCTCTGCCTTCTGTACACTGTTTTTGGTAGTTCACCACCACCCTCTGCCTTCTGTACACTGTTTTTGGTAGTTCACCACCACCCTCTACTTTCTGTCCACTGTTTTTGGTAGTTCACCAACACCCTCTGCCTTCTGTCCACTGTTTTTGGTAGTTCACCACCACCCTCTGTCTTCTGTCCACTGTTTTTGGTAGTTGACCACCACCCTCTGCCTTCTGTCCACTGTTTTTGGTAGTTCACCACCACCCTCTGCCTTCTGTACACTGTTTTTGGTAGTTCACCACCACCCTCTACCTTCTGTCCAGTTTTTGGTAGTTTACCACCACACTCTACCTTCTGTCCACTGTTTTTGGTAGTTCACCACCACTCTCTACCTTCTGTCCAGTGTTTTTGGTAGTTCATCACCACCCTCTGCCTTCTGTCCACTGTTTTTGGTAGTTCACCACCACCCTCTGCCTTCTGTCCACTGTTTTTGGTAGTTCACCACCACCCTCTACCTTCTGTCCACTGTTTTTGGTAGTTCACCACCACACTCTACCTTCTGTTCACTGTTTTTGGTAGTTCACCACCACACTCTACCTTCTGTCCACTGTTTTTGGTAGTTCACCACCACACTCTACCTTCTGTCCACTGTTTTTGGTAGTTCACCACCACCCTCTACCTTCTGTCCACTGTTTTTGGTAGTTCACCACCACCTTCTACCTTCTGTCCACTGTTTTTGGTACTTCACCACCACACTCTACCTTCTGTTCACTGTTTTTGGTAGTTCACCACCACCCTCTACCTTCTGTCCACTGTTTTTGGTAGTTCACCACCACACTCTACCTTCTGTTCACTGTTTTTGGTAGTTCACCACCACTCTCTACCTTCTGTCCAGTGTTTTTGGTAGTTCATCACCACCCTCTGCCTTCTGTCCACTGTTTTTGGTAGTTCACCACCACCCTCTGCCTTCTGTCCACTGTTTTTGGTAGTTCACCACCACCCTCTACCTTCTGTCCACTGTTTTTGGTAGTTCACCACCACACTCTACCTTCTGTCCACTGTTTTTGGTAGTTCACCACCACACTCTACCTTCTGTTCACTGTTTTTGGTAGTTCACCACCACACTCTACCTTCTGTCCACTGTTTTTGGTAGTTCACCACCACACTCTACCTTCTGTCCACTGTTTTTGGTAGATCACCACCACACTCTACCTTCTGTCCACTGTTTTTGGTAGTTCACCACCACACTCTACCTTCTGTCCACTGTTTTTGGTAGTTCACCACCACACTGTACCTTCTGTCCACTGTTTTTGGTAGTTCACCACCACCCATTGCCTTCTGTCCACTGTTTTTGGTAGTTCACCACCACCCTCTGCCTTCTGTCCACTGTTTTTGGTAGTTCACCACCACACTCTACCTTCTGTCCACTGTTTTTGGTAGTTCACCACCACTCTCTGTCTTCTGTCCACTGTTTTTGGTAGTTCACCACCACCCTCTGCCTTCTGTCCACTGTTTTTGGTAGATCACCACCACACTCTACCTTCTGTCCACTGTTTTTGGTAGTTCACCACCACCCTCTGTCTTCTGTCCACTGTTTTTGGTAGTTCACCACCACCCTCTGCCTTCTGTCCACTGTTTTTGGTAGTTCACCACCACCCTCTACCTTCTGTCCACTGTTTTTGGTAGTTCACCACCACCCTCTACCTTCTGTCCACTGTTTTTGGTACTTCACCACCACACTCTGCCTTCTGTCCACTGTTTTTGGTAGTTCACCACCACCCTCTACCTTCTGTCCACTGTTTTTGGTAGTTCACCACCACCCTCTACCTTCTGTCCACTGTTTTTGGTAGTTCACCACCACCCTCTACCTTCTGTCCACTGTTTTTGGTAGTTCACCACCACCCATTGCCTTCTGTCCACTGTTTTTGGTAGTTCACCACCACCCTCTGCCTTCTGTCCACTGTTTTTGGTAGTTCACCACCACCCTCTGCCTTCTGTCCACTGTTTTTGGTAGTTCACCACCACCCTCTGTCTTCTGTCCACTTTTTTTGGTAGTTCACCACCACCCTCTACCTTCTGTCCACTGTTTTTGGTAGTTCACCACCACACTCTGCCTTCTGTCCACTGTTTTTGGTAGTTCACCACCACCCTCTACCTTCTGTCCAGTTTTTGGTAGTTCACCACCACCCTCTACCTTCTGTCCACTGTTTTTGGTAGTTCACCACCACCCTCTACCTTCTGTCCACTGTTTTTGGTAGTTCACCACCACCCTCTGCCTTCTGTCCACTGTTTTTGGTAGTTCACCACCACCCTCTGTCTTCTGTCCACTTTTTTTGGTAGTTCACCACCACCCTCTACCTTCTGTCCACTGTTTTTGGTACTTCACCACCACACTCTGCCTTCTGTCCAGTTTTTGGTAGTTCACCACCACCCTCTACCTTCTGTCCACTGTTTTTGGTAGTTCACCACCACCCTCTACCTTCTGTCCACTGTTTTTGGTACTTCACCACCACCCTCTGTCTTCTGTCCACTGTTTTTGGTAGTTCACCACCACCCTCTACCTTCTGTCCACTGTTTTTGGTACTTCACCACCACACTCTGCCTTCTGTCCACTGTTTTTGGTAGTTCACCACCACCCTCTACCTTCTGTCCAGTTTTTGGTAGTTCACCACCACCCTCTACCTTCTGTCCACTGGTTTTGGTAGTTCACCACCACCCTCTGTCTTCTGTCCACTGTTATTGGTATTTCACCACCACACTCTGCCTTCTGTCCACTGTTTTTAGTAGTTCACCACCACCCTCTACCTTCTGTCCACTGTTTTTGGTAGTTCACCATCACCCTCTGCCTTCTGTCCACTGTTTTTGGTAGTTCACCATCACCCTCTGCCTTCTGTCCACTGTTTTTGGTAGTTCACCACCACCCTCTACCTTCTGTCCACTGTTTTTGGTAGTTCACCATCACCCTCTGCCTTCTGTCCACTGTTTTTGGTAGTTCACCATCACCCTCTGCCTTCTGTCCACTGTTTTTGGTAGTTCACCATCACCCTCTGCCTTCTGTCCACTGTTTTTGGTAGTTCACCATCACCCTCTGCCTTCTGTCCACTGTTTTTGGTAGTTCACCACCACCCTCTACCTTCTGTCCACTGTTTTTGGTAGTTCACCATCACCCTCTGCCTTCTGTCCACTGTTTTTGGTAGTTCACCATCACCCTCTGCCTTCTGTCCACTGTTTTTGGTAGTTCACCACCACCCTCTACCTTCTGTCCACTGTTTTTGGTAGTTCACCATCACCCTCTGCCTTCTGTCCACTGTTTTTGGTAGTTCACCATCACCCTCTGCCTTCTGTCCACTGTTTTTGGTAGTTCACCACCACCATCTACCTTCTGTCCAGTGTTTTTGGTAGTTCACCACCACACTCTACCTTCTGTCGACTGTTTTTGTTAGTTCACCACCACACTCTACCTTCTGTCCACTGTTTTTGGTAGTTCACCACCACCCTCTACCTTCTGTCCACTGTTTTTGGTAGTTCACCATCACCCTCTGCCTTCTGTCCACTGTTTTTGGTAGTTCACCACCACCCTCTACCTTCTGTTCAGTGTTTTTGGTAGTTCACCACCACACTCTACCTTCTGTCCACTGTTTTTGGTAGTTCACCACCACCCTCTGCCTTCTGTCCACTGTTTTTGGTAGTTCACCACCACCCTCTACCTTCTGTCCACTGTTTTTGGTACTTCACCACCACACTCTGCCTTCTGTACACTGTTTTTGGTAGTTCACCACCACCCTCTACCTTCTGTCCAGTTTTTGGTAGTTAACCACCACCCTCTACCTTCTGTCCACTGGTTTTGGTAGTTCACCACCACACTCTGCCTTCTGTCCAGTTTTTGGTAGTTCACCACCACCCTCTACCTTCTGTCCACTGTTTTTGTTAGTTCACCACCACCCTCTGTCTTCTGTCCACTGTTATTGGTACTTCACCACCACCCTCTACCTTCTGTCCACTGTTTTTGTTAGTTCACCACCACCCTCTGTCTTCTGTCCACTGTTATTGGTACTTCACCACCACCCTCTACCTTCTGTCCACTGTTTTTGTTAGTTCACCACCACCCTCTGTCTTCTGTCCACTGTTTTTGGTAGTTCACCACCACCCTCTGTCTTCTGTCCACTGTTATTGGTACTTCACCACCACACTCTGCCTTCTGTCCACTGTTTTTGGTAGTTCACCACCACCCTCTACCTTCTGTCCAGTGTTTTTGGTAGTTCACCACCACACTCTACCTTCTGTCCACTGTTTTTGTTAGTTCACCACCACACTGTACCTTCTGTCCACTGTTTTTGGTAGTTCACCACCACCCATTGCCTTCTGTCCACTGTTTTTGGTAGTTCACCACCACCCTCTGCCTTCTGTCCACTGTTTTTGGTAGTTCACCACCACCCTCTACCTTCTGTCCACTGTTTTTGGTACTTCACCACCACACTCTGCCTTCTGTCCAGTTTTTGGTAGTTCACCACCACCCTCTACCTTCTGTCCACTGTTTTTGGTAGTTCACCACCACCCTCTACCTTCTGTCCACTGTTTTTGGTAGTTCACCACCACCCTCTACCTTCTGTCCACTGTTTTTGGTAGTTCACCACCACCCTCTACCTTCTGTCCACTGTTTTTGGTAGTTCACCACCACCCTCTACCTTCTGTCCAGTTTTTGGTACTTCACCACCACCCTCTACCTTCTGTCCACTGTTTTTGGTACTTCACCACCACCCTCTGTCTTCTGTCCACTGTTTTTGGTAGTTCACCACCACCCTCTACCTTCTGTCCACTGTTTTTGGTACTTCACCACCACACTCTGCCTTCTGTCCACTGTTTTTGGTAGTTCACCACCACCCTCTACCTTCTGTCCAGTTTTTGGTAGTTCACCACCACCCTCTACCTTCTGTCCACTGGTTTTGGTAGTTCACCACCACCCTCTACCTTCTGTCCACTGTTTTTGGTAGTTCACCACCACCCTCTGTCTTCTGTCCACTGTTATTGGTATTTCACCACCACACTCTGCCTTCTGTCCACTGTTTTTGGTAGTTCACCACCACCCTCTGTCTTCTGTCCACTGTTTTTGGTAGTTCACCATCACCCTCTGCCTTCTGTCCAGTTTTTGGTAGTTCACCACCACCCTCTACCTTCTGTTCACTGTTTTTGGTAGTTCACCACCACCCTCTGTCTTCTGTCCACTGTTTTTGGTAGTTCACCACCACCCTCTGCCTTCTGTCCACTGTTTTTGGTAGTTCACCACCACCCTCTACCTTCTGTCCACTGTTTTTGGTACTTCACCACCACACTCTGCCTTCTGTACACTGTTTTTGGTAGTTCACCACCACCCTCTACCTTCTGTCCAGCTTTTGGTAGTTAACCACCACCCTCTACCTTCTGTCCACTGGTTTTGGTAGTTCACCACCACCCTCTGTCTTCTGTCCACTGTTATTGGTACTTCACCACCACACTCTGCCTTCTGTCCACTGTTTTTGGTAGTTCACCATCACCCTCTGCCTTCTGTCCACTGTTTTTGGTAGTTCACCACCACACTTTACCTTCTGTCCACAGTTTTTGGTAGTTCACCACCACCCTCTGCCTTCTGTCCACAGTTTTTGGTAGTTCACCACCACCCTCTGCCTTCTGTACACTGTTTTTGGTAGTTCACCACCACCCTCTGCCTTCTGTACACTGTTTTTGGTAGTTCACCACCACCCTCTACTTTCTGTCCACTGTTTTTGGTAGTTCACCAACACCCTCTGCCTTCTGTCCACTGTTTTTGGTAGTTCACCACCACCCTCTGTCTTCTGTCCACTGTTTTTGGTAGTTGACCACCACCCTCTGCCTTCTGTCCACTGTTTTTGGTAGTTCACCACCACCCTCTGCCTTCTGTACACTGTTTTTGGTAGTTCACCACCACCCTCTACCTTCTGTCCAGTTTTTGGTAGTTTACCACCACACTCTACCTTCTGTCCACTGTTTTTGGTAGTTCACCACCACTCTCTACCTTCTGTCCAGTGTTTTTGGTAGTTCATCACCACCCTCTGCCTTCTGTCCACTGTTTTTGGTAGTTCACCACCACCCTCTGCCTTCTGTCCACTGTTTTTGGTAGTTCACCACCACCCTCTACCTTCTGTCCACTGTTTTTGGTAGTTCACCACCACACTCTACCTTCTGTTCACTGTTTTTGGTAGTTCACCACCACACTCTACCTTCTGTCCACTGTTTTTGGTAGTTCACCACCACACTCTACCTTCTGTCCACTGTTTTTGGTAGTTCACCACCACCCTCTGCCTTCTGTCCACTGTTTTTGGTAGTTCACCACCACCTTCTACCTTCTGTCCACTGTTTTTGGTACTTCACCACCACACTCTACCTTCTGTTCACTGTTTTTGGTAGTTCACCACCACCCTCTACCTTCTGTCCACTGTTTTTGGTAGTTCACCACCACACTCTACCTTCTGTTCACTGTTTTTGGTAGTTCACCACCACTCTCTACCTTCTGTCCAGTGTTTTTGGTAGTTCATCACCACCCTCTGCCTTCTGTCCACTGTTTTTGGTAGTTCACCACCACCCTCTGCCTTCTGTCCACTGTTTTTGGTAGTTCACCACCACCCTCTACCTTCTGTCCACTGTTTTTGGTAGTTCACCACCACACTCTACCTTCTGTCCACTGTTTTTGGTAGTTCACCACCACACTCTACCTTCTGTTCACTGTTTTTGGTAGTTCACCACCACACTCTACCTTCTGTCCACTGTTTTTGGTAGTTCACCACCACACTCTACCTTCTGTCCACTGTTTTTGGTAGATCACCACCACACTCTACCTTCTGTCCACTGTTTTTGGTAGTTCACCACCACACTCTACCTTCTGTCCACTGTTTTTGGTAGATCACCACTACACTCTACCTTCTGTCCACTGTTTTTGGTAGTTCACCACCACACTGTACCTTCTGTCCACTGTTTTTGGTAGTTCACCACCACCCATTGCCTTCTGTCCACTGTTTTTGGTAGTTCACCACCACCCTCTGCCTTCTGTCCACTGTTTTTGGTAGTTCACCACCACACTCTACCTTCTGTCCACTGTTTTTGGTAGTTCACCACCACACTGTACCTTCTGTCCACTGTTTTTGGTAGTTCACCACCACCCTCTGTCTTCTGTCCACTGTTTTTGGTAGTTCACCACCACCCTCTGTCTTCTGTCCACTGTTTTTGTTAGTTCACCACCACCCTCTGTCTTCTGTCCACTGTTTTTGGTAGTTCACCACCACCCTCTGTCTTCTGTCCACTGTTATTGGTACTTCACCACCACACTCTGCCTTCTGTCCACTGTTTTTGGTAGTTCACCACCACCCTCTACCTTCTGTCCAGTGTTTTTGGTAGTTCACCACCACACTCTACCTTCTGTCCACTGTTTTTGTTAGTTCACCACCACACTGTACCTTCTGTCCACTGTTTTTGGTAGTTCACCACCACCCATTGCCTTCTGTCCACTGTTTTTGGTAGTTCACCACCACCCTCTGCCTTCTGTCCACTGTTTTTGGTAGATCACCACCACACTCTACCTTCTGTCCACTGTTTTTGGTAGTTCACCACCACACTGTACCTTCTGTCCACTGTTTTTGGTAGTTCACCACCACCCTCTGTCTTCTGTCCACTGTTTTTGGTAGTTCACCACCACCCTCTGTCTTCTGTCCACTGTTTTTGGTAGTTCACCACCACCCTCTGCCTTCTGTCCACTGTTTTTGGTAGTTCACCACCACCCTCTACCTTCTGTCCACTGTTTTTGGTACTTCACCACCACACTCTGCCTTCTGTCCAGTTTTTGGTAGTTCACCACCACCCTCTACCTTCTGTCCACTGTTTTTGGTAGTTCACCACCACCCTCTACCTTCTGTCCACTGTTTTTGGTAGTTCACCACCACCCTCTACCTTCTGTCCACTGTTTTTGGTAGTTCACCACCACCCTCTACCTTCTGTCCAGTTTTTGGTACTTCACCACCACCCTCTACCTTCTGTCCACTGTTTTTGGTACTTCACCACCACCCTCTGTCTTCTGTCCACTGTTTTTGGTAGTTCACCACCACCCTCTACCTTCTGTCCACTGTTTTTGGTACTTCACCACCACACTCTGCCTTCTGTCCACTGTTTTTGGTAGTTCACCACCACCCTCTACCTTCTGTCCAGTTTTTGGTAGTTCACCACCACCCTCTACCTTCTGTCCACTGGTTTTGGTAGTTCACCACCACCCTCTACCTTCTGTCCACTGTTTTTGGTAGTTCACCACCACCCTCTGTCTTCTGTCCACTGTTATTGGTATTTCACCACCACACTCTGCCTTCTGTCCACTGTTTTTGGTAGTTCACCACCACCCTCTACCTTCTGTCCAGTGTTTTTGGTAGTTCACCACCACACTCTACCTTCTGTCCACTGTTTTTGTTAGTTCACCACCACCCTCTACCTTCTGTTCACTGTTTTTGGTAGTTCACCACCACCCTCTGTCTTCTGTCCACTGTTTTTGGTAGTTCACCACCACCCTCTGCCTTCTGTCCACTGTTTTTGGTAGTTCACCACCACCCTCTGTCTTCTGTCCACTGTTTTTGGTAGTTCACCATCACCCTCTGCCTTCTGTCCAGTTTTTGGTAGTTCACCACCACCCTCTACCTTCTGTTCACTGTTTTTGGTAGTTCACCACCACCCTCTGTCTTCTGTCCACTGTTTTTGGTAGTTCACCACCACCCTCTGCCTTCTGTCCACTGTTTTTGGTAGTTCACCACCACCCTCTACCTTCTGTCCACTGTTTTTGGTAGTTCACCAACACCCTCTGCCTTCTGTCCACTGTTTTTGGTAGTTCACCACCACCCTCTGTCTTCTGTCCACTGTTTTTGGTAGTTGACCACCACCCTCTGCCTTCTGTCCACTGTTTTTGGTAGTTCACCACCACCCTCTGCCTTCTGTACACTGTTTTTGGTAGTTCACCACCACCCTCTACCTTCTGTCCAGTTTTTGGTAGTTTACCACCACACTCTACCTTCTGTCCACTGTTTTTGGTAGTTCACCACCACTCTCTACCTTCTGTCCAGTGTTTTTGGTAGTTCATCACCACCCTCTGCCTTCTGTCCACTGTTTTTGGTAGTTCACCACCACCCTCTGCCTTCTGTCCACTGTTTTTGGTAGTTCACCACCACCCTCTACCTTCTGTCCACTGTTTTTGGTAGTTCACCACCACACTCTACCTTCTGTTCACTGTTTTTGGTAGTTCACCACCACACTCTACCTTCTGTCCACTGTTTTTGGTAGTTCACCACCACACTCTACCTTCTGTCCACTGTTTTTGGTAGTTCACCACCACCCTCTACCTTCTGTCCACTGTTTTTGGTAGTTCACCACCACCTTCTACCTTCTGTCCACTGTTTTTGGTACTTCACCACCACACTCTACCTTCTGTTCACTGTTTTTGGTAGTTCACCACCACCCTCTACCTTCTGTCCACTGTTTTTGGTAGTTCACCACCACACTCTACCTTCTGTTCACTGTTTTTGGTAGTTCACCACCACTCTCTACCTTCTGTCCAGTGTTTTTGGTAGTTCATCACCACCCTCTGCCTTCTGTCCACTGTTTTTGGTAGTTCACCACCACCCTCTGCCTTCTGTCCACTGTTTTTGGTAGTTCACCACCACCCTCTACCTTCTGTCCACTGTTTTTGGTAGTTCACCACCACACTCTACCTTCTGTCCACTGTTTTTGGTAGTTCACCACCACACTCTACCTTCTGTTCACTGTTTTTGGTAGTTCACCACCACACTCTACCTTCTGTCCACTGTTTTTGGTAGTTCACCACCACACTCTACCTTCTGTCCACTGTTTTTGGTAGATCACCACCACACTCTACCTTCTGTCCACTGTTTTTGGTAGTTCACCACCACACTCTACCTTCTGTCCACTGTTTTTGGTAGTTCACCACCACACTGTACCTTCTGTCCACTGTTTTTGGTAGTTCACCACCACCCATTGCCTTCTGTCCACTGTTTTTGGTAGTTCACCACCACCCTCTGCCTTCTGTCCACTGTTTTTGGTAGTTCACCACCACACTCTACCTTCTGTCCACTGTTTTTGGTAGTTCACCACCACTCTCTGTCTTCTGTCCACTGTTTTTGGTAGTTCACCACCACCCTCTGCCTTCTGTCCACTGTTTTTGGTAGATCACCACCACACTCTACCTTCTGTCCACTGTTTTTGGTAGTTCACCACCACCCTCTGTCTTCTGTCCACTGTTTTTGGTAGTTCACCACCACCCTCTGCCTTCTGTCCACTGTTTTTGGTAGTTCACCACCACCCTCTACCTTCTGTCCACTGTTTTTGGTAGTTCACCACCACCCTCTACCTTCTGTCCACTGTTTTTGGTACTTCACCACCACACTCTGCCTTCTGTCCACTGTTTTTGGTAGTTCACCACCACCCTCTACCTTCTGTCCACTGTTTTTGGTAGATCACCACCACACTCTACCTTCTGTCCACTGTTTTTGGTAGTTCACCACCACACTCTACCTTCTGTCCACTGTTTTTGGTAGATCACCACTACACTCTACCTTCTGTCCACTGTTTTTGGTAGTTCACCACCACACTGTACCTTCTGTCCACTGTTTTTGGTAGTTCACCACCACCCATTGCCTTCTGTCCACTGTTTTTGGTAGTTCACCACCACCCTCTGCCTTCTGTCCACTGTTTTTGGTAGTTCACCACCACACTCTACCTTCTGTCCACTGTTTTTGGTAGTTCACCACCACACTGTACCTTCTGTCCACTGTTTTTGGTAGTTCACCACCACCCTCTGTCTTCTGTCCACTGTTTTTGGTAGTTCACCACCACCCTCTGTCTTCTGTCCACTGTTTTTGTTAGTTCACCACCACCCTCTGTCTTCTGTCCACTGTTTTTGGTAGTTCACCACCACCCTCTGTCTTCTGTCCACTGTTATTGGTACTTCACCACCACACTCTGCCTTCTGTCCACTGTTTTTGGTAGTTCACCACCACCCTCTACCTTCTGTCCAGTGTTTTTGGTAGTTCACCACCACACTCTACCTTCTGTCCACTGTTTTTGTTAGTTCACCACCACACTGTACCTTCTGTCCACTGTTTTTGGTAGTTCACCACCACCCATTGCCTTCTGTCCACTGTTTTTGGTAGTTCACCACCACCCTCTGCCTTCTGTCCACTGTTTTTGGTAGATCACCACCACACTCTACCTTCTGTCCACTGTTTTTGGTAGTTCACCACCACACTGTACCTTCTGTCCACTGTTTTTGGTAGTTCACCACCACCCTCTGTCTTCTGTCCACTGTTTTTGGTAGTTCACCACCACCCTCTGTCTTCTGTCCACTGTTTTTGGTAGTTCACCACCACCCTCTGCCTTCTGTCCACTGTTTTTGGTAGTTCACCACCACCCTCTACCTTCTGTCCACTGTTTTTGGTACTTCACCACCACACTCTGCCTTCTGTCCAGTTTTTGGTAGTTCACCACCACCCTCTACCTTCTGTCCACTGTTTTTGGTAGTTCACCACCACCCTCTACCTTCTGTCCACTGTTTTTGGTAGTTCACCACCACCCTCTACCTTCTGTCCACTGTTTTTGGTAGTTCACCACCACCCTCTACCTTCTGTCCAGTTTTTGGTACTTCACCACCACCCTCTACCTTCTGTCCACTGTTTTTGGTACTTCACCACCACCCTCTGTCTTCTGTCCACTGTTTTTGGTAGTTCACCACCACCCTCTACCTTCTGTCCACTGTTTTTGGTACTTCACCACCACACTCTGCCTTCTGTCCACTGTTTTTGGTAGTTCACCACCACCCTCTACCTTCTGTCCAGTTTTTGGTAGTTCACCACCACCCTCTACCTTCTGTCCACTGGTTTTGGTAGTTCACCACCACCCTCTACCTTCTGTCCACTGTTTTTGGTAGTTCACCACCACCCTCTGTCTTCTGTCCACTGTTATTGCTATTTCACCACCACACTCTGCCTTCTGTCCACTGTTTTTGGTAGTTCACCACCACCCTCTACCTTCTGTCCAGTGTTTTTGGTAGTTCACCACCACACTCTACCTTCTGTCCACTGTTTTTGTTAGTTCACCACCACCCTCTACCTTCTGTTCACTGTTTTTGGTAGTTCACCACCACCCTCTGTCTTCTGTCCACTGTTTTTGGTAGTTCACCACCACCCTCTGCCTTCTGTCCACTGTTTTTGGTAGTTCACCACCACCCTCTGTCTTCTGTCCACTGTTTTTGGTAGTTCACCATCACCCTCTGCCTTCTGTCCAGTTTTTGGTAGTTCACCACCACCCTCTACCTTCTGTTCACTGTTTTTGGTAGTTCACCACCACCCTCTGTCTTCTGTCCACTGTTTTTGGTAGTTCACCACCACCCTCTGCCTTCTGTCCACTGTTTTTGGTAGTTCACCACCACCCTCTACCTTCTGTCCACTGTTTTTGGTAGTTCACCAACACCCTCTGCCTTCTGTCCACTGTTTTTGGTAGTTCACCACCACCCTCTGTCTTCTGTCCACTGTTTTTGGTAGTTGACCACCACCCTCTGCCTTCTGTCCACTGTTTTTGGTAGTTCACCACCACCCTCTGCCTTCTGTACACTGTTTTTGGTAGTTCACCACCACCCTCTACCTTCTGTCCAGTTTTTGGTAGTTTACCACCACACTCTACCTTCTGTCCACTGTTTTTGGTAGTTCACCACCACTCTCTACCTTCTGTCCAGTGTTTTTGGTAGTTCATCACCACCCTCTGCCTTCTGTCCACTGTTTTTGGTAGTTCACCACCACCCTCTGCCTTCTGTCCACTGTTTTTGGTAGTTCACCACCACCCTCTACCTTCTGTCCACTGTTTTTGGTAGTTCACCACCACACTCTACCTTCTGTTCACTGTTTTTGGTAGTTCACCACCACACTCTACCTTCTGTCCACTGTTTTTGGTAGTTCACCACCACACTCTACCTTCTGTCCACTGTTTTTGGTAGTTCACCACCACCCTCTACCTTCTGTCCACTGTTTTTGGTAGTTCACCACCACCTTCTACCTTCTGTCCACTGTTTTTGGTACTTCACCACCACACTCTACCTTCTGTTCACTGTTTTTGGTAGTTCACCACCACCCTCTACCTTCTGTCCACTGTTTTTGGTAGTTCACCACCACACTCTACCTTCTGTTCACTGTTTTTGGTAGTTCACCACCACTCTCTACCTTCTGTCCAGTGTTTTTGGTAGTTCATCACCACCCTCTGCCTTCTGTCCACTGTTTTTGGTAGTTCACCACCACCCTCTGCCTTCTGTCCACTGTTTTTGGTAGTTCACCACCACCCTCTACCTTCTGTCCACTGTTTTTGGTAGTTCACCACCACACTCTACCTTCTGTCCACTGTTTTTGGTAGTTCACCACCACACTCTACCTTCTGTTCACTGTTTTTGGTAGTTCACCACCACACTCTACCTTCTGTCCACTGTTTTTGGTAGTTCACCACCACACTCTACCTTCTGTCCACTGTTTTTGGTAGATCACCACCACACTCTACCTTCTGTCCACTGTTTTTGGTAGTTCACCACCACACTCTACCTTCTGTCCACTGTTTTTGGTAGTTCACCACCACACTGTACCTTCTGTCCACTGTTTTTGGTAGTTCACCACCACCCATTGCCTTCTGTCCACTGTTTTTGGTAGTTCACCACCACCCTCTGCCTTCTGTCCACTGTTTTTGGTAGTTCACCACCACACTCTACCTTCTGTCCACTGTTTTTGGTAGTTCACCACCACTCTCTGTCTTCTGTCCACTGTTTTTGGTAGTTCACCACCACCCTCTGCCTTCTGTCCACTGTTTTTGGTAGATCACCACCACACTCTACCTTCTGTCCACTGTTTTTGGTAGTTCACCACCACCCTCTGTCTTCTGTCCACTGTTTTTGGTAGTTCACCACCACCCTCTGCCTTCTGTCCACTGTTTTTGGTAGTTCACCACCACCCTCTACCTTCTGTCCACTGTTTTTGGTAGTTCACCACCACCCTCTACCTTCTGTCCACTGTTTTTGGTACTTCACCACCACACTCTGCCTTCTGTCCACTGTTTTTGGTAGTTCACCACCACCCTCTACCTTCTGTCCACTGTTTTTGGTAGTTCACCACCACCCTCTACCTTCTGTCCACTGTTTTTGGTAGTTCACCACCACCCTCTACCTTCTGTCCACTGTTTTTGGTAGTTCACCACCACCCATTGCCTTCTGTCCACTGTTTTTGGTAGTTCACCACCACCCTCTGCCTTCTGTCCACTGTTTTTGGTAGTTCACCACCACCCTCTGCCTTCTGTCCACTGTTTTTGGTAGTTCACCACCACCCTCTGTCTTCTGTCCACTTTTTTTGGTAGTTCACCACCACCCTCTACCTTCTGTCCACTGTTTTTGGTAGTTCACCACCACACTCTGCCTTCTGTCCACTGTTTTTGGTAGTTCACCACCACCCTCTACCTTCTGTCCAGTTTTTGGTAGTTCACCACCACCCTCTACCTTCTGTCCACTGTTTTTGGTAGTTCACCACCACCCTCTACCTTCTGTCCACTGTTTTTGGTAGTTCACCACCACCCTCTGCCTTCTGTCCACTGTTTTTGGTAGTTCACCACCACCCTCTGTCTTCTGTCCACTTTTTTTGGTAGTTCACCACCACCCTCTACCTTCTGTCCACTGTTTTTGGTACTTCACCACCACACTCTGCCTTCTGTCCAGTTTTTGGTAGTTCACCACCACCCTCTACCTTCTGTCCACTGTTTTTGGTAGTTCACCACCACCCTCTACCTTCTGTCCACTGTTTTTGGTACTTCACCACCACCCTCTGTCTTCTGTCCACTGTTTTTGGTAGTTCACCACCACCCTCTACCTTCTGTCCACTGTTTTTGGTACTTCACCACCACACTCTGCCTTCTGTCCACTGTTTTTGGTAGTTCACCACCACCCTCTACCTTCTGTCCAGTTTTTGGTAGTTCACCACCACCCTCTACCTTCTGTCCACTGGTTTTGGTAGTTCACCACCACCCTCTGTCTTCTGTCCACTGTTATTGGTATTTCACCACCACACTCTGCCTTCTGTCCACTGTTTTTAGTAGTTCACCACCACCCTCTACCTTCTGTCCACTGTTTTTGGTAGTTCACCATCACCCTCTGCCTTCTGTCCACTGTTTTTGGTAGTTCACCATCACCCTCTGCCTTCTGTCCACTGTTTTTGGTAGTTCACCACCACCCTCTACCTTCTGTCCACTGTTTTTGGTAGTTCACCATCACCCTCTGCCTTCTGTCCACTGTTTTTGGTAGTTCACCATCACCCTCTGCCTTCTGTCCACTGTTTTTGGTAGTTCACCATCACCCTCTGCCTTCTGTCCACTGTTTTTGGTAGTTCACCATCACCCTCTGCCTTCTGTCCACTGTTTTTGGTAGTTCACCACCACCCTCTACCTTCTGTCCACTGTTTTTGGTAGTTCACCATCACCCTCTGCCTTCTGTCCACTGTTTTTGGTAGTTCACCATCACCCTCTGCCTTCTGTCCACTGTTTTTGGTAGTTCACCACCACCCTCTACCTTCTGTCCACTGTTTTTGGTAGTTCACCACCACACTCTACCTTCTGTCCACTGTTTTTGGTAGTTCACCACCACTCTCTGTCTTCTGTCCACTGTTTTTGGTAGTTCACCACCACCCTCTGCCTTCTGTCCACTGTTTTTGGTATATCACCACCACACTCTACCTTCTGTCCACTGTTTTTGGTAGTTCACCACCACCCTCTGTCTTCTGTCCACTGTTTTTGGTAGTTCACCACCACCCTCTGCCTTCTGTCCACTGTTTTTGGTAGTTCACCACCACCCTCTACCTTCTGTCCACTGTTTTTGGTAGTTCACCACCACCCTCTACCTTCTGTCCACTGTTTTTGGTACTTCACCACCACACTCTGCCTTCTGTCCACTGTTTTTGGTAGTTCACCACCACCCTCTACCTTCTGTCCACTGTTTTTGGTAGTTCACCACCACCCTCTACCTTCTGTCCACTGTTTTTGGTAGTTCACCACCACCCTCTACCTTCTGTCCACTGTTTTTGGTAGTTCACCACCACCCATTGCCTTCTGTCCACTGTTTTTGGTAGTTCACCACCACCCTCTGCCTTCTGTCCACTGTTTTTGGTAGTTCACCACCACCCTCTGCCTTCTGTCCACTGTTTTTGGTAGTTCACCACCACCCTCTGTCTTCTGTCCACTTTTTTTGGTAGTTCACCACCACCCTCTACCTTCTGTCCACTGTTTTTGGTAGTTCACCACCACACTCTGCCTTCTGTCCACTGTTTTTGGTAGTTCACCACCACCCTCTACCTTCTGTCCAGTTTTTGGTAGTTCACCACCACCCTCTACCTTCTGTCCACTGTTTTTGGTAGTTCACCACCACCCTCTACCTTCTGTCCACTGTTTTTGGTAGTTCACCACCACCCTCTGCCTTCTGTCCACTGTTTTTGGTAGTTCACCACCACCCTCTGTCTTCTGTCCACTTTTTTTGGTAGTTCACCACCACCCTCTACCTTCTGTCCACTGTTTTTGGTACTTCACCACCACACTCTGCCTTCTGTCCAGTTTTTGGTAGTTCACCACCACCCTCTACCTTCTGTCCACTGTTTTTGGTAGTTCACCACCACCCTCTACCTTCTGTCCACTGTTTTTGGTACTTCACCACCACCCTCTGTCTTCTGTCCACTGTTTTTGGTAGTTCACCACCACCCTCTACCTTCTGTCCACTGTTTTTGGTACTTCACCACCACACTCTGCCTTCTGTCCACTGTTTTTGGTAGTTCACCACCACCCTCTACCTTCTGTCCAGTTTTTGGTAGTTCACCACCACCCTCTACCTTCTGTCCACTGGTTTTGGTAGTTCACCACCACCCTCTGTCTTCTGTCCACTGTTATTGGTATTTCACCACCACACTCTGCCTTCTGTCCACTGTTTTTGGTAGTTCACCATCACCCTCTGCCTTCTGTCCACTGTTTTTGGTAGTTCACCATCACCCTCTGCCTTCTGTCCACTGTTTTTGGTAGTTCACCACCACCCTCTACCTTCTGTCCACTGTTTTTGGTAGTTCACCATCACCCTCTGCCTTCTGTCCACTGTTTTTGGTAGTTCACCATCACCCTCTGCCTTCTGTCCACTGTTTTTGGTAGTTCACCATCACCCTCTGCCTTCTGTCCACTGTTTTTGGTAGTTCACCATCACCCTCTGCCTTCTGTCCACTGTTTTTGGTAGTTCACCACCACCCTCTACCTTCTGTCCACTGTTTTTGGTAGTTCACCATCACCCTCTGCCTTCTGTCCACTGTTTTTGGTAGTTCACCATCACCCTCTGCCTTCTGTCCACTGTTTTTGGTAGTTCACCACCACCCTCTACCTTCTGTCCACTGTTTTTGGTAGTTCACCATCACCCTCTGCCTTCTGTCCACTGTTTTTGGTAGTTCACCATCACCCTCTGCCTTCTGTCCACTGTTTTTGGTAGTTCACCACCACCATCTACCTTCTGTCCAGTGTTTTTGGTAGTTCACCACCACACTCTACCTTCTGTCGACTGTTTTTGTTAGTTCACCACCACACTCTACCTTCTGTCCACTGTTTTTGGTAGTTCACCACCACCCTCTACCTTCTGTCCACTGTTTTTGGTAGTTCACCATCACCCTCTGCCTTCTGTCCACTGTTTTTGGTAGTTCACCACCACCCTCTACCTTCTGTTCAGTGTTTTTGGTAGTTCACCACCACACTCTACCTTCTGTCCACTGTTTTTGGTAGTTCACCACCACCCTCTGCCTTCTGTCCACTGTTTTTGGTAGTTCACCACCACCCTCTACCTTCTGTCCACTGTTTTTGGTACTTCACCACCACACTCTGCCTTCTGTACACTGTTTTTGGTAGTTCACCACCACCCTCTACCTTCTGTCCAGTTTTTGGTAGTTAACCACCACCCTCTACCTTCTGTCCACTGGTTTTGGTAGTTCACCACCACACTCTGCCTTCTGTCCAGTTTTTGGTAGTTCACCACCACCCTCTACCTTCTGTCCACTGTTTTTGTTAGTTCACCACCACCCTCTGTCTTCTGTCCACTGTTATTGGTACTTCACCACCACCCTCTACCTTCTGTCCACTGTTTTTGTTAGTTCACCACCACCCTCTGTCTTCTGTCCACTGTTATTGGTACTTCACCACCACCCTCTACCTTCTGTCCACTGTTTTTGTTAGTTCACCACCACCCTCTGTCTTCTGTCCACTGTTTTTGGTAGTTCACCACCACCCTCTGTCTTCTGTCCACTGTTATTGGTACTTCACCACCACACTCTGCCTTCTGTCCACTGTTTTTGGTAGTTCACCACCACCCTCTACCTTCTGTCCAGTGTTTTTGGTAGTTCACCACCACACTCTACCTTCTGTCCACTGTTTTTGTTAGTTCACCACCACACTGTACCTTCTGTCCACTGTTTTTGGTAGTTCACCACCACCCATTGCCTTCTGTCCACTGTTTTTGGTAGTTCACCACCACCCTCTGCCTTCTGTCCACTGTTTTTGGTAGATCACCACCACACTCTACCTTCTGTCCACTGTTTTTGGTAGTTCACCACCACACTGTACCTTCTGTCCACTGTTTTTGGTAGTTCACCACCACCCTCTGCCTTCTGTCCACTGTTTTTGGTAGATCACCACCACACTCTACCTTCTGTCCACTGTTTTTGGTAGTTCACCACCACCCTCTACCTTCTGTCCACTGTTTTTGGTAGTTCACCACCACACTCTACCTTCTGTTCACTGTTTTTGGTAGTTCACCACCACTCTCTACCTTCTGTCCAGTGTTTTTGGTAGTTCATCACCACCCTCTGCCTTCTGTCCACTGTTTTTGGTAGTTCACCACCACCCTCTGCCTTCTGTCCACTGTTTTTGGTAGTTCACCACCACCCTCTACCTTCTGTCCACTGTTTTTGGTAGTTCACCACCACACTCTACCTTCTGTCCACTGTTTTTGGTAGTTCACCACCACACTCTACCTTCTGTTCACTGTTTTTGGTAGTTCACCACCACACTCTACCTTCTGTCCACTGTTTTTGGTAGTTCACCACCACACTCTACCTTCTGTCCACTGTTTTTGGTAGATCACCACCACACTCTACCTTCTGTCCACTGTTTTTGGTAGTTCACCACCACACTCTACCTTCTGTCCACTGTTTTTGGTAGATCACCACTACACTCTACCTTCTGTCCACTGTTTTTGGTAGTTCACCACCACACTGTACCTTCTGTCCACTGTTTTTGGTAGTTCACCACCACCCATTGCCTTCTGTCCACTGTTTTTGGTAGTTCACCACCACCCTCTGCCTTCTGTCCACTGTTTTTGGTAGTTCACCACCACACTCTACCTTCTGTCCACTGTTTTTGGTAGTTCACCACCACACTGTACCTTCTGTCCACTGTTTTTGGTAGTTCACCACCACCCTCTGTCTTCTGTCCACTGTTTTTGGTAGTTCACCACCACCCTCTGTCTTCTGTCCACTGTTTTTGTTAGTTCACCACCACCCTCTGTCTTCTGTCCACTGTTTTTGGTAGTTCACCACCACCCTCTGTCTTCTGTCCACTGTTATTGGTACTTCACCACCACACTCTGCCTTCTGTCCACTGTTTTTGGTAGTTCACCACCACCCTCTACCTTCTGTCCAGTGTTTTTGGTAGTTCACCACCACACTCTACCTTCTGTCCACTGTTTTTGTTAGTTCACCACCACACTGTACCTTCTGTCCACTGTTTTTGGTAGTTCACCACCACCCATTGCCTTCTGTCCACTGTTTTTGGTAGTTCACCACCACCCTCTGCCTTCTGTCCACTGTTTTTGGTAGATCACCACCACACTCTACCTTCTGTCCACTGTTTTTGGTAGTTCACCACCACACTGTACCTTCTGTCCACTGTTTTTGGTAGTTCACCACCACCCTCTGTCTTCTGTCCACTGTTTTTGGTAGTTCACCACCACCCTCTGTCTTCTGTCCACTGTTTTTGGTAGTTCACCACCACCCTCTGCCTTCTGTCCACTGTTTTTGGTAGTTCACCACCACCCTCTACCTTCTGTCCACTGTTTTTGGTACTTCACCACCACACTCTGCCTTCTGTCCAGTTTTTGGTAGTTCACCACCACCCTCTACCTTCTGTCCACTGTTTTTGGTAGTTCACCACCACCCTCTACCTTCTGTCCACTGTTTTTGGTAGTTCACCACCACCCTCTACCTTCTGTCCACTGTTTTTGGTAGTTCACCACCACCCTCTACCTTCTGTCCAGTTTTTGGTACTTCACCACCACCCTCTACCTTCTGTCCACTGTTTTTGGTACTTCACCACCACCCTCTGTCTTCTGTCCACTGTTTTTGGTAGTTCACCACCACCCTCTACCTTCTGTCCACTGTTTTTGGTACTTCACCACCACACTCTGCCTTCTGTCCACTGTTTTTGGTAGTTCACCACCACCCTCTACCTTCTGTCCAGTTTTTGGTAGTTCACCACCACCCTCTACCTTCTGTCCACTGGTTTTGGTAGTTCACCACCACCCTCTACCTTCTGTCCACTGTTTTTGGTAGTTCACCACCACCCTCTGTCTTCTGTCCACTGTTATTGGTATTTCACCACCACACTCTGCCTTCTGTCCACTGTTTTTGGTAGTTCACCACCACCCTCTACCTTCTGTCCAGTGTTTTTGGTAGTTCACCACCACACTCTACCTTCTGTCCACTGTTTTTGTTAGTTCACCACCACCCTCTACCTTCTGTTCACTGTTTTTGGTAGTTCACCACCACCCTCTGTCTTCTGTCCACTGTTTTTGGTAGTTCACCACCACCCTCTGCCTTCTGTCCACTGTTTTTGGTAGTTCACCACCACCCTCTGTCTTCTGTCCACTGTTTTTGGTAGTTCACCATCACCCTCTGCCTTCTGTCCAGTTTTTGGTAGTTCACCACCACCCTCTACCTTCTGTTCACTGTTTTTGGTAGTTCACCACCACCCTCTGTCTTCTGTCCACTGTTTTTGGTAGTTCACCACCACCCTCTGCCTTCTGTCCACTGTTTTTGGTAGTTCACCACCACCCTCTACCTTCTGTCCACTGTTTTTGGTAGTTCACCAACACCCTCTGCCTTCTGTCCACTGTTTTTGGTAGTTCACCACCACCCTCTGTCTTCTGTCCACTGTTTTTGGTAGTTGACCACCACCCTCTGCCTTCTGTCCACTGTTTTTGGTAGTTCACCACCACCCTCTGCCTTCTGTACACTGTTTTTGGTAGTTCACCACCACCCTCTACCTTCTGTCCAGTTTTTGGTAGTTTACCACCACACTCTACCTTCTGTCCACTGTTTTTGGTAGTTCACCACCACTCTCTACCTTCTGTCCAGTGTTTTTGGTAGTTCATCACCACCCTCTGCCTTCTGTCCACTGTTTTTGGTAGTTCACCACCACCCTCTGCCTTCTGTCCACTGTTTTTGGTAGTTCACCACCACCCTCTACCTTCTGTCCACTGTTTTTGGTAGTTCACCACCACACTCTACCTTCTGTTCACTGTTTTTGGTAGTTCACCACCACACTCTACCTTCTGTCCACTGTTTTTGGTAGTTCACCACCACACTCTACCTTCTGTCCACTGTTTTTGGTAGTTCACCACCACCCTCTACCTTCTGTCCACTGTTTTTGGTAGTTCACCACCACCTTCTACCTTCTGTCCACTGTTTTTGGTACTTCACCACCACACTCTACCTTCTGTTCACTGTTTTTGGTAGTTCACCACCACCCTCTACCTTCTGTCCACTGTTTTTGGTAGTTCACCACCACACTCTACCTTCTGTTCACTGTTTTTGGTAGTTCACCACCACTCTCTACCTTCTGTCCAGTGTTTTTGGTAGTTCATCACCACCCTCTGCCTTCTGTCCACTGTTTTTGGTAGTTCACCACCACCCTCTGCCTTCTGTCCACTGTTTTTGGTAGTTCACCACCACCCTCTACCTTCTGTCCACTGTTTTTGGTAGTTCACCACCACACTCTACCTTCTGTCCACTGTTTTTGGTAGTTCACCACCACACTCTACCTTCTGTTCACTGTTTTTGGTAGTTCACCACCACACTCTACCTTCTGTCCACTGTTTTTGGTAGTTCACCACCACACTCTACCTTCTGTCCACTGTTTTTGGTAGATCACCACCACACTCTACCTTCTGTCCACTGTTTTTGGTAGTTCACCACCACACTCTACCTTCTGTCCACTGTTTTTGGTAGTTCACCACCACACTGTACCTTCTGTCCACTGTTTTTGGTAGTTCACCACCACCCATTGCCTTCTGTCCACTGTTTTTGGTAGTTCACCACCACCCTCTGCCTTCTGTCCACTGTTTTTGGTAGTTCACCACCACACTCTACCTTCTGTCCACTGTTTTTGGTAGTTCACCACCACTCTCTGTCTTCTGTCCACTGTTTTTGGTAGTTCACCACCACCCTCTGCCTTCTGTCCACTGTTTTTGGTAGATCACCACCACACTCTACCTTCTGTCCACTGTTTTTGGTAGTTCACCACCACCCTCTGTCTTCTGTCCACTGTTTTTGGTAGTTCACCACCACCCTCTGCCTTCTGTCCACTGTTTTTGGTAGTTCACCACCACCCTCTACCTTCTGTCCACTGTTTTTGGTAGTTCACCACCACCCTCTACCTTCTGTCCACTGTTTTTGGTACTTCACCACCACACTCTGCCTTCTGTCCACTGTTTTTGGTAGTTCACCACCACCCTCTACCTTCTGTCCACTGTTTTTGGTAGATCACCACCACACTCTACCTTCTGTCCACTGTTTTTGGTAGTTCACCACCACACTCTACCTTCTGTCCACTGTTTTTGGTAGATCACCACTACACTCTACCTTCTGTCCACTGTTTTTGGTAGTTCACCACCACACTGTACCTTCTGTCCACTGTTTTTGGTAGTTCACCACCACCCATTGCCTTCTGTCCACTGTTTTTGGTAGTTCACCACCACCCTCTGCCTTCTGTCCACTGTTTTTGGTAGTTCACCACCACACTCTACCTTCTGTCCACTGTTTTTGGTAGTTCACCACCACACTGTACCTTCTGTCCACTGTTTTTGGTAGTTCACCACCACCCTCTGTCTTCTGTCCACTGTTTTTGGTAGTTCACCACCACCCTCTGTCTTCTGTCCACTGTTTTTGTTAGTTCACCACCACCCTCTGTCTTCTGTCCACTGTTTTTGGTAGTTCACCACCACCCTCTGTCTTCTGTCCACTGTTATTGGTACTTCACCACCACACTCTGCCTTCTGTCCACTGTTTTTGGTAGTTCACCACCACCCTCTACCTTCTGTCCAGTGTTTTTGGTAGTTCACCACCACACTCTACCTTCTGTCCACTGTTTTTGTTAGTTCACCACCACACTGTACCTTCTGTCCACTGTTTTTGGTAGTTCACCACCACCCATTGCCTTCTGTCCACTGTTTTTGGTAGTTCACCACCACCCTCTGCCTTCTGTCCACTGTTTTTGGTAGATCACCACCACACTCTACCTTCTGTCCACTGTTTTTGGTAGTTCACCACCACACTGTACCTTCTGTCCACTGTTTTTGGTAGTTCACCACCACCCTCTGTCTTCTGTCCACTGTTTTTGGTAGTTCACCACCACCCTCTGTCTTCTGTCCACTGTTTTTGGTAGTTCACCACCACCCTCTGCCTTCTGTCCACTGTTTTTGGTAGTTCACCACCACCCTCTACCTTCTGTCCACTGTTTTTGGTACTTCACCACCACACTCTGCCTTCTGTCCAGTTTTTGGTAGTTCACCACCACCCTCTACCTTCTGTCCACTGTTTTTGGTAGTTCACCACCACCCTCTACCTTCTGTCCACTGTTTTTGGTAGTTCACCACCACCCTCTACCTTCTGTCCACTGTTTTTGGTAGTTCACCACCACCCTCTACCTTCTGTCCAGTTTTTGGTACTTCACCACCACCCTCTACCTTCTGTCCACTGTTTTTGGTACTTCACCACCACCCTCTGTCTTCTGTCCACTGTTTTTGGTAGTTCACCACCACCCTCTACCTTCTGTCCACTGTTTTTGGTACTTCACCACCACACTCTGCCTTCTGTCCACTGTTTTTGGTAGTTCACCACCACCCTCTACCTTCTGTCCAGTTTTTGGTAGTTCACCACCACCCTCTACCTTCTGTCCACTGGTTTTGGTAGTTCACCACCACCCTCTACCTTCTGTCCACTGTTTTTGGTAGTTCACCACCACCCTCTGTCTTCTGTCCACTGTTATTGCTATTTCACCACCACACTCTGCCTTCTGTCCACTGTTTTTGGTAGTTCACCACCACCCTCTACCTTCTGTCCAGTGTTTTTGGTAGTTCACCACCACACTCTACCTTCTGTCCACTGTTTTTGTTAGTTCACCACCACCCTCTACCTTCTGTTCACTGTTTTTGGTAGTTCACCACCACCCTCTGTCTTCTGTCCACTGTTTTTGGTAGTTCACCACCACCCTCTGCCTTCTGTCCACTGTTTTTGGTAGTTCACCACCACCCTCTGTCTTCTGTCCACTGTTTTTGGTAGTTCACCATCACCCTCTGCCTTCTGTCCAGTTTTTGGTAGTTCACCACCACCCTCTACCTTCTGTTCACTGTTTTTGGTAGTTCACCACCACCCTCTGTCTTCTGTCCACTGTTTTTGGTAGTTCACCACCACCCTCTGCCTTCTGTCCACTGTTTTTGGTAGTTCACCACCACCCTCTACCTTCTGTCCACTGTTTTTGGTAGTTCACCAACACCCTCTGCCTTCTGTCCACTGTTTTTGGTAGTTCACCACCACCCTCTGTCTTCTGTCCACTGTTTTTGGTAGTTGACCACCACCCTCTGCCTTCTGTCCACTGTTTTTGGTAGTTCACCACCACCCTCTGCCTTCTGTACACTGTTTTTGGTAGTTCACCACCACCCTCTACCTTCTGTCCAGTTTTTGGTAGTTTACCACCACACTCTACCTTCTGTCCACTGTTTTTGGTAGTTCACCACCACTCTCTACCTTCTGTCCAGTGTTTTTGGTAGTTCATCACCACCCTCTGCCTTCTGTCCACTGTTTTTGGTAGTTCACCACCACCCTCTGCCTTCTGTCCACTGTTTTTGGTAGTTCACCACCACCCTCTACCTTCTGTCCACTGTTTTTGGTAGTTCACCACCACACTCTACCTTCTGTTCACTGTTTTTGGTAGTTCACCACCACACTCTACCTTCTGTCCACTGTTTTTGGTAGTTCACCACCACACTCTACCTTCTGTCCACTGTTTTTGGTAGTTCACCACCACCCTCTACCTTCTGTCCACTGTTTTTGGTAGTTCACCACCACCTTCTACCTTCTGTCCACTGTTTTTGGTACTTCACCACCACACTCTACCTTCTGTTCACTGTTTTTGGTAGTTCACCACCACCCTCTACCTTCTGTCCACTGTTTTTGGTAGTTCACCACCACACTCTACCTTCTGTTCACTGTTTTTGGTAGTTCACCACCACTCTCTACCTTCTGTCCAGTGTTTTTGGTAGTTCATCACCACCCTCTGCCTTCTGTCCACTGTTTTTGGTAGTTCACCACCACCCTCTGCCTTCTGTCCACTGTTTTTGGTAGTTCACCACCACCCTCTACCTTCTGTCCACTGTTTTTGGTAGTTCACCACCACACTCTACCTTCTGTCCACTGTTTTTGGTAGTTCACCACCACACTCTACCTTCTGTTCACTGTTTTTGGTAGTTCACCACCACACTCTACCTTCTGTCCACTGTTTTTGGTAGTTCACCACCACACTCTACCTTCTGTCCACTGTTTTTGGTAGATCACCACCACACTCTACCTTCTGTCCACTGTTTTTGGTAGTTCACCACCACACTCTACCTTCTGTCCACTGTTTTTGGTAGTTCACCACCACACTGTACCTTCTGTCCACTGTTTTTGGTAGTTCACCACCACCCATTGCCTTCTGTCCACTGTTTTTGGTAGTTCACCACCACCCTCTGCCTTCTGTCCACTGTTTTTGGTAGTTCACCACCACACTCTACCTTCTGTCCACTGTTTTTGGTAGTTCACCACCACTCTCTGTCTTCTGTCCACTGTTTTTGGTAGTTCACCACCACCCTCTGCCTTCTGTCCACTGTTTTTGGTAGATCACCACCACACTCTACCTTCTGTCCACTGTTTTTGGTAGTTCACCACCACCCTCTGTCTTCTGTCCACTGTTTTTGGTAGTTCACCACCACCCTCTGCCTTCTGTCCACTGTTTTTGGTAGTTCACCACCACCCTCTACCTTCTGTCCACTGTTTTTGGTAGTTCACCACCACCCTCTACCTTCTGTCCACTGTTTTTGGTACTTCACCACCACACTCTGCCTTCTGTCCACTGTTTTTGGTAGTTCACCACCACCCTCTACCTTCTGTCCACTGTTTTTGGTAGTTCACCACCACCCTCTACCTTCTGTCCACTGTTTTTGGTAGTTCACCACCACCCTCTACCTTCTGTCCACTGTTTTTGGTAGTTCACCACCACCCATTGCCTTCTGTCCACTGTTTTTGGTAGTTCACCACCACCCTCTGCCTTCTGTCCACTGTTTTTGGTAGTTCACCACCACCCTCTGCCTTCTGTCCACTGTTTTTGGTAGTTCACCACCACCCTCTGTCTTCTGTCCACTTTTTTTGGTAGTTCACCACCACCCTCTACCTTCTGTCCACTGTTTTTGGTAGTTCACCACCACACTCTGCCTTCTGTCCACTGTTTTTGGTAGTTCACCACCACCCTCTACCTTCTGTCCAGTTTTTGGTAGTTCACCACCACCCTCTACCTTCTGTCCACTGTTTTTGGTAGTTCACCACCACCCTCTACCTTCTGTCCACTGTTTTTGGTAGTTCACCACCACCCTCTGCCTTCTGTCCACTGTTTTTGGTAGTTCACCACCACCCTCTGTCTTCTGTCCACTTTTTTTGGTAGTTCACCACCACCCTCTACCTTCTGTCCACTGTTTTTGGTACTTCACCACCACACTCTGCCTTCTGTCCAGTTTTTGGTAGTTCACCACCACCCTCTACCTTCTGTCCACTGTTTTTGGTAGTTCACCACCACCCTCTACCTTCTGTCCACTGTTTTTGGTACTTCACCACCACCCTCTGTCTTCTGTCCACTGTTTTTGGTAGTTCACCACCACCCTCTACCTTCTGTCCACTGTTTTTGGTACTTCACCACCACACTCTGCCTTCTGTCCACTGTTTTTGGTAGTTCACCACCACCCTCTACCTTCTGTCCAGTTTTTGGTAGTTCACCACCACCCTCTACCTTCTGTCCACTGGTTTTGGTAGTTCACCACCACCCTCTGTCTTCTGTCCACTGTTATTGGTATTTCACCACCACACTCTGCCTTCTGTCCACTGTTTTTAGTAGTTCACCACCACCCTCTACCTTCTGTCCACTGTTTTTGGTAGTTCACCATCACCCTCTGCCTTCTGTCCACTGTTTTTGGTAGTTCACCATCACCCTCTGCCTTCTGTCCACTGTTTTTGGTAGTTCACCACCACCCTCTACCTTCTGTCCACTGTTTTTGGTAGTTCACCATCACCCTCTGCCTTCTGTCCACTGTTTTTGGTAGTTCACCATCACCCTCTGCCTTCTGTCCACTGTTTTTGGTAGTTCACCATCACCCTCTGCCTTCTGTCCACTGTTTTTGGTAGTTCACCATCACCCTCTGCCTTCTGTCCACTGTTTTTGGTAGTTCACCACCACCCTCTACCTTCTGTCCACTGTTTTTGGTAGTTCACCATCACCCTCTGCCTTCTGTCCACTGTTTTTGGTAGTTCACCATCACCCTCTGCCTTCTGTCCACTGTTTTTGGTAGTTCACCACCACCCTCTACCTTCTGTCCACTGTTTTTGGTAGTTCACCACCACACTCTACCTTCTGTCCACTGTTTTTGGTAGTTCACCACCACTCTCTGTCTTCTGTCCACTGTTTTTGGTAGTTCACCACCACCCTCTGCCTTCTGTCCACTGTTTTTGGTATATCACCACCACACTCTACCTTCTGTCCACTGTTTTTGGTAGTTCACCA
The DNA here is from genome assembly GCA_964016885.1 of Eledone cirrhosa. NCBI lineage: Eukaryota > Metazoa > Mollusca > Cephalopoda > Octopoda > Eledonidae > Eledone > Eledone cirrhosa. The sequence goes on along the minus strand of OZ024752.1, from coordinate 22,157,419 downwards.
CCACCCTCTGTCTTCTGTCCACTGTTTTTGGTAGTTCACCACCACCCTCTGCCTTCTGTCCACTGTTTTTGGTAGTTCACCACCACCCTCTACCTTCTGTCCACTGTTTTTGGTAGTTCACCACCACCCTCTACCTTCTGTCCACTGTTTTTGGTACTTCACCACCACACTCTGCCTTCTGTCCACTGTTTTTGGTAGTTCACCACCACCCTCTACCTTCTGTCCACTGTTTTTGGTAGTTCACCACCACCCTCTACCTTCTGTCCACTGTTTTTGGTAGTTCACCACCACCCTCTACCTTCTGTCCACTGTTTTTGGTAGTTCACCACCACCCATTGCCTTCTGTCCACTGTTTTTGGTAGTTCACCACCACCCTCTGCCTTCTGTCCACTGTTTTTGGTAGTTCACCACCACCCTCTGCCTTCTGTCCACTGTTTTTGGTAGTTCACCACCACCCTCTGTCTTCTGTCCACTTTTTTTGGTAGTTCACCACCACCCTCTACCTTCTGTCCACTGTTTTTGGTAGTTCACCACCACACTCTGCCTTCTGTCCACTGTTTTTGGTAGTTCACCACCACCCTCTACCTTCTGTCCAGTTTTTGGTAGTTCACCACCACCCTCTACCTTCTGTCCACTGTTTTTGGTAGTTCACCACCACCCTCTACCTTCTGTCCACTGTTTTTGGTAGTTCACCACCACCCTCTGCCTTCTGTCCACTGTTTTTGGTAGTTCACCACCACCCTCTGTCTTCTGTCCACTTTTTTTGGTAGTTCACCACCACCCTCTACCTTCTGTCCACTGTTTTTGGTACTTCACCACCACACTCTGCCTTCTGTCCAGTTTTTGGTAGTTCACCACCACCCTCTACCTTCTGTCCACTGTTTTTGGTAGTTCACCACCACCCTCTACCTTCTGTCCACTGTTTTTGGTACTTCACCACCACCCTCTGTCTTCTGTCCACTGTTTTTGGTAGTTCACCACCACCCTCTACCTTCTGTCCACTGTTTTTGGTACTTCACCACCACACTCTGCCTTCTGTCCACTGTTTTTGGTAGTTCACCACCACCCTCTACCTTCTGTCCAGTTTTTGGTAGTTCACCACCACCCTCTACCTTCTGTCCACTGGTTTTGGTAGTTCACCACCACCCTCTGTCTTCTGTCCACTGTTATTGGTATTTCACCACCACACTCTGCCTTCTGTCCACTGTTTTTGGTAGTTCACCATCACCCTCTGCCTTCTGTCCACTGTTTTTGGTAGTTCACCATCACCCTCTGCCTTCTGTCCACTGTTTTTGGTAGTTCACCACCACCCTCTACCTTCTGTCCACTGTTTTTGGTAGTTCACCATCACCCTCTGCCTTCTGTCCACTGTTTTTGGTAGTTCACCATCACCCTCTGCCTTCTGTCCACTGTTTTTGGTAGTTCACCATCACCCTCTGCCTTCTGTCCACTGTTTTTGGTAGTTCACCATCACCCTCTGCCTTCTGTCCACTGTTTTTGGTAGTTCACCACCACCCTCTACCTTCTGTCCACTGTTTTTGGTAGTTCACCATCACCCTCTGCCTTCTGTCCACTGTTTTTGGTAGTTCACCATCACCCTCTGCCTTCTGTCCACTGTTTTTGGTAGTTCACCACCACCCTCTACCTTCTGTCCACTGTTTTTGGTAGTTCACCATCACCCTCTGCCTTCTGTCCACTGTTTTTGGTAGTTCACCATCACCCTCTGCCTTCTGTCCACTGTTTTTGGTAGTTCACCACCACCATCTACCTTCTGTCCAGTGTTTTTGGTAGTTCACCACCACACTCTACCTTCTGTCGACTGTTTTTGTTAGTTCACCACCACACTCTACCTTCTGTCCACTGTTTTTGGTAGTTCACCACCACCCTCTACCTTCTGTCCACTGTTTTTGGTAGTTCACCATCACCCTCTGCCTTCTGTCCACTGTTTTTGGTAGTTCACCACCACCCTCTACCTTCTGTTCAGTGTTTTTGGTAGTTCACCACCACACTCTACCTTCTGTCCACTGTTTTTGGTAGTTCACCACCACCCTCTGCCTTCTGTCCACTGTTTTTGGTAGTTCACCACCACCCTCTACCTTCTGTCCACTGTTTTTGGTACTTCACCACCACACTCTGCCTTCTGTACACTGTTTTTGGTAGTTCACCACCACCCTCTACCTTCTGTCCAGTTTTTGGTAGTTAACCACCACCCTCTACCTTCTGTCCACTGGTTTTGGTAGTTCACCACCACACTCTGCCTTCTGTCCAGTTTTTGGTAGTTCACCACCACCCTCTACCTTCTGTCCACTGTTTTTGTTAGTTCACCACCACCCTCTGTCTTCTGTCCACTGTTATTGGTACTTCACCACCACCCTCTACCTTCTGTCCACTGTTTTTGTTAGTTCACCACCACCCTCTGTCTTCTGTCCACTGTTATTGGTACTTCACCACCACCCTCTACCTTCTGTCCACTGTTTTTGTTAGTTCACCACCACCCTCTGTCTTCTGTCCACTGTTTTTGGTAGTTCACCACCACCCTCTGTCTTCTGTCCACTGTTATTGGTACTTCACCACCACACTCTGCCTTCTGTCCACTGTTTTTGGTAGTTCACCACCACCCTCTACCTTCTGTCCAGTGTTTTTGGTAGTTCACCACCACACTCTACCTTCTGTCCACTGTTTTTGTTAGTTCACCACCACACTGTACCTTCTGTCCACTGTTTTTGGTAGTTCACCACCACCCATTGCCTTCTGTCCACTGTTTTTGGTAGTTCACCACCACCCTCTGCCTTCTGTCCACTGTTTTTGGTAGATCACCACCACACTCTACCTTCTGTCCACTGTTTTTGGTAGTTCACCACCACACTGTACCTTCTGTCCACTGTTTTTGGTAGTTCACCACCACCCTCTGTCTTCTGTCCACTGTTTTTGGTAGTTCACCACCACCCTCTGTCTTCTGTCCACTGTTTTTGGTAGTTCACCACCACCCTCTGCCTTCTGTCCACTGTTTTTGGTAGTTCACCACCACCCTCTACCTTCTGTCCACTGTTTTTGGTACTTCACCACCACACTCTGCCTTCTGTCCAGTTTTTGATAGTTCACCACCACCCTCTACCTTCTGTCCACTGTTTTTGGTAGTTCACCACCACCCTCTACCTTCTGTCCACTGTTTTTGGTAGTTCACCACCACCCTCTACCTTCTGTCCACTGTTTTTGGTAGTTCACCACCACCCTCTACCTTCTGTCCACTGTTTTTGGTAGTTCACCACCACCCTCTACCTTCTGTCCAGTTTTTGGTACTTCACCACCACCCTCTACCTTCTGTCCACTGTTTTTGGTACTTCACCACCACCCTCTGTCTTCTGTCCACTGTTTTTGGTAGTTCACCACCACCCTCTACCTTCTGTCCACTGTTTTTGGTACTTCACCACCACACTCTGCCTTCTGTCCACTGTTTTTGGTAGTTCACCACCACCCTCTACCTTCTGTCCAGTTTTTGGTAGTTCACCACCACCCTCTACCTTCTGTCCACTGGTTTTGGTAGTTCACCACCACCCTCTACCTTCTGTCCACTGTTTTTGGTAGTTCACCACCACCCTCTGTCTTCTGTCCACTGTTATTGGTATTTCACCACCACACTCTGCCTTCTGTCCACTGTTTTTGGTAGTTCACCACCACCCTCTGTCTTCTGTCCACTGTTTTTGGTAGTTCACCATCACCCTCTGCCTTCTGTCCAGTTTTTGGTAGTTCACCACCACCCTCTACCTTCTGTTCACTGTTTTTGGTAGTTCACCACCACCCTCTGCCTTCTGTCCACTGTTTTTGGTAGTTCACCACCACCCTCTACCTTCTGTCCACTGTTTTTGGTACTTCACCACCACACTCTGCCTTCTGTACACTGTTTTTGGTAGTTCACCACCACCCTCTACCTTCTGTCCAGCTTTTGGTAGTTAACCACCACCCTCTACCTTCTGTCCACTGGTTTTGGTAGTTCACCACCACCCTCTGTCTTCTGTCCACTGTTATTGGTACTTCACCACCACACTCTGCCTTCTGTCCACTGTTTTTGGTAGTTCACCATCACCCTCTGCCTTCTGTCCACTGTTTTTGGTAGTTCACCACCACACTTTACCTTCTGTCCACAGTTTTTGGTAGTTCACCACCACCCTCTGCCTTCTGTCCACAGTTTTTGGTAGTTCACCACCACCCTCTGCCTTCTGTACACTGTTTTTGGTAGTTCACCACCACCCTCTGCCTTCTGTACACTGTTTTTGGTAGTTCACCACCACCCTCTACTTTCTGTCCACTGTTTTTGGTAGTTCACCAACACCCTCTGCCTTCTGTCCACTGTTTTTGGTAGTTCACCACCACCCTCTGTCTTCTGTCCACTGTTTTTGGTAGTTGACCACCACCCTCTGCCTTCTGTCCACTGTTTTTGGTAGTTCACCACCACCCTCTGCCTTCTGTACACTGTTTTTGGTAGTTCACCACCACCCTCTACCTTCTGTCCAGTTTTTGGTAGTTTACCACCACACTCTACCTTCTGTCCACTGTTTTTGGTAGTTCACCACCACTCTCTACCTTCTGTCCAGTGTTTTTGGTAGTTCATCACCACCCTCTGCCTTCTGTCCACTGTTTTTGGTAGTTCACCACCACCCTCTGCCTTCTGTCCACTGTTTTTGGTAGTTCACCACCACCCTCTACCTTCTGTCCACTGTTTTTGGTAGTTCACCACCACACTCTACCTTCTGTTCACTGTTTTTGGTAGTTCACCACCACACTCTACCTTCTGTCCACTGTTTTTGGTAGTTCACCACCACACTCTACCTTCTGTCCACTGTTTTTGGTAGTTCACCACCACCCTCTGCCTTCTGTCCACTGTTTTTGGTAGTTCACCACCACCTTCTACCTTCTGTCCACTGTTTTTGGTACTTCACCACCACACTCTACCTTCTGTTCACTGTTTTTGGTAGTTCACCACCACCCTCTACCTTCTGTCCACTGTTTTTGGTAGTTCACCACCACACTCTACCTTCTGTTCACTGTTTTTGGTAGTTCACCACCACTCTCTACCTTCTGTCCAGTGTTTTTGGTAGTTCATCACCACCCTCTGCCTTCTGTCCACTGTTTTTGGTAGTTCACCACCACCCTCTGCCTTCTGTCCACTGTTTTTGGTAGTTCACCACCACCCTCTACCTTCTGTCCACTGTTTTTGGTAGTTCACCACCACACTCTACCTTCTGTCCACTGTTTTTGGTAGTTCACCACCACACTCTACCTTCTGTTCACTGTTTTTGGTAGTTCACCACCACACTCTACCTTCTGTCCACTGTTTTTGGTAGTTCACCACCACACTCTACCTTCTGTCCACTGTTTTTGGTAGATCACCACCACACTCTACCTTCTGTCCACTGTTTTTGGTAGTTCACCACCACACTCTACCTTCTGTCCACTGTTTTTGGTAGATCACCACTACACTCTACCTTCTGTCCACTGTTTTTGGTAGTTCACCACCACACTGTACCTTCTGTCCACTGTTTTTGGTAGTTCACCACCACCCATTGCCTTCTGTCCACTGTTTTTGGTAGTTCACCACCACCCTCTGCCTTCTGTCCACTGTTTTTGGTAGTTCACCACCACACTCTACCTTCTGTCCACTGTTTTTGGTAGTTCACCACCACACTGTACCTTCTGTCCACTGTTTTTGGTAGTTCACCACCACCCTCTGTCTTCTGTCCACTGTTTTTGGTAGTTCACCACCACCCTCTGTCTTCTGTCCACTGTTTTTGTTAGTTCACCACCACCCTCTGTCTTCTGTCCACTGTTTTTGGTAGTTCACCACCACCCTCTGTCTTCTGTCCACTGTTATTGGTACTTCACCACCACACTCTGCCTTCTGTCCACTGTTTTTGGTAGTTCACCACCACCCTCTACCTTCTGTCCAGTGTTTTTGGTAGTTCACCACCACACTCTACCTTCTGTCCACTGTTTTTGTTAGTTCACCACCACACTGTACCTTCTGTCCACTGTTTTTGGTAGTTCACCACCACCCATTGCCTTCTGTCCACTGTTTTTGGTAGTTCACCACCACCCTCTGCCTTCTGTCCACTGTTTTTGGTAGATCACCACCACACTCTACCTTCTGTCCACTGTTTTTGGTAGTTCACCACCACACTGTACCTTCTGTCCACTGTTTTTGGTAGTTCACCACCACCCTCTGTCTTCTGTCCACTGTTTTTGGTAGTTCACCACCACCCTCTGTCTTCTGTCCACTGTTTTTGGTAGTTCACCACCACCCTCTGCCTTCTGTCCACTGTTTTTGGTAGTTCACCACCACCCTCTACCTTCTGTCCACTGTTTTTGGTACTTCACCACCACACTCTGCCTTCTGTCCAGTTTTTGGTAGTTCACCACCACCCTCTACCTTCTGTCCACTGTTTTTGGTAGTTCACCACCACCCTCTACCTTCTGTCCACTGTTTTTGGTAGTTCACCACCACCCTCTACCTTCTGTCCACTGTTTTTGGTAGTTCACCACCACCCTCTACCTTCTGTCCAGTTTTTGGTACTTCACCACCACCCTCTACCTTCTGTCCACTGTTTTTGGTACTTCACCACCACCCTCTGTCTTCTGTCCACTGTTTTTGGTAGTTCACCACCACCCTCTACCTTCTGTCCACTGTTTTTGGTACTTCACCACCACACTCTGCCTTCTGTCCACTGTTTTTGGTAGTTCACCACCACCCTCTACCTTCTGTCCAGTTTTTGGTAGTTCACCACCACCCTCTACCTTCTGTCCACTGGTTTTGGTAGTTCACCACCACCCTCTACCTTCTGTCCACTGTTTTTGGTAGTTCACCACCACCCTCTGTCTTCTGTCCACTGTTATTGGTATTTCACCACCACACTCTGCCTTCTGTCCACTGTTTTTGGTAGTTCACCGCCACCCTCTACCTTCTGTCCAGTGTTTTTGGTAGTTCACCACCACACTCTACCTTCTGTCCACTGTTTTTGTTAGTTCACCACCACCCTCTACCTTCTGTTCACTGTTTTTGGTAGTTCACCACCACCCTCTGTCTTCTGTCCACTGTTTTTGGTAGTTCACCACCACCCTCTGCCTTCTGTCCACTGTTTTTGGTAGTTCACCACCACCCTCTGTCTTCTGTCCACTGTTTTTGGTAGTTCACCATCACCCTCTGCCTTCTGTCCAGTTTTTGGTAGTTCACCACCACCCTCTACCTTCTGTTCACTGTTTTTGGTAGTTCACCACCACCCTCTGTCTTCTGTCCACTGTTTTTGGTAGTTCACCACCACCCTCTGCCTTCTGTCCACTGTTTTTGGTAGTTCACCACCACCCTCTACCTTCTGTCCACTGTTTTTGGTAGTTCACCAACACCCTCTGCCTTCTGTCCACTGTTTTTGGTAGTTCACCACCACCCTCTGTCTTCTGTCCACTGTTTTTGGTAGTTGACCACCACCCTCTGCCTTCTGTCCACTGTTTTTGGTAGTTCACCACCACCCTCTGCCTTCTGTACACTGTTTTTGGTAGTTCACCACCACCCTCTACCTTCTGTCCAGTTTTTGGTAGTTTACCACCACACTCTACCTTCTGTCCACTGTTTTTGGTAGTTCACCACCACTCTCTACCTTCTGTCCAGTGTTTTTGGTAGTTCATCACCACCCTCTGCCTTCTGTCCACTGTTTTTGGTAGTTCACCACCACCCTCTGCCTTCTGTCCACTGTTTTTGGTAGTTCACCACCACCCTCTACCTTCTGTCCACTGTTTTTGGTAGTTCACCACCACACTCTACCTTCTGTTCACTGTTTTTGGTAGTTCACCACCACACTCTACCTTCTGTCCACTGTTTTTGGTAGTTCACCACCACACTCTACCTTCTGTCCACTGTTTTTGGTAGTTCACCACCACCCTCTACCTTCTGTCCACTGTTTTTGGTAGTTCACCACCACCTTCTACCTTCTGTCCACTGTTTTTGGTACTTCACCACCACACTCTACCTTCTGTTCACTGTTTTTGGTAGTTCACCACCACCCTCTACCTTCTGTCCACTGTTTTTGGTAGTTCACCACCACACTCTACCTTCTGTTCACTGTTTTTGGTAGTTCACCACCACTCTCTACCTTCTGTCCAGTGTTTTTGGTAGTTCATCACCACCCTCTGCCTTCTGTCCACTGTTTTTGGTAGTTCACCACCACCCTCTGCCTTCTGTCCACTGTTTTTGGTAGTTCACCACCACCCTCTACCTTCTGTCCACTGTTTTTGGTAGTTCACCACCACACTCTACCTTCTGTCCACTGTTTTTGGTAGTTCACCACCACACTCTACCTTCTGTTCACTGTTTTTGGTAGTTCACCACCACACTCTACCTTCTGTCCACTGTTTTTGGTAGTTCACCACCACACTCTACCTTCTGTCCACTGTTTTTGGTAGATCACCACCACACTCTACCTTCTGTCCACTGTTTTTGGTAGTTCACCACCACACTCTACCTTCTGTCCACTGTTTTTGGTAGTTCACCACCACCCTCTGTCTTCTGTCCACTTTTTTTGGTAGTTCACCACCACCCTCTACCTTCTGTCCACTGTTTTTGGTACTTCACCACCACACTCTGCCTTCTGTCCAGTTTTTGGTAGTTCACCACCACCCTCTACCTTCTGTCCACTGTTTTTGGTAGTTCACCACCACCCTCTACCTTCTGTCCACTGTTTTTGGTACTTCACCACCACCCTCTGTCTTCTGTCCACTGTTTTTGGTAGTTCACCACCACCCTCTACCTTCTGTCCACTGTTTTTGGTACTTCACCACCACACTCTGCCTTCTGTCCACTGTTTTTGGTAGTTCACCACCACCCTCTACCTTCTGTCCAGTTTTTGGTAGTTCACCACCACCCTCTACCTTCTGTCCACTGGTTTTGGTAGTTCACCACCACCCTCTGTCTTCTGTCCACTGTTATTGGTATTTCACCACCACACTCTGCCTTCTGTCCACTGTTTTTAGTAGTTCACCACCACCCTCTACCTTCTGTCCACTGTTTTTGGTAGTTCACCATCACCCTCTGCCTTCTGTCCACTGTTTTTGGTAGTTCACCATCACCCTCTGCCTTCTGTCCACTGTTTTTGGTAGTTCACCACCACCCTCTACCTTCTGTCCACTGTTTTTGGTAGTTCACCATCACCCTCTGCCTTCTGTCCACTGTTTTTGGTAGTTCACCATCACCCTCTGCCTTCTGTCCACTGTTTTTGGTAGTTCACCATCACCCTCTGCCTTCTGTCCACTGTTTTTGGTAGTTCACCATCACCCTCTGCCTTCTGTCCACTGTTTTTGGTAGTTCACCACCACCCTCTACCTTCTGTCCACTGTTTTTGGTAGTTCACCATCACCCTCTGCCTTCTGTCCACTGTTTTTGGTAGTTCACCATCACCCTCTGCCTTCTGTCCACTGTTTTTGGTAGTTCACCACCACCCTCTACCTTCTGTCCACTGTTTTTGGTAGTTCACCACCACACTCTACCTTCTGTCCACTGTTTTTGGTAGTTCACCACCACTCTCTGTCTTCTGTCCACTGTTTTTGGTAGTTCACCACCACCCTCTGCCTTCTGTCCACTGTTTTTGGTAGATCACCACCACACTCTACCTTCTGTCCACTGTTTTTGGTAGTTCACCACCACCCTCTGTCTTCTGTCCACTGTTTTTGGTAGTTCACCACCACCCTCTGCCTTCTGTCCACTGTTTTTGGTAGTTCACCACCACCCTCTACCTTCTGTCCACTGTTTTTGGTAGTTCACCACCACCCTCTACCTTCTGTCCACTGTTTTTGGTACTTCACCACCACACTCTGCCTTCTGTCCACTGTTTTTGGTAGTTCACCACCACCCTCTACCTTCTGTCCACTGTTTTTGGTAGTTCACCACCACCCTCTACCTTCTGTCCACTGTTTTTGGTAGTTCACCACCACCCTCTACCTTCTGTCCACTGTTTTTGGTAGTTCACCACCACCCATTGCCTTCTGTCCACTGTTTTTGGTAGTTCACCACCACCCTCTGCCTTCTGTCCACTGTTTTTGGTAGTTCACCACCACCCTCTGCCTTCTGTCCACTGTTTTTGGTAGTTCACCACCACCCTCTGTCTTCTGTCCACTTTTTTTGGTAGTTCACCACCACCCTCTACCTTCTGTCCACTGTTTTTGGTAGTTCACCACCACACTCTGCCTTCTGTCCACTGTTTTTGGTAGTTCACCACCACCCTCTACCTTCTGTCCAGTTTTTGGTAGTTCACCACCACCCTCTACCTTCTGTCCACTGTTTTTGGTAGTTCACCACCACCCTCTACCTTCTGTCCACTGTTTTTGGTAGTTCACCACCACCCTCTGCCTTCTGTCCACTGTTTTTGGTAGTTCACCACCACCCTCTGTCTTCTGTCCACTTTTTTTGGTAGTTCACCACCACCCTCTACCTTCTGTCCACTGTTTTTGGTACTTCACCACCACACTCTGCCTTCTGTCCAGTTTTTGGTAGTTCACCACCACCCTCTACCTTCTGTCCACTGTTTTTGGTAGTTCACCACCACCCTCTACCTTCTGTCCACTGTTTTTGGTACTTCACCACCACCCTCTGTCTTCTGTCCACTGTTTTTGGTAGTTCACCACCACCCTCTACCTTCTGTCCACTGTTTTTGGTACTTCACCACCACACTCTGCCTTCTGTCCACTGTTTTTGGTAGTTCACCACCACCCTCTACCTTCTGTCCAGTTTTTGGTAGTTCACCACCACCCTCTACCTTCTGTCCACTGGTTTTGGTAGTTCACCACCACCCTCTGTCTTCTGTCCACTGTTATTGGTATTTCACCACCACACTCTGCCTTCTGTCCACTGTTTTTAGTAGTTCACCACCACCCTCTACCTTCTGTCCACTGTTTTTGGTAGTTCACCATCACCCTCTGCCTTCTGTCCACTGTTTTTGGTAGTTCACCATCACCCTCTGCCTTCTGTCCACTGTTTTTGGTAGTTCACCACCACCCTCTACCTTCTGTCCACTGTTTTTGGTAGTTCACCATCACCCTCTGCCTTCTGTCCACTGTTTTTGGTAGTTCACCATCACCCTCTGCCTTCTGTCCACTGTTTTTGGTAGTTCACCATCACCCTCTGCCTTCTGTCCACTGTTTTTGGTAGTTCACCATCACCCTCTGCCTTCTGTCCACTGTTTTTGGTAGTTCACCACCACCCTCTACCTTCTGTCCACTGTTTTTGGTAGTTCACCATCACCCTCTGCCTTCTGTCCACTGTTTTTGGTAGTTCACCATCACCCTCTGCCTTCTGTCCACTGTTTTTGGTAGTTCACCACCACCCTCTACCTTCTGTCCACTGTTTTTGGTAGTTCACCATCACCCTCTGCCTTCTGTCCACTGTTTTTGGTAGTTCACCATCACCCTCTGCCTTCTGTCCACTGTTTTTGGTAGTTCACCACCACCATCTACCTTCTGTCCAGTGTTTTTGGTAGTTCACCACCACACTCTACCTTCTGTCGACTGTTTTTGTTAGTTCACCACCACACTCTACCTTCTGTCCACTGTTTTTGGTAGTTCACCACCACCCTCTACCTTCTGTCCACTGTTTTTGGTAGTTCACCATCACCCTCTGCCTTCTGTCCACTGTTTTTGGTAGTTCACCACCACCCTCTACCTTCTGTTCAGTGTTTTTGGTAGTTCACCACCACACTCTACCTTCTGTCCACTGTTTTTGGTAGTTCACCACCACCCTCTGCCTTCTGTCCACTGTTTTTGGTAGTTCACCACCACCCTCTACCTTCTGTCCACTGTTTTTGGTACTTCACCACCACACTCTGCCTTCTGTACACTGTTTTTGGTAGTTCACCACCACCCTCTACCTTCTGTCCAGTTTTTGGTAGTTAACCACCACCCTCTACCTTCTGTCCACTGGTTTTGGTAGTTCACCACCACACTCTGCCTTCTGTCCAGTTTTTGGTAGTTCACCACCACCCTCTACCTTCTGTCCACTGTTTTTGTTAGTTCACCACCACCCTCTGTCTTCTGTCCACTGTTATTGGTACTTCACCACCACCCTCTACCTTCTGTCCACTGTTTTTGTTAGTTCACCACCACCCTCTGTCTTCTGTCCACTGTTATTGGTACTTCACCACCACCCTCTACCTTCTGTCCACTGTTTTTGTTAGTTCACCACCACCCTCTGTCTTCTGTCCACTGTTTTTGGTAGTTCACCACCACCCTCTGTCTTCTGTCCACTGTTATTGGTACTTCACCACCACACTCTGCCTTCTGTCCACTGTTTTTGGTAGTTCACCACCACCCTCTACCTTCTGTCCAGTGTTTTTGGTAGTTCACCACCACACTCTACCTTCTGTCCACTGTTTTTGTTAGTTCACCACCACACTGTACCTTCTGTCCACTGTTTTTGGTAGTTCACCACCACCCATTGCCTTCTGTCCACTGTTTTTGGTAGTTCACCACCACCCTCTGCCTTCTGTCCACTGTTTTTGGTAGATCACCACCACACTCTACCTTCTGTCCACTGTTTTTGGTAGTTCACCACCACACTGTACCTTCTGTCCACTGTTTTTGGTAGTTCACCACCACCCTCTGTCTTCTGTCCACTGTTTTTGGTAGTTCACCACCACCCTCTGTCTTCTGTCCACTGTTTTTGGTAGTTCACCACCACCCTCTGCCTTCTGTCCACTGTTTTTGGTAGTTCACCACCACCCTCTACCTTCTGTCCACTGTTTTTGGTACTTCACCACCACACTCTGCCTTCTGTCCAGTTTTTGATAGTTCACCACCACCCTCTACCTTCTGTCCACTGTTTTTGGTAGTTCACCACCACCCTCTACCTTCTGTCCACTGTTTTTGGTAGTTCACCACCACCCTCTACCTTCTGTCCACTGTTTTTGGTAGTTCACCACCACCCTCTACCTTCTGTCCACTGTTTTTGGTAGTTCACCACCACCCTCTACCTTCTGTCCAGTTTTTGGTACTTCACCACCACCCTCTACCTTCTGTCCACTGTTTTTGGTACTTCACCACCACCCTCTGTCTTCTGTCCACTGTTTTTGGTAGTTCACCACCACCCTCTACCTTCTGTCCACTGTTTTTGGTACTTCACCACCACACTCTGCCTTCTGTCCACTGTTTTTGGTAGTTCACCACCACCCTCTACCTTCTGTCCAGTTTTTGGTAGTTCACCACCACCCTCTACCTTCTGTCCACTGGTTTTGGTAGTTCACCACCACCCTCTACCTTCTGTCCACTGTTTTTGGTAGTTCACCACCACCCTCTGTCTTCTGTCCACTGTTATTGGTATTTCACCACCACACTCTGCCTTCTGTCCACTGTTTTTGGTAGTTCACCACCACCCTCTGTCTTCTGTCCACTGTTTTTGGTAGTTCACCATCACCCTCTGCCTTCTGTCCAGTTTTTGGTAGTTCACCACCACCCTCTACCTTCTGTTCACTGTTTTTGGTAGTTCACCACCACCCTCTGTCTTCTGTCCACTGTTTTTGGTAGTTCACCACCACCCTCTGCCTTCTGTCCACTGTTTTTGGTAGTTCACCACCACCCTCTACCTTCTGTCCACTGTTTTTGGTACTTCACCACCACACTCTGCCTTCTGTACACTGTTTTTGGTAGTTCACCACCACCCTCTACCTTCTGTCCAGCTTTTGGTAGTTAACCACCACCCTCTACCTTCTGTCCACTGGTTTTGGTAGTTCACCACCACCCTCTGTCTTCTGTCCACTGTTATTGGTACTTCACCACCACACTCTGCCTTCTGTCCACTGTTTTTGGTAGTTCACCATCACCCTCTGCCTTCTGTCCACTGTTTTTGGTAGTTCACCACCACACTTTACCTTCTGTCCACAGTTTTTGGTAGTTCACCACCACCCTCTGCCTTCTGTCCACAGTTTTTGGTAGTTCACCACCACCCTCTGCCTTCTGTACACTGTTTTTGGTAGTTCACCACCACCCTCTGCCTTCTGTACACTGTTTTTGGTAGTTCACCACCACCCTCTACTTTCTGTCCACTGTTTTTGGTAGTTCACCAACACCCTCTGCCTTCTGTCCACTGTTTTTGGTAGTTCACCACCACCCTCTGTCTTCTGTCCACTGTTTTTGGTAGTTGACCACCACCCTCTGCCTTCTGTCCACTGTTTTTGGTAGTTCACCACCACCCTCTGCCTTCTGTACACTGTTTTTGGTAGTTCACCACCACCCTCTACCTTCTGTCCAGTTTTTGGTAGTTTACCACCACACTCTACCTTCTGTCCACTGTTTTTGGTAGTTCACCACCACTCTCTACCTTCTGTCCAGTGTTTTTGGTAGTTCATCACCACCCTCTGCCTTCTGTCCACTGTTTTTGGTAGTTCACCACCACCCTCTGCCTTCTGTCCACTGTTTTTGGTAGTTCACCACCACCCTCTACCTTCTGTCCACTGTTTTTGGTAGTTCACCACCACACTCTACCTTCTGTTCACTGTTTTTGGTAGTTCACCACCACACTCTACCTTCTGTCCACTGTTTTTGGTAGTTCACCACCACACTCTACCTTCTGTCCACTGTTTTTGGTAGTTCACCACCACCCTCTGCCTTCTGTCCACTGTTTTTGGTAGTTCACCACCACCTTCTACCTTCTGTCCACTGTTTTTGGTACTTCACCACCACACTCTACCTTCTGTTCACTGTTTTTGGTAGTTCACCACCACCCTCTACCTTCTGTCCACTGTTTTTGGTAGTTCACCACCACACTCTACCTTCTGTTCACTGTTTTTGGTAGTTCACCACCACTCTCTACCTTCTGTCCAGTGTTTTTGGTAGTTCATCACCACCCTCTGCCTTCTGTCCACTGTTTTTGGTAGTTCACCACCACCCTCTGCCTTCTGTCCACTGTTTTTGGTAGTTCACCACCACCCTCTACCTTCTGTCCACTGTTTTTGGTAGTTCACCACCACACTCTACCTTCTGTCCACTGTTTTTGGTAGTTCACCACCACACTCTACCTTCTGTTCACTGTTTTTGGTAGTTCACCACCACACTCTACCTTCTGTCCACTGTTTTTGGTAGTTCACCACCACACTCTACCTTCTGTCCACTGTTTTTGGTAGATCACCACCACACTCTACCTTCTGTCCACTGTTTTTGGTAGTTCACCACCACACTCTACCTTCTGTCCACTGTTTTTGGTAGATCACCACTACACTCTACCTTCTGTCCACTGTTTTTGGTAGTTCACCACCACACTGTACCTTCTGTCCACTGTTTTTGGTAGTTCACCACCACCCATTGCCTTCTGTCCACTGTTTTTGGTAGTTCACCACCACCCTCTGCCTTCTGTCCACTGTTTTTGGTAGTTCACCACCACACTCTACCTTCTGTCCACTGTTTTTGGTAGTTCACCACCACACTGTACCTTCTGTCCACTGTTTTTGGTAGTTCACCACCACCCTCTGTCTTCTGTCCACTGTTTTTGGTAGTTCACCACCACCCTCTGTCTTCTGTCCACTGTTTTTGTTAGTTCACCACCACCCTCTGTCTTCTGTCCACTGTTTTTGGTAGTTCACCACCACCCTCTGTCTTCTGTCCACTGTTATTGGTACTTCACCACCACACTCTGCCTTCTGTCCACTGTTTTTGGTAGTTCACCACCACCCTCTACCTTCTGTCCAGTGTTTTTGGTAGTTCACCACCACACTCTACCTTCTGTCCACTGTTTTTGTTAGTTCACCACCACACTGTACCTTCTGTCCACTGTTTTTGGTAGTTCACCACCACCCATTGCCTTCTGTCCACTGTTTTTGGTAGTTCACCACCACCCTCTGCCTTCTGTCCACTGTTTTTGGTAGATCACCACCACACTCTACCTTCTGTCCACTGTTTTTGGTAGTTCACCACCACACTGTACCTTCTGTCCACTGTTTTTGGTAGTTCACCACCACCCTCTGTCTTCTGTCCACTGTTTTTGGTAGTTCACCACCACCCTCTGTCTTCTGTCCACTGTTTTTGGTAGTTCACCACCACCCTCTGCCTTCTGTCCACTGTTTTTGGTAGTTCACCACCACCCTCTACCTTCTGTCCACTGTTTTTGGTACTTCACCACCACACTCTGCCTTCTGTCCAGTTTTTGGTAGTTCACCACCACCCTCTACCTTCTGTCCACTGTTTTTGGTAGTTCACCACCACCCTCTACCTTCTGTCCACTGTTTTTGGTAGTTCACCACCACCCTCTACCTTCTGTCCACTGTTTTTGGTAGTTCACCACCACCCTCTACCTTCTGTCCAGTTTTTGGTACTTCACCACCACCCTCTACCTTCTGTCCACTGTTTTTGGTACTTCACCACCACCCTCTGTCTTCTGTCCACTGTTTTTGGTAGTTCACCACCACCCTCTACCTTCTGTCCACTGTTTTTGGTACTTCACCACCACACTCTGCCTTCTGTCCACTGTTTTTGGTAGTTCACCACCACCCTCTACCTTCTGTCCAGTTTTTGGTAGTTCACCACCACCCTCTACCTTCTGTCCACTGGTTTTGGTAGTTCACCACCACCCTCTACCTTCTGTCCACTGTTTTTGGTAGTTCACCACCACCCTCTGTCTTCTGTCCACTGTTATTGGTATTTCACCACCACACTCTGCCTTCTGTCCACTGTTTTTGGTAGTTCACCACCACCCTCTACCTTCTGTCCAGTGTTTTTGGTAGTTCACCACCACACTCTACCTTCTGTCCACTGTTTTTGTTAGTTCACCACCACCCTCTACCTTCTGTTCACTGTTTTTGGTAGTTCACCACCACCCTCTGTCTTCTGTCCACTGTTTTTGGTAGTTCACCACCACCCTCTGCCTTCTGTCCACTGTTTTTGGTAGTTCACCACCACCCTCTGTCTTCTGTCCACTGTTTTTGGTAGTTCACCATCACCCTCTGCCTTCTGTCCAGTTTTTGGTAGTTCACCACCACCCTCTACCTTCTGTTCACTGTTTTTGGTAGTTCACCACCACCCTCTGTCTTCTGTCCACTGTTTTTGGTAGTTCACCACCACCCTCTGCCTTCTGTCCACTGTTTTTGGTAGTTCACCACCACCCTCTACCTTCTGTCCACTGTTTTTGGTAGTTCACCAACACCCTCTGCCTTCTGTCCACTGTTTTTGGTAGTTCACCACCACCCTCTGTCTTCTGTCCACTGTTTTTGGTAGTTGACCACCACCCTCTGCCTTCTGTCCACTGTTTTTGGTAGTTCACCACCACCCTCTGCCTTCTGTACACTGTTTTTGGTAGTTCACCACCACCCTCTACCTTCTGTCCAGTTTTTGGTAGTTTACCACCACACTCTACCTTCTGTCCACTGTTTTTGGTAGTTCACCACCACTCTCTACCTTCTGTCCAGTGTTTTTGGTAGTTCATCACCACCCTCTGCCTTCTGTCCACTGTTTTTGGTAGTTCACCACCACCCTCTGCCTTCTGTCCACTGTTTTTGGTAGTTCACCACCACCCTCTACCTTCTGTCCACTGTTTTTGGTAGTTCACCACCACACTCTACCTTCTGTTCACTGTTTTTGGTAGTTCACCACCACACTCTACCTTCTGTCCACTGTTTTTGGTAGTTCACCACCACACTCTACCTTCTGTCCACTGTTTTTGGTAGTTCACCACCACCCTCTACCTTCTGTCCACTGTTTTTGGTAGTTCACCACCACCTTCTACCTTCTGTCCACTGTTTTTGGTACTTCACCACCACACTCTACCTTCTGTTCACTGTTTTTGGTAGTTCACCACCACCCTCTACCTTCTGTCCACTGTTTTTGGTAGTTCACCACCACACTCTACCTTCTGTTCACTGTTTTTGGTAGTTCACCACCACTCTCTACCTTCTGTCCAGTGTTTTTGGTAGTTCATCACCACCCTCTGCCTTCTGTCCACTGTTTTTGGTAGTTCACAACCACCCTCTGCCTTCTGTCCACTGTTTTTGGTAGTTCACCACCACCCTCTACCTTCTGTCCACTGTTTTTGGTAGTTCACCACCACACTCTACCTTCTGTCCACTGTTTTTGGTAGTTCACCACCACACTCTACCTTCTGTTCACTGTTTTTGGTAGTTCACCACCACACTCTACCTTCTGTCCACTGTTTTTGGTAGTTCACCACCACACTCTACCTTCTGTCCACTGTTTTTGGTAGATCACCACCACACTCTACCTTCTGTCCACTGTTTTTGGTAGTTCACCACCACACTCTACCTTCTGTCCACTGTTTTTGGTAGTTCACCACCACACTGTACCTTCTGTCCACTGTTTTTGGTAGTTCACCACCACCCATTGCCTTCTGTCCACTGTTTTTGGTAGTTCACCACCACCCTCTGCCTTCTGTCCACTGTTTTTGGTAGTTCACCACCACACTCTACCTTCTGTCCACTGTTTTTGGTAGTTCACCACCACTCTCTGTCTTCTGTCCACTGTTTTTGGTAGTTCACCACCACCCTCTGCCTTCTGTCCACTGTTTTTGGTAGATCACCACCACACTCTACCTTCTGTCCACTGTTTTTGGTAGTTCACCACCACCCTCTGTCTTCTGTCCACTGTTTTTGGTAGTTCACCACCACCCTCTGCCTTCTGTCCACTGTTTTTGGTAGTTCACCACCACCCTCTACCTTCTGTCCACTGTTTTTGGTAGTTCACCACCACCCTCTACCTTCTGTCCACTGTTTTTGGTACTTTACCACCACACTCTGCCTTCTGTCCACTGTTTTTGGTAGTTCACCACCACCCTCTACCTTCTGTCCACTGTTTTTGGTAGTTCACCACCACCCTCTACCTTCTGTCCACTGTTTTTGGTAGTTCACCACCACCCTCTACCTTCTGTCCACTGTTTTTGGTAGTTCACCACCACCCATTGCCTTCTGTCCACTGTTTTTGGTAGTTCACCACCACCCTCTGCCTTCTGTCCACTGTTTTTGGTAGTTCACCACCACCCTCTGCCTTCTGTCCACTGTTTTTGGTAGTTCACCACCACCCTCTGTCTTCTGTCCACTTTTTTTGGTAGTTCACCACCACCCTCTACCTTCTGTCCACTGTTTTTGGTAGTTCACCACCACACTCTGCCTTCTGTCCAGTTTTTGGTAGTTCACCACCACCCTCTACCTTCTGTCCACTGTTTTTGGTAGTTCACCACCACCCTCTACCTTCTGTCCACTGTTTTTGGTACTTCACCACCACCCTCTGTCTTCTGTCCACTGTTTTTGGTAGTTCACCACCACCCTCTACCTTCTGTCCACTGTTTTTGGTACTTCACCACCACACTCTGCCTTCTGTCCACTGTTTTTGGTAGTTCACCACCACCCTCTACCTTCTGTCCAGTTTTTGGTAGTTCACCACCACCCTCTACCTTCTGTCCACTGGTTTTGGTAGTTCACCACCACCCTCTGTCTTCTGTCCACTGTTATTGGTATTTCACCACCACACTCTGCCTTCTGTCCACTGTTTTTAGTAGTTCACCACCACCCTCTACCTTCTGTCCACTGTTTTTGGTAGTTCACCATCACCCTCTGCCTTCTGTCCACTGTTTTTGGTAGTTCACCATCACCCTCTGCCTTCTGTCCACTGTTTTTGGTAGTTCACCACCACCCTCTACCTTCTGTCCACTGTTTTTGGTAGTTCACCATCACCCTCTGCCTTCTGTCCACTGTTTTTGGTAGTTCACCATCACCCTCTGCTTTCTGTCCACTGTTTTTGGTAGTTCACCATCACCCTCTGCCTTCTGTCCACTGTTTTTGGTAGTTCACCATCACCCTCTGCCTTCTGTCCACTGTTTTTGGTAGTTCACCACCACCCTCTACCTTCTGTCCACTGTTTTTGGTAGTTCACCATCACCCTCTGCCTTCTGTCCACTGTTTTTGGTAGTTCACCATCACCCTCTGCCTTCTGTCCACTGTTTTTGGTAGTTCACCACCACCCTCTACCTTCTGTCCACTGTTTTTGGTAGTTCACCATCACCCTCTGCCTTCTGTCCACTGTTTTTGGTAGTTCACCATCACCCTCTGCCTTCTGTCCACTGTTTTTGGTAGTTCACCACCACCATCTACCTTCTGTCCAGTGTTTTTGGTAGTTCACCACCACACTCTACCTTCTGTCGACTGTTTTTGTTAGTTCACCACCACACTCTACCTTCTGTCCACTGTTTTTGGTAGTTCACCACCACCCTCTACCTTCTGTCCACTGTTTTTGGTAGTTCACCATCACCCTCTGCCTTCTGTCCACTGTTTTTGGTAGTTCACCACCACCCTCTACCTTCTGTTCAGTGTTTTTGGTAGTTCACCACCACACTCTACCTTCTGTCCACTGTTTTTGGTAGTTCACCACCACCCTCTGCCTTCTGTCCACTGTTTTTGGTAGTTCACCACCACCCTCTACCTTCTGTCCACTGTTTTTGGTACTTCACCACCACACTCTGCCTTCTGTACACTGTTTTTGGTAGTTCACCACCACCCTCTACCTTCTGTCCAGTTTTTGGTAGTTAACCACCACCCTCTACCTTCTGTCCACTGGTTTTGGTAGTTCACCACCACACTCTGCCTTCTGTCCAGTTTTTGGTAGTTCACCACCACCCTCTACCTTCTGTCCACTGTTTTTGTTAGTTCACCACCACCCTCTGTCTTCTGTCCACTGTTATTGGTACTTCACCACCACCCTCTACCTTCTGTCCACTGTTTTTGTTAGTTCACCACCACCCTCTGTCTTCTGTCCACTGTTATTGGTACTTCACCACCACCCTCTACCTTCTGTCCACTGTTTTTGTTAGTTCACCACCACCCTCTGTCTTCTGTCCACTGTTTTTGGTAGTTCACCACCACCCTCTGTCTTCTGTCCACTGTTATTGGTACTTCACCACCACACTCTGCCTTCTGTCCACTGTTTTTGGTAGTTCACCACCACCCTCTACCTTCTGTCCACTGTTTTTGGTAGTTCACCACCACACTCTACCTTCTGTCCACTGTTTTTGTTAGTTCACCACCACACTGTACCTTCTGTCCACTGTTTTTGGTAGTTCACCACCACCCATTGCCTTCTGTCCACTGTTTTTGGTAGTTCACCACCACCCTCTGCCTTCGTTCACTGTTTTTGGTAGATCACCACCACACTCTACCTTCTGTCCACTGTTTTTGGTAGTTCACCACCACACTGTACCTTCTGTCCACTGTTTTTGGTAGTTCACCACCACCCTCTGTCTTCTGTCCACTGTTTTTGGTAGTTCACCACCACCCTCTGTCTTCTGTCCACTGTTTTTGGTAGTTCACCACCACCCTCTGCCTTCTGTCCACTGTTTTTGGTAGTTCACCACCACCCTCTACCTTCTGTCCACTGTTTTTGGTACTTCACCACCACACTCTGCCTTCTGTCCAGTTTTTGGTAGTTCACCACCACCCTCTACCTTCTGTCCACTGTTTTTGGTAGTTCACCACCACCCTCTACCTTCTGTCCACTGTTTTTGGTAGTTCACCACCACCCTCTACCTTCTGTCCACTGTTTTTGGTAGTTCACCACCACCCTCTACCTTCTGTCCACTGTTTTTGGTAGTTCACCACCACCCTCTACCTTCTGTCCAGTTTTTGGTACTTCACCACCACCCTCTACCTTCTGTCCACTGTTTTTGGTACTTCACCACCACCCTCTGTCTTCTGTCCACTGTTTTTGGTAGTTCACCACCACCCTCTACCTTCTGTCCACTGTTTTTGGTACTTCACCACCACACTCTGCCTTCTGTCCACTGTTTTTGGTAGTTCACCACCACCCTCTACCTTCTGTCCAGTTTTTGGTAGTTCACCACCACCCTCTACCTTCTGTCCACTGGTTTTGGTAGTTCACCACCACCCTCTACCTTCTGTCCACTGTTTTTGGTAGTTCACCACCACCCTCTGTCTTCTGTCCACTGTTATTGGTATTTCACCACCACACTCTGCCTTCTGTCCACTGTTTTTGGTAGTTCACCACCACCCTCTGTCTTCTGTCCACTGTTTTTGGTAGTTCACCATCACCCTCTGCCTTCTGTCCAGTTTTTGGTAGTTCACCACCACCCTCTACCTTCTGTTCACTGTTTTTGGTAGTTCACCACCACCCTCTGTCTTCTGTCCACTGTTTTTGGTAGTTCACCACCACCCTCTGCCTTCTGTCCACTGTTTTTGGTAGTTCACCACCACCCTCTACCTTCTGTCCACTGTTTTTGGTACTTCACCACCACACTCTGCCTTCTGTACACTGTTTTTGGTAGTTCACCACCACCCTCTACCTTCTGTCCAGCTTTTGGTAGTTAACCACCACCCTCTACCTTCTGTCCACTGGTTTTGGTAGTTCACCACCACCCTCTGTCTTCTGTCCACTGTTATTGGTACTTCACCACCACACTCTGCCTTCTGTCCACTGTTTTTGGTAGTTCACCATCACCCTCTGCCTTCTGTCCACTGTTTTTGGTAGTTCACCACCACACTTTACCTTCTGTCCACAGTTTTTGGTAGTTCACCACCACCCTCTGCCTTCTGTCCACAGTTTTTGGTAGTTCACCACCACCCTCTGCCTTCTGTACACTGTTTTTGGTAGTTCACCACCACCCTCTGCCTTCTGTACACTGTTTTTGGTAGTTCACCACCACCCTCTACTTTCTGTCCACTGTTTTTGGTAGTTCACCAACACCCTCTGCCTTCTGTCCACTGTTTTTGGTAGTTCACCACCACCCTCTGTCTTCTGTCCACTGTTTTTGGTAGTTGACCACCACCCTCTGCCTTCTGTCCACTGTTTTTGGTAGTTCACCACCACCCTCTGCCTTCTGTACACTGTTTTTGGTAGTTCACCACCACCCTCTACCTTCTGTCCAGTTTTTGGTAGTTTACCACCACACTCTACCTTCTGTCCACTGTTTTTGGTAGTTCACCACCACTCTCTACCTTCTGTCCAGTGTTTTTGGTAGTTCATCACCACCCTCTGCCTTCTGTCCACTGTTTTTGGTAGTTCACCACCACCCTCTGCCTTCTGTCCACTGTTTTTGGTAGTTCACCACCACCCTCTACCTTCTGTCCACTGTTTTTGGTAGTTCACCACCACACTCTACCTTCTGTTCACTGTTTTTGGTAGTTCACCACCACACTCTACCTTCTGTCCACTGTTTTTGGTAGTTCACCACCACACTCTACCTTCTGTCCACTGTTTTTGGTAGTTCACCACCACCCTCTGCCTTCTGTCCACTGTTTTTGGTAGTTCACCACCACCTTCTACCTTCTGTCCACTGTTTTTGGTACTTCACCACCACACTCTACCTTCTGTTCACTGTTTTTGGTAGTTCACCACCACCCTCTACCTTCTGTCCACTGTTTTTGGTAGTTCACCACCACACTCTACCTTCTGTTCACTGTTTTTGGTAGTTCACCACCACTCTCTACCTTCTGTCCAGTGTTTTTGGTAGTTCATCACCACCCTCTGCCTTCTGTCCACTGTTTTTGGTAGTTCACCACCACCCTCTGCCTTCTGTCCACTGTTTTTGGTAGTTCACCACCACCCTCTACCTTCTGTCCACTGTTTTTGGTAGTTCACCACCACACTCTACCTTCTGTCCACTGTTTTTGGTAGTTCACCACCACACTCTACCTTCTGTTCACTGTTTTTGGTAGTTCACCACCACACTCTACCTTCTGTCCACTGTTTTTGGTAGTTCACCACCACACTCTACCTTCTGTCCACTGTTTTTGGTAGATCACCACCACACTCTACCTTCTGTCCACTGTTTTTGGTAGTTCACCACCACACTCTACCTTCTGTCCACTGTTTTTGGTAGATCACCACTACACTCTACCTTCTGTCCACTGTTTTTGGTAGTTCACCACCACACTGTACCTTCTGTCCACTGTTTTTGGTAGTTCACCACCACCCATTGCCTTCTGTCCACTGTTTTTGGTAGTTCACCACCACCCTCTGCCTTCTGTCCACTGTTTTTGGTAGTTCACCACCACACTCTACCTTCTGTCCACTGTTTTTGGTAGTTCACCACCACACTGTACCTTCTGTCCACTGTTTTTGGTAGTTCACCACCACCCTCTGTCTTCTGTCCACTGTTTTTGGTAGTTCACCACCACCCTCTGTCTTCTGTCCACTGTTTTTGTTAGTTCACCACCACCCTCTGTCTTCTGTCCACTGTTTTTGGTAGTTCACCACCACCCTCTGTCTTCTGTCCACTGTTATTGGTACTTCACCACCACACTCTGCCTTCTGTCCACTGTTTTTGGTAGTTCACCACCACCCTCTACCTTCTGTCCAGTGTTTTTGGTAGTTCACCACCACACTCTACCTTCTGTCCACTGTTTTTGTTAGTTCACCACCACACTGTACCTTCTGTCCACTGTTTTTGGTAGTTCACCACCACCCATTGCCTTCTGTCCACTGTTTTTGGTAGTTCACCACCACCCTCTGCCTTCTGTCCACTGTTTTTGGTAGATCACCACCACACTCTACCTTCTGTCCACTGTTTTTGGTAGTTCACCACCACACTGTACCTTCTGTCCACTGTTTTTGGTAGTTCACCACCACCCTCTGTCTTCTGTCCACTGTTTTTGGTAGTTCACCACCACCCTCTGTCTTCTGTCCACTGTTTTTGGTAGTTCACCACCACCCTCTGCCTTCTGTCCACTGTTTTTGGTAGTTCACCACCACCCTCTACCTTCTGTCCACTGTTTTTGGTACTTCACCACCACACTCTGCCTTCTGTCCAGTTTTTGGTAGTTCACCACCACCCTCTACCTTCTGTCCACTGTTTTTGGTAGTTCACCACCACCCTCTACCTTCTGTCCACTGTTTTTGGTAGTTCACCACCACCCTCTACCTTCTGTCCACTGTTTTTGGTAGTTCACCACCACCCTCTACCTTCTGTCCAGTTTTTGGTACTTCACCACCACCCTCTACCTTCTGTCCACTGTTTTTGGTACTTCACCACCACCCTCTGTCTTCTGTCCACTGTTTTTGGTAGTTCACCACCACCCTCTACCTTCTGTCCACTGTTTTTGGTACTTCACCACCACACTCTGCCTTCTGTCCACTGTTTTTGGTAGTTCACCACCACCCTCTACCTTCTGTCCAGTTTTTGGTAGTTCACCACCACCCTCTACCTTCTGTCCACTGGTTTTGGTAGTTCACCACCACCCTCTACCTTCTGTCCACTGTTTTTGGTAGTTCACCACCACCCTCTGTCTTCTGTCCACTGTTATTGGTATTTCACCACCACACTCTGCCTTCTGTCCACTGTTTTTGGTAGTTCACCACCACCCTCTACCTTCTGTCCAGTGTTTTTGGTAGTTCACCACCACACTCTACCTTCTGTCCACTGTTTTTGTTAGTTCACCACCACCCTCTACCTTCTGTTCACTGTTTTTGGTAGTTCACCACCACCCTCTGTCTTCTGTCCACTGTTTTTGGTAGTTCACCACCACCCTCTGCCTTCTGTCCACTGTTTTTGGTAGTTCACCACCACCCTCTGTCTTCTGTCCACTGTTTTTGGTAGTTCACCATCACCCTCTGCCTTCTGTCCAGTTTTTGGTAGTTCACCACCACCCTCTACCTTCTGTTCACTGTTTTTGGTAGTTCACCACCACCCTCTGTCTTCTGTCCACTGTTTTTGGTAGTTCACCACCACCCTCTGCCTTCTGTCCACTGTTTTTGGTAGTTCACCACCACCCTCTACCTTCTGTCCACTGTTTTTGGTACTTCACCACCACACTCTGCCTTCTGTACAC
Organism: Eledone cirrhosa; assembly: GCA_964016885.1. NCBI lineage: Eukaryota > Metazoa > Mollusca > Cephalopoda > Octopoda > Eledonidae > Eledone > Eledone cirrhosa. Next base: position 22,131,623 of record OZ024752.1, on the reverse strand, counting down.
TGTTTTTGGTAGTTCACCACCACCCTCTACCTTCTGTCCAGCTTTTGGTAGTTAACCACCACCCTCTACCTTCTGTCCACTGGTTTTGGTAGTTCACCACCACACTCTGCCTTCTGTCCACTGTTTTTGGTAGTTCACCATCACCCTCTGCCTTCTGTCCACTGTTTTTGGTAGTTTACCACCACACTTTACCTTCTGTCCACAGTTTTTGGTAGTTCACCACCACCCTCTGCCTTCTGTCCACAGTTTTTGGTAGTTCACCACCACCCTCTGCCTTCTGTACACTGTTTTTGGTAGTTCACCACCACCCTCTGCCTTCTGTACACTGTTTTTGGTAGTTCACCACCACCCTCTACTTTCTGTCCACTGTTTTTGGTAGTTCACCAACACCCTCTGCCTTCTGTCCACTGTTTTTGGTAGTTCACCACCACCCTCTGTCTTCTGTCCACTGTTTTTGGTAGTTGACCACCACCCTCTGCCTTCTGTCCACTGTTTTTGGTAGTTCACCACCACCCTCTGCCTTCTGTACACTGTTTTTGGTAGTTCACCACCACCCTCTACCTTCTGTCCAGTTTTTGGTAGTTTACCACCACACTCTACCTTCTGTCCACTGTTTTTGGTAGTTCACCACCACTCTCTACCTTCTGTCCAGTGTTTTTGGTAGTTCATCACCACCCTCTGCCTTCTGTCCACTGTTTTTGGTAGTTCACCACCACCCTCTGCCTTCTGTCCACTGTTTTTGGTAGTTCACCACCACCCTCTACCTTCTGTCCACTGTTTTTGGTAGTTCACCACCACACTCTACCTTCTGTTCACTGTTTTTGGTAGTTCACCACCACACTCTACCTTCTGTCCACTGTTTTTGGTAGTTCACCACCACACTCTACCTTCTGTCCACTGTTTTTGGTAGTTCACCACCACCCTCTGCCTTCTGTCCACTGTTTTTGGTAGTTCACCACCACCTTCTACCTTCTGTCCACTGTTTTTGGTACTTCACCACCACACTCTACCTTCTGTTCACTGTTTTTGGTAGTTCACCACCACCCTCTACCTTCTGTCCACTGTTTTTGGTAGTTCACCACCACACTCTACCTTCTGTTCACTGTTTTTGGTAGTTCACCACCACTCTCTACCTTCTGTCCAGTGTTTTTGGTAGTTCATCACCACCCTCTGCCTTCTGTCCACTGTTTTTGGTAGTTCACCACCACCCTCTGCCTTCTGTCCACTGTTTTTGGTAGTTCACCACCACCCACTACCTTCTGTCCACTGTTTTTGGTAGTTCACCACCACCCTCTACCTTCTGTCCAGTGTTTTTGGTAGTTCACCACCACACTCTACCTTCTGTCCACTGTTTTTGTTAGTTCACCACCACACTGTACCTTCTGTCCACTGTTTTTGGTAGTTCACCACCACCCATTGCCTTCTGTCCACTGTTTTTGGTAGTTCACCACCACCCTCTGCCTTCTGTCCACTGTTTTTGGTAGATCACCACCACACTCTACCTTCTGTCCACTGTTTTTGGTAGTTCACCACCACACTGTACCTTCTGTCCACTGTTTTTGGTAGTTCACCACCACCCTCTGTCTTCTGTCCACTGTTTTTGGTAGTTCACCACCACCCTCTGTCTTCTGTCCACTGTTTTTGGTAGTTCACCACCACCCTCTGCCTTCTGTCCACTGTTTTTGGTAGTTCACCACCACCCTCTACCTTCTGTCCACTGTTTTTGGTACTTCACCACCACACTCTGCCTTCTGTCCAGTTTTTGGTAGTTCACCACCACCCTCTACCTTCTGTCCACTGTTTTTGGTAGTTCACCACCACCCTCTACCTTCTGTCCACTGTTTTTGGTAGTTCACCACCACCCTCTACCTTCTGTCCACTGTTTTTGGTAGTTCACCACCACCCTCTACCTTCTGTCCAGTTTTTGGTACTTCACCACCACCCTCTACCTTCTGTCCACTGTTTTTGGTACTTCACCACCACCCTCTGTCTTCTGTCCACTGTTTTTGGTAGTTCACCACCACCCTCTACCTTCTGTCCACTGTTTTTGGTACTTCACCACCACACTCTGCCTTCTGTCCACTGTTTTTGGTAGTTCACCACCACCCTCTACCTTCTGTCCAGTTTTTGGTAGTTCACCACCACCCTCTACCTTCTGTCCACTGGTTTTGGTAGTTCACCACCACCCTCTACCTTCTGTCCACTGTTTTTGGTAGTTCACCACCACCCTCTGTCTTCTGTCCACTGTTATTGGTATTTCACCACCACACTCTGCCTTCTGTCCACTGTTTTTGGTAGTTCACCACCACCCTCTACCTTCTGTCCAGTGTTTTTGGTAGTTCACCACCACACTCTACCTTCTGTCCACTGTTTTTGTTAGTTCACCACCACCCTCTACCTTCTGTTCACTGTTTTTGGTAGTTCACCACCACCCTCTGTCTTCTGTCCACTGTTTTTGGTAGTTCACCACCACCCTCTGCCTTCTGTCCACTGTTTTTGGTAGTTCACCACCACACTCTACCTTCTGTCCACTGTTTTTGGTAGTTCACCACCACACTCTACCTTCTGTCCACTGTTTTTGGTAGATCACCACCACACTCTACCTTCTGTCCACTGTTTTTGGTAGTTCACCACCACCCTCTGTCTTCTGTCCACTGTTTTTGGTAGTTCACCACCACCCTCTGCCTTCTGTCCACTGTTTTTGGTAGTTCACCACCACCCTCTACCTTCTGTCCAGTTTTTGGTACTTCACCACCACACTCTGCCTTCTGTACACTGTTTTTGGTAGTTCACCACCACCCTCTACCTTCTGTCCAGCTTTTGGTAGTTAACCACCACCCTCTACCTTCTGTCCACTGGTTTTGGTAGTTCACCACCACACTCTGCCTTCTGTCCACTGTTTTTGGTAGTTCACCATCACCCTCTGCCTTCTGTCCACTGTTTTTGGTAGTTTACCACCACACTTTACCTTCTGTCCACAGTTTTTGGTAGTTCACCACCACCCTCTGCCTTCTGTCCACAGTTTTTGGTAGTTCACCACCACCCTCTGCCTTCTGTACACTGTTTTTGGTAGTTCACCACCACCCTCTGCCTTCTGTACACTGTTTTTGGTAGTTCACCACCACCCTCTACTTTCTGTCCACTGTTTTTGGTAGTTCACCAACACCCTCTGCCTTCTGTCCACTGTTTTTGGTAGTTCACCACCACCCTCTGTCTTCTGTCCACTGTTTTTGGTAGTTGACCACCACCCTCTGCCTTCTGTCCACTGTTTTTGGTAGTTCACCACCACCCTCTGCCTTCTGTACACTGTTTTTGGTAGTTCACCACCACCCTCTACCTTCTGTCCAGTTTTTGGTAGTTTACCACCACACTCTACCTTCTGTCCACTGTTTTTGGTAGTTCACCACCACTCTCTACCTTCTGTCCAGTGTTTTTGGTAGTTCATCACCACCCTCTGCCTTCTGTCCACTGTTTTTGGTAGTTCACCACCACCCTCTGCCTTCTGTCCACTGTTTTTGGTAGTTCACCACCACCCTCTACCTTCTGTCCACTGTTTTTGGTAGTTCACCACCACACTCTACCTTCTGTTCACTGTTTTTGGTAGTTCACCACCACACTCTACCTTCTGTCCACTGTTTTTGGTAGTTCACCACCACACTCTACCTTCTGTCCACTGTTTTTGGTAGTTCACCACCACCCTCTGCCTTCTGTCCACTGTTTTTGGTAGTTCACCACCACCTTCTACCTTCTGTCCACTGTTTTTGGTACTTCACCACCACACTCTACCTTCTGTTCACTGTTTTTGGTAGTTCACCACCACCCTCTACCTTCTGTCCACTGTTTTTGGTAGTTCACCACCACACTCTACCTTCTGTTCACTGTTTTTGGTAGTTCACCACCACTCTCTACCTTCTGTCCAGTGTTTTTGGTAGTTCATCACCACCCTCTGCCTTCTGTCCACTGTTTTTGGTAGTTCACCACCACCCTCTGCCTTCTGTCCACTGTTTTTGGTAGTTCACCACCACCCACTACCTTCTGTCCACTGTTTTTGGTAGTTCACCACCACCCTCTACCTTCTGTCCACTGTTTTTGGTAGTTCACCACCACCCTCTGCCTTCTGTCCACTGTTTTTGGTAGTTCACCACCACCCTCTACCTTCTGTCCACTGTTTTTGGTAGTTCACCACCACACTCTACCTTCTGTCCACTGTTTTTGGTAGTTCACCACCACACTCTACCTTCTGTCCACTGTTTTTGGTAGTTCACCACCACCCTCTACCTTCTGTCCACTGTTTTTGGTAGTTCACCACCACCCTCTACCTTCTGTCCACTGTTTTTGGTAGATCACCACCACACTCTACCTTCTGTCCACTGTTTTTGGTAGTTCACCACCACACTCTACCTTCTGTCCACTGTTTTTGGTAGTTCACCACCACCCTCTACCTTCTGTCCACTGTTTTTGGTAGTTCACCACCACTCTCTACCTTCTGTCCACTGTTTTTGGTAGTTCACCACCACACTCTACCTTCTGTCCACTGTTTTTGGTAGATCACCACTACACTCTACCTTCTGTCCACTGTTTTTGGTAGTTCACCACCACACTGTACCTTCTGTCCACTGTTTTTGGTAGTTCACCACCACCCATTGCCTTCTGTCCACTGTTTTTGGTAGTTCACCACCACCCTCTGCCTTCTGTCCACTGTTTTTGGTAGTTCACCACCACACTCTACCTTCTGTCCACTGTTTTTGGTAGTTCACCACCACTCTCTGTCTTCTGTCCACTGTTTTTGGTAGTTCACCACCACCCTCTGCCTTCTGTCCACTGTTTTTGGTAGATCACCACCACACTCTACCTTCTGTCCACTGTTTTTGGTAGTTCACCACCACACTCTACCTTCTGTCCACTGTTTTTGGTAGTTCACCACCACACTGTACCTTCTGTCCACTGTTTTTGGTAGTTCACCACCACCCTCTGTCTTCTGTCCACTGTTTTTGGTAGTTCACCACCACCCTCTGTCTTCTGTCCACTGTTTTTGTTAGTTCACCACCACCCTCTGTCTTCTGTCCACTGTTTTTGGTAGTTCACCACCACCCTCTGTCTTCTGTCCACTGTTATTGGTACTTCACCACCACACTCTGCCTTCTGTCCACTGTTTTTGGTAGTTCACCACCACCCTCTACCTTCTGTCCAGTGTTTTTGGTAGTTCACCACCACACTCTACCTTCTGTCCACTGTTTTTGTTAGTTCACCACCACACTGTACCTTCTGTCCACTGTTTTTGGTAGTTCACCACCACCCATTGCCTTCTGTCCACTGTTTTTGGTAGTTCACCACCACCCTCTGCCTTCTGTCCACTGTTTTTGGTAGATCACCACCACCCTCTGTCTTCTGTCCACTGTTTTTGGTAGTTCACCACCACACTGTACCTTCTGTCCACTGTTTTTGGTAGTTCACCACCACCCTCTGTCTTCTGTCCACTGTTTTTGGTAGTTCACCACCACCCTCTGTCTTCTGTCCACTGTTTTTGGTAGTTCACCACCACCCTCTGCCTTCTGTCCACTGTTTTTGGTAGTTCACCACCACCCTCTACCTTCTGTCCACTGTTTTTGGTACTTCACCACCACACTCTGCCTTCTGTCCAGTTTTTGGTAGTTCACCACCACCCTCTACCTTCTGTCCACTGTTTTTGGTAGTTCACCACCACCCTCTACCTTCTGTCCACTGTTTTTGGTAGTTCACCACCACCCTCTACCTTCTGTCCACTGTTTTTGGTAGTTCACCACCACCCTCTACCTTCTGTCCAGTTTTTGGTACTTCACCACCACCCTCTACCTTCTGTCCACTGTTTTTGGTACTTCACCACCACCCTCTGTCTTCTGTCCACTGTTTTTGGTAGTTCACCACCACCCTCTACCTTCTGTCCACTGTTTTTGGTACTTCACCACCACACTCTGCCTTCTGTCCACTGTTTTTGGTAGTTCACCACCACCCTCTACCTTCTGTCCAGTTTTTGGTAGTTCACCACCACCCTCTACCTTCTGTCCACTGGTTTTGGTAGTTCACCACCACCCTCTACCTTCTGTCCACTGTTTTTGGTAGTTCACCACCACCCTCTGTCTTCTGTCCACTGTTATTGGTATTTCACCACCACACTCTGCCTTCTGTCCACTGTTTTTGGTAGTTCACCACCACCCTCTACCTTCTGTCCAGTGTTTTTGGTAGTTCACCACCACACTCTACCTTCTGTCCACTGTTTTTGTTAGTTCACCACCACCCTCTACCTTCTGTTCACTGTTTTTGGTAGTTCACCACCACCCTCTGTCTTCTGTCCACTGTTTTTGGTAGTTCACCACCACCCTCTGCCTTCTGTCCACTGTTTTTGGTAGTTCACCACCACCCTCTGTCTTCTGTCCACTGTTTTTGGTAGTTCACCATCACCCTCTGCCTTCTGTCCAGTTTTTGGTAGTTCACCACCACCCTCTACCTTCTGTTCACTGTTTTTGGTAGTTCACCACCACCCTCTGTCTTCTGTCCACTGTTTTTGGTAGTTCACCACCACCCTCTGCCTTCTGTCCACTGTTTTTGGTAGTTCACCACCACCCTCTACCTTCTGTCCACTGTTTTTGGTACTTCACCACCACACTCTGCCTTCTGTACACTGTTTTTGGTAGTTCACCACCACCCTCTACCTTCTGTCCAGCTTTTGGTAGTTAACCACCACCCTCTACCTTCTGTCCACTGGTTTTGGTAGTTCACCACCACACTCTGCCTTCTGTCCACTGTTTTTGGTAGTTCACCATCACCCTCTGCCTTCTGTCCACTGTTTTTGGTAGTTTACCACCACACTTTACCTTCTGTCCACAGTTTTTGGTAGTTCACCACCACCCTCTGCCTTCTGTCCACAGTTTTTGGTAGTTCACCACCACCCTCTGCCTTCTGTACACTGTTTTTGGTAGTTCACCACCACCCTCTGCCTTCTGTACACTGTTTTTGGTAGTTCACCACCACCCTCTACTTTCTGTCCACTGTTTTTGGTAGTTCACCAACACCCTCTGCCTTCTGTCCACTGTTTTTGGTAGTTCACCACCACCCTCTGTCTTCTGTCCACTGTTTTTGGTAGTTGACCACCACCCTCTGCCTTCTGTCCACTGTTTTTGGTAGTTCACCACCACCCTCTGCCTTCTGTACACTGTTTTTGGTAGTTCACCACCACCCTCTACCTTCTGTCCAGTTTTTGGTAGTTTACCACCACACTCTACCTTCTGTCCACTGTTTTTGGTAGTTCACCACCACCCTCTACCTTCTGTCCACTGTTTTTGGTAGTTCACCACCACACTCTACCTTCTGTTCACTGTTTTTGGTAGTTCACCACCACACTCTACCTTCTGTCCACTGTTTTTGGTAGTTCACCACCACACTCTACCTTCTGTCCACTGTTTTTGGTAGTTCACCACCACCCTCTGCCTTCTGTCCACTGTTTTTGGTAGTTCACCACCACCTTCTACCTTCTGTCCACTGTTTTTGGTACTTCACCACCACACTCTACCTTCTGTTCACTGTTTTTGGTAGTTCACCACCACCCTCTACCTTCTGTCCACTGTTTTTGGTAGTTCACCACCACACTCTACCTTCTGTTCACTGTTTTTGGTAGTTCACCACCACTCTCTACCTTCTGTCCAGTGTTTTTGGTAGTTCATCACCACCCTCTGCCTTCTGTCCACTGTTTTTGGTAGTTCACCACCACCCTCTGCCTTCTGTCCACTGTTTTTGGTAGTTCACCACCACCCACTACCTTCTGTCCACTGTTTTTGGTAGTTCACCACCACCCTCTACCTTCTGTCCACTGTTTTTGGTAGTTCACCACCACCCTCTGCCTTCTGTCCACTGTTTTTGGTAGTTCACCACCACCCTCTACCTTCTGTCCACTGTTTTTGGTAGTTCACCACCACACTCTACCTTCTGTCCACTGTTTTTGGTAGTTCACCACCACACTCTACCTTCTGTCCACTGTTTTTGGTAGTTCACCACCACCCTCTACCTTCTGTCCACTGTTTTTGGTAGTTCACCACCACCCTCTACCTTCTGTCCACTGTTTTTGGTAGATCACCACCACACTCTACCTTCTGTCCACTGTTTTTGGTAGTTCACCACCACACTCTACCTTCTGTCCACTGTTTTTGGTAGTTCACCACCACCCTCTACCTTCTGTCCACTGTTTTTGGTAGTTCACCACCACTCTCTACCTTCTGTCCACTGTTTTTGGTAGTTCACCACCACACTCTACCTTCTGTCCACTGTTTTTGGTAGATCACCACTACACTCTACCTTCTGTCCACTGTTTTTGGTAGTTCACCACCACACTGTACCTTCTGTCCACTGTTTTTGGTAGTTCACCACCACCCATTGCCTTCTGTCCACTGTTTTTGGTAGTTCACCACCACCCTCTGCCTTCTGTCCACTGTTTTTGGTAGTTCACCACCACACTCTACCTTCTGTCCACTGTTTTTGGTAGTTCACCACCACTCTCTGTCTTCTGTCCACTGTTTTTGGTAGTTCACCACCACCCTCTGCCTTCTGTCCACTGTTTTTGGTAGATCACCACCACACTCTACCTTCTGTCCACTGTTTTTGGTAGTTCACCACCACCCTCTGTCTTCTGTCCACTGTTTTTGGTAGTTCACCACCACCCTCTGCCTTCTGTCCACTGTTTTTGGTAGTTCACCACCACCCTCTACCTTCTGTCCACTGTTTTTGGTAGTTCACCACCACCCTCTACCTTCTGTCCACTGTTTTTGGTACTTCACCACCACACTCTGCCTTCTGTCCACTGTTTTTGGTAGTTCACCACCACCCTCTACCTTCTGTCCACTGTTTTTGGTAGTTCACCACCACCCTCTACCTTCTGTCCACTGTTTTTGGTACTTCACCACCACACTCTGCCTTCTGTCCACTGTTTTTGGTAGTTCACCACCACACTCTACCTTCTGTCCACTGTTTTTGGTAGTTCACCACCACACTGTACCTTCTGTCCACTGTTTTTGGTAGTTCACCACCACCCTCTGTCTTCTGTCCACTGTTTTTGGTAGTTCACCACCACCCTCTGTCTTCTGTCCACTGTTTTTGTTAGTTCACCACCACCCTCTGTCTTCTGTCCACTGTTTTTGGTAGTTCACCACCACCCTCTGTCTTCTGTCCACTGTTATTGGTACTTCACCACCACACTCTGCCTTCTGTCCACTGTTTTTGGTAGTTCACCACCACCCTCTACCTTCTGTCCAGTGTTTTTGGTAGTTCACCACCACACTCTACCTTCTGTCCACTGTTTTTGTTAGTTCACCACCACACTGTACCTTCTGTCCACTGTTTTTGGTAGTTCACCACCACCCATTGCCTTCTGTCCACTGTTTTTGGTAGTTCACCACCACCCTCTGCCTTCTGTCCACTGTTTTTGGTAGATCACCACCACACTCTACCTTCTGTCCACTGTTTTTGGTAGTTCACCACCACACTGTACCTTCTGTCCACTGTTTTTGGTAGTTCACCACCACCCTCTGTCTTCTGTCCACTGTTTTTGGTAGTTCACCACCACCCTCTGTCTTCTGTCCACTGTTTTTGGTAGTTCACCACCACCCTCTGCCTTCTGTCCACTGTTTTTGGTAGTTCACCACCACCCTCTACCTTCTGTCCACTGTTTTTGGTACTTCACCACCACACTCTGCCTTCTGTCCAGTTTTTGGTAGTTCACCACCACCCTCTACCTTCTGTCCACTGTTTTTGGTAGTTCACCACCACCCTCTACCTTCTGTCCACTGTTTTTGGTAGTTCACCACCACCCTCTACCTTCTGTCCACTGTTTTTGGTAGTTCACCACCACCCTCTACCTTCTGTCCAGTTTTTGGTACTTCACCACCACCCTCTACCTTCTGTCCACTGTTTTTGGTACTTCACCACCACCCTCTGTCTTCTGTCCACTGTTTTTGGTAGTTCACCACCACCCTCTACCTTCTGTCCACTGTTTTTGGTACTTCACCACCACACTCTGCCTTCTGTCCACTGTTTTTGGTAGTTCACCACCACCCTCTACCTTCTGTCCAGTTTTTGGTAGTTCACCACCACCCTCTACCTTCTGTCCACTGGTTTTGGTAGTTCACCACCACCCTCTACCTTCTGTCCACTGTTTTTGGTAGTTCACCACCACCCTCTGTCTTCTGTCCACTGTTATTGGTATTTCACCACCACACTCTGCCTTCTGTCCACTGTTTTTGGTAGTTCACCACCACCCTCTACCTTCTGTCCAGTGTTTTTGGTAGTTCACCACCACACTCTACCTTCTGTCCACTGTTTTTGTTAGTTCACCACCACCCTCTACCTTCTGTTCACTGTTTTTGGTAGTTCACCACCACCCTCTGTCTTCTGTCCACTGTTTTTGGTAGTTCACCACCACCCTCTGCCTTCTGTCCACTGTTTTTGGTAGTTCACCACCACCCTCTGTCTTCTGTCCACTGTTTTTGGTAGTTCACCATCACCCTCTGCCTTCTGTCCAGTTTTTGGTAGTTCACCACCACCCTCTACCTTCTGTTCACTGTTTTTGGTAGTTCACCACCACCCTCTGTCTTCTGTCCACTGTTTTTGGTAGTTCACCACCACCCTCTGCCTTCTGTCCACTGTTTTTGGTAGTTCACCACCACCCTCTACCTTCTGTCCACTGTTTTTGGTACTTCACCACCACACTCTGCCTTCTGTACACTGTTTTTGGTAGTTCACCACCACCCTCTACCTTCTGTCCAGCTTTTGGTAGTTAACCACCACCCTCTACCTTCTGTCCACTGGTTTTGGTAGTTCACCACCACACTCTGCCTTCTGTCCACTGTTTTTGGTAGTTCACCATCACCCTCTGCCTTCTGTCCACTGTTTTTGGTAGTTTACCACCACACTTTACCTTCTGTCCACAGTTTTTGGTAGTTCACCACCACCCTCTGCCTTCTGTCCACAGTTTTTGGTAGTTCACCACCACCCTCTGCCTTCTGTACACTGTTTTTGGTAGTTCACCACCACCCTCTGCCTTCTGTACACTGTTTTTGGTAGTTCACCACCACCCTCTACTTTCTGTCCACTGTTTTTGGTAGTTCACCAACACCCTCTGCCTTCTGTCCACTGTTTTTGGTAGTTCACCACCACCCTCTGTCTTCTGTCCACTGTTTTTGGTAGTTGACCACCACCCTCTGCCTTCTGTCCACTGTTTTTGGTAGTTCACCACCACCCTCTGCCTTCTGTACACTGTTTTTGGTAGTTCACCACCACCCTCTACCTTCTGTCCAGTTTTTGGTAGTTTACCACCACACTCTACCTTCTGTCCACTGTTTTTGGTAGTTCACCACCACTCTCTACCTTCTGTCCAGTGTTTTTGGTAGTTCATCACCACCCTCTGCCTTCTGTCCACTGTTTTTGGTAGTTCACCACCACCCTCTGCCTTCTGTCCACTGTTTTTGGTAGTTCACCACCACCCTCTACCTTCTGTCCACTGTTTTTGGTAGTTCACCACCACACTCTACCTTCTGTTCACTGTTTTTGGTAGTTCACCACCACACTCTACCTTCTGTCCACTGTTTTTGGTAGTTCACCACCACACTCTACCTTCTGTCCACTGTTTTTGGTAGTTCACCACCACCCTCTGCCTTCTGTCCACTGTTTTTGGTAGTTCACCACCACCTTCTACCTTCTGTCCACTGTTTTTGGTACTTCACCACCACACTCTACCTTCTGTTCACTGTTTTTGGTAGTTCACCACCACCCTCTACCTTCTGTCCACTGTTTTTGGTAGTTCACCACCACACTCTACCTTCTGTTCACTGTTTTTGGTAGTTCACCACCACTCTCTACCTTCTGTCCAGTGTTTTTGGTAGTTCATCACCACCCTCTGCCTTCTGTCCACTGTTTTTGGTAGTTCACCACCACCCTCTGCCTTCTGTCCACTGTTTTTGGTAGTTCACCACCACCCACTACCTTCTGTCCACTGTTTTTGGTAGTTCACCACCACCCTCTACCTTCTGTCCACTGTTTTTGGTAGTTCACCACCACCCTCTGCCTTCTGTCCACTGTTTTTGGTAGTTCACCACCACCCTCTACCTTCTGTCCACTGTTTTTGGTAGTTCACCACCACACTCTACCTTCTGTCCACTGTTTTTGGTAGTTCACCACCACACTCTACCTTCTGTCCACTGTTTTTGGTAGTTCACCACCACCCTCTACCTTCTGTCCACTGTTTTTGGTAGTTCACCACCACCCTCTACCTTCTGTCCACTGTTTTTGGTAGATCACCACCACACTCTACCTTCTGTCCACTGTTTTTGGTAGTTCACCACCACACTCTACCTTCTGTCCACTGTTTTTGGTAGTTCACCACCACCCTCTACCTTCTGTCCACTGTTTTTGGTAGTTCACCACCACTCTCTACCTTCTGTCCACTGTTTTTGGTAGTTCACCACCACACTCTACCTTCTGTCCACTGTTTTTGGTAGATCACCACTACACTCTACCTTCTGTCCACTGTTTTTGGTAGTTCACCACCACACTGTACCTTCTGTCCACTGTTTTTGGTAGTTCACCACCACCCATTGCCTTCTGTCCACTGTTTTTGGTAGTTCACCACCACCCTCTGCCTTCTGTCCACTGTTTTTGGTAGTTCACCACCACACTCTACCTTCTGTCCACTGTTTTTGGTAGTTCACCACCACTCTCTGTCTTCTGTCCACTGTTTTTGGTAGTTCACCACCACCCTCTGCCTTCTGTCCACTGTTTTTGGTAGATCACCACCACACTCTACCTTCTGTCCACTGTTTTTGGTAGTTCACCACCACCCTCTGTCTTCTGTCCACTGTTTTTGGTAGTTCACCACCACCCTCTGCCTTCTGTCCACTGTTTTTGGTAGTTCACCACCACCCTCTACCTTCTGTCCACTGTTTTTGGTAGTTCACCACCACCCTCTACCTTCTGTCCACTGTTTTTGGTACTTCACCACCACACTCTGCCTTCTGTCCACTGTTTTTGGTAGTTCACCACCACCCTCTACCTTCTGTCCACTGTTTTTGGTAGTTCACCACCACCCTCTGTCTTCTGTCCACTGTTTTTGGTAGTTCACCACCACCCTCTGCCTTCTGTCCACTGTTTTTGGTAGTTCACCACCACCCTCTACCTTCTGTCCACTGTTTTTGGTAGTTCACCACCACCCTCTACCTTCTGTCCACTGTTTTTGGTACTTCACCACCACACTCTGCCTTCTGTCCACTGTTTTTGGTAGTTCACCACCACCCTCTACCTTCTGTCCACTGTTTTTGGTAGTTCACCACCACCCTCTACCTTCTGTCCAGTTTTTGGTAGTTCACCACCACCCTCTACCTTCTGTCCACTGTTTTTGGTAGTTCACCACCACCCTCTACCTTCTGTCCACTGTTTTTGGTAGTTCACCACCACCCTCTGCCTTCTGTCCACTGTTTTTGGTAGTTCACCACCACCCTCTACCTTCTGTCCACTGTTTTTGGTAGTTCACCACCACCCTCTGCCTTCTGTCCACTGTTTTTGGTACTTCACCACCACACTCTGCCTTCTGTCCAGTTTTTGGTAGTTCACCACCACACTCTGCCTTCTGTCCAGTTTTTGGTAGTTCACCACCACCCTCTACCTTCTGTCCACTGTTTTTGGTACTTCACCACCACACTCTGCCTTCTGTCCACTGTTTTTGGTAGTTCACCACCACCCTCTGTCTTCTGTCCACTGTTTTTGGTAGTTCACCACCACCCTCTGCCTTCTGTCCACTGTTTTTGGTAGTTCACCACCACCCTCTGTCTTCTGTCCACTTTTTTTGGTAGTTCACCACCACCCTCTACCTTCTGTCCACTGTTTTTGGTAGTTCACCACCACCCTCTACCTTCTGTCCACTGTTTTTGGTACTTCACCACCACACTCTGCCTTCTGTCCACTGTTTTTGGTACTTCACCACCACACTCTGCCTTCTGTCCACTGTTTTTGGTAGTTCACCACCACCCTCTGTCTTCTGTCCACTTTTTTTGGTAGTTCACCACCACCCTCTGTCTTCTGTCCACTTTTTTTGGTAGTTCACCACCACACTCTGCCTTCTGTCCAGTTTTTGGTAGTTCACCACCACCCTCTACCTTCTGTCCACTGTTTTTGGTACTTCACCACCACACTCTGCCTTCTGTCCACTGTTTTTGGTAGTTCACCACCACCCTCTGTCTTCTGTCCACTTTTTTTGGTAGTTCACCACCACCCTCTGTCTTCTGTCCACTTTTTTTGGTAGTTCACCACCACACTCTGCCTTCTGTCCAGTTTTTGGTAGTTCACCACCACCCTCTGCCTTCTGTCCACTGTTTTTGGTAGTTCACCACCACCCTCTGTCTTCTGTCCACTTTTTTTGGTAGTTCACCACCACACTTGCCTTCTGTCCAGTTTTTGGTAGTTCACCACCACCCTCTACCTTCTGTCCACTGTTTTTGGTACTTCACCACCACACTCTGCCTTCTGTCCACTGTTTTTGGTAGTTCACCACCACCCTCTACCTTCTGTCCACTGTTTTTGGTAGTTCACCACCACACTCTACCTTCTGTCCACTGTTTTTGGTAGTTCACCACCACCCTCTGTCTTCTGTCCACTTTTTTTGGTAGTTCACCACCACCCTCTACCTTCTGTCCACTGTTTTTGGTACTTCACCACCACACTCTGCCTTCTGTCCACTGTTTTTGGTAGTTCACCACCACCCTCTACCTTCTGTCCACTGTTTTTGGTAGTTCACCACCACACTCTACCTTCTGTCCACTGTTTTTGGTAGTTCACCACCACCCTCTGTCTTCTGTCCACTTTTTTTGGTAGTTCACCACCACCCTCTACCTTCTGTCCACTGTTTTTGGTACTTCACCACCACACTCTGCCTTCTGTCCAGTTTTTGGTAGTTCACCACCACCCTCTACCTTCTGTCCACTGTTTTTGGTAGTTCACCACCACCCTCTACCTTCTGTCCACTGTTTTTGGTAGTTCACCACCACACTCTGCCTTCTGTCCAGTTTTTGGTAGTTCACCACCACCCTCTACCTTCTGTCCACTGTTTTTGGTAGTTCACCACCACACTCTACCTTCTGTCCACTGTTTTTGGTACTTCACCACCACACTCTGCCTTCTGTCCAGTTTTTGGTAGTTCACCACCACCCTCTACCTTCTGTCCACTGTTTTTGGTAGTTCACCACCACCCTCTACCTTCTGTCCACTGTTTTTGGTACTTCACCACCACACTCTGCCTTCTGTCCACTGTTTTTGGTAGTTCACCACCACACTCTGCCTTCTGTCCAGTTTTTGGTAGTTCACCACCACCCTCTACCTTCTGTCCACTGTTTTTGGTAGTTCACCACCACCCTCTACCTTCTGTCCACTGTTTTTGGTACTTCACCACCACACTCTGTCTTCTGTCCACTGTTTTTGGTAGTTCACCACCACCCTCTACCTTCTGTCCAGTTTTTGGTAGTTCACCACCACCCTCTACCTTCTGTCCAGTTTTTGGTAGTTCACCACCACCCTCTACCTTCTGTCCACTGTTTTTGGTAGTTCACCACCACCCTCTGTCTTCTGTCCACTGTTTTTGGTAGTTCACCACCACCCTCTACCTTCTGTCCAGTTTTTGGTAGTTCACCACCACCCTCTACCTTCTGTCCACTGTTTTTGGTAGTTCACCACCACCCTCTACCTTCTGTCCACTGTTTTTGGTAGTTCACCACCACCCTCTGCCTTCTGTCCACTGTTTTTGGTAGTTCACCACCACCCTCTACCTTCTGTCCAGTTTTTGGTAGTTCACCACCACCCTCTACCTTCTGTCCAGTTTTTGGTAGTTCACCACCACCCTCTACCTTCTGTCCACTGTTTTTGGTAGTTCACCACCACACTCTACCTTCTGTCCAGTTTTTGGTAGTTCACCACCACCCTCTACCTTCTGTCCACTGTTTTTGGTAGTTCACCACCACACTCTACCTTCTGTCCAGTTTTTGGTAGTTCACCACCACCCTCTACCTTCTGTCCACTGTTTTTGGTAGTTCACCACCACCCTCTACCTTCTGTCCACTGTTTTTGGTATTTCACCACCACACTCTGCCTTCTGTCCAGTTTTTGGTAGTTCACCACCACACTCTACCTTCTGTCCACTGTTTTTGGTAGATCACCACCACACTCTACCTTCTGTCCACTGTTTTTGGTAGTTCAACACCACCCTCTACCTTCTGTCCACTGTTTTTGGTAGTTCACCACCACCCTCTACCTTCTGTCCACTGTTTTTGGTAGTTCACCACCACACTGTACCTTCTGTCCACTGTTTTTGGTAGTTCACCACCACCCTCTGTCTTCTGTCCACTGTTTTTGGTAGTTCACCACCACCCTCTGTCTTCTGTCCACTGTTTTTGGTAGTTCACCACCACCCTCTGCCTTCTGTCCACTGTTTTTGGTAGTTCACCACCACACTCTGCCTTCTGTCCACTGGTTTTGGTAGTTCACCACCACCCTCTACCTTCTGTCCACTGTTTTTGGTAGTTCACCACCACACTCTACCTTCTGTCCACTGTTTTTGGTAGTTCACCACCACCCTCTACCTTCTGTCCACTGTTTTTGGTACTTCACCACCACCCTCTACCTTCTGTCCACTGTTTTTGGTAGTTCACCACCACACTGTACCTTCTGTCCACTGTTTTTGGTAGTTCACCACCACACTGTACCTTCTGTCCACTGTTTTTGGTAGTTCACCACCACCCTCTACCTTCTGTCCACTGTTTTTGGTAGTTCACCACCACACTCTGCCTTCTGTCCAGTTTTTGGTAGTTCACCACCACCCTCTACCTTCTGTCCACTGTTTTTGGTAGTTCACCACCACACTCTACCTTCTGTCCACTGTTTTTGGTACTTCACCACCACACTCTGCCTTCTGTCCAGTTTTTGGTAGTTCACCACCACACTCTACCTTCTGTCCACTGTTTTTGGTAGATCACCACCACACTCTACCTTCTGTCCACTGTTTTTGGTAGTTCAACACCACCCTCTACCTTCTGTCCACTGTTTTTGGTAGTTCACCACCACCCTCTACCTTCTGTCCACTGTTTTTGGTAGTTCACCACCACACTGTACCTTCTGTCCACTGTTTTTGGTAGTTCACCACCACCCTCTGTCTTCTGTCCACTGTTTTTGGTAGTTCACCACCACCCTCTGTCTTCTGTCCACTGTTTTTGGTAGTTCACCACCACCCTCTGCCTTCTGTCCACTGTTTTTGGTAGTTCACCACCACACTCTGCCTTCTGTCCACTGGTTTTGGTAGTTCACCACCACCCTCTACCTTCTGTCCACTGTTTTTGGTACTTCACCACCACACTCTGCCTTCTGTCCAGTTTTTGGTAGTTCACCACCACCCTCTACCTTCTGTCCACTGTTTTTGGTACTTCACCACCACCCTCTGCCTTCTGTCCAGTTTTTGGTAGTTCACCACCACCCTCTACCTTCTGTCCACTGTTTTTGGTAGTTCACCACCACCCTCTGTCTTCTGTCCACTGTTTTTGGTAGTTTACCACCACCCTCTACCTTCTGTCCACTGTTTTTGGTAGTTCACCACCACCCTCTACCTTCTGTCCAGTTTTTGGTACTTCACCACCACCCTCTACCTTCTGTCCACTGTTTTTGGTAGTTCACCACCACCCTCTACCTTCTGTCCACTGTTTTTGCTAGTTCACCACCACCCTCTACCTTCTGTCCACTGTTTTTGGTAGTTCACCACCACCCTCTACCTTCTGTCCACTGTTTTTGGTAGTTCACCACCACCCTCTACCTTCTGTCCACTGTTTTTGGTAGTTCACCACCACCCTCTACCTTCTGTCCAGTGTTTTTGGTAGTTCACCACCACCCTCTACCTTCTGTCCACTGTTTTTGGTAGTTCACCACCACCCTCTACCTTCTGTCCAGTTTTTGGTACTTCACCACCACCCTCTACCTTCTGTCCACTGTTTTTGGTACTTCACCACCACCCTCTACCTTCTGTCCACTGTTTTTGGTAGTTCACCACCACCCTCTACCTTCTGTCCACTGTTTTTGGTACTTCACCACCACCCTCTACCTTCTGTCCACTGTTTTTGGTAGTTCACCACCACCCTCTACCTTCTGTCCAGTTTTTGGTAGTTCACCACCACCCTCTACCTTCTGTCCACTGGTTTTGGTAGTTCACCACCACCCTCTGTCTTCTGTCCACTGTTATTGGTACTTCACCACCACACTCTGCCTTCTGTCCACTGTTTTTGGTAGTTCACCATCACCCTCTGCCTTCTGTCCACTGTTTTTGGTAGTTCACCACCACACTTTACCTTCTGTCCACAGTTTTTGGTAGTTCACCACCACCCTCTGCCTTCTGTCCACAGTTTTTGGTAGTTCACCACCACCCTCTGCCTTCTGTACACTGTTTTTGGTAGTTCACCACCACCCTCTGCCTTCTGTACACTGTTTTTGGTAGTTCACCACCACCCTCTACTTTCTGTCCACTGTTTTTGGTAGTTCACCAACACCCTCTGCCTTCTGTCCACTGTTTTTGGTAGTTCACCACCACCCTCTGTCTTCTGTCCACTGTTTTTGGTAGTTGACCACCACCCTCTGCCTTCTGTCCACTGTTTTTGGTAGTTCACCACCACCCTCTGCCTTCTGTACACTGTTTTTGGTAGTTCACCACCACCCTCTACCTTCTGTCCAGTTTTTGGTAGTTTACCACCACACTCTACCTTCTGTCCACTGTTTTTGGTAGTTCACCACCACTCTCTACCTTCTGTCCAGTGTTTTTGGTAGTTCATCACCACCCTCTGCCTTCTGTCCACTGTTTTTGGTAGTTCACCACCACCCTCTGCCTTCTGTCCACTGTTTTTGGTAGTTCACCACCACCCTCTACCTTCTGTCCACTGTTTTTGGTAGTTCACCACCACACTCTACCTTCTGTTCACTGTTTTTGGTAGTTCACCACCACACTCTACCTTCTGTCCACTGTTTTTGGTAGTTCACCACCACACTCTACCTTCTGTCCACTGTTTTTGGTAGTTCACCACCACCCTCTGCCTTCTGTCCACTGTTTTTGGTAGTTCACCACCACCTTCTACCTTCTGTCCACTGTTTTTGGTACTTCACCACCACACTCTACCTTCTGTTCACTGTTTTTGGTAGTTCACCACCACCCTCTACCTTCTGTCCACTGTTTTTGGTAGTTCACCACCACACTCTACCTTCTGTTCACTGTTTTTGGTAGTTCACCACCACTCTCTACCTTCTGTCCAGTGTTTTTGGTAGTTCATCACCACCCTCTGCCTTCTGTCCACTGTTTTTGGTAGTTCACCACCACCCTCTGCCTTCTGTCCACTGTTTTTGGTAGTTCACCACCACCCTCTACCTTCTGTCCACTGTTTTTGGTAGTTCACCACCACACTCTACCTTCTGTCCACTGTTTTTGGTAGTTCACCACCACACTCTACCTTCTGTTCACTGTTTTTGGTAGTTCACCACCACACTCTACCTTCTGTCCACTGTTTTTGGTAGTTCACCACCACACTCTACCTTCTGTCCACTGTTTTTGGTAGTTCACCACCACCCTCTACCTTCTGTCCAGTGTTTTTGGTAGTTCACCACCACCCTCTACCTTCTGTCCACTGTTTTTGGTAGTTCACCACCACACTCTACCTTCTGTCCACTGTTTTTGGTAGATCACCACTACACTCTACCTTCTGTCCACTGTTTTTGGTAGTTCACCACCACACTGTACCTTCTGTCCACTGTTTTTGGTAGTTCACCACCACCCATTGCCTTCTGTCCACTGTTTTTGGTAGTTCACCACCACCCTCTGCCTTCTGTCCACTGTTTTTGGTAGTTCACCACCACACTCTACCTTCTGTCCACTGTTTTTGGTAGTTCACCACCACTCTCTGTCTTCTGTCCACTGTTTTTGGTAGTTCACCACCACCCTCTGCCTTCTGTCCACTGTTTTTGGTAGATCACCACCACACTCTACCTTCTGTCCACTGTTTTTGGTAGTTCACCACCACACTGTACCTTCTGTTCACTGTTTTTGGTAGTTCACCACCACCCATTGCCTTCTGTCCACTGTTTTTGGTAGTTCACCACCACCCTCTGCCTTCTGTCCACTGTTTTTGGTAGTTCACCACCACACTCTACCTTCTGTCCACTGTTTTTGGTAGTTCACCACCACCCTCTGCCTTCTGTCCACTGTTTTTGGTAGATCACCACCACACTCTACCTTCTGTCCACTGTTTTTGGTAGTTCACCACCACACTGTACCTTCTGTCCACTGTTTTTGGTAGTTCACCACCACCCATTGCCTTCTGTCCACTGTTTTTGGTAGTTCACCACCACCCTCTGCCTTCTGTCCACTGTTTTTGGTAGTTCACCACCACACTCTACCTTCTGTCCACTGTTTTTGGTAGTTCACCACCACTCTCTGTCTTCTGTCCACTGTTTTTGGTAGTTCACCACCACCCTCTGCCTTCTGTCCACTGTTTTTGGTAGATCACCACCACACTCTACCTTCTGTCCACTGTTTTTGGTAGTTCACCACCACCCTCTGTCTTCTGTCCACTGTTTTTGGTAGTTCACCACCACCCTCTGCCTTCTGTCCACTGTTTTTGGTAGTTCACCACCACCCTCTACCTTCTGTCCACTGTTTTTGGTAGTTCACCACCACCCTCTACCTTCTGTCCACTGTTTTTGGTACTTCACCACCACACTCTGCCTTCTGTCCACTGTTTTTGGTAGTTCACCACCACCCTCTACCTTCTGTCCACTGTTTTTGGTAGTTCACCACCACCCTCTACCTTCTGTCCACTGTTTTTGGTAGTTCACCACCACCCTCTACCTTCTGTCCACTGTTTTTGGTAGTTCACCACCACCCATTGCCTTCTGTCCACTGTTTTTGGTAGTTCACCACCACCCTCTGCCTTCTGTCCACTGTTTTTGGTAGTTCACCACCACCCTCTGCCTTCTGTCCACTGTTTTTGGTAGTTCACCACCACCCTCTGTCTTCTGTCCACTTTTTTTGGTAGTTCACCACCACCCTCTACCTTCTGTCCACTGTTTTTGGTACTTCACCACCACACTCTGCCTTCTGTCCACTGTTTTTGGTAGTTCACCACCACCCTCTACCTTCTGTCCAGTTTTTGGTAGTTCACCACCACCCTCTACCTTCTGTCCACTGTTTTTGGTAGTTCACCACCACCCTCTACCTTCTGTCCAGTTTTTGGTACTTCACCACCACCCTCTGTCTTCTGTCCACTTTTTTTGGTAGTTCACCACCACCCTCTACCTTCTGTCCACTGTTTTTGGTACTTCACCACCACACTCTGCCTTCTGTCCAGTTTTTGGTAGTTCACCACCACCCTCTACCTTCTGTCCACTGTTTTTGGTACTTCACCACCACCCTCTGTCTTCTGTCCACTTTTTTTGGTAGTTCACCACCACCCTCTACCTTCTGTCCACTGTTTTTGGTACTTCACCACCACACTCTGCCTTCTGTCCAGTTTTTGGTAGTTCACCACCACCCTCTACCTTCTGTCCACTGTTTTTGGTACTTCACCACCACCCTCTGTCTTCTGTCCACTTTTTTTGGTAGTTCACCACCACCCTCTACCTTCTGTCCACTGTTTTTGGTACTTCACCACCACACTCTGCCTTCTGTCCAGTTTTTGGTAGTTCACCACCACCCTCTACCTTCTGTCCACTGTTTTTGGTACTTCACCACCACCCTCTGTCTTCTGTCCACTTTTTTTGGTAGTTCACCACCACCCTCTACCTTCTGTCCACTGTTTTTGGTACTTCACCACCACACTCTGCCTTCTGTCCACTGTTTTTGGTAGTTCACCACCACCCTCTACCTTCTGTCCAGTTTTTGGTAGTTCACCACCACCCTCTACCTTCTGTCCACTGTTTTTGGTAGTTCACCACCACCCTCTACCTTCTGTCCACTGTTTTTGGTAGTTCACCACCACCCTCTACCTTCTGTCCACTGTTTTTGGTAGTTCACCACCACCCTCTACCTTCTGTCCACTGTTTTTGGTACTTCACCACCACCCTCTGTCTTCTGTCCACTTTTTTTGGTAGTTCACCACCACCCTCTACCTTCTGTCCACTGTTTTTGGTACTTCACCACCACCCTCTACCTTCTGTCCACTGTTTTTGGTACTTCACCACCACCCTCTGTCTTCTGTCCACTTTTTTTGGTAGTTCACCACCACCCTCTACCTTCTGTCCACTGTTTTTGGTACTTCACCACCACCCTCTACCTTCTGTCCACTGTTTTTGGTACTTCACCACCACCCTCTGTCTTCTGTCCACTTTTTTTGGTAGTTCACCACCACCCTCTACCTTCTGTCCACTGTTTTTGGTACTTCACCACCACACTCTGCCTTCTGTCCAGTTTTTGGTAGTTCACCACCACCCTCTACCTTCTGTCCACTGTTTTTGGTAGTTCACCACCACACTCTACCTTCTGTCCACTGTTTTTGGTACTTCACCACCACACTCTGCCTTCTGTCCAGTTTTTGGTAGTTCACCACCACCCTCTACCTTCTGTCCACTGTTTTTGGTAGTTCACCACCACACTCTACCTTCTGTCCACTGTTTTTGGTAGTTCACCACCACACTCTACCTTCTGTCCACTGTTTTTGGTAGATCACCACCACACTCTACCTTCTGTCCACTGTTTTTGGTAGTTCACCACCACCCTCTACCTTCTGTCCACTGTTTTTGGTAGTTCACCACCACCCTCTACCTTCTGTCCACTGTTTTTGGTAGTTCACCACCACACTGTACCTTCTGTCCACTGTTTTTGGTAGTTCACCACCACCCTCTGTCTTCTGTCCACTGTTTTTGGTAGTTCACCACCACCCTCTGTCTTCTGTCCACTGTTTTTGGTAGTTCACCACCACCCTCTGCCTTCTGTCCACTGTTTTTGGTAGTTCACCACCACACTCTGCCTTCTGTCCACTGGTTTTGGTAGTTCACCACCACCCTCTACCTTCTGTCCACTGTTTTTGGTACTTCACCACCACACTCTGCCTTCTGTCCAGTTTTTGGTAGTTCACCACCACCCTCTACCTTCTGTCCACTGTTTTTGGTACTTCACCACCACCCTCTGCCTTCTGTCCAGTTTTTGGTAGTTCACCACCACCCTCTACCTTCTGTCCACTGTTTTTGGTAGTTCACCACCACCCTGTCTTCTGTCCACTGTTTTTGGTAGTTCACCACCACCCTCTACCTTCTGTCCACTGTTTTTGGTAGTTCACCACCACCCTCTACCTTCTGTCCAGTTTTTGGTACTTCACCACCACCCTCTACCTTCTGTCCACTGTTTTTGGTAGTTCACCACCACCCTCTACCTTCTGTCCACTGTTTTTGCTAGTTCACCACCACCCTCTACCTTCTGTCCACTGTTTTTGGTAGTTCACCACCACCCTCTACCTTCTGTCCACTGTTTTTGGTAGTTCACCACCACCCTCTACCTTCTGTCCACTGTTTTTGGTAGTTCACCACCACCCTCTACCTTCTGTCCAGTGTTTTTGGTAGTTCACCACCACCCTCTACCTTCTGTCCACTGTTTTTGGTAGTTCACCACCACCCTCTACCTTCTGTCCAGTTTTTGGTACTTCACCACCACCCTCTACCTTCTGTCCACTGTTTTTGGTACTTCACCACCACCCTCTACCTTCTGTCCACTGTTTTTGGTAGTTCACCACCACCCTCTACCTTCTGTCCACTGTTTTTGGTACTTCACCACCACCCTCTACCTTCTGTCCACTGTTTTTGGTAGTTCACCACCACCCTCTACCTTCTGTCCAGTTTTTGGTAGTTCACCACGACCCTCTACCTTCTGTCCACTGGTTTTGGTAGTTCACCACCACCCTCTGTCTTCTGTCCACTGTTATTGGTATTTCACCACCACACTCTGCCTTCTGTCCACTGTTTTTGGTAGTTCACCACCACACTCTGCCTTCTGTCCACTGTTTTTGGTAGTTCACCACCACCCTCTGTCTTCTGTCCAGTGTTTTTGGTAGTTCACCACCACACTCTACCTTCTGTCCACTGTTTTTGGTAGTTCACCATCACCCTCTGCCTTCTGTCCACTGTTTTTGGTAGTTCACCACCACCCTCTACCTTCTGTTCACTGTTTTTGGTAGTTCACCACCACCCTCTGTCTTCTGTCCACTGTTTTTGGTAGTTCACCACCACCCTCTACCTTCTGTCCACTATTTTTGGTAGTTCACCACCACACTGTACCTTCTGTCCAGTTTTTGGTAGTTCACCACCACCCTCTACCTTCTGTCCACTGTTTTTGGTAGTTCACCACCACCCTCTACCTTCTGTCCACTGTTTTTGGTACTTCACCACCACCCTCTACCTTCTGTCCACTGTTTTTGGTAGTTCACCACCACCCTCTACCTTCTGTCCACTGTTTTTGGTAGTTCACCACCACCCTCTGTCTTCTGTCCACTTTTTTTAGTAGTTCACCACCACCCTCTGTCTTCTGTCCACTTTTTTTGGTAGTTCACCACCACACTCTACCTTCTGTCCACTGTTGTTGGTACTTCACCACCACCCTCTACCTTCTGTCCACTGTTTTTGGTAGTTCACCACCACCCTCTACCTTCTGTCCACTGTTTTTGGTAGTTCACCACCACCCTCTGTCTTCTGTCCACTTTTTTTAGTAGTTCACCACCACACTCGGCCTTCTGTCCACTGTTTTTGGTACTTCACCACCACACTCTGCCTTCTGTCCACTGTTTTTGGTAGTTCACCACCACCCTCTGCCTTCTGTCCACTGTTTTTGGTACTTCACCACCACACTCTGCCTTCTGTCCAGTTTTTGGTAGTTCACCACCACCCTCTACCTTCTGTCCACTGTTTTTGGTACTTCACCACCACACTCTGCCTTCTGTCCACTGTTTTTGGTAGTTCACCACCACCCTCTACCTTCTGTCCACTGTTTTTGGTAGTTCACCACCACCCTCTACCTTCTGTCCACTGTTTTTGGTAGTTCACCACCACCCTCTACCTTCTGTCCACTGTTTTTGGTAGTTCACCACCACCCTCTACCTTCTGTCCACTGTTTTTGGTAGTTCACCACCACCCTCTGCCTTCTGTCCACTGTTTTTGGTAGTTCACCACCACCCTCTGTCTTCTGTCCACTTTTTTTGGTAGATCACCACCACCCTCTACCTTCTGTCCACTGTTTTTGGTACTTCACCACCACACTCTGCCTTCTGTCCAGTTTTTGGTAGTTCACCACCACCCTCTACCTTCTGTCCACTGTTTTTGGTAGTTCACCACCACCCTCTACCTTCTGTCCACTGTTTTTGGTAGTTCACCACCACCCTCTGCCTTCTGTCCACTGTTTTTGGTAGTTCACCACCACCCTCTGTCTTCTGTCCACTTTTTTTAGTAGTTCACCACCACCCTCTGCCTTCTGTCCACTGTTTTTGGTACTTCACCACCACACTGTACCTTCTGTCCAGTTTTTGGTAGTTCACCACCACCCTCTACCTTCTGTCCACTGTTTTTGGTACTTCACCACCACACTCTACCTTCTGTCCACTGTTTTTGGTAGTTCACCACCACCCTCTACCTTCTGTCCACTGTTTTTGGTAGTTCACCACCACCCTCTGTCTTCTGTCCACTTTTTTTAGTAGTTCACCACCACCCTCTACCTTCTGTCCACTGTTTTTGGTACTTCACCACCACACTCTGCCTTCTGTCCAGTTTTTGGTAGTTCACCACCACCCTCTACCTTCTGTCCACTGTTTTTGGTAGTTCACCACCACCCTCTACCTTCTGTCCACTGTTTTTGGTAGTTCACCACCACACTCTACCTTCTGTCCACTGTTTTTGGTAGTTCACCACCACACTCTACCTTCTGTCCACTGTTTTTGGTAGATCACCACCACACTCTACCTTCTGTCCACTGTTTTTGGTAGTTCACCACCACACTGTACCTTCTGTCCACTGTTTTTGGTAGTTCACCACCACCCATTGCCTTCTGTCCACTGTTTTTGGTAGTTCACCACCACCCTCTGCCTTCTGTCCACTGTTTTTGGTAGTTCACCACCACCCTCTGTCTTCTGTCCACTGTTTTTGGTAGTTCACCACCACCCTCTACCTTCTGTCCACTGTTTTTGGTAGTTCACCACCACCCTCTACCTTCTGTCCACTGTTTTTGGTAGTTCACCACCACCCTCTACCTTCTGTCCACTGTTTTTGGTAGTTCACCACCACACTGTACCTTCTGTCCACTGTTTTTGGTAGTTCACCACCACACTGTACCTTCTGTCCACTGTTTTTGGTAGTTCACCACCACACTCTACCTTCTGTCCACTGTTTTTGGTAGTTCACCACCACACTGTACCTTCTGTCCACTGTTTTTGGTAGTTCACCACCACCCATTGCCTTCTGTCCACTGTTTTTGGTAGTTCACCACCACCCTCTACCTTCTGTCCACTGTTTTTGGTAGTTCACCACCACCCTCTACCTTCTGTCCACTGTTTTTGGTAGTTCACCATCACCCTCTGCCTTCTGTCCACTGTTTTTGGTACTTCACCACCACCCTCTACCTTCTGTTCACTGTTTTTGGTAGTTCACCACCACCCTCTGTCTTCTGTCCACTGTTTTTGGTAGTTCACCACCACCCTCTACCTTCTGTCCACTGTTTTTGGTAGTTCACCACCACACTGTACCTTCTGTCCAGTTTTTGGTAGTTCACCACCACCCTCTACCTTCTGTCCACTGTTTTTGGTACTTCACCACCACCCTCTACCTTCTGTCCACTGTTTTTGGTACTTCACCACCACCCTCTACCTTCTGTCCACTGTTTTTGGTACTTCACCACCACCCTCTACCTTCTGTCCACTGTTTTTGGTAGTTCACCACCACCCTCTACCTTCTGTCCACTGTTTTTGGTAGTTCACCACCACCCTCTGTCTTCTGTCCACTTTTTTTGGTAGTTCACCACCACCCTCTACCTTCTGTCCACTGTTTTTGGTACTTCACCACCACCCTCTACCTTCTGTCCACTGTTTTTGGTACTTCACCACCACACTCTGCCTTCTGTCCACTGTTTTTGGTAGTTCACCACCACCCTCTACCTTCTGTCCACTGTTTTTGGTAGTTCACCACCACCCTCTACCTTCTGTCCACTGTTTTTGGTAGTTCACCACCACCCTCTACCTTCTGTCCACTGTTTTTGGTAGTTCACCACCACCCTCTGCCTTCTGTCCACTGTTTTTGGTAGTTCACCACCACCCTCTGTCTTCTGTCCACTTTTTTTGGTAGTTCACCACCACCCTCTACCTTCTGTCCACTGTTTTTGGTACTTCACCACCACACTCTGCCTTCTGTCCAGTTTTTGGTAGTTCACCACCACCCTCTGCCTTCTGTCCACTGTTTTTGGTAGTTCACCACCACCCTCTACCTTCTGTCCACTGTTTTTGGTAGTTCACCACCACCCTCTACATTCTGTCCACTGTTTTTGGTAGTTCACCACCACCCTCTACCTTCTGTCCACTGTTTTTGGTAGTTCACCACCACCCTCTACCTTCTGTCCACTGTTTTTGGTAGTTCACCACCACCCTCTACCTTCTGTCCACTGTTTTTGGTAGTTCACCACCACACTGTACCTTCTGTCCACTGTTTTTGGTAGTTCACCACCACACTGTACCTTCTGTCCACTGTTTTTGGTAGTTCACCACCACACTCTACCTTCTGTCCACTGTTTTTGGTAGTTCACCACCACACTGTACCTTCTGTCCACTGTTTTTGGTAGTTCACCACCACCCATTGCCTTCTGTCCACTGTTTTTGGTAGTTCACCACCACCCTCTACCTTCTGTCCACTGTTTTTGGTAGTTCACCACCACCCTCTACCTTCTGTCCACTGTTTTTGGTAGTTCACCATCACCCTCTGCCTTCTGTCCACTGTTTTTGGTACTTCACCACCACCCTCTACCTTCTGTTCACTGTTTTTGGTAGTTCACCACCACCCTCTGTCTTCTGTCCACTGTTTTTGGTAGTTCACCACCACCCTCTACCTTCTGTCCACTGTTTTTGGTAGTTCACCACCACACTGTACCTTCTGTCCAGTTTTTGGTAGTTCACCACCACCCTCTACCTTCTGTCCACTGTTTTTGGTACTTCACCACCACCCTCTACCTTCTGTCCACTGTTTTTGGTAGTTCACCACCACCCTCTACCTTCTGTCCACTGTTTTTGGTACTTCACCACCACCCTCTACCTTCTGTCCACTGTTTTTGGTAGTTCACCACCACCCTCTACCTTCTGTCCACTGTTTTTGGTAGTTCACCACCACCCTCTGTCTTCTGTCCACTTTTTTTGGTAGTTCACCACCACCCTCTACCTTCTGTCCACTGTTTTTGGTACTTCACCACCACCCTCTACCTTCTGTCCACTGTTTTTGGTACTTCACCACCACACTCTGCCTTCTGTCCACTGTTTTTGGTAGTTCAGCACCACCCTCTACCTTCTGTCCACTGTTTTTGGTAGTTCACCACCACCCTCTACCTTCTGTCCACTGTTTTTGGTAGTTCACCACCACCCTCTACCTTCTGTCCACTGTTTTTGGTACTTCACCACCACCCTCTGTCTTCTGTCCACTTTTTTTGGTAGTTCACCACCACCCTCTACCTTCTGTCCACTTTTTTTGGTAGTTCACCACCACCCTCTACCTTCTGTCCACTGTTTTTGGTAGTTCACCACCACCCTCTGCCTTCTGTCCACTGTTTTTGGTAGTTCACCACCACCCTCTGTCTTCTGTCCACTTTTTTTGGTAGTTCACCACCACCCTCTACCTTCTGTCCACTGTTTTTGGTACTTCACCACCACACTCTGCCTTCTGTCCAGTTTTTGGTAGTTCACCACCACCCTCTACCTTCTGTCCACTGTTTTTGGTACTTCACCACCACACTCTGCCTTCTGTCCACTGTTTTTGGTAGTTCACCACCACCCTCTACCTTCTGTCCACTGTTTTTGGTAGTTCACCACCACACTCTACCTTCTGTCCACTGTTTTTGGTAGTTCACCACCACACTCTACCTTCTGTCCACTGTTTTTGGTAGATCACCACCACACTCTACCTTCTGTCCACTGTTTTTGGTAGTTCACCACCACACTGTACCTTCTGTCCACTGTTTTTGGTAGTTCACCACCACCCATTGCCTTCTGTCCACTGTTTTTGGTAGTTCACCACCACCCTCTGCCTTCTGTCCACTGTTTTTGGTAGTTCACCACCACCCTCTACCTTCTGTCCACTGTTTTTGGTAGTTCACCACCACCCTCTACCTTCTGTCCACTGTTTTTGGTAGTTCACCACCACCCTCTACCTTCTGTCCACTGTTTTTGGTAGTTCACCACCACACTGTACCTTCTGTCCACTGTTTTTGGTAGTTCACCACCACACTGTACCTTCTGTCCACTGTTTTTGGTAGTTCACCACCACACTCTACCTTCTGTCCACTGTTTTTGGTAGTTCACCACCACACTGTACCTTCTGTCCACTGTTTTTGGTAGTTCACCACCACCCATTGCCTTCTGTCCACTGTTTTTGGTAGTTCACCACCACCCTCTACCTTCTGTCCACTGTTTTTGGTAGTTCACCACCACCCTCTACCTTCTGTCCACTGTTTTTGGTAGTTCACCATCACCCTCTGCCTTCTGTCCACTGTTTTTGGTACTTCACCACCACCCTCTACCTTCTGTTCACTGTTTTTGGTAGTTCACCACCACCCTCTGTCTTCTGTCCACTGTTTTTGGTAGTTCACCACCACCCTCTACCTTCTGTCCACTGTTTTTGGTAGTTCACCACCACACTGTACCTTCTGTCCAGTTTTTGGTAGTTCACCATCACCCTCTACCTTCTGTCCACTGTTTTTGGTAGTTCACCACCACCCTCTACCTTCTGTCCACTGTTTTTGGTAGTTCACCACCACCCTGTCTTCTGTCCACTGTTTTTGGTAGTTCACCACCACCCTCTGTCTTCTGTCCACTTTTTTTGGTAGTTCACCACCACCCTCTACCTTCTGTCCACTGTTTTTGGTACTTCACCACCACACTCTACCTTCTGTCCACTGTTTTTGGTAGTTCACCACCACCCTCTACCTTCTGTCCACTGTTTTTGGTACTTCACCACCACACTCTGCCTTCTGTCCAGTTTTTGGTAGTTCACCACCACCCTCTACCTTCTGTCCACTGTTTTTGGTACTTCACCACCACACTCTGCCTTCTGTCCACTGTTTTTGGTAGTTCACCACCACCCTCTACCTTCTGTCCACTGTTTTTGGTAGTTCACCACCACCCTCTACCTTCTGTCCACTGTTTTTGGTAGTTCACCACCACCCTCTACCTTCTGTCCACTGTTTTTGGTAGTTCACCACCACCCTCTGCCTTCTGTCCACTGTTTTTGGTAGTTCACCACCACCCTCTGTCTTCTGTCCACTTTTTTTGGTAGTTCACCACCACCCTCTACCTTCTGTCCACTGTTTTTGGTACTTCACCACCACACTCTGCCTTCTGTCCAGTTTTTGGTAGTTCACCACCACCCTCTACCTTCTGTCCACTGTTTTTGGTAGTTCACCACCACACTCTACCTTCTGTCCACTGTTTTTGGTAGTTCACCACCACACTCTACCTTCTGTCCACTGTTTTTGGTAGATCACCACCACACTCTACCTTCTGTCCACTGTTTTTGGTAGTTCACCACCACACTGTACCTTCTGTCCACTGTTTTTGGTAGTTCACCACCACCCATTGCCTTCTGTCCACTGTTTTTGGTAGTTCACCACCACCCTCTGTCCACTGTTTTTGGTAGTTCACCACCACCCTCTGTCTTCTGTCCACTGTTTTTGGTAGTTCACCACTACCCTCTACCTTCTGTCCACTTTTTTTGGTAGTTCACCACCACCCTCTACCTTCTGTCCACTGTTTTTGGTAGTTCACCACCACCCTCTACCTTCTGTCCACTGTTTTTGCTAGTTCACCACCACACTGTACCTTCTGTCCACTGTTTTTGGTAGTTCACCACCACACTGTACCTTCTGTCCACTGTTTTTGGTAGTTCACCACCACACTCTACCTTCTGTCCACTGTTTTTGGTAGTTCACCACCACACTGTACCTTCTGTCCACTGTTTTTGGTAGTTCACCACCACCCATTGCCTTCTGTCCACTGTTTTTGGTAGTTCACCACCACCCTCTACCTTCTGTCCACTGTTTTTGGTAGTTCACCACCACCCTCTACCTTCTGTCCACTGTTTTTGGTAGTTCACCACCACCCTCTACCTTCTGTCCAGTTTTTGGTAGTTCACCACCACCCTCTGTCTTCTGTCCACTGGTTTTGGTAGTTCACCACCACCCTCTGTCTTCTGTCCACTGTTATTGGTATTTCACCACCACACTCTGCCTTCTGTCCACTGTTTTTGGTAGTTCACCACCACCCTCTGTCTTCTGTCCAGTGTTTTTGGTAGTTCACCACCACACTCTACCTTCTGTCCACTGTTTTTGGTAGTTCACCATCACCCTCTGCCTTCTGTCCACTGTTTTTGGTAGTTCACCACCACCCTCTACCTTCTGTTCACTGTTTTTGGTAGTTCACCACCACCCTCTGTCTTCTGTCCACTGTTTTTGGTAGTTCACCACCACCCTCTACCTTCTGTCCACTATTTTTGGTAGTTCACCACCACACTGTACCTTCTGTCCAGTTTTTGGTAGTTCACCACCACCCTCTACCTTCTGTCCACTGTTTTTGGTAGTTCACCACCACCCTCTACCTTCTGTCCACTGTTTTTGGTACTTCACCACCACCCTCTACCTTCTGTCCACTGTTTTTGGTAGTTCACCACCACCCTCTACCTTCTGTCCACTGTTTTTGGTAGTTCACCACCACCCTCTGTCTTCTGTCCACTTTTTTTGGTAGTTCACCACCACCCTCTACCTTCTGTCCACTGTTTTTGGTACTTCACCACCACCCTCTGTCTTCTGTCCACTGTTTTTGGTAGTTCACCACCACCCTCTACCTTCTGTCCACTGTTTTTGGTAGTTCACCACCACACTGTACCTTCTGTCCAGTTTTTGGTAGTTCACCATCACCCTCTACCTTCTGTCCACTGTTTTTGGTAGTTCACCACCACCCTCTACCTTCTGTCCACTGTTTTTGGTAGTTCACCACCACCCTGTCTTCTGTCCACTGTTTTTGGTAGTTCACCACCACCCTCTGTCTTCTGTCCACTTTTTTTGGTAGTTCACCACCACCCTCTACCTTCTGTCCACTGTTTTTGGTACTTCACCACCACACTCTACCTTCTGTCCACTGTTTTTGGTAGTTCACCACCACCCTCTACCTTCTGTCCACTGTTTTTGGTACTTCACCACCACACTCTGCCTTCTGTCCAGTTTTTGGTAGTTCACCACCACCCTCTACCTTCTGTCCACTGTTTTTGGTACTTCACCACCACACTCTGCCTTCTGTCCACTGTTTTTGGTAGTTCACCACCACCCTCTACCTTCTGTCCACTGTTTTTGGTAGTTCACCACCACCCTCTACCTTCTGTCCACTGTTTTTGGTAGTTCACCACCACCCTCTACCTTCTGTCCACTGTTTTTGGTAGTTCACCACCACCCTCTGCCTTCTGTCCACTGTTTTTGGTAGTTCACCACCACCCTCTGTCTTCTGTCCACTTTTTTTGGTAGTTCACCACCACCCTCTACCTTCTGTCCACTGTTTTTGGTACTTCACCACCACACTCTGCCTTCTGTCCAGTTTTTGGTAGTTCACCACCACCCTCTACCTTCTGTCCACTGTTTTTGGTAGTTCACCACCACACTCTACCTTCTGTCCACTGTTTTTGGTAGTTCACCACCACACTCTACCTTCTGTCCACTGTTTTTGGTAGATCACCACCACACTCTACCTTCTGTCCACTGTTTTTGGTAGTTCACCACCACACTGTACCTTCTGTCCACTGTTTTTGGTAGTTCACCACCACCCATTGCCTTCTGTCCACTGTTTTTGGTAGTTCACCACCACCCTCTGCCTTCTGTCCACTGTTTTTGGTAGTTCACCACCACCCTCTGTCTTCTGTCCACTGTTTTTGGTAGTTCACCACTACCCTCTACCTTCTGTCCACTTTTTTTGGTAGTTCACCACCACCCTCTACCTTCTGTCCACTGTTTTTGGTAGTTCACCACCACCCTCTACCTTCTGTCCACTGTTTTTGCTAGTTCACCACCACACTGTACCTTCTGTCCACTGTTTTTGGTAGTTCACCACCACACTGTACCTTCTGTCCACTGTTTTTGGTAGTTCACCACCACACTCTACCTTCTGTCCACTGTTTTTGGTAGTTCACCACCACACTGTACCTTCTGTCCACTGTTTTTGGTAGTTCACCACCACCCATTGCCTTCTGTCCACTGTTTTTGGTAGTTCACCACCACCCTCTACCTTCTGTCCACTGTTTTTGGTAGTTCACCACCACCCTCTACCTTCTGTCCACTGTTTTTGGTAGTTCACCACCACCCTCTACCTTCTGTCCAGTTTTTGGTAGTTCACCACCACCCTCTACCTTCTGTCCACTGGTTTTGGTAGTTCACCACCACCCTCTGTCTTCTGTCCACTGTTATTGGTATTTCACCACCACACTCTGCCTTCTGTCCACTGTTTTTGGTAGTTCACCACCACCCTCTGTCTTCTGTCCAGTGTTTTTGGTAGTTCACCACCACACTCTACCTTCTGTCCACTGTTTTTGGTAGTTCACCATCACCCTCTGCCTTCTGTCCACTGTTTTTGGTAGTTCACCACCACCCTCTACCTTCTGTTCACTGTTTTTGGTAGTTCACCACCACCCTCTGTCTTCTGTCCACTGTTTTTGGTAGTTCACCACCACCCTCTACCTTCTGTCCACTATTTTTGGTAGTTCACCACCACACTGTACCTTCTGTCCAGTTTTTGGTAGTTCACCACCACCCTCTACCTTCTGTCCACTGTTTTTGGTAGTTCACCACCACCCTCTACCTTCTGTCCACTGTTTTTGGTACTTCACCACCACCCTCTACCTTCTGTCCACTGTTTTTGGTAGTTCACCACCACCCTCTACCTTCTGTCCACTGTTTTTGGTAGTTCACCACCACCCTCTGTCTTCTGTCCACTTTTTTTGGTAGTTCACCACCACCCTCTACCTTCTGTCCACTGTTTTTGGTACTTCACCACCACACTCTGCCTTCTGTCCAGTTTTTGGTAGTTCACCACCACCCTCTACCTTCTGTCCACTGTTTTTGGTACTTCACCACCACACTCTGCCTTCTGTCCACTGTTTTTGGTAGTTCACCACCACCCTCTACCTTCTGTCCACTGTTTTTGGTAGTTCACCACCACCCTCTACCTTCTGTCCACTGTTTTTGGTAGTTCACCACCACCCTCTACCTTCTGTCCACTGTTTTTGCTAGTTCACCACCACCCTCTACCTTCTGTCCACTGTTTTTGGTACTTCACCACCACCCTCTACCTTCTGTCCACTGTTTTTGGTAGTTCACCACCACACTCTGCCTTCTGTCCAGTTTTTGGTAGTTCACCACCACCCTCTACCTTCTGTCCACTGTTTTTGGTAGTTCACCACCACACTCTACCTTCTGTCCACTGTTTTTGGTAGTTCACCACCACACTCTGCCTTCTGTCCACTGTTTTTGGTAGATCACCACCACACTCTACCTTCTGTCCACTGTTTTTGGTAGATCACCACCACACTCTACCTTCTGTCCACTGTTTTTGGTAGTTCACCACCACACTCTACCTTCTGTCCAGTGTTTTTGGTAGTTCACCACCACACTCTACCTTCTGTCCACTGTTTTTGGTAGTTCACCACCACCCTCTACCTTCTGTCCACTGTTTTTGGTAGTTCACCACCACACTCTACCTTCTGTCCACTGTTTTTGGTAGTTCACCACCACACTCTACCTTCTGTCCACTGTTTTTGGTAGTTCACCACCACCCTCTACCTTCTGTCCACTGTTTTTGGTAGTTCACCACCACACTCTACCTTCTGTCCACTGTTTTTGGTAGTTCACCACCACACTCTACCTTCTGTCCACTGTTTTTGGTAGATCACCACCACACTCTACCTTCTGTCCACTGTTTTTGGTAGTTCACCACCACACTCTGCCTTCTGTCCAGTTTTTGGTAGTTCACCACCACCCTCTACCTTCTGTCCACTGTTTTTGGTAGTTCACCACCACCCTCTACCTTCTGTCCACTGTTTTTGGTAGTTCACCACCACACTCTACCTTCTGTCCACTGTTTTTGGTAGTTCACCACCACCCTCTACCTTCTGTCCACTGTTTTTGGTAGTTCACCACCACACTCTACCTTCTGTCCACTGTTTTTGGTACTTCACCACCACACTCTGCCTTCTGTCCAGTTTTTGGTAGTTCACCACCACCCTCTACCTTCTGTCCACTGTTTTTGGTAGTTCACCACCACACTCTACCTTCTGTCCACTGTTTTTGGTAGTTCACCACCACACTCTACCTTCTGTCCACTGTTTTTGGTAGATCACCACCACACTCTACCTTCTGTCCACTGTTTTTGGTAGTTCACCACCACACTCTGCCTTCTGTCCAGTTTTTGGTAGTTCACCACCACCCTCTACCTTCTGTCCACTGTTTTTGGTAGTTCACCACCACACTCTACCTTCTGTCCACTGTTTTTGGTAGTTCACCACCACACTCTGCCTTCTGTCCACTGTTTTTGGTAGATCACCACCACACTCTACCTTCTGTCCACTGTTTTTGGTAGATCACCACCACACTCTACCTTCTGTCCACTGTTTTTGGTAGTTCACCACCACACTCTACCTTCTGTCCACTGTTTTTGGTACTTCACCACCACCCTCTACCTTCTGTCCACTGTTTTTGGTACTTCACCACCACACTCTGCCTTCTGTCCAGTTTTTGGTAGTTCACCACCACCCTCTACCTTCTGTCCACTGTTTTTGGTACTTCACCACCACACTCTGCCTTCTGTCCACTGTTTTTGGTAGTTCACCACCACCCTCTACCTTCTGTCCACTGTTTTTGGTAGTTCACCACCACCCTCTACCTTCTGTCCACTGTTTTTGGTAGTTCACCACCACCCTCTACCTTCTGTCCACTGTTTTTGGTAGTTCACCACCACCCTCTGCCTTCTGTCCACTGTTTTTGGTAGTTCACCACCACCCTCTGTCTTCTGTCCACTTTTTTTGGTAGTTCACCACCACCCTCTACCTTCTGTCCACTGTTTTTGGTACTTCACCACCACACTCTGCCTTCTGTCCAGTTTTTGGTAGTTCACCACCACCCTCTACCTTCTGTCCACTGTTTTTGGTAGTTCACCACCACACTCTACCTTCTGTCCACTGTTTTTGGTAGTTCACCACCACACTCTACCTTCTGTCCACTGTTTTTGGTAGATCACCACCACACTCTACCTTCTGTCCACTGTTTTTGGTAGTTCACCACCACACTGTACCTTCTGTCCACTGTTTTTGGTAGTTCACCACCACCCATTGCCTTCTGTCCACTGTTTTTGGTAGTTCACCACCACCCTCTGCCTTCTGTCCACTGTTTTTGGTAGTTCACCACCACCCTCTGTCTTCTGTCCACTGTTTTTGGTAGTTCACCACTACCCTCTACCTTCTGTCCACTTTTTTTGGTAGTTCACCACCACCCTCTACCTTCTGTCCACTGTTTTTGGTAGTTCACCACCACCCTCTACCTTCTGTCCACTGTTTTTGCTAGTTCACCACCACACTGTACCTTCTGTCCACTGTTTTTGGTAGTTCACCACCACACTGTACCTTCTGTCCACTGTTTTTGGTAGTTCACCACCACACTCTACCTTCTGTCCACTGTTTTTGGTAGTTCACCACCACACTGTACCTTCTGTCCACTGTTTTTGGTAGTTCACCACCACCCATTGCCTTCTGTCCACTGTTTTTGGTAGTTCACCACCACCCTCTACCTTCTGTCCACTGTTTTTGGTAGTTCACCACCACCCTCTACCTTCTGTCCACTGTTTTTGGTAGTTCACCACCACCCTCTACCTTCTGTCCAGTTTTTGGTAGTTCACCACCACCCTCTACCTTCTGTCCACTGGTTTTGGTAGTTCACCACCACCCTCTGTCTTCTGTCCACTGTTATTGGTATTTCACCACCACACTCTGCCTTCTGTCCACTGTTTTTGGTAGTTCACCACCACCCTCTGTCTTCTGTCCAGTGTTTTTGGTAGTTCACCACCACACTCTACCTTCTGTCCACTGTTTTTGGTAGTTCACCATCACCCTCTGCCTTCTGTCCACTGTTTTTGGTAGTTCACCACCACCCTCTACCTTCTGTTCACTGTTTTTGGTAGTTCACCACCACCCTCTGTCTTCTGTCCACTGTTTTTGGTAGTTCACCACCACCCTCTACCTTCTGTCCACTATTTTTGGTAGTTCACCACCACACTGTACCTTCTGTCCAGTTTTTGGTAGTTCACCACCACCCTCTACCTTCTGTCCACTGTTTTTGGTAGTTCACCACCACCCTCTACCTTCTGTCCACTGTTTTTGGTACTTCACCACCACCCTCTACCTTCTGTCCACTGTTTTTGGTAGTTCACCACCACCCTCTACCTTCTGTCCACTGTTTTTGGTAGTTCACCACCACCCTCTGTCTTCTGTCCACTTTTTTTGGTAGTTCACCACCACCCTCTACCTTCTGTCCACTGTTTTTGGTACTTCACCACCACACTCTGCCTTCTGTCCAGTTTTTGGTAGTTCACCACCACCCTCTACCTTCTGTCCACTGTTTTTGGTACTTCACCACCACACTCTGCCTTCTGTCCACTGTTTTTGGTAGTTCACCACCACCCTCTACCTTCTGTCCACTGTTTTTGGTAGTTCACCACCACCCTCTACCTTCTGTCCACTGTTTTTGGTAGTTCACCACCACCCTCTACCTTCTGTCCACTGTTTTTGCTAGTTCACCACCACCCTCTACCTTCTGTCCACTGTTTTTGGTACTTCACCACCACCCTCTACCTTCTGTCCACTGTTTTTGGTAGTTCACCACCACACTCTGCCTTCTGTCCAGTTTTTGGTAGTTCACCACCACCCTCTACCTTCTGTCCACTGTTTTTGGTAGTTCACCACCACACTCTACCTTCTGTCCACTGTTTTTGGTAGTTCACCACCACACTCTGCCTTCTGTCCACTGTTTTTGGTAGATCACCACCACACTCTACCTTCTGTCCACTGTTTTTGGTAGATCACCACCACACTCTACCTTCTGTCCACTGTTTTTGGTAGTTCACCACCACACTCTACCTTCTGTCCAGTGTTTTTGGTAGTTCACCACCACACTCTACCTTCTGTCCACTGTTTTTGGTAGTTCACCACCACCCTCTACCTTCTGTCCACTGTTTTTGGTAGTTCACCACCACACTCTACCTTCTGTCCACTGTTTTTGGTAGTTCACCACCACACTCTACCTTCTGTCCACTGTTTTTGGTAGTTCACCACCACC
The DNA here is from genome assembly GCA_964016885.1 of Eledone cirrhosa. Lineage (NCBI taxonomy): Eukaryota > Metazoa > Mollusca > Cephalopoda > Octopoda > Eledonidae > Eledone > Eledone cirrhosa. The sequence continues at coordinate 22,092,964 of OZ024752.1, read as the reverse complement.
CTCTACCTTCTGTCCACTGTTTTTGGTAGTTCACCACCACACTCTACCTTCTGTCCACTGTTTTTGGTAGTTCACCACCACACTCTACCTTCTGTCCACTGTTTTTGGTAGATCACCACCACACTCTACCTTCTGTCCACTGTTTTTGGTAGTTCACCACCACACTCTGCCTTCTGTCCAGTTTTTGGTAGTTCACCACCACCCTCTACCTTCTGTCCACTGTTTTTGGTAGTTCACCACCACCCTCTACCTTCTGTCCACTGTTTTTGGTAGTTCACCACCACACTCTACCTTCTGTCCACTGTTTTTGGTAGTTCACCACCACCCTCTACCTTCTGTCCACTGTTTTTGGTAGTTCACCACCACACTCTACCTTCTGTCCACTGTTTTTGGTACTTCACCACCACACTCTGCCTTCTGTCCAGTTTTTGGTAGTTCACCACCACCCTCTACCTTCTGTCCACTGTTTTTGGTAGTTCACCACCACACTCTACCTTCTGTCCACTGTTTTTGGTAGTTCACCACCACACTCTACCTTCTGTCCACTGTTTTTGGTAGATCACCACCACACTCTACCTTCTGTCCACTGTTTTTGGTAGTTCACCACCACACTCTGCCTTCTGTCCAGTTTTTGGTAGTTCACCACCACCCTCTACCTTCTGTCCACTGTTTTTGGTAGTTCACCACCACACTCTACCTTCTGTCCACTGTTTTTGGTAGTTCACCACCACACTCTGCCTTCTGTCCACTGTTTTTGGTAGATCACCACCACACTCTACCTTCTGTCCACTGTTTTTGGTAGATCACCACCACACTCTACCTTCTGTCCACTGTTTTTGGTAGTTCACCACCACACTCTACCTTCTGTCCACTGTTTTTGGTACTTCACCACCACCCTCTACCTTCTGTCCACTGTTTTTGGTACTTCACCACCACACTCTGCCTTCTGTCCAGTTTTTGGTAGTTCACCACCACCCTCTACCTTCTGTCCACTGTTTTTGGTAGTTCACCACCACACTCTACCTTCTGTCCACTGTTTTTGGTAGTTCACCACCACACTCTACCTTCTGTCCACTGTTTTTGGTAGATCACCACCACACTCTACCTTCTGTCCACTGTTTTTGGTAGTTCACCACCACACTCTACCTTCTGTCCACTGTTTTTGGTAGTTCACCACCACCCATTGCCTTCTGTCCACTGTTTTTGGTAGTTCACCACCACACTCTACCTTCTGTCCACTGTTTTTGGTAGTTCACCACCACACTGTACCTTCTGTCCACTGTTTTTGGTAGTTCACCACCACCCATTGCCTTCTGTCCACTGTTTTTGGTAGTTCACCACCACCCTCTACCTTCTGTCCACTGTTTTTGGTAGTTCACCACCACCCTCTACCTTCTGTCCACTGTTTTTGGTAGTTCACCATCACCCTCTGCCTTCTGTCCACTGTTTTTGGTACTTCACCACCACCCTCTACCTTCTGTTCACTGTTTTTGGTAGTTCACCACCACCCTCTGTCTTCTGTCCACTGTTTTTGGTAGTTCACCACCACCCTCTACCTTCTGTCCACTGTTTTTGGTAGTTCACCACCACACTGTACCTTCTGTCCAGTTTTTGGTAGTTCACCACCACCCTCTACCTTCTGTCCACTGTTTTTGGTAGTTCACCACCACCCTCTACCTTCTGTCCACTGTTTTTGGTACTTCACCACCACCCTCTACCTTCTGTCCACTGTTTTTGGTAGTTCACCACCACCCTCTACCTTCTGTCCACTGTTTTTGGTAGTTCACCACCACCCTCTGTCTTCTGTCCACTTTTTTTGGTAGTTCACCACCACCCTCTACCTTCTGTCCACTGTTTTTGGTACTTCACCACCACACTCTGCCTTCTGTCCACTGTTTTTGGTAGTTCACCACCACCCTCTACCTTCTGTCCACTGTTTTTGGTACTTCACCACCACACTGTACCTTCTGTCCACTGTTTTTGGTAGTTCACCACCACACTCTGCCTTCTGTCCAGTTTTTGGTAGTTCACCACCACCCTCTACCTTCTGTCCACTGTTTTTGGTACTTCACCACCACACTCTGCCTTCTGTCCACTGTTTTTGGTAGTTCACCACCACCCTCTACCTTCTGTCCACTGTTTTTGGTAGTTCACCACCACCCTCTGTCTTCTGTCCACTTTTTTTGGTAGTTCACCACCACCCTCTACCTTCTGTCCACTGTTTTTGGTACTTCACCACCACACTGTACCTTCTGTCCACTGTTTTTGGTAGTTCACCACCACACTCTGCCTTCTGTCCAGTTTTTGGTAGTTCACCACCACCCTCTACCTTCTGTCCACTGTTTTTGGTACTTCACCACCACACTCTGCCTTCTGTCCACTGTTTTTGGTAGTTCACCACCACCCTCTACCTTCTGTCCACTGTTTTTGGTAGTTCACCACCACCCTCTACCTTCTGTCCACTGTTTTTGGTAGTTCACCACCACCCTCTACCTTCTGTCCACTGTTTTTGGTAGTTCACCACCACCCTCTGCCTTCTGTCCACTGTTTTTGGTAGTTCACCACCACACTCTGCCTTCTGTCCACTGTTTTTGGTAGTTCACCACCACCCTCTGCCTTCTGTCCACTGTTTTTGGTAGTTCACTACCACCCTCTGTCTTCTGTCCACTTTTTTTGGTAGTTCACCACCACCCTCTACCTTCTGTCCACTGTTTTTGGTACTTCACCACCACACTCTGCCTTCTGTCCAGTTTTTGGTAGTTCACCACCACCCTCTACCTTCTGTCCACTGTTTTTGGTAGTTCACCACCACACTCTACCTTCTGTCCACTGTTTTTGGTAGTTCACCACCACACTCTACCTTCTGTCCACTGTTTTTGGTAGATCACCACCACACTCTACCTTCTGTCCACTGTTTTTGGTAGTTCACCACCACACTGTACCTTCTGTCCACTGTTTTTGGTAGTTCACCACCACCCATTGCCTTCTGTCCACTGTTTTTGGTAGTTCACCACCACCCTCTGCCTTCTGTCCACTGTTTTTGGTAGTTCACCACCACCCTCTGTCTTCTGTCCACTGTTTTTGGTAGTTCACCACTACCCTCTACCTTCTGTCCACTTTTTTTGGTAGTTCACCACCACCCTCTACCTTCTGTCCACTGTTTTTGGTAGTTCACCACCACCCTCTACCTTCTGTCCACTGTTTTTGGTAGTTCACCACCACACTGTACCTTCTGTCCACTGTTTTTGGTAGTTCACCACCACACTGTACCTTCTGTCCACTGTTTTTGGTAGTTCACCACCACACTCTACCTTCTGTCCACTGTTTTTGGTAGTTCACCACCACACTGTACCTTCTGTCCACTGTTTTTGGTAGTTCACCACCACCCATTGCCTTCTGTCCACTGTTTTTGGTAGTTCACCACCACCCTCTACCTTCTGTCCACTGTTTTTGGTAGTTCACCACCACCCTCTACCTTCTGTCCACTGTTTTTGGTAGTTCACCACCACCCTCTACCTTCTGTCCAGTTTTTGGTAGTTCACCACCACCCTCTACCTTCTGTCCACTGGTTTTGGTAGTTCACCACCACCCTCTGTCTTCTGTCCACTGTTATTGGTATTTCACCACCACACTCTGCCTTCTGTCCACTGTTTTTGGTAGTTCACCACCACACTCTGCCTTCTGTCCACTGTTTTTGGTAGTTCACCACCACCCTCTGTCTTCTGTCCAGTGTTTTTGGTAGTTCACCACCACACTCTACCTTCTGTCCACTGTTTTTGGTAGTTCACCATCACCCTCTGCCTTCTGTCCACTGTTTTTGGTAGTTCACCACCACCCTCTACCTTCTGTTCACTGTTTTTGGTAGTTCACCACCACCCTCTGTCTTCTGTCCACTGTTTTTGGTAGTTCACCACCACCCTCTACCTTCTGTCCACTATTTTTGGTAGTTCACCACCACACTGTACCTTCTGTCCAGTTTTTGGTAGTTCACCACCACCCTCTACCTTCTGTCCACTGTTTTTGGTAGTTCACCACCACCCTCTACCTTCTGTCCACTGTTTTTGGTACTTCACCACCACCCTCTACCTTCTGTCCACTGTTTTTGGTAGTTCACCACCACCCTCTACCTTCTGTCCACTGTTTTTGGTAGTTCACCACCACCCTCTGTCTTCTGTCCACTTTTTTTGGTAGTTCACCACCACCCTCTACCTTCTGTCCACTGTTTTTGGTACTTCACCACCACCCTCTGCCTTCTGTCCACTGTTTTTGGTAGTTCACCACCACCCTCTGCCTTCTGTCCAGTTTTTGGTAGTTCACCACCACCCTCTACCTTCTGTCCACTGTTTTTGGTACTTCACCACCACACTCTGCCTTCTGTCCACTGTTTTTGGTAGTTCACCACCACCCTCTACCTTCTGTCCACTGTTTTTGGTAGTTCACCACCACCCTCTACCTTCTGTCCACTGTTTTTGGTAGTTCACCACCACCCTCTACCTTCTGTCCACTGTTTTTGGTAGTTCACCACCACCCTCTGCCTTCTGTCCACTGTTTTTGGTAGTTCACCACCACCCTCTGTCTTCTGTCCACTTTTTTTGGTAGTTCACCACCACCCTCTACCTTCTGTCCACTGTTTTTGGTACTTCACCACCACACTCTGCCTTCTGTCCAGTTTTTGGTAGTTCACCACCACCCTCTACCTTCTGTCCACTGTTTTTGGTAGTTCACCACCACACTCTACCTTCTGTCCACTGTTTTTGGTAGTTCACCACCACACTCTACCTTCTGTCCACTGTTTTTGGTAGATCACCACCACACTCTACCTTCTGTCCACTGTTTTTGGTAGTTCACCACCACACTGTACCTTCTGTCCACTGTTTTTGGTAGTTCACCACCACCCATTGCCTTCTGTCCACTGTTTTTGGTAGTTCACCACCACCCTCTGCCTTCTGTCCACTGTTTTTGGTAGTTCACCACCACCCTCTGTCTTCTGTCCACTGTTTTTGGTAGTTCACCACCACCCTCTACCTTCTGTCCACTTTTTTTGGTAGTTCACCACCACCCTCTACCTTCTGTCCACTGTTTTTGGTAGTTCACCACCACCCTCTACCTTCTGTCCACTGTTTTTGGTAGTTCACCACCACACTGTACCTTCTGTCCACTGTTTTTGGTAGTTCACCACCACACTGTACCTTCTGTCCACTGTTTTTGGTAGTTCACCACCACACTCTACCTTCTGTCCACTGTTTTTGGTAGTTCACCACCACACTGTACCTTCTGTCCACTGTTTTTGGTAGTTCACCACCACCCATTGCCTTCTGTCCACTGTTTTTGGTAGTTCACCACCACCCTCTACCTTCTGTCCACTGTTTTTGGTAGTTCACCACCACCCTCTACCTTCTGTCCACTGTTTTTGGTAGTTCACCATCACCCTCTGCCTTCTGTCCACTGTTTTTGGTACTTCACCACCACCCTCTACCTTCTGTTCACTGTTTTTGGTAGTTCACCACCACCCTCTGTCTTCTGTCCACTGTTTTTGGTAGTTCACCACCACCCTCTACCTTCTGTCCACTGTTTTTGGTAGTTCACCACCACACTGTACCTTCTGTCCAGTTTTTGGTAGTTCACCACCACCCTCTACCTTCTGTCCACTGTTTTTGGTAGTTCACCACCACCCTCTACCTTCTGTCCACTGTTTTTGGTACTTCACCACCACCCTCTACCTTCTGTCCACTGTTTTTGGTAGTTCACCACCACCCTCTACCTTCTGTCCACTGTTTTTGGTAGTTCACCACCACCCTCTGTCTTCTGTCCACTTTTTTTGGTAGTTCACCACCACCCTCTACCTTCTGTCCACTGTTTTTGGTACTTCACCACCACACTCTGCCTTCTGTCCAGTTTTTGGTAGTTCACCACCACCCTCTACCTTCTGTCCACTGTTTTTGGTACTTCACCACCACACTCTGCCTTCTGTCCACTGTTTTTGGTAGTTCACCACCACCCTCTACCTTCTGTCCACTGTTTTTGGTAGTTCACCACCACCCTCTACCTTCTGTCCACTGTTTTTGGTAGTTCACCACCACCCTCTACCTTCTGTCCACTGTTTTTGGTAGTTCACCACCACCCTCTGCCTTCTGTCCACTGTTTTTGGTAGTTCACCACCACCCTCTGTCTTCTGTCCACTTTTTTTGGTAGTTCACCACCACCCTCTACCTTCTGTCCACTGTTTTTGGTACTTCACCACCACACTCTGCCTTCTGTCCAGTTTTTGGTAGTTCACCACCACCCTCTACCTTCTGTCCACTGTTTTTGGTAGTTCACCACCACACTCTACCTTCTGTCCACTGTTTTTGGTAGTTCACCACCACACTCTACCTTCTGTCCACTGTTTTTGGTAGATCACCACCACACTCTACCTTCTGTCCACTGTTTTTGGTAGTTCACCACCACACTGTACCTTCTGTCCACTGTTTTTGGTAGTTCACCACCACCCATTGCCTTCTGTCCACTGTTTTTGGTAGTTCACCACCACCCTCTGCCTTCTGTCCACTGTTTTTGGTAGTTCACCACCACCCTCTGTCTTCTGTCCACTGTTTTTGGTAGTTCACCACTACCCTCTACCTTCTGTCCACTTTTTTTGGTAGTTCACCACCACCCTCTACCTTCTGTCCACTGTTTTTGGTAGTTCACCACCACCCTCTACCTTCTGTCCACTGTTTTTGGTAGTTCACCACCACACTGTACCTTCTGTCCACTGTTTTTGGTAGTTCACCACCACACTGTACCTTCTGTCCACTGTTTTTGGTAGTTCACCACCACACTCTACCTTCTGTCCACTGTTTTTGGTAGTTCACCACCACACTGTACCTTCTGTCCACTGTTTTTGGTAGTTCACCACCACCCATTGCCTTCTGTCCACTGTTTTTGGTAGTTCACCACCACCCTCTACCTTCTGTCCACTGTTTTTGGTAGTTCACCACCACCCTCTACCTTCTGTCCACTGTTTTTGGTAGTTCACCACCACCCTCTACCTTCTGTCCACTTTTTTTGGTAGTTCACCACCACCCTCTGCCTTCTGTCCAGTTTTTGGTAGTTCACCACCACCCTCTACCTTCTGTCCACTGTTTTTGGTAGTTCACCACCACCCTCTACCTTCTGTCCACTGTTTTTGGTAGTTCACCACCACCCTCTACCTTCTGTCCACTGTTTTTGGTAGTTCACCACCACACTCTACCTTCTGTCCACTGTTTTTGGTAGTTCACCACCACACTGTACCTTCTGTCCACTGTTTTTGGTAGTTCACCACCACCCATTGCCTTCTGTCCACTGTTTTTGGTAGTTCACCACCACCCTCTGCCTTCTGTCCACTGTTTTAGGTAGTTCACCACCACACTCTACCTTCTGTCCACTGTTTTTGGTAGTTCACCACCACCCTCTACCTTCTGTCCACTGTTTTTGGTAGTTCACCACCACACTCTACCTTCTGTCCACTGTTTTTGGTAGTTCACCACCACACTCTACCTTCTGTCCACTGTTTTTGGTAGATCACCACCACACTCTACCTTCTGTCCACTGTTTTTGGTAGATCACCACCACACTCTACCTTCTGTCCACTGTTTTTGGTAGTTCACCACCACACTGTACCTTCTGTCCACTGTTTTTGGTAGTTCACCACCACCCATTGCCTTCTGTCCACTGTTTTTGGTAGTTCACCACCACCCTCTGCCTTCTGTCCACTGTTTTAGGTAGTTCACCACCACCCTCTGTCTTCTGTCCACTGTTTTTGGTAGTTCACCACCACCCTGTCTTCTGTCCACTGTTTTTGGTAGTTCACCACCACCCTCTGCCTTCTGTCCACTGTTTTTGGTAGTTCACCACCACCCTCTACCTTCTGTCCACTGTTTTTGGTAGTTCACCACCACACTCTACCTTCTGTCCACTGTTTTTGGTACTTCACCACCACACTGTACCTTCTGTCCACTGTTTTTGGTAGTTCACCACCACACTCTACCTTCTGTCCACTGTTTTTGGTACTTCACCACCACCCTCTACCTTCTGTCCACTGTTTTTGGTAGTTCACCACCACCCTCTACCTTCTGTCCAGTTTTTGGTAGTTCACCACCACCCTCTACCTTCTGTCCACTGTTATTGGTACTTCACCACCACCATCTACCTTCTGTCCAGTGTTTTTGGTAGTTCACCACCACCCTCTACCTTCTGTCCAGTTTTTGGTAGTTCACCACCACCCTCTACCTTCTGTCCACTGTTATTGGTACTTCACCACCACCATCTACCTTCTGTCCAGTGTTTTTGGTAGTTCACCATCACCCTCTACCTTCTGTCCACTGTTTTTGGTAGTTCACCACCACCCTCTACCTTCTGTCCACTGTTTTTGGTAGTTCACCATCAGCCTCTGCCTTCTGTCCACTGTTTTTGGTAGTTCACCACCACCCTCTACCTTCTGTCCACTGTTTTTGGTACTTCACCACCACCCTCTACCTTCTGTCCACTGTTTTTGGTACTTCACCACCACCCTCTGTCTTCTGTCCACTGTTTTTGGTACTTCACCACCACACTCTACCTTCTGTCCACTGTTTTTGGTAGTTCACCACCACCCTCTACCTTCTGTCCAGTTTTTGGTAGTTCACCACCACCCTCTACCTTCTGTCCACTGGTTTTGGTAGTTCACCACCACCCTCTGTCTTCTGTCCACTGTTATTGGTACTTCACCACCACACTCTGCCTTCTGTCCACTGTTTTTGGTAGTTCACCACCACCATCTACCTTCTGTCCAGTGTTTTTGGTAGTTCACCACCACACTCTACCTTCTGTCGACTGTTTTTGTTAGTTCACCACCACACTCTACCTTCTGTCCACTGTTTTTGGTAGTTCACCACCACCCTCTACCTTCTGTCCACTGTTTTTGGTAGTTCACCATCAGCCTCTGCCTTCTGTCCACTGTTTTTGGTAGTTCACCACCACACTCTACCTTCTGTCCACAGTTTTTGGTAGTTCACCACCATCCTCTGCCTTCTGTCCACAGTTTTTGGTAGTTCACCACCACCCTCTGCCTTCTCTCCACTGTTTTTGGTAGTTCACCACCACCCTCTGCCTTCTGTCCACTGTTTTTGATTTAGGCACAAGGTCAACAATTTTGGAGGAATGGAAAGTCAATTAAATCAACCCCAATGCATTACTGGTGCTTTATTTTATTGACCCTGTGAGAACGAAAGGCAAAGTTTACCTCAGTGGGATTTGAACTCAGAATGTAAAGGGCCATAACTATATGCAGCAAAGCATTTTGTCCAATGCTCAAACGCTACTGCCAATCCACCACCTGTACCTTCTCAATAATGATTTCTTGCATAGATACAGACTATAACATTGTAAGGTGGGGTATGGGGAAGATTGGAAGGCATTTGAGCTTTTTCTCAAGGGAGAGATATGCAATAATATACGTATGGAAGATCCTGGAAGGGTTAGCACCAAACTTCAGCATTGAAGGTAGGACCGGGTCACAAACAGGACACAACTGTGTAGTACCAAAGGTCCCATCTGTCACATCAAGAATAAGAACCACATATTGCAATAGCCTGGAGTTCAAGAGACTCCAACTTTTTAATAAGCTGCCAAAAAGTCTGATAGATCTGTATGGTGTGCATGTGGATGTTTTCAAGAGACATCTCAACATTCTGCTGACCAAGATCCTGAATGAACCCACAGCATAAGGCAAAGCACAAATAAGAGCAGCAGCAACAAACTCCCTTTTGCATCAATCGCCAAACAGGGAAGGCTGGCTATAGAAAGTGTAGCATCAATGGCAGTGCCCCAGCATGGCCTTAGTCTGTCGGCTGGAACATGTAATAGAGTCATTTTATTGATGCAGCATGAGCCCAACAAAGAATCAAGACTATTATGATTGAAAACAGTTATCAAAGAAGCAAAGGTAAATTCAGGGGCCAAGGACACCAGCAGATTCTGTAGCAAACAAAGGCACTACTGATCGCAGCGGAACAATTGGGTTACTCTTGGTCAGTCACCAGGCCGGTAAGTTGGCGGCGTAGAAATACCAAGCAGTGACGTCCGCCCAGAAAAGGAATTTGCTGCCTTATAACCTAATCTTCCTAAAAGATCCTTCTTGCAACTAAAAAAAATAATTTAAAGATTTATCTGCTAAAGTGGTGACCTATCCGACTTAGGAATATTTCTTTGGGAAATATTGCTTAAAGAAAACATTTTTTAGCAACAATTTGAGATTACTACACGCGAGGATTTTAAAACGCACATGGTGTGTTTTTCTGAAGGTAAGTTTTCACACGCAACACCATTGGTGGACATTTTAATTATGTTTTGCTTTTGTTTGGTTTAAAACAGATAGCTGAGAATATATATATTTTTGCCATTCTTTTCAACTTTTTTGCCTTCAGGATATTGTTCGCCACTTTTTGAAAATATGTACCGCTTGTCTTTACCACCTGCTACAGTGGCAGCCGCTACTCCCAACGTCAATTCAGCAACTTGAGTTAACCAAGGAAGTTAAGGGATGGTGACTACAACAACAGCAGCAACAGCGGACTCGGATATTCTCTGCGACGTGTCTACGATTCACCTCGTCCTTTTGTTCCTGAGACTCATCAAAGAATCGTATTCGACGCTCTGTACAACCTTTCACACCCTGGAGCGTCGGCCTCAGTAAACTCATAATGGCTAGATTCTTCTGGCCAAATATGAGACGCGATATTACTGCATTGTCTCATTTTTGTCTCTTGTGCCAGAAGTCGAAGGTGCATAAACACATCCGTGCTCCACTCGGTACTTTCAGTACATCTGATGCATGCTTTCGCCACATATATATTGATCTCGTGGGATCTTGGCCCGTCAGCCATGGATATTTGAACATCCTGACCTGCATTGATCGTTTCACCCGATGGCCTGAAGTGACATTACTGCCGAATCTGTAATGCGAGCTCTGGTATCAGGATGGATATCGCGCTACAGTGTTCCTATCACCATTACTACAGACCGTGGTAGGCAGTTCGAATCTCACTTTTTCTTGGAGCTTACACATATCATTGGTGCTCAACATATCCAGACTACCAGTTACCATCCTGCACCTAATGGAATGGTGGAGCGTTTTCATCGCCAGTTGAAGGACACATTTCGTGCCTATCCGGATACTCTACATTGGAGCGACTACCTCCTCATAGTACTACTCGGCATCCGCACTTCAGTTAAGGAGGACCTTGGATTCTCCCCAGCCGAGCTTTTGTATGGCGCTCCTTTGTCTTTGTCAGGGCAGATGCTTGCCCCAGTCGATCTTTCTACTCAGGATCCTACACTCTATGTGAACTGTTTGCGTTCGTATTTTCAAGTCCTGCCGCCTATGAACACTCGGCAGTTCCGAGGGATATTGCCTCGTGGACCCATGTTTTCATCAGAAATGACGCAGTGAGAACTCCTCTCACCCCACCTTACTCTGGACCCTATCGCATGCTAGCACGTTCAGACAAACATTTCACTATTGACTATAACGGGTCTAGAGACACAGTCTCTATTGATAGACTGAAGCGGGCCTACACAGATGCTCTTACACCAGAGCCTCATACTCCCTCCTCCTACACTGTGTCATGACAAATGCCTACACCACCACTAGCTCATGCACACACACCTCCACCTTCATCATACGTCACGACAACCCGTACTGGTCGTCGCATCCACTGGCCCAAGAAACTGTGTAAAACTATTTTCATATAAATTGGCCTCTCAGTGCCTTTTTATTGTATTGCATCTTTTCCATTCTTACACAAATTCATGTTATTTTTGTTTGCCCTGTATGCGATTATTTGTTTTGCCTTTTCTTACACTCTTGTGAACTTTTCTGTAAATATATTTGCCTTTGCTTTCCATTTTTTTAAATATTATATCGACGTTTCGTCTATGGAGGGGTAAATGTAGTAAGCAAAGGCACTAAACCCATGCTAGCGAGGAAGATAGTAGTTAAATGATGATGACTACTGATTGCAGCGAAACAATTGGGATATGCTTGGTCAGAAATACCAAGCAGTGACTTCCGCCCAGAAAAGGAATTTGCGCCTCTTTTCACTTCTAAACAGTTCCAGATTCATTTTCGTAGAGACAAGACGGTATTAAAATCCATTCCCTGGAACAACTGGCAAGATGTAGAACTTACAAAGAAACTTTGGCCCTGTCAGCAAGGGCCCAACAACTAGTTCAACTTAATCATGCGGCATGCCAGCAACTTTTTACTTTTTCAGTACATGTAAATATTTACCTGCTAAAATAAACCTTGTTATATTTCCTCGCTGTGTTTTACTATTTGATCCTTTCCTCACCATGAAACTCTAAACACGCAGCCTTATAACCTAATCTTCCTAAAGAATCCTTCTCGCAACCAAATAATATATTAAAGATATTCCTGTTAAAACTCCAAAGATCAAGTCTCTGATGATTTATCTCTCTGTACAAGAGATTGTAAATCAAGTTAACCAGATTTTCTGGATATTAGAGAATATTTCATATCCCAAGTATCTCTCAACCTGTTTTATCCTGAACATGTAGGCAAAATGCATATTTATATATATAAAAACAAAAATGTCTGTCTATGTATGCAGTCGATGCATTTCCAGTTTCCATCCGATTTTGTTCAAATTTGATACATAGGTTCTTCTGGAGCATGTCAACATATAATTTAAATAGTGCTCTCCTTTAAAATAACAGAGTTCTGGGGCAATTTAAAGACGACCATGTTGAGGAGAGAGGGGGGTCTTTATTTACAGTGGCGAAAGGTGTGGCCGGCAACGACGGGCTCTTTTGCTAGTTTTCAATAAAAATTAGAATGCATGCACACTTAATGACACGCCACAAGGTGGATAGAGTAGCCATCTAATAATTTTTAAGGCAAGCCAACACACTGGTAGCATTGTCATAGTTGATAGAGAGGCTAAGATGCAGGAATAACCAAGCACCCTCATGGGCACCACCTGATACGTCGGTAAAGCGAGCTAACAATGACAAGAATCTCGTTTTCAGTGGCACAACTCCCCCAAACGTCTTTAATGTTACAGACTGAAATAAATACCCGGTATTTTAGAATGTTATTTCGTTCAGCTACGGAAGTAGTCTCACTTTTGTCACGACATTCGAGATATGGGAAGGAGCAAGAGTCGTGGGCTCTAAATTTCAGTAGCATGTTCTATAATAGATCTGACATAAATTTTGTATACACGAAGTTTGTCTTCACTGAAGAACACTCTGAACATTTTTGCAGATATAAAAGAAGCTCTCTTTTTTTATTTTATTTTTGAAATTCTCTCGACAATGAATATTAAAAATTAGAAATATTTATTCCTAAATCCTAAATTACAGAAACCTATAGAATAGAAATAAAATCAATTCTATGGGGGGTGCCTTTCTATTTCCAGCGCCTTAGTTTCGCTGTCAACATTCCCTGTTGTAGGGTGTAATTAAGTGGGATTGTCTTCTCCCGTTTTTCTTTCTGACTATTTTTAATTGATTTCTTCCTTTTGTAAACCACAAACATTATACTGTGTCGAGTGTTTCCTTTTATTAAGTTTTAAATATATACATAAATAACATGACAGATTGCTCACAATTCTTTTAGAATGAAAATATAAAAACATATAACAAATACAATTAACTACTGCTAAAAACCTCACCAAATACAAGGCACCAAAATATATGACCAAGCCAGCGTATTGGATTGCCTAAAAATAATCCGTTGACCCTTGTGATGTGTGGCCGATTGTCGCACCTGGTGGTGAATTGTTGGTCGTTTTTGTTTACCTTTTTTTCTGTCTCTCGCTCTGGTCATATATTTTGGTGCGTTGTATTTGTGAGGTTCCTAGCAATAATTAATTGTATTTGTAATGTATTTCGAGCAATTTGCAGTGTTATTTATGTATATATAATGGGCATACATGACTTTTAGCGGTTGCAATAATGAAATTAAATTTATTTTCATTTTCGAACGTCGTATTTCATTTTGTGTGTGTGTTTAAACGAAACATGCTGGCGACGAAGCTTCTTCTTTTCACGGCTCCATGTGTTCTCTATGAGCTGTGTGTGCACACCAGGGTCCGCAGGATCTACAAAGTTCCGTTCGTGCACCACAACATCATGAACGTAAATCCCACCTTCAATTTCCTCAATTTCCGAATAGGAAGCCCAACCATCGGAGATGAAGCGGCTGCCTGGCAAAATCCCTGCTGAATGATGGGGACGAGAGTGTCACAGCTTCGATTTGGTACTTCTGCAAGGCAGCAGCGTCTAGAATGGCGGACTCACCATTCTGCAAGCCTCATTACAAGATTACTTCGGTATTGAGGACTCAACCGTCAACTACACACACACACACACACATATATATATATATATAATAAGTTAAAACGACAGAGGCTCTGATTTTGTCTTTAATCTCAGTAACTAATTTAGATCTAAACACACACACAAAATGTAAACACGACGTTCGAAAATGAAAATAAATTTACTTTCATTTTTCAGACCGTTAAAAGTCATGTGTGCCTATATAATGGGTGGATTGGCAGACATGCTTTGCAACACAGAGTTGTGGCCCTTTACGTTCTGGGTTTAAATCCCGCCGAAGTTAACTTTGCCTTTCATCCTTACGGAGTGAATAAAATAAAGTACCAGTAATGCCCTGGAATAATTGCTGGCTTTGTGCCAAAAGCAGAAACAGTTATTTATGTATATATTTAAAACTTAAACATTATGTATATTTTAATTGGAATAAAATTTTATTTAAAGCTGACATCGATTTTGAGAATTTGCATAACCCCCAAATATAATAGCTTACATCTGAACATAACCACAAACCAGCTAACACACACACAGTGTTTATGTTAATCCCCTTCACACATCTTGTTATTGTTTTGAGTTTATCGCCTATCTTAATGTCTTATACTTCTGTGTAAAACTGTAGTTTATACACATAATAATTGTTTCTACTTTAGGCACAAGGCCAACAATTACTCAGTACATTACTGGTACTTTATTTTATCGACCCTGTAAGGATGAAAGGCAAAGTCAACATAATAATGTTGTGTTTGTGAATTTCCTGCTTAGCTATATATCTCCGGTATGGTGAGATTGTGTATCATGATGTTTACAGATTAAAAAAGTGGGCCTCAGTTGGGATTCGAACTCAGAATGTACAGGAATAAGACCAAATGCTGTCAGGAATGTTGTATAACATTCTAAAGATTCTGTGAATCGACTACCAAACTATTCCACCGATATCCACTGCTACATTATTATCTCACAAATCTTTATATGTTGAGAAGTTGACATCGTGCACAAGCACTCTTAACACTTCAAGACAACTAGGAGCATCTGTGTGATCGCTCTACCTGCAAGAAAAAGCAGCTAACTATCCCTCAAATCAAACCCTACCGTCTATTATCTTTCTCAGAAATAAAGCTTACTGAATATTATAGACTGAAGTGGCAGGATAGCCATGGTTAGAGCACCTCTGATCATAGATGTGCTCGTCGATAAGGGTTGACCTGGTGTTAAACAACAACATCTCCATCACTTCAATGGAAAGAAAGCAGAAAGGGTAAATTAAAAAATAAAATTGCAACAAACCTTCGCACAGGGTTGGCAAGGCCACTTCTGTAGTTTGGTTAATAACAAATGTGCAGAACATTAAAGCCGCAAGAAATGCATGTTTCCAATTCATTTTGAAGCCGAGGTGCTCATAAGTGAACTATCGTCTCCCGGAGGTGAATTCCAATAAACATGATACACTCCAGACTAAGTTTGTTGTTAATTGAATTGATTAACTTTCAGCTGACATTGAAAACATTATCATTGTTAACTAAAACTAACAAATTATTTTAGTTTTCTGATTAGATAAAATTACGATTCTATATATTAAGATGAAATTAATAAACAGAATATCTAAAGAAATATAAGCTGTAGCACATCATGATAAGTACTTCCTGTAGAAAGTCATCATTTTTTTGTGATATTAAAAGAGAGAAATTCGTGTAGACTGACCAGAGTCCGCGGATTTTCTCTCTTAAACTATTTTCAGGCGTTAAAAACTTTTATCAGATTTCAGTAAGTATTTCATTAATCTATTACATTAATTAAAACTCACCATTGTGTTATTTTATCGTATATATTTATTGTATGAAAACGATTCAATTTCTATGATAGGGCGGTGCCCGCTGCCCAAATTGTAATTAATCTTTCAATTTTAATTATTTTTCTATCTTTGAAATTAACTTACTTTTATTATTTCTAAAATAAAAATCTTCAGCAAAATATACGATGTTTGGTACTACAATGTATGAAAATAGTTGATTGTTCGTCTATACTTCTCTTTTGGGATTTCAAATATCAGATGTTGATAGACTTCAACTTTTTAATTTTTATATATTTCAGTTCCAATTTTTATGTGACTAATTAAAAATGTTAACTGTAAAGTATCATATTAATTACTAGTTATTGATATAAAAGTATATATATTTAAGAAGAAAAAAAAACGAACTATTTTTAACTAGTAGCAATTAAAAGATTACAGTGTTTTGTTCTCTCTCCATTCGGCATTGTAGTGACAGACAGACCTTCACCCACATTGTTTTCAATTACAGTAGTTAAAACAGCATTTTATTATTTCAAACGTTAGGTGTATGATTTAAATAATTTGTCTCTAAATGTATTCGCCGGAGATATCCTTCACTAAATGTTTGCCGCTATGGCAAAATTGAGATATTTCTCTGACTAAGATAATTATAATGAGTCACTGGCCAACTTTTTAATAACTTTCATCCCATCTCAACTACCTACGTTTTTTTTTTTAATATGTTTAACTCGCCACGTAAGATTGTTATCTACATTAACTTACCTAAATTAACACGAACATTACACAAATAAAGACAATCACTATGATTCTAGCAGATTAATGTTACTAAATACTTCTACTCCGAATAATAGTCCACGGTAACAATAAGTGTGTTTAAGAGATCTAGAAGATGAACCTCAATTTGAAATAAAGTTATCAAAGTCCAGTTGGCTGTCTGCACGAGCTGCAGTGTGGAATACTGAAGACCAACCAGCCAAAGACTCTGATGGTTATATAAGAGCATTCGACTCTGAGCTAAAACTTTTGTAATATTATTTATACAACTGTGAATAAAATTTAGACATATACCTTTTATAAATCATATCCTTAATAAAAATCTATATTTGTTATATATGATCTCTCGACCTGCTAGAAATAGCAACCAAATCCTAAGTCACGCCTTAAAACATAAGGGAATGACACAAATAATATAGCCCTAGCTATAATGCTTGAATAAATGATGGAATGACCTTTGGCCATAGGTTTGCTTGATCTCGATCGTTCTTTAGAAACACTGGGTCCCATTATTAATCGTCCGATTCGACCAGACAAACGTTTAGTCTCAGATGTCGGATTAGTAGAATCCAGCGATTAATAACGAATCAGTGTTTCCGAGATAGTTGGGTGGCGACAACGAGACATTTCAAAGTTTCACTCCTCCTCCTCCACGGAAAATAATATTTAACCCTGATAGTTTGGCAGGCTAATTGATTTAAATATGTTTGCTAGGCACGCTACAGTATTTTCATACTATTAACAGATAGAGCTTGTTTGTGTGAGAAGGAAGGGGGGAGATTACTTGTAATTATTCTGTATGACAGTGAAGATGTCTGTGTATACACATACTCATGTAAGGATTGGTTGCAGTGTCAGTGTATATAAGTGATGGCAACACATCAGGATATAACTAGTGTTTGTGTTTGATAACTGTTTTGTCAAGGTGTGTCTTGATAAATTGTTTCCTCATATCACTTTAGACTAAGCATGGGCAGCTTTTTGTGAGCCATTGGCTGCATGAGATATGGCTCATCGTAAGGCGAGCTGCACTTCTAGAAAATTTCACTGCAGTTTCATGGTTTGAATGTTTTCTAATGGTCACTCGGTATGAAGCTGGTGGCTGACTTGGGACTTTGCTGTTAAGTATACACTGTAGGCACTGTAGCTCATTGATTGGATCACCACTGAAAGCTCACCCTCAGCTATTGATGTGGTCGCTCTGTAGCCCATCAAATTGAGTCACTTACTGAAAGCTCACCCTTGGCTATCAATATGACCTGTAGCAGGTCATATTCACCCAAACCCTCCTTTTTTAAAGCTCTAAATTTCTCATTTTTACAATTGCAATGATCTTGCCTTTCCCAAGGAGTTTGTTTTGATTTAAAAGATAATTAGCAAATTCAGTTTGTGAATCAACATGTGTAAATGCAAGCTAGCATATAGATTATTTTACTGGTTCCAGCCATTTTGCTGTGACCATGCTGAAGCACACATTTAACTCTTAACATCCTGTAAGGAGTTAGCAGAAAATATCAAAAGCAAGTTTGTTAATTCAAACGTTTATAGTATCTTTAATACTATTTTGAAAATGTGCAATATTAGAGTAGGGACTAGAGTTTTGTATTTTTCAAGAATGCCTTACTAATGTGGTTTGATGCGGTACAGGATGTTACGAGTTAATAATAATTTATTTATTCCATTAGTTTCAAAAGCCACTGCAAAATGACCGAAGTTCACAACTTTGGCACTGAAGCTGTAACATGTCATGCTTGGAATAAAAATTGTACTGGTGAGTCAACATTTAACTTATTTAAACACCAACTTAACTATTCATATCTCCACTCTAGGGTTTACTTCTTCTTCACCCCCTTATTCCTGAGAGGGTTGTGGAGACTCCCCAAACACTCCTTTTAGCAGGTCCTGTCAGAAATAACCGTCTCCAACAGATCTGGCTGGATCCCCAAGCAAGACCAGCCAAGCTCATGGATGTTATCCAACCATCTCACTCAGGGTCTACTCCTGGGTTCCTGCCAGTTGGTGTTGCCCATAAAATCTGACCAACATTCTTTCTTGAGACATTCTAACCACATGCCCATTTTTGACATCACTCACTTGCAATATTTCTTCTTTGTCTATATACCCACTTCAGTTATGGTTGGCCATGGGGCTGCATCTGGAAATTCCTCCAAAATGCCAGCCTGGGCAAGGTGTTTTATGGAAGACCAGGAGTAATTCATGTATGCCAGTCTCCTTCTCCAAAACACAATCCTAACGAAGGACATTATGGAAGATCACCAGTCTCCTTCTCCAAAACACAATCCTAATCAAGGTACATTATGGAAGACCATCAGTCATCTTCACCATGCTACTGATGTTATGCAAAGAAAAGAAGCTAAAGCTGATTTAGCTTGGCATCAATGCTGGTGAAATAATCCCACCTACTGGACGGGATGCCAATCTGTTGGATGGTTAACACCCAGCTACTATTGTTGTTGCTGCTGGTACTCATTGAGTAAAGTTAAGATATGCCATTGGAAAGAAGCTGCAGTAGAGCAAGACTGAGAAAAACCTGGACAGCGATGGTTAGAGCTGATCTTAAAATGATGAATCTCACAGAGGAGATTATGAAGGAACAGTTTAAGTGGAGCGAGGCTATGCTGGAAAGGACCCATTCAACCCATACACTGCATGGAAAAGCAGGCGTGAAATTATGATGATGATGATGATATCTTATTATTTAATCTTCTCTGAAAACAATTCAGTAATGTTTTTTTTTTGTTTTTCCGTTTTTTTCCCCCAGAATTAGCTTTGTCGTCTAACAGTACCGAAGTTAAGGTCTACAAAAAGACCGGTGGAGGCTGGCAGGAGTATGAGACAATGACGGAACATGGACAAAAAGTAACCAGTATTGATTGGGCTCCAAAAAGTAACCGTATTGTCACATGCGGATCGGTAAGTTTCATTTTTGGTGCTGTTGTTGAAAATCTTAACAGGTTTAACAAAGCTCCATTATAAAGTGCACTCATCAGTGTACTTGAGAATGGCATTATATGTATATACTAACATAGTACCTGTCAAATATCATGGGGGTTTATAACAATGTTCTATGTAAGGATGCTTGAATCTTCAATTATCCTTGACTTCTCTTTTTGTCACCCTGGCCATTGCTGTGTTTCATTTTACATTCATTACTTTAATTCCAATAATTTTCTTTCATATTTTTAAAACATGTTTCCCCTAAATTCTAATGATTTGTTCTATCTATGAATGTATCTATCTTTGGACTTCCACTGGGCTTCATGCTTTGTCATTTCAAAGTGAATTTCTTAACCATTTGAACATGCTGCACCCATGCATATGCATGTGCAAACACACACACACACACACACACACACAGTTCCACACATTACCATCAATTGTTTTTGTTCTAAGACATCTATACCACACAGTGTGTGTGTGTCCCTTAACTCTTCCATTACCATCATCATCATATCTTATTGAAGTTAGATGATGTTGATAATGATGGTTTCTAATGAAATACATTGCTTATAATTTTTAACATGACTTTTTTTTACTTAAAATTTTGTTAGGAGGTTTTCAAAAAAATATAAACACTTTAAATCAAACCATTTGGGATTGTAGAAACTGGGATGGTTTCAAGCAGTTTGGTACATAAAGCATTACAGAAATATGTTCAAAATTGTCTGCAATGTTAAAAGTTTGTTTCTATTTACAGGACCGTAATGCCTATGTTTGGAATTACAACAATGGGAAGTGGACTCCCATTTTGGTTATCCTGCGCTTCAACCGGTCTGCTACAGTGGTAAAGTGGTCTCCTAATGGTACTTATATTGCTCACATTTCTCTCTTTCTCTCTAAATATTTGGAACTCCACCTTACTATGTATATACCTAGACTCTTTCCTCACTCTGTACATGTCTTCTCCCCCTCATGTGCAAACATCTTCCCACTCCTACATACCTATCTCTTCTCCATCCATGCTTCATTAATATTACTTCCCTAGTAGAGCATGCACAATTCATTTCTCTCCAGCATTCACTGCCTGAATATCATCACTACCATGCATCATCCTGCTTTTCATGCAGGCATCATACAATCTACCTTCTGCTTGATAAAAGGTTTAATGTACAAAAACAAAACCAGCAAAATATATCTCATAGGAATTTGATCTTGCTTAATTTGCTCTCTTTTTGGATTTCAGAAAACAAGTTTGCTGTTGGTAGTGGGGCCAGACTTATTTCAGTTTGCTACTTTGAAGAAGAGAACAATTGGTGGGTGAGCAAACACATTAAGAAACCAATTCGCTCTACCATTACATGGTAAGTTCTTTGGTTTGTTTAGTTTTACTATTAGTTTGGTATTTAACAATAGCTACACACACACACCAATATTTTAAAGCCCAAGGAGTTATTAAGGGCTAGGTTTGCAACCACATGACAACTGTCCTAGGGCTGGTTATCAATACAATAAAAGCTCATCAGGCTAGTGCTTATGCCAGTTTTGTAACGTGAAGCATCTGAGAGTACAAGGCTCCCTCCTGAATAGGATGCCAGTCCATCGCAAGATTAAACTCCTAGCAATTACTGGTACTCATTTACAGTACAGCTGAGTATACTGAAGCAACTTGAAATGAAGTGTTTTGCTCAAGAACACAATACCAGGAATCGAGCCCACGACATTATGATCATAAGTCCAACATCCTTACCACTGCTCTAATAGTTTTATTGTAGTAAGCAGATAAGATGTAAATCTACTTTTGAAGTATAGATCATAATTACATGATCACTGTACTTGTTGTACATGGTACCCATCTGTTTTAAAACTATTTTATATAAATATAATGGCATTGGAAGTGGTGAGAGCTGATCTCAGATTACTGAAGCTCACATAAATGACAAAGGAATGTGACAAGTGGAGAGGATGCTGTATTAAGAAGGACCTGTCCAATCCATGCAAGCATGAAACAATCGATGTAAAATAATGATGATGGACAAGTTTTTGAAAATAAACTCATACATTTATATTTGAGCAGATATGGTAATGTTTAACAATGGGAGTTGGGTTTGAGGTTACAGTAAAGTAAACTGTTTTATATAAGAGAACAGGAAATGAATAGAACGAAGGATAACAATGTCTATAACCTTCAGTCATTTAACTGGCATAGATCTGTGTGGTTTCCTGCTGGTTTTATTCTAATTAAGTGGCTGATCAGAGCTATAGATGCTGTCCATTATCTTTCATCCTATCTATACCAAATTGTTTATTATAAGTTAAATTATTTAATGACATCTAGGATTAAACAAGAAACTCGTTTATAGTTTTAAATCAATTCATCATTATCATCTTCATTTAACATCTACTTTCCCTGCTAGCAAGGGTTGGATGGGTCTACATTGACCAAATCAGTTCTGAAGTGGGACTATTAACCTCCCAGACAGGCCGAGAGGTCTGCATCTCGCTTACGTACGGTCATACATTCTACCAAGTGCAGAGTTGTCATTGAAAGGTTTTCCCAGCCCCTTGTTTGACAAGGTTTCTACAGCTGGATGCACTTCCTAATACCAACCACTCCACAGCTTGTATTGGGTGCTTTTATCGTATTGCTAACCAGCCTTAGGATGGTTGTCATGTGGATGCAAACACCTTACATTCATAACAATCAAAAACCAAGTATAGTTATTCAATCATTCTCTCTCTCCCTTCTATTTAGTTTGGATTGGCATCCAAACAATGCTATGCTAGCATGTGGCTCCACTGACTTTAAAACCAGGTAAGTATCTCTTAATTTTTACCTTGATATATCAATTAGAGATAGGTGGGAAAGAATGGAAATGAGAATAGTTTGGTGAATGAGATAAAAGATAGACAGGGAATTGCAAAGGATGATGGGTATAGAGCCTGTGAAGATAAATGGAATGAGATGACTGGGTCATATGTTGAGGAAGGATGAAAGTGATGGAGATGAATATGGATGTAGAAGAACAAAAAAGACATGTCTAAAGATGATGATGGAAGAAGTAGTAAGCTTAGTGAGTGGGAGTGGGGTGCAGACAAGGCAAATTAAAGAAGTTTGTCATGAGGCCCACAAGGGCCTTGTCTGCACCCCACTCCCACTCACTAAGCTTACTACTTCTTCCATCATCTTCTTTAGACATGTCTTTTTTGTTCTTCTACATCCATATTCATGTTTGTGTATATAATATATACATCTTGTATGGTTGTTGGTTGGCTGTCGTTTGTGTATATAATATATACATCTTATGTTTAATTTGAACCTTTTACCATTAAAAACTTTTTGAAATACTCCAAATTCCATTAATGTCACCATTTTAATCTTCCTTCTTTCCAGAATCTTCTCTGGTTTTGTAAAAGATGTGGAAAGCAAACCTTCCGGAAGTCCCTGGTGGGATGGGAAGATGATTTTTGGCACCCTGTTAGCTGAGTATTCTAACGGTGGAGGTAATGGAACAGTTTCTTTCAACATTTTTTCTCTTTCATTCTTTCTTGGTTCCATTGGTAGAGTGTCGGATACCATTCTTTGCAGCATAGAGTTATGGCCCTTTTTGCATTCAGAGGTCAAATCCCATCGAGATTAACTTCGCCTTTCATCCTTATGGGGTCAATAAAATAAAGTACCAGAAATGCACTGGGATAATTGCTGGCCTTGTGGTAAAAGTAGAAACATTTATTATTAATGTATCTGTCCCCTATTGTTACTCTATCTTTCCCCTACTGTTGTTACTCTACCTGTCCCTTAGTGTTATTTACTATATCTGTCCCCTATTATTCTATATATCCCTTATTGTTATTTACTCTGTTCTTTATTGTTGTTATATATTCTATCTGTCCCCTATTGTTTCAGGCGGTTGGGTACATGATGTGTCTTTTTCACCGAAGGGAGACAAACTGGCCTGGATAGGCCATGACTCCAGTATTTCTGTGGTAAATGCAAATAATGGTCAAAAGTGAGTAGTTTTCTTATTGTTAACCCCTTGTCATATGAAACCACCTAAAAACACCCCTGGTTCTATGGCACAAAACACCTTGCTCTACGATACAAAACACCCCTTATTCTATAGTACAAAACAGTTTGTCAGGATGAAAAGCAAATGCTTCCTGTATATGCTGTAAAGCAATAGGAAGGGCATCCAGTCATAGAAACCAAGCCAAAAATGGAACATATGTGCTAGTCTTAAAACGTTTGCTGTGTAAATTATCTAAGATTTCATTATCCTCTCAATATAAATTTATGCTTTTTTATAAAAAAAAGGAAATTTCACTTAATGCTTGATCTCATCATCATCGTTCTTACGTCCTTTTTTCAACACTTGCATGGGTTGGACTAGATCTATGTTTTAAATCTTTCTCTCCTTTGTAGGGTTGCTGTCATGAAGGAAAAGTTTCTTCCCTTTATTTCTTGCACTTGGCTGTCTGAAGAAAACGTTGTGGCTGCAGTAAGTGTGTTATTGACATTATGATGATGATGATGATGATGATGATGGTTGTTGTGTGATCTTAGCCTTCATTAACAGTGGAGCCTCTATGTGGTTGCTCAACTTGCCTGAAATAGCAACCACATAAAGACTCCGTTTATGGGAATTTATCTGCTATGCCACCTGAATTTGGCTCACTCTGTAATATCATAGGTGATAAGGCTAATCACTGCTTTGTACCATAGAGTTATGGCCCTTTATGATTTGAGTTCAAATTCTGCCAAGGTTAACTTTGCCTTTCATACTTATGGGAGTCAATAAAACAAAGCACCAGTAATGCACTGGTGTAATTGCTGGCCTTGTGCCAAAAGTAGAAACAATTATTATTGCCCTTCTTGCAATAATAAAGAAATCAGTATTATTACTGTTATATCATCATTATAATTATGGGGTCAATAAAATATAGCACCAGTAATGCACTGGGGTCGATTTAATTAACTTTCTTCCTCTCCAAAATTGCTGACCTTGTGCCTAAATCAGAAACGATTATTATCATTATTATTTGGGCAGTGGATTGGCAGTATCAGTAGAAAATTGGACAAAATACTTTGTGGTATTTAGTTACAGCCCTTCACATTCTGAATTCAAATCCTGCCACGGTTAGCTTAGCTTTTCAAATTTATGAGGTTGATAAAATAAAGCACCAGTAATGCACGGGTCGATTTAATTGATTTTCCCCTCCCTTCACGTTGCTGGCCTTATGCCAAAAGTAGAAACAATTATTATGGTGGTGGGTAACATCATTAAAGTGTCAGACAAAATATTTTGCATTATTTGGTGGATTGGCAGTCTCGGTAGAGAGTCAGACGGCATGGTTTGCAGCATAGTTACCTCCCTTGATGATCTGAGTTCAAATCCCGCTGAGGTTAACTTTGCCTTTCATCCTTACGGGGTCGATAAAATAAAGTACCAGTAATGTACTGGGTAATTGCTGGCCTTGTACCAAAAGTAGAAACAATTATTTAGTTATGAGTTTCTACTTTCTGGCTTTATGCTGATTAATGTTAAAAAGAATTATTTTTATTATATTATCTTGTCTGTAATTGTAGGGGTTTGATTGCTGTCCCCTGCTGTTCAACTATAACTCTAATGGTAACCTAAGTTTTGTTTGCAATTTGGACGTTCCCAAAGAGCAGTCTCTCGGCACTCAGAGGTTAGTTTATTTTACTATTGATATTCTTCCTCTCTCTCTCTCTTACACTCTATCTCTCTCTCCCCCTTCTCTCTCACTCCCAGTTTATATTACTCCATTATGTGTTCCAGCCGACAGGTTGAGGCCATGCTGGGGCACCGCATATATAAGCAAAAATACCTATTTATACTGGGTCATTGGATTACTGCCAAAGTACTGGTATTATGTTATGATCAAGTCAATTTTATGTGATGTAGTGGCAGCTATTCGCTAGCTGGAAACTGGAGGTTCAATCAATAAATGAACTGAGTCAACTGAAAATTGAACCTATGACTCATGAAGGACTAAGCACCATTCTCTGACAATTGGTTCTTCTTTATTTACTCAAGCAAGTTGTGTGTCTCATTTGAACACATGCACATGCATTCTTACTATTCCTTTCTCTTATGCACATGAAACTAAAACTAAACTTACCAATACTATATTCCTACATTCAAACACCAATACCAAATCAGAGCCATAGCTAAGCTCCTAGTGTACAAAATCACAACCTATTAGATGTGTTGTTTGAGAAAAGCAGTCAACAAGACCAGATGAGATAAAGTCAAGAAAATAGTGAGGACAAGACTAACAATTGTCACAACTATAAAAAGTATAATGGTTCATACATGTCACATGAATAACAGCATACCAACCAGACCATCAGATGTGTGTGTATCAAAGATCTCTGGTCACAGGGCCAGAGTCAGATTTAAGAAAAAGATGATTTATCGTGTCAAGATAAACTACTAAGCAGTTTATTATCCAGATAACACAAGGATATCGCCACAGGGCCAGGGGCTGATTTAGGAAGAAGTAGAATGGTCATGTCAAAGGTCTGAGGTAGATTTAGGAGGAAGTGGAATGAAAGTATCAAAGAAACTCTGATGTTGCATTGTATCACACCAGGACAGACCTCCAAGGATGCAGGTGGAAAGATAATAAAAAAACACACGCACTCATGCTCTCTCTCACACTCATTTACACCTCTTTCTCTCTCAATACCACTCTCGCTACTTTCTCTCTATATTGCAGTGTTGTCTCTATCTCACACACAACCACTCTCTCTACTCACTCTCTATATTGCAGTGTTCTCACTCTCTATATTGCAGTGTTCTCTCTCTATCTCACGCACTACCACTCTCTCTACTCACTCTCTATGTTGCAGTGTTCTCTCTCTCTATCTCACACACTACCACTCTCTCTACCCACTCTCTATATTGCAGTGTTCTCTCTCTCTCTACTCACTCTCTATATTGCAGTGTTCTCTCTCTCTATCTCACACACTACCACTCTCTACTCACTCTCTATGTTGCAGTGTTCTCTCTCTCTATCTCACACACTACCACTCTCTCTACTCACTCTCTATATTGCAGTGTTCTCTCTCTCTATCTCACACACAACCACTCTCTACTCACTCTCTATATTGCAGTGTTCTCTCTCTCTCTACTCACTCTCTATATTGCAGTGTTCTCTCTCTCTATCTCACACACAACCACTCTCTCTACTCACTCTCTATATTGCAGTGTTCTCTCTCTCTATCTCACACACAACCACTCTCTACTCACTCTCTATGTTGCAGTATTCTCTCTCTCTATCTCACACTACCACTCTCCCTACTCACTCTCTATATTGCAGTGTTCGCTCTCTCTCTCTCTATCTCACGCACTACCACTCTCTCTACTCACTCTCTATATTGCAGTGTTCTCTCTCTCTATCTCACACACAACCACTCTCTCTACTCACTCTCTATATTGCAGTATTCTCTCTCTCTATCTCACACAACCACTCTCTCTACTCACTCTCTATATTGCAGTGTTCTCTCTATCTCACACACTACCACTCTCTCTACTCACTCTCTATATTGCAGTGTTCTCTCTCTCTATCTCACACACAACCACTCTCTCTACTCACTCTCTATGTTGCAGTATTCTCTCTCTCTCTATCTCACACTACCACTCTCTATATTGCAGTGTTCTCTATCTCACGCACTACCACTCTCTCTACTCACTCTCTATATTGCAGTATTCTCTCTCTCTATCTCACACACAACCACTCTCTCTACTCTCTCTATATTGCAGTGTTCTCTCTCTCTCTCTATCTCACACACTACCACTCTCTCTACTCTCTCTCTATCTCACACACAACCACTCTCTCTACTCACTCTCTATATTGCAGTGTTCTCTCTCTCTCTACTCGCTCTCTATGTTGCAGTATTCTCTCTCTCTATCTCACACTACCACTCTCTCTACTCACTCTCTCACTCTCTCTACTCACTCTCTATATTGCAGTGTTCTCTCTCTCTACTCACTCTCTATGTTGCAGTGTTCTCTCTATCTCACACACAACCACTCTCTCTACTCACTCTCTATGTTGCAGTATTCTCTCTCTCTATCTCACACTACCACTCTCTCTACTCACTCTCTATATTGCAGTGTTCTCTCTCTCTATCTCACACACTACCACTCTCTCTACTCACTCTCTATATTGCAGTGCAATGCAGAGATTCCGAGACTTGGATCGAATGGCAGTGGGTCCGGATGATTCTTCGAAATCGATGAAGACTCTTCATCAGAACGCGATCACGTAAGTCTTCATTTTAATTGTCTGCTTGTCACTACACCTGTCTCACTGTCTTCCTATCAGTGTATTTGTCTCTACATATCTGTTTGTGTATATATTATGATGAGATATATATATATATATATACTAGCTGATGTACCGGGCTTCACCCGGGAGAACAGTCAAGAGAAGACGGATAAAAGAGATAATGACTATATTGGATGTGTTGTTTGATATGAGGTGAGACTGTAATGTTTGTGTGTGTGTGTGTGTGTGTGAGAGACAGACATAAAAAAAAACTATTATAAAACTTCCTTATTAGGCTCTGGTAGTAAACTGCCAATTAAATGGTAGCATTGGCCTTGGATTTTAAATGTTGTGATATAACTATAGTCAGTATGATCTTTTTCAGCTCCAAAGGACGTCATCTGAAACTTAGGAATATAAGAAGCATAACATTGCTTCTGTAGTGTTTAGTTTCGTTACTACAGACTGTAAGTAGTATATGGATAAAAACTGGAGGGTCCTCTATCAGTGGAAGTCTGACCTTTCCTGCTAAGCAACACATGCCAAGTATAATACCCATGCTACCAATCACGACTTTAGGATCATTTCTATAATTCTTCGATGGATCATATGAAAACACAGCTCTTAGCCAGTTTATTCTGCCTTGAAGAGTCGTTTGTGCTTGTCGAGTTTACATGGCAACTGTTATTACTTCTTGGTGATTTTCATATTGAACCTCTGTTTATTGCAATAGTCTTTCTTCTTGACTTAATCTTTCTGTTTCCTGTCTCAGGTTCTGTACACTTTCAGGAAGTTACAATCGTCTTGTCTTAACCTTCCTGTTTCCCGGCTCATATTCTGAATTAGCTCAATAACATGACACTATCCTCAAAAAGATAAATTAATAAACACCGTAGATTAATTTCAAATAATATCCATTTTTTTCTGTGTTCTGTAAAATCAAAGAATTTTATTTCTCGCCCTAACACAGCTGATACATAAATGTAAGTATGCACACATACACACATATATATATATATACACATGCACATATATACATATACATATGGGTTATGTCGAACATTAATAATAATGTTCTATTCATTTGTAAACAAACAGCCCGATTTGAAGCTGTGTCGTGCCGGTGACGGATCATCACCTGTTTGTTCAACACTAGCTTTGAGGAACAATCAACATGTTTCTGGGTGATTACCCTTCATCAGGACTATACTTCTGCCAGTCTGTTGAACGGTTGCAAATATATGGTATTTTCTTAAGTACACGTCGGCTTAGTAGCCTAAATATAAGTATGCACATGTACACACATATATATATATATACATACACATATATACATATGTACGCTTTATAAAAGCTAACACAATATTGTTAAATATTCAACTGATACTTTGATCTATATTGTAACCCGATTATAGACTTTTGTGGGACATCAGTCTCTCTTTCTCTTTAGATGTGTGTGTTCGTTCGTTATGTCAGTCATCACAGAAATGTATGTATACTCACACACATACACATATACTTGTCAGTCATCACATATGTATGTGTAGATGTGTGTGTGTGAAGATAATGTGTATACAACTTAATAAGGCCTAACATACGTAACAAATGCGCAAACACACATACACACTCATATACAAAATGTGACGTCGTTGTCATGATGTTATAAAATGTTGTTTACTATAGTTGAAAGATTATTTTAGATAAAATGTCATATTATTTTGATCTAAATGAAAATAAAAATTACATATTATATTAATCCCGGGGTCTAATACTTGTAAAATTTGATTTGATTTGGTCGAGCCATTTGAGAATGCATAAGGAAACGGACAGACATTGACAAAGAATTATGTATATATATATATGTGTGTGTGTTTATAAAATCTTTGCATATGCCTGGTGGCTAGTATGTTGGACTCACAAACATGAAGTTGTGTTCTTCAACAAGACACTTTATTTCATGAGAAGTCTCCTGTGAGATAAAACATCATAGGAAGTCAGCTAAACTTGTATATGTGTGAGCTGTAAATTTAATTTCATTTGTTGCTGGTGATTGGCAGTAAATCGTTTCTTTCTTTGTTCTTCAGACAAATCGTTGTTCATACTGGAACTAAGGAAAGCTGTTCCAAGTTCTCCACCTCTGGTATTGATGGTAACCTCATAATTTGGGATGTAAAGGTTTGTTGACAATTTTAATTATCATTCTTATCTGTCTGTCTATTTACTTATTGATGTTATTTACTTAGGATGCTGGGGCTTAATTCAAAATATATTATGAATATTTTGGTTGTACCAATGTAAATCCATAACTTTGATTAGTCAGGAAACTTGAGTCTATCAAACAGAATTGGGTAGTCAGCATTACCAAGGACATCTAACAACATCCTACAGTAAAAAAAAAAATAGTGTTTGTTATGAAGAGCACCCAACCCACACTGTAAATTTGGTTGGCATAAGGAAGAACATCCAGCTGTAGAAACCAAGCCCAAATCGGTTCTGTATAAGTAAGACATGGTCATCTGACCTCGACTTGCCTCAAATAGGGCAACCCGTCTAATCCATGCTAGCATGGTAAATGGATGTTAAACGATGATATATATATATATATAAAATTAGAATATACAATCTTAATTAATTACCAACACAAGCACAAATTATATGCAAATTAGGATATGCATTTCAGAATAATACTAAGAGCGAATGTGTGTATCTATACCCATAAAATACATGTTTTCTTGTGGTTGGATAAGGGTTCAATTTACAGGGAAATTCGTATTTTCTGGCATATGTATGTGTATATATCTATACACATACATAAGCATTTTCAGGCCATTTTTCCCTACTTAAGCAAGAGTACTTAAGCTTCTTCATTTTACTTATTGTCTGCATCCCCTGTCACCAACTCCCTAGCTTTCATTTCCTTTAATGAAAGCATTTGAAAACATTTGCTCTCTCTTCCTCTAACCCCTTTTTTTCATACATTTGTGTTCCACGAATTCTAAATGAAAATTTTAGAACGTTTTTGACAGATCCTAGTGTACATCTGACAGCCTGATAAAATGTCTGTAGAGTGATTATATTATACCAAGCTTTCTCTTTTTAAATACACTTGCTTCTTTCATTCTCTCTTTTCAGACTTTGGAGAAATCATTTGCTGACATAAAGATTTCCTAAATATCCTCCGGTTATTATTATCCTTCAACAGAGGAGAGTGCTATGGTTTCATTCTCTCCCCTTATAAACAGTTGGTGAACAGGTAAACCACCAACACGAGGGCAACGAAAACAAATTAGTATCTTATATTCCCAACTCCTTCTACACTCTCTCTCTCTATATATATATATTTCTACTTTACTAGTATGCTGTAGTTAATCATGTAATAATTTCTTATCAGCTCTCTTTCATTATCCCTCTTTCTTCTCCATCAGCAATATTCTCCCGGGTTATAATAATAATGATATGCATACAATATAATAAAGAGATGCAGTAATAATAAATTTGTTCTATTTTGTTGTTGTTTATCTCCCAGGTCAGCACTAATGCAGTAAATATGTAATTAAAAACTTTCCAATTCTGACTATCTTATCTTTTATTCAGATCTAGTATAGCTAGGACTATATTATTCAATGTCCTTTATAAGACAGTATGGTGTAATTTGAAGATTTAGTTGCTATTTCTAGCAGGTCTGGCAAGTTTGTGTACTTGTGTACTTTTTCTAGTGATGATGTTGCTAAAGTTTTCACACCAACCCACATTTGACTGGTCCCTGAAGTAATAGGGGCATGATTTATAGTGGATTTGGGTGCTATTTCTAGTATATCTAGTATGCATATACAGACTTCCTAATTGACTACTTTTCATGCTGGTGTTACAACAAAATGTGCCCAGACCACACTGTAAAGTGGTCGTTCTGGTTCCACAGCAAAAAGTGCCCGGACCACACTGTAAAGTGGTCATTTTGGTGTTATGATATAAAGCACCCAGCCATCACTGTAGAAAGGAAGCTAGAAACAGTTCTGTATAAGCAAGTCACGGTAATCAGACCAGATAGATTGCTGTAAAGTGGTTGTTCTGGTTCCACAGCAAGACAACACTTTTAACTGATGCTAAGTGTGGAAAAATGGACGTTAAGCAGTGATAGTGTTTATACTTATTTAAATACTTTCCATCAAAATTTTATGTAAGAACCTTTCAATCATGTTCTGCTTAATCAGAAGTTTCCTAAATCCTCAAAAGTTTTCAGAATCCCGATTCCTCGGATTTTTCCCGTTCCGAATTCCTTGGATTTTCCCACATTATCCAAAGTCCCGATTCCTCAGGTTTTTCAAGATTATCATTGGATTTCCCCAGATTCCCAATATCTCAGATTTCACCAAATTTTCCTTGGAATTTCCCAATAGCTCTGATTTTTACCAAATTATCATTGGATTTTTCAAAACTTTCCTCGGATTTTGCCAGATTCCCAATTCCTATAGTTTTCCCCAATTTGCCAAGATTTTTCTTGGAATTTCCCAGATTCTCAAACATCCTTGGAATTTCCCAAATTCATGTTTCCCCAGATTTTCATTGGATTCTCTTTTGATTTTCAGAGATTTTCAGATTCCCGGTTCCTTGGATTTTTCAAGATGATGCTCGGGTTTCCCAGATTATCCAAGATTATTTATTTTTCGGATTTTCTGATCTTCAGATTCCCGGTTCCTTGGATTTTCCAGGTTTTCTTTGGACATTCCCAGATTCCCGATCCTCGGATTTTCCAAGGTTCCCTGTTCCTGAGAATATCCTGGATTTTTTCCCCAGTTTTCCAAGATAAGTGCCCAGTCCACAGTGTAAAATAGTCATTCTGGTTCTACAACAGAAAGTGGTCATTTTGGTGCCATGATAAAAAGTACCCAGCCAACAGTAAATGTAGTTTGGTGTTAAGAAGGGCATCCAGCTGTAGAAATGCAGCCAGAAATAGTTCTGTATAAACAAGACATGATCATCTGACCTGACTTGTCTCTCAGCCGGAAAACTCATCTAACCCATGCCAGTCTGGAAAAATGGATGTTAAACGGTTATGATGCTTATACTTATCTAAATACCTTCCATGAAAATTTATGTAAGAACCTTTATTAAGTTATATTCCGCTTAATGAGAAAATTACTTATATGGATCCCTCCAAATTCTTAATTAAGTTAATTGAAAATCATAAACTGTCTTTTATTAGATAAATGGTTATGAAAGGTTTAAGCTTTTTAGAATCAAAAAGGCTTAGAGTAAATTTGGGAAAATGTTTTAGAAAGTGAGAAAGAAGATATGATCTTGATCCCATTAAGGAAGTGATCTTCTTTACATGTAATAAAGAAGTAGGTAAAACAATGTAAATCTTGAATACACAGGGATAGTGAGAGCATCTGACATTTTTTCCAATCCTAGGAAAGACCCATAGAAGTGGTTGGTAGCTTCTGCTACCTAGTTGATCTAATTAGCAGTGTAGGGGGTTATTCTGAGAGCATAGTAACTAGAACAAGAACAGGTTGGAAACAGGTTTCTCTCCATAGTTAACCCTTTTGTTGCCATATTTCTAATGAAAGACACTGATTTCCAATTAATGTTTGGAAAATAACCATGAATTAAGACAGATTTATTCTAGCATAGTAGCCAGAATAAGAACAGGGTGTATGGAGTTCAGGGAGCTACTACCTCGATTTACTATGAAAGGTTAGCTTATGATGCCTATGCAATGTTGCATAGGAGTGAGACATGGCCAGTGAATGTAGACGATATGTGAAAGCATTAGAGAAATGAAGTGAGCATGCTCCATTGGATGTGCAATGAACAAGATATGGATAAGCTGTAGTGTGTAGGCTTGAAAACTGCAGTGGTATGGACATGTGATGCATATGAATGATGATTGCTGGAGAGGAAGAAATGCCATGAAACCGCAGTAGAGGAAGACCTGGGCGAAAGTGGTGAGAGTTAATCAAGTCATAGAAGCTTATAGTTGAGATAATAAAGGACTACAAGTTGTGAGACTCTATGCTGGAAACAACTCATCCAACCCATGTAAGCATGGTAAAATGAATGTAAAACGATGATGATGATGATGACAATATATATCACCACCAAGATACATACATCAGAATATCTAATACTATTAACATACTCATATTCTTTACATCAACATATCAAAGATATTAGTATTATCATAGTCTACAGAAGTAATCCATAGCTGTTAACTATCATTGGCAGTATTGGTAGAGGTTCGGACACCATGCTTTGCAGCATAGAGTTACGGCCCTTTACGATCTGAGTTCAAATCCCTTTCATCCTTACAGGGTTGATAAAATAAAGTACCAGTAACGCATTGGGGTAAATGCTGGCCTTGTGCCAAAAGTAGAAACGATTATATTATGTCTGAGGGTGGTGGATTGGCAGTATTGGTCAACATGCTTTGTGGCATGGACTTTTCATGTTCTGAGTTCAAATTATGCTGAGGTGAGCTTTGCCTTTCATCCTTACGGGGTAAATAAAATGCCTTGGTGTCGATTTAATTGATTTATTCCTCAGCACAAAAGTTGTTGACCTTGTGCCTAAATCAGAAACCATTATATTATATTAAACTTTGTAAGATGATTTGGGATAGGAAAAGTACCCCTCTGTAGAAACCATGCCAAAATGGTTGAGATGACCCTTCAGTTGTGTCAATGGCAGGAACACCTTTCTAGTGTTGGTGATCTACAGGATAAATGCTGTAAAGTAGTTCGTGAAAGGAAGGGAATCCAGCCAGAGAAAGCTTGGGAGAAATCTTCAGTTGTGTCAAGGATGACAATCTCCCTAGTTTTGGTAATCTATGAGGGTCAGCTGAAATGCTCATAGACTGACCAAGATACTCTTATGGAATGTGACCAAATGAGGTTTATTTTTCAATATAGTCCCCCTTGCAGTTCCTTCCATTAATGTTGCAGTACTAAGATCTCATTGGTGAAGAAGGTCAACAACAGATATGATGTCCTTACCACTGCGATAATGGTTCCCAGGCAAGTGTTTTTTCATGTTGGGGAACAGATGGAGCTAAATCAGGAGAATTGGGGAGGATAATCAACCAGTTCAAAGCTAGTTACGCACAGCACCTATTGAAACCATGCTGGAGCATTGTCCTGATGAAACAAGACCCCTTTCATCATTTTCCCTGGGCATTTGGTCATGATAGCCTTTCATAACTGCCTCAGCAAGTTGGCGTAGTACTCTCCATTGATGGTGTGGCTCTTTTGAAAATAGTCAATAAACACAATGTCTTTTGCATCCCCAAAAAATAAGAATATCACCTTCGCTGCTAGAAGGTGAAAGATGCCATGAACACAGAAGATAAACAAGCTAGTATTTTTAATATAAATGAAGATTTATTCAAAATCAGGCCATACTGAACTAAATATTTCAATGGTTCTTTTTTTAATTGATCTCTCTACCAACAACCTTTTGAGGTAGCCATGTCACTATTTATATTTAATGTCTTTTATAGTCAGTACTAGATTTACATGTGGACTAAGTGGGCCTCATAATTCATGAGGCCCCGTTCAGTTTTAAATATATAGCTATCTAAAACGAAATTTTTGTCAACATCTACATTATAATTGTGATTAAATATATTTCTTTTTCATTGGGTGTCATCTCTGAGGGGTCGCCATAGATTGATGCTAGAATCTCAGCATTGTTCCAGTGTAGGCCTACATTTATGGACATGGAATTTTTTTCAAGTTTTTTGCAGTAAGGTACTAAGGGCCCTAAATGTTCTCTAGCCCAGGGCCCTTACTTGCTTTAATCTGGCCCCAGTTATAATCCACAAATATCGTTTCAGGAGCCCCTATCATGTATGTTACAGTTAACATCTCACATTATCTGCTGTGACTTGTTAATATATTATTACTCAGAAATGATGTATAAAATAATAATGAAAATTATTGTACTCAGGTGCACTACAATTCATCAAATATGCATGTATAGTACACAGAATAATGTACAAATGTCAGGAAAGTGAACAGTGTATGAGTGATGATATACACACAGATACATGCATGCATGTGTATGGAGGGGGGATATCAAGTGTAATGTTGGCGAATTTCAGGAAGCATGGGAGTTTTGAAGGATGCAGTGTCCCGATAGCTAACAACTGATGCATATAGTTTGTTCCATGTTTCAGCAACTCTGAGCATGAAAAAATGTTTCCAAAAATCATGCGAGCTGTACTGTTTTCTGATTTTGTCGGCATGTCCACAGGTGTAACATCTTGTCATATTTACATCTCACATTATCTGCTGTGACTCATTAATATATTATTATTCTGAAATGATGTATGTAACATCATATCAATATTTACGTATCACATTATCTGCTATGACTTTCCTCACAGCAATATGCCCAGCCAGTATCTGCTTTGCCTCACTCACTGAACATTTATTGATCGCAGTCAAAAGAGCTGTTGGTAACACTTTATTTGTCTTTTTTGCTATTTCTATATGATTACTGATAGGTTGACATAACAGTTCTGGCGATAGTTTGTCAGTGTTGTACAACATACGCAATACATATTCTGTTGCTTCTTCCCAACTCAGTTCAGTGAACTCCATTAAAATACCAATAGATCTATGGTAAAGTTTGTTATTACTTAGTTTCAAGTCCACCATAATATTTTCATAAACTTTCCCTTTTAAAATATGTGCTCCTGTAGAAATGGCGTTGAGGACTATTTTAGCCGCAAATTCACAAAATGCTGTTGACCATTCTATGGCAATTTTACTGTTAGTTAAATCAGAGATATCATACCAAGGCATTTCAAAATTGATAAACTGGTTCTTTGTTTCAAGTGAAGGTTTCATTATTGCATGGGGAATGAATTGAAGCTGAATTATTTTATGTCTGGGTAGAGAAGGCAAAGTTAATGAAACATTACTTTCGTCATTGTTTAAAACAACAATCAAGTCACCTTCTTTTAAATGTGTAGCTGCAAATTCGTTAAAATACTTCAGTGATATGTCTGATCCTCTATTTTGGACACTGAGATCCCCTTCTTGGTTAGCCAATGTGTGATAACCCCCAGCAAGATATGCATTCACATCTGTTGGGTCAGACCCAAAAGTTGGACAACATTCCGAGGCGTCAATCAAGGCCATAATGCCAATGCTGCTATACCCGAGGTAGTAGAGATGACAGTTTGAGCAGAGACAGCTTCCTGATAATTCAATTAACTGTGCAATCTGATCTGTCTTAGAATAGACACTTCGACAGATTGCTTGGTAACTGGCAAGTAGGTTAGACAGAGGAGGCATTGATAAAGAATTAAATTCATCCAAAGATTTCAAAATTGCTGGAATAAAAATACTTTCTAATATAATTTTTGTCACTGATCCACCCTTCATTCGGCTTGAACCACAAATAGCTTCAGGTCCCACTATTGGATTAATTAGAAATGCCTTACCTTCTGCAACAATTGCCAGATAAGATTCCATAACATCACTAAAACTCTTACCTCCCCATTTTTCGATGCTGGTTTTCCTAGCTTGGCTACTGGGATTAAACCCAATTAGAACCGGTGTGTACTTCGTCAAATGTTTCATACAGTGGTCCAACTGTCCAGCTACGAACGGCGCTGAAAGTCCACAAGTGATGCCTACGTATAAAACATAGCTTTTCTCTGAGGTTGCTTTCATCAGTAAGTCCGCACCTAACTGAGGATCATCTTCGTAAATTTCTTGTGAAGTAAACAGTGCTTCGTCTCCTCCGGCAATGATGTAACGGAAACATGTCTCATTCGATCCCATTTCCTTCAGTCTTTTATTCATGGCTCTAGCCACAAGAAATGCCAATCTTCCTGATGTACCACACCCAGAGAGAACTACTGCACTTCTGGCGGGATCTTGTATTACAGAAGTTGTAAGTTGTTGTACAGTAGCAATAGTATCCAGTATAGCATCGCTGAAAACTGTTCGATCTTTGTAATTTCCCCAACCAGAAAATATTTCTGAATCACACATCTCGAAGGTTTTCACCATTTCCTGTGGTGTTGACACATCGATGTGTCTTGAAATTGGGTTTCTCATTTCCGTAATGGGCTTTTCCATGGTCAACACTTATGTGACACAAAACGGCGAACGTACGAAATAGTAAATATGACCACACCCAACAAATATGTCCCCAAATATGTCAATGTTTGCGGCTTTATCAGAAAACGTTTCAAAGGTCAGTTGTGAATTTCATAAACAAAAATAAATGATGCAAGGGAAGTAACTGGAATTGAATAAAATAGCTAAAATTCAAGATGAAGTATATATATATATATATAAGTCCCGGGTTCAATCGGAGGTAACCACAGTAAGTAAGGTACTCAATACATTAGTAGAGTGTAAACGCCAAATTTAATATAGAAATGGCTTCTACAGGACTAGAAGTGTGAAGTGTTTCATTCAAATGAAACAGTTCCTGTAGAAGCTATCCCCCGCTCTCTCTCTATATATATATACATTTAGGTTTGTTGGTTCACCACTGGATAGAACTGGTCATTCCGTATGGTCAACCTCGATGTAATATTAGGGAGAGCACTCGACGTAATGTAACTCACCTGTCTTCGTTTGTGTTGTTGGTGGTGCAAGTACGGAGTTAATTATTATAAAATAACAGGAGGCTGGACTGGTGTAATTCCTTAAAGGTTTATTATACTATGAACATTTCAATGACCGGGTTCAGTATGAATCCGGTGACATCATCAGGTCTTCAAAATTTAACAAAGGAATATAATCCAGCCTCCTGTTATTTTATAATATATATATATATATATATTATTTATGTTTGTTTAAAAACGTCTAGTCGAGAGCTTTTCATTCGGAATGTGGAGCGGAATTATTTTCCTGTGTTCACACTTTGAATTTGCCCGCCAAAAACCGGGGGTTACTTCCCTTGTTGGAAATAACACGTGACAAGGAAACAGTGAATGCTGCCTATTGTAGCAGTCATCCAGCATTGCAATCCTCACCAGCTTGAGGTATAGAACAAAATACCTGTCGATGACGTGAATCCCCTGTTCGATCATAGAATACCACAAGCTTACATATTACGTAAGTTGGATTGATGATTTCGGTTTCATAGAAACATATCGGACGTATTGCAGAATATCGTTCAATTTGTCCAGGTCTGTTGTCTAACCTGATTAGTCTAACCTGATTTCGTTGTTTTGGTATTGCATGGCTAGGTTTACCTGCCGCAATTTTCAGTTTGTCAAGCTGTCTAAACTATGTTATTACTCTAAGGACCGACCTTATTGAATGCTTTGCTACTCATTCCTAATTGTAGGTGGCTTTACTTGGCCACAGCCAAAGCTTCGATTTTACTAAGCTTCCACTTGTATATATATATATATATGAATTTGTTTTGCAAGGTTTTTGATATGAAATTGTGTGTCGAAACAAATATTGTTATACTTGGGGAGGGTCATATTGTTGTAATAATATTGCCAGAAATAATAACAGAACACACTTACTGTTTGGATAGTTTTCGCTTCTGTATCTTTTATATCTCCATAGTTAATTTATTTGGCAATCAATGTTTATCATTGACTGACCAACGGTTAAAAATAAATAAATAAATAAATAAAATAAAAATGGCGTAAACATTACAATGGAGGGAACATGATAACAGTACCACTGATGATGTTGCAGATGTGCAACGAAAGAACTTTGTTAGACTATATATATATATTTATATCTGTATTTTTAACCGTTGGCCAGTCAATGATAAACATTGATTGCCAAATAAATTAACTATGGAGATATAAAAGATACAGAAGCGAAAACCAACCAAACAGTGAGTGTGTTCTGTTATTATTTCTGGCAATATTATTACAACAATATGACCCTCCCCAAGTATAACAATATATATATATATATATATATATATCAGCACCACCATTTTATGTCTATTTTTCCACGCTAGAATGGGTTAGACGAGTTGTCTTGTTGTGGGCAATGGTAGGTCGCTCATACAGAACTGATTTTGGCTTGGTTTCTACAGCTGGATGTCCTTCCTAACGCCAACTTCACACAATGAGTACTTATATAAACATATAAGTCTTTAAATATATATATTCATTTATAAGTAAATATATTTAGAAATATATATATATATATATAATCATCATCATCATCATCATCATCATCATCAGGTTTAGCGTCCGTGTTCCACGCTTGCATGGGTTTGGACGGGGGTTTTCCCACTTGAGGCAAGAGTGGTTGTCTTGCTCGCATAGGACTGTCTGGCGGGTTTTCTACAGTTGGATGCCCTTCCTAACACCAACCACATTTACAGTGTGGGGCTGGGAGGTTTTTACCGTGTTGCCTACACGGCCACATTACAGCATGGACATATATATATATATATATATTAAGAGAGTAAAACAAAGAAGCCTTCAATACATCAAAAGTCTTTATTAGCCGACAATGTTTCGTCCTATTAAGGACTCATCAGGGCAATTAAAACAACAAGAAGTAATATCAGCAGATACAAGCCGGAAGCTCAGAAGAATATGGTAAGTAATTATAAGTAATTATATATTATATTGTATTAATTTTATTTTATATAATATATTATATTATATTGTATTTTTTATTGTAATATTGATCCTTATTATTTACCGTTAATTATATGTAACATTATGATATGTTAAACCTTATATATCTTGTAAGATGTTTGTACTTCTGTATCATCAAAATTTTTTTGAGGTATTGTACATTTTATTTTTCCTCACCTACTCTATAACCCAGTATGAATTGACTTGTTAACTTGAGTACATTTAGAATGTTAGTATATTGTATATTGTAAATATTATTATTATATTATTATTGTGACATCTATATTGTTTGTGTAAATTAACCGGAGATTATCTATTCTATTATATTGTATTATATAGTATATAATTGTATTATTCATTATTATATGTGCTACTTATAATTATATCATATTATTACCTATGTACTACTTATAATTATATCATATTATTACCTCATGTATATTGGGTAGATGTATTAGTATTATTATTATTATTATTATTTTCATTCCTATCATGCTTATTTTTATATTCAAATTCTTAATAAGGTTTAATTTGTGCAGTTGAGGATGGATGTGTGTATTGTTGTATGTGTATGTGTGTGTGTACGTGTGCGCACATATATACATATGCATATTGTATCTTTTGATTTTTATTGTAATTTTAATGTTGGTAAAGGTATATTATAGTATATTATATTGTATTATATATAATTCCTGCTCTATATAACCACCTTTGTTTAGCTCTAGTTTTTGCTTTGGACTATATTTGTAATATGGTTCTTAGTGTTATATACATCCTTAGTAATTTTTATCATATATTTTTATTATATATTTTTGTAATACTTCAGTGTATGTACACTCCATATTCTTCGGAGCTTCCGGCTTGTATCTGCCGATATTACTTCTTGTTGTTTTAATTGCCCTGATGAGTCCTTAATAGGACGAAACATTGTCGGCTAATAAAGACTGTTGATGTATTGAAGGCTTCTTTGTTTTACTCTCTTAATTTTTCGGCTCTGTTTAACTACATTGAGCTATACCTTTTACTGTCATTTCTATAATACGAAGAGGGTGTTTAACTCTAACACACTCCAGTATTTTAACCCTTATATATATAT
This sequence comes from Eledone cirrhosa, assembly GCA_964016885.1. Taxonomy (NCBI): domain Eukaryota; kingdom Metazoa; phylum Mollusca; class Cephalopoda; order Octopoda; family Eledonidae; genus Eledone; species Eledone cirrhosa. The sequence continues at coordinate 22,051,099 of OZ024752.1, read as the reverse complement.
ATATATATATATAAGTACTAACAAAATTAAAGATGTCATGTCTGAGAATATCAGAAACATGCACCATACCACCTGTAGAAGCTCAAAGATTCTAAGAAACAAATCCGAGCATTTATTAAAAATGAAATTAAAAGTCGATTGGAATATACATGTAAAATATCAAACATATCAAACATTGCCAGGGGAAAATGTGTAAAGAGTGTAAACACACATAGTTTCGGAGGTAAGATATAAAATTTAACGAGAACTTTGAATATAGATACCTTGCAATAATGATTAATCTCCTTTGTATATATTCCATTAAAGAAATATATTTCACCATTAATATGTGAATCATAGATGTCATATCTTGGATGGTCAGCAAAAGAGAGGATCTGAAACTATCTATGGTCTCACCCTAAGAACAAATCAAGGAATAACGATGAAAAGCAAATGTGGTTTGGAAAAATACACATCATCCCAGGGACGTGAATAGGCAAGGTATCTATATTCAAAGTTCTCAATGTTATCTTACCTCCGTAACTATGTGTACACTCTGTACACATTTTCCCCTGGCAATATTTGATATGTTTATTTTATATATATATTTCAATTGATTTTTATCTGATTTTTGTATATATAAGTATATAAATATATATATTTCGTTTCTGAATTTGTTTAGCAAGATTCTTTATCTGAAAACGTGTGTTGACACCGATATTGTTATGCTTTGGGAGGGTCATGTTGCCAATAAGAAACACATGCACCAGTTGCTTTCACTCCAATTTATTATAAATAAAATTTATAAATTTAAGAATTCATAAATTTAAGAATTTATAAATTTCCGGTTGGTTGGTTGGTTCCATAACCGGACGGTTGTTCATATATTGTCAAAGTTCTTTCGTCACACATTCTGTGACCTCTTCAGTGACTGGGGATTCTTTTCTTTGTTTTGTGCCTCTCCTTTGTTCTGTCCTACACCATCTTGTTTTTGTGTGTGCTGTGTGCTTAGTTTGCGCATGTGTTACATCCGGGTGCCTGTGTGTGTTTTTCTTTCTTTATTTATTTGTTTATTTACATGTTACTGGTTAGTTGTTTGTTCTATGTGTGTGTGTGTTTTCATTTTGTCCTTAATTGTAAGTTGTGATGTTGCTATTCCATTCATGTTTTCTATTTAATTTTGATTGGAGTTCATTTATGTTTATTGCCTCTGTGATTTGTCTAAACATTGCGTCTTTTCTGTGTGTAGATTCTTTTTTTTTTTTTTTTTCTAAACACAGAAAAGACGCAATGTTTAGACAAATCACAGAGGCAATAAACATAAATGAACTCCAACCAAAATTAAATAGAAAAGATGAATGGAATAACAACATCACAACTTACAATTAAGGACAAAATGAAAACACACACACACATAGAACAAACAACCAACCAGTAACATGTAAATAAACAAATAAAAACACACACAGACACCCGGATGTAACACATGCGCAAACAAAAACAAGATGGCGTAGGACAGAACAAAGAAAAGAATCCCCAGTCACTGAAGAGGTCACAGAATGTGTGACGAAAGAACTTTGACAATATATGAACAAACGTCTGGTTATGGAACCAACCAACCGGAAATTTATAAATTTAATTTATAATAAATTGGAGTGAAAGCAACTGGTGCGTGTGTTTCTTATTGGCAACATGACCCTCCCAAAGCATAACAATATATATGTATATAATATCAAAAGGTGGTTAAAAGAGTTCATGTATTTTATTATGCGCATTTCAAAAACAAATATCATCATGGGGTGATATTTGCGTTCTCATCAGATAAAATAGGGAGACATGATATGAAGCTTAAAAAACACTTGCGAGCAGTGAAGTGTTAAACCTACATATGCAGATATAACACTTCACTGCTCGCAATCTACATATGTAGAATTAACACTTCACTGCTCGCTAGTGTTTTTTAAGCTTCATATCATGTCTCCCTATTTTATCTGATGAGAACGCAAATATCATCCCATTTGTTTTTGAAATGCGCATAATAAAATACATGGAACTCTTTTAACCATCCTTTGATCTTTTATTATTTATACTCCCGTCCTATAAACTGTTGAGTACTACTTATCCGATATTTGCATTGCTTTATTGTGCTACAATAAAACTCACCTCCTACATATATATATACATATGTATATAATAATTATAAAATGTGGAGAAGGAGCACACAAGTTGGAATATATATATATATATGAAAACAGATAGAAAAAGACGATTATTAGGAAGAACAATTTTTTTTTTTCCTTTTATTTTTTTCTCTTTTTTCTGGGTTAGAAAATGTTTAAAACAAAATATTTTACTTTGTGTGAAGTGTTAAGGTATTTGTTAATTTATTTATTAATTAACAATGGCATTTATTTATTTATTTATATATTTAATAATTGTCTATTACCGGTTTCATCCTTTTATGCATTATCAAAGGGGGGGATGTGTATTGGTGTAAAATGTTGGTGATGTTGAACATGTTAAGGAAATGGGGAAGAAAGAATAATGTTATTTACAAACAAGGTTTTTGAAGTGAAAAGAAAAAAGAAAAAAAAGGGGGTAATGTGGAACATGATAAGGTAATGGGAAAGAAAAAATAATATTATTTACAGGCATAGATCTTGAGGATAAGCAGTTCAAAATGTGTTATTATGGCAAGAGTGCTTAGTTGATCCATGATGGAGGCAAATGGTAGTCTGGGGTTTGATATGATTTCCCTTTTTAGAGAGTTAATATGCAGGTGGAGGTAATGGAAAACGAAGAATCAGTGATGCATCGGAACACAATTTATTACGTATTCCAATTGTTTCTCCGGCGAACAGCTCGAGGTGCGATCTGTTTGTGGATCGAACCTGACTCTAGAATCGCAAGTTCCTCGGATACGTCTAGTGATTTCAAAGCAAATTCTCTTTCTGTCGGGCTCTGACCCTTTGAATCTATATCATCTGCCTTCATCCCGTTTGGGGTAAGGGAAGTTGATTAAATCGACCCAAGGGCATTACTGGTACTTTATTTTATTGACCCCATGAGGGACTTGAACTCACAATGTAAAGACATAACTCAATGCTGCAAAGCATGTTGTTTGATGTTCTACCAATTCTACCAATCCATTGCCTTCCACATGTTTAGTAATGAAAATGTTAATCAATTGAACTTCCAAATTCTTTGTAATTTTCTTAAAGATTTGAAATCCATAGGCAGTCTTTCATTAGAAATATGGTAATCATCACCATCATCATCATTGTCATCATCGTCACCATTGTCATCATCATCATCATCATTGCCATCATCATCACCATCATCATCATTTAACAACCATTTTTCTAGGCTAGCGTGGGTCGTCTCAGTCCAAATCAGTGCTTATTCAGACTTACTCCCCCATAGAGGAGTCAGAGGCTAACCTCCTGCCTACAGAAGCTTCAGTTTGGGTATGATTTCACCAGTTGGATGCCCTTCCTAATGTCAACCACTTTACAGAGTGTAATGGATGGATTTGATTGTGCAATGGCACAATGCAGAGAAGTCATCAAGTCTGTGATATGTCAGAAGAATCCTTTCAGCTTAATGAAAAGGTTAAATGAATCTGTTACCATGGTAATTAGATTCCTTATACAGAAATCTTTTCTAAGCATCTTCTCGAAGAATCTAGCATTTAAAAAACAATAACAACTGCAAAAATTAAACAAACAACACATTTGCTGGTAATAGCAACAAATTCCTTAGATTTTATGCAGTGTGTTCTACTGAATTTATAAAAGATAACGAGTTTACATAGCTGCACCAGCAGTGTGTTAAGGCATCAAGTAGGACGTGACAAGCCTCATTGTTCAGAATCATCACAACAAACCACCAACATAGAGTCGCAGTTATAGTTTTCTTCTTCAGTGGAACACTTCAATAGAACAATAAGCTACAATATGTCTGCAACAGATTTACTGTAACAATAAACTTCTTGACAGCAGTTTACTGGATGATTGAAATATCACTGCCTCTCTCATATATACACACACACACACATACATATACACACATGCGCACAGACACACTCACACACATATACAGACTCACTCATACACATACACACACATACATATACACACTCTCACATATACATATGCACTTACACATACACATTTATGCACACATGCATACATACACACACACATGCACACATATATACACATACATAGACATATACACACTGACACACACACTGCTGTCTTTATTGTTTGTGTATGTACACCTACCTGTCACAACAGACTGTTTTTTCCTACAATTTACTTAGTTTTTCAGTTGAACATATTTCAACATGTCTAATATGTTCAACATGTCTAACATGTTTTAGTCCTTTATTCTTTATTATGTTACAATGTTGCCATGCTGGAGCACTAGGATCTGTTACTGGTTTCATTAGACTGTGGCCATGCTGGGGCACCACACTCTTTTACTTGTTTCAGTCATTAGATTGCGGTCATGCTGGGGCACCACACTCTTTTACTCGTTTCGGTCATTAGACAGTGGCCATGCTGGGGCACTGGAGTCTTTTACTGGTTTCAGTCGTTTGAGTGTGGCCATGCTAGGGTACCACACACTTTTACTAATTTCAATTTCACTCACAAAACATGACACCTGCCTAAGATTCCATGCAGTGGCATCAAACATGAGACCTAGTGGTTGAGAAGCAAACTTCTTAATAAGCACTCGTTAACCTATGAATGTTTGGACTGAAGAAACTTAACCACAGCAATTTCACCTGCCACTTGGTAGCTAAATGGCTTGACACATATGTATGTATGTGTGTATGTTGGGTCACTCTTGAGTGCCACTGGTAACATGTAACCCAGTACAACATGTTGCATGGTTCGGTCGTCTGCGACTAAACTGACAACCCCACCAAGTTTACTTGGTGAGGAGGGTGATTTTGGACATCCTGTGGGACAAAAAACCAAACTTGACAAAGGGCAGAAGAACTCATAAGAGTCAACGGTCATCCAAAAATGTGTAAATATGTATATACATGCATGTGTATATATGTGTATATGTATATATGTATATACATGTATACATGTGTATGTATATACACAGGGAAATATAAATAATCGGGCTGGACACCCGATTGCGCAGTTAAACCACTGGGAGTGAAGGACCTCTAGCCTTTGTCAGGGAATTCTTCTAGGAGAAGGCAATTCAGGAAACTGGGATAACTCTGACATAAAACCTGCAGCTCAATAGTTACCGATGATGTTGATCTTTTCTTCTTTCCGGGTTATAGCAACTGTCGCTCAGAGAGTGGGATTGGCTCAGTGCACAGTCTTTCCTCACTTTAAAAAATGTCTTCACGCACAGGCATTGCATGATAGTATTAATTGATAATTATTAATAATGGTATATCGTACAATGGCCATACTTGATAACGAGGGGGCAGCCATCATGTGTGTGTCAGTGTCTGAGTGTATGTATGTGTGCGTGTACAAACATCGATTGGGAAATAGGTTGTTAGATAGATAGATAGGACCCGTCTGACCCATGCAAGCATGGAAAAGTGAATGGTAAAACAATGATGGTCACGATAATGATAATAGATAGATAGACAGATAAACAAACAGATAGATAGATGGATGGCTAGATAGATAATTACACATGTATACATATACACACTTGTAATTGCATAGAGATGCAAGCATACACTTGTGTGTGTTTCAGAAGATCCCGCTTAGGGTGAAAGCAGTAATAAAATCAAAAGATGGTTAAAAGAGTTCCATGTATTTTATTATGCGCATTTCAAAAACAAATATCATCATGGGATGATATTTGCGTTCTCATCAGATAAAATAGGGAGACATGATATGAAGCTTAAAAAACACTTGCGAGCAGTGAAGTGTTAAATCAACCATCTTTTGATTTTATATTATTTATACTCCAGTCCTATAAACTGTTGAGTGCTACTTATCCGATATTTGCATTGCTTTATTGTGCTACAATAAAACTCACCTCCTACACTATATATATATATATATATATATATATATCAATGATATTAATAAATGGAAACTATATTTATAAAACCATATTTATTCTATTATATATATTTCAAGGGTACCAAAACTTTAGAACGCTCTCATCATATATATATATATATATATACACACACATATATATATATATATGCGTGCGTGTGTGTGTGAATATGTGTAAATGAAGTAATTCCGTTGGAAAGGTACAGGAAAAAAGAGTGCTCTATGTAGGTTACAGAGCTGATTATTTATGTAATAAATAACATAAGATAATTATTTCATTTACCAGTGGTTTCTTGAAAGCAGATATATCTGTTTTCAGTCGTCAGAATGAATAAAACATGGTGTTTTTATTAAATATGGATTTGAAAACAAAATATAAGAAATATGAAGGTGAGGCTGAGGGAACAACGGGCAAAGAAGGGAAAAAAGGGGTATATATATATATATATATATATATATATATATATATATATATATATATATATATATATATATACATATATATATAAAATAAATAAATAAACAAACATACACACACTCAATCACGCGCATATACTAAAAAGTACATACACATGCTGTCACATAAGTGTATATGTATCAACCGACATGGACAAAATACATACACATACATATACATGAAGTAATAAGAATAAATGAATAAGAACAAACAATATTCAAAGTCAAAAATAAAATAAAATAGACAGAGGATACGCGTTGACAACGATAAGAGGGGGGGGGGGTGGAAGGAGGAGGAGGAGAGGTAGTCACAGAGAGTGAGTGAGTGAAGGGTGAGGAAGAGGCTAACAGAGAGAGTGACTGTTAGAGAGGATAAAGATACAGAGAAAGAGGAAGCAGTAAGAACGAAATAGATGGGTCACAGTGGGGGAAAAAAATATGTGTAAATCTATATATATAAAGCTGTGGTTGTCTGTCTGTCTATCGATTTTTGGCACACATCTCCTCTTAGAATCTCTGACGGAATTGCACCGAAATTGCTATACTTGTACATTGAGCCCTAGCGAAGACATCGGAAAAAAAATATTTCAAATTGACCCACCCTATGTGACGAAATCGAATCTAATGTATCGATTTTTGAGCGTAAGTGACGAGTTATTTCCCTTTGTTCTGTTTACATTGAGCGTCTTACGTTCTGTTTACATTTTCTGCGTGCAAAAATTAAAAAAATTACGCTGGCTTTCTCAGCGTTTAAAATGACATTAACACAATACACGAACAGTTGTCGAGCCAGCAAAATTTTGACCTGCAAAATTCATCAGTTCGAACACTAAGCTTCCGTTTTGCTTCATTTCCATTTAAAAGCCTTTTAAAACAATATTTTTACTTGAAAACAAGTCTATTTAAAGACTACGTAAAACAAGCAAATATTTCCTCTTTTGTTATAACATTTGGGTTATCGTTATGTTTTCTTAACTTCATATTGTTGGTTGAGGGAATATTAATCAAAAATACCATATGCAAGTTTGCACAGTAGACACTACAGTTTTTAAGCCAAAAAAGAAACTTAACATTGTAACTTTAACACAGCTACTGAGCGACCCCGAGCAACGCCGGGCTTTACTGCTAGTATGAGAATAAACGTGCTGCGGAGTTGCAAATGGGTTACATATGAATATATATATATATATATTACTTCAAAATATTAATAAATATAGACATTCATGTGATCAAATATATTTTATTATATATATTTCAGAGGTACTGAGCTGTTTCATCAGTACGTCCTCATCAGATAAAATAAATTGATGTCTGACATACCTGAACTGTGCTGATGGTTCAATTCCAGTTTTGGCAGTGATTATTTATGACAAAACTCAATATTTATATACCATAAGTAGTAACATGACAAACTACATATAATTGAGAGGGTACGTAGGAAAACGTGTATAAAACGTCTTTTCTGTGTGTAGATTCTATTTTTACTTCTATGTTCTCTAATTTGCCCTTATGTTCTATTTTAGCATGTTGGTGGAGTATTGATGATTCTTTTTTTATCTTGAAGTTCTCGCCAGTGTTCATTTAACCGTTCTCCTATACTACGAGCTGTCTCCCCTATGTACACATAGGTGAGACAGCTCGTAGATTCTTTTTTTTTTCTACACACAGAAAAGACGCAATATTTAGACAAATCACAGAGGCAATAAACATAAATGAAATCCAACCAAAATTAAATAGAAAACATGAATGGAATAGCAACATCACAACTTACAATTAAGGACAAAATGAAAACACACACACACATAGAACAAACAACCAACCAGTAACATGTAAATAAACAAATAAATAAATAAAGAAAAACACACACAGACACCCGGATGTAACACATGCGAAAACTAAGCACACAGCACACACAAAAACAAGATGGCGTAGGACAGAACAAAGGAGAGGCACAAAAACAAAGAAAAGAATCCCCAGTCACTGAAGAGGTCACAGAATGTGTGACGAAAGAACTTTGACAATATATGAACAACCGTCCGGTTATGGAACCAACCAACCAACCGGAAATTTATAAATTCTTAAATTTATAAATTTTATTTATAATAAATTGGAGTGAAAGCAACTGGTGCGTGTGTTTCTTATTGGCAACATGACCTTCCCAAAGCATAACAATACCGGTGTCAACACACGTTTTCAGATAAAGAATCTTGCTAAAAAAATTCAGAAACGAAATATATATATATATATATACACACACAAAAATATAAATTATAAAATAAACATACATACACATACACAAGCCTGCAAAAATACATATACACATACACATACACACGTATGAAAATAAGCATGCAACAAAATATACTAACGCACACATAAACCCTACAAAAAGAGCAAAGGACCTACGTACAAACGTAACCACATGCGTGCGCGCACTCGCACGTAAAGAAAACACGCAGACAAAACCATACGCAAGACAATACAGACCAAAAACAAAGGCCTATATACAACCGCATACACACAACTATAAACGTAAACACATACATAAAACCATATATAAGTATAATATAAACATAAATAAATGTATATGTATGTGTACATATGTATGTGTGTGTGTATATATATATGTGTGTGTGTGTATATATATATATATATATATGCGTGCGTATGTATTTGTATATATGTGTATATATATATATGTGTATGTATATATGTGTGTGTATATATGTGTGTATGTATATAAATATGTGTGTATGTGCTTGTATGTATTTTATCTACGGATAATCCACTATCTTTATAACCTCTTCGGTAGATATGAATATGTTGTGATTCCTCGCCAGATGTGTGTTTTTTAGGGACTTAACCATTTTTGTTATGTCTTTTGCTTTAGCCTGATCATGCAATAACCCTGCTTTGCTTGTGTTTGGCCTGTATTTATTTATCTGGTGCATGTATACATACAGGTATAGCACCCAGGGTCCACATAATTTCGTAACCTACTAGTATACCTTGATTATGTATACTATGGGGAGGAATAAAATCCCAATTGGGATTTCTGAAGGTACCTTGGGAGCCTTTTAGTATTTTTATAACTCTAAGTTATGGAGAACCAAATCACCTGTTATATATAGTGACTAACGCATATCTTCTGTTTTTTGTGTGCTTTAAAAAACTTTTTCTTTTTTCTTTTTAAACATTTTTTTATCCCTCTATATTATTATTTTCTTTTTACTTTATTATTATATGTTTTAACTATTGTTTATACTTTTTGCTTTTGTGTGCCCTCACGTGCTTCTGCATCTTGTGAAAAAATCTACCTGTACCCATGCATTTAGCTGTAGTGCTGAATAACAACCCACTATGCACGCTCTCAATATTCGTCATTTCCGATCTCCCTCTTGTTGCCCTCTATTGTATTTATAGTGTTCATGTGACGAAGCTCGGTAGAGCCTATACTCAGCATTGTAATTTTATATTTAAAGCTCTGATGAATCCTGCCCAATGGTATGGATGAAACATTGTTAGCAAATAAAAATTGTATGAGTATGTAGGTGTTCTTTGATTTCTTTTACGTATATATATGTATATACACTTACGTTTGTGTATGTGTTTTTTACGTGTATATGAGTGTTTGTGCATGTGTTTTTTGTTGTGTGCGTGTGTATGTACGTATGTATACATGTATATATATATATATATATATATATATATATATATATATGTATATATATATATATATATATATATATATATATATATATGTATATATATTTTTTATTTTGTGTATCTGTATTTTTATGTAATTGCACACCTCGTGTATTTGTTTATTTTTATTTGTTTTCATTAACCCCCCCCCCCCCTCCTCTCGCTTCTCGTTGTCAATGCGCATCCTCTGTCTATTATATTTTATTTTTGACTTTGAATATTGTTTGTTCTTATTCATTTATTCTTATTACTTCATGTATATGTATGTGTATGTATTTTGTCCATGTCGGTTGATACATATACGCTTATGTGACAGCATATGTGTACGTACTTTTTCGTATATGTGCGTGGTTGAGTGTGTGTATGTTTGTTTATTTTTTTCTCTTCTTCTTCTTCGCCCTTTGTTTCCTCAGCCTCACTTTCATATTTCTTATATTTTGTTTTCAAATCCATATTTAATAAAAACACCATGTTTTATTCATGCTTACGACTGAAAACAGATATATCTGCTTTCAAGAAACCGCTGGTAAATGAAATAATTATCTTATGTTGTTTATTACATAACTATATATATATATTTGAATAAAAGGAAAAGAATGACTTCACTTGTAGTGTTAAACATTTTTTTATTTAATTTTATAATATTATAATATTATGAGTTGGTCGATCCAGTAAGTTCTTCGTTAACTTCGGTGGGAAGAATTTTAAAGATTTGTGGTTAACTTTGTTGGAGAACTTTCTCTCATTCGTCTGTCTGTGGCGATTGTCAAACTGAGATCAGGTTGTGTTGAAATGTGTGACTATATATAAGGGAGATTTGGATGAGTCTGGGGTGTGGTGTTAATGAGTGTTGATGATGGTGAGGAATTAAAGCACACACAAACACACACACACACACACACATATATATATCCACTCAGAAAATGGTAAGGTTGTAAGATAAGGGTGTTTGAGAAGGTGGTTGTAAACATCCCCTCCTGCTGGTTTTATTCCATTAGCTGACCTTTGATGAGTATATAATGGCATAGCTGAATCAACTCTTCCAAATCCATAAAGAATATCTTCTACAAATTTCTATATCAAAAATGAATTTAGGTGCTTGTCTGGGTTTTTGTCATGTCTTTTGATAAGAATGGGATGACAGGAAAAAGAGAAAAGAAGGATAGTTTGGGAACATTAAAGAAATAACATCAGATTAAAGAAATAACATCAGAACCAAACAAAGAAACCAAAATAAGACAAAATCTAGCACTCCACAAACTTGAGACAGAAATCACTCTACTCCGTCTATGAGTGCCAAAATTTAAAGAGAAATTCGAAAAATGTGACACCACCATTAGAGACGAAATAAACAAAAGAAGCATCGGTAATGTACGAGAAAAACTCTTTGACCTTTGGAAGAATGATGCAACCAGAGAGGAATTGAAATCAAAGAAAATCTTGGAGTCAAGAACACAATGGCTACAAGAATATGAAAAAAACCATGGGAAAGTCCAAATAAAACAAAAAAAAACAAGCCCATAAGAAACACTCAAATTCAGGAATATACAAAAACACAAGAAATGAAGAATTCTCACACAATAAATAAACATCAACCAGAAATCGGAGAATCCCAAACATACAATTATACACAAACCAAATACTGAACACCAGAACCAGACACAACTACTGTCAAACCCCCAAAAACAATTACCAGCGGCAAAATGAAAGACAAATGAAGACCGAACGGAACAGCAGAAGAACTAAACTCCCATATATCAACCACCATACCGTTCAGAAAATTATCAAGATGAAATGCCAGCGAACAGAATATTTCACCACAACAGAAACACCGCTATCTCAAATGGGAATTATTATTTTTTATAACAAGGTGCCTCCCACCAAATGAAAGGAAAAAAAAAACAAAAAAAAAAACACCACCCTTCAAATGGCACCCGACGAGAAAACTCAAAAAGAACCAAAAATAATCAACATATCGGCAAAAAAACTAACACAACAGGAAATAAAATTGCTAGAAAATGGACTGAAATTCACACCCACTCCAAAAGCAGATCAAGCCGACCTTATTATAAAAGACAGAAGATTTTTGTCAAAAATTACGTCTAGGAGAATTCTTCCAGGGTGTAGAATACGAGGAGGAATCACTAGTAAGAAACAAAAAGAACTTCAAACCTCCGTTAAATAGAGACAAACACCTGGAGGGTTACATAACCTACCTCCGACGATCAGCACAGTCAAATACTGCAGAGACGAAACACAAACACAACATCCCTACAGACCAACTGCAAGCACTAAACAAACTACAAAAAGACTCCTCAATAATCATAAAAGAAGCGGACAAAAGTGGAGCAATCAACAGGAGACCTTCAAAGATTCCATTCCATCATAAACAATCTTCACGAAAAAATAAAATTCACCATGGAATGTAATAAAAAGGAACTACTGTTTCTGGATATCCTTATCATTAAGGAAGGGGAAAATATCAAAACGGACTTATTTTACAAACCAACAGACACACACCAATACTTGAATTTCCGTTCAGCATACCCATCCCACACCAAAAGGAACATTCCTTTAAACATGGCAAGACGCATCTGCACCATAGTAACACACCCCACACTACAGGAAAAAAGATTATATGAATTAAAAGAGTTCCTTAAGAGACAAAAATATCCGGTGAACCTCATCAACACAGCCATCTCCAAAGCCCAGAACATCCCAGTGACAACACTGAGAAAAACAAAGCAACAAAATAGAATGGAAAAAACAGTTATTCCTTTTGTCATCACTCACAATCCAAGGAACTTCAACATTGTAAAAGCCGCCAAACAATATCTCCCGATTCTCCAGCAGTCCCCTAAAATGAATGCACTCATAAAAGACGCACAAATTATATATAGTAGACGCCAAGCACCCAACCTAAAGAAACTGCTTACCTCTGTGTCAAAAACACCACATGCAGTGAACACTTCGCAACATTCGGAAAGGGAGATTTCACAATTTTCCCCTTCTTTAAGATATGGTCGGACAACGAACACTTCCGAAAATATAAAGAAGAATTCTTTATTAGAAAATACAAACCACTACTGAACACAAAAAAGTGATATTCCATCTTCAAGCAACAGGATTCTCCCCCTCTCTTTTCTTTAAATAAATCTCATATTGAAAAAGAAAAATAGTTGATGACACCCGTACTTTCAAACATTCGATCGTTGAAGAGAAGAAAAACCCTCAGAGGTACAATAACATTTCATTAATTTCCCCTTCCGGACACAATGTATATATGAACTTGTAGATGTGTATACATATATGTATGTATGTATAGATGTGTTTTTTTTTATATATGTGTCTGTAGTTATACAGATATATGTGTACATGTTTATGTGTATGTGTGCATATGTGTGTGTGTATATATATATGTATGTGTATGTATGCACGTGCGTATGTGTGAGATAGATATGTGTATATATATATATATGTAGGTGTATGTGTATATATATGTGTGGATATGTGTATAATATATTTATATGTATATATATGTAGTATATATATATATATGTAGGAGGTATAAAATGTGTATATATGGAATATATATGTGTATGTATGTATGTATATAAAATGTGTGGAATATATATATATATGTGGATATATATATGTGTATATGTATGTATATGTATGTATGTGTGTGTGTGTGTGTGTGTGTGTGTGTGTGTGTGTATATGTACGCATATGTATGTATATAAAATGTGTGGAATATATATATATGTGTATATGTGTGTATGTATATGTGTGTGTATATACGTGTGTATGTATGTATAAAATATATGTGTGTATGGGAGATATATATATGTGTGTGTGTGTGTATATATGTGGGAGATATATATAATATATATATACGATATGTATAGTGTATATATAGGATGTATATGATATGTGTGTGGGATATATGTGTGGTATATGTATAGTGTGTATATAAAATGTATGTATGGTATATGTGTAAAAAGTATATATATGGTGTGTGTATAAGATATATATATAAGTATGTAGAAAATATATGTGTGTATATGTGGTGTGTATATATATGTATGTGTATGAAATATATGTATATGTATGTATAGGAGATATATATGTATATGTATGTATAGGATATATATATATATATATATATATATATATATATATATACACACGATCTGCTTATCTTCAAGAACTATGCCTGTAAATAACATTATTTTTTCTTTCTCATTGCCTTATGCTCCACATTATGCCCCTTTTTTTTCTTTTTTCTTTTCACTTCATAAACCTTGTTTGTAAATAACATTATTCTTTCTGCACCATTTCTTTAACATGTCCAACACCACCATTCCACACCAATACATATTATTATCATTTGATAATGCATAAAAATGCTGAAACCGGTAATAGACAATTATTAAATATATAAATAAATAAATTCCATTGTTAATTAATAAATAAATCAATTAATACCTTAATACTTCACACAAAGTAAAATATTTCGTTTTAATCATTTTGTAACCCAGAAAAAAGAGAGAAAAAATAAAAAAGGAAAATGAAAAATTTTTCTTCCTAATAATCGTCTTTTTCTCCGTTTTCATATATATATATATATATATATATATATATATATATATATATATATATATATATATATATATATATATATAGAAGAGATATTTAATTTGTTGGAAATCCAACAAATATAGATGTTTATAACTGATTCAGAGCACTCGACAGTTTTCTGGAGTAAGTATTCAATGATATTAAATTTCCAGGGATAACTTGAACCGTTAAGGTATATTATCCTTGGTCATGTCAAATATTTATAAAACATTTTGTATTTTATCTGATGATAGCGTACCAAAAGTTTTGGTACCCTTGAAATATATATAATAGAATAAATATGGTTTTATAAATATAGTTTCCATTTATTTAATATCATTGTGTGTATATATATATATATATATATATAGTTAAAGAAAGAAGAGTAACATGGTTGGCTGTACAATAA